>CM033453.1:8619178-9068416 GCA_019425755.1 Amaranthus cruentus
AAGCCAATATCGATTAATGTTTAGCCCTATTTGGGAACCCAAACGATAATTCTCCTGTGAAGCAAAGTTACTAATGATCTATCTTGATTAAGTATTTTTGGTTTAAAATTTGAACTCTGATTATTATTTTGGTTTGATGCTCAAGATTATTGTTTTCTGTTATAAAATTGGTATTGTTGTTCTTGTTTCCATCTATTTGATTATTATTGTGTTTAAAAGTGTTATCATCATTATAATAGTGTTTTTTTTTGGTTTAAAAGCCCAAATGTTGTGTGGTTTCATGTTTTTTTGGCAATGCGTTGCTTTTTTGTTTAAATGTGTGTTACTTTATATTTAAAGTACCATTCTGTTTATGTTAGGTGTTGGTTTGATGATCATTTCTTTGAATGGGTACAATCACAATTTGTATAAAAGTGTCCTTTTTTGTTATAAAAGTGTTTCTTTTTGTTATAAAGGTTCAAATGTAGCCGTTTACAAGTGTTGGAACGATGTTTTGTTGTGTGTCATTCATATGAGTGCTCGTATGTCTTTTATGATTATCATATGTTTATGCTTTTGTAGTTTTGCCTAATAATCTTTGGATGGTTGGCTGGTGTGTTCGTGGTGTATGGTTGCTATTGGCTTTTTGGGTGTCTTCTGGTCTTGAGTTCGATTGGTAAGTCGGTTGTTATATGGTTCATTTTGTGTCATTGGTGTATGCTTGCGACTTCTCGAAGGCAATACCGCTCTATTTATTGCGCTTTGTTATAAAAGTGTTTCTTTCTGATATAAAAGTGTTTCCTTTTGTTATAAAATTGTTACCATTGTTGCTTTCATGTTACAAGTAGAACTTTGTTATAAAAGTGCCTATTAACTCAATTGGTAGAGCATGCTATGCTAAAGCATGCGAGATGTAGGTTCGAATCCTACATAGGCAATATCAAGTAACCCTTTTAATCTACTTTATGTTTAGAATGTGTTGGTCTTTGTTATAAAAATAAATGGGCTGAAAAACGTATAATAAATTATGATGTTGTTGATATGAAAAATTATATCATACTCAAGTGCACTCATGAAGCTGCAAAATCAATCATAACCAACAATAGCAACAAAGGTAAAAATGACATCACAGATTTATCATCTACTTTAGTGCACTTAAGAGCTTTATGATTAACTTAACTTTGCAACTTCATATGTGCACATTACCCTCGAGGTCCGAGGACAATACAAAGTAGACACAATGAAGTTATTAAACAATTTCAACGAGCGAATTTGAGTATGATACACTTTTTAATATTAGCAACAACATAATTGTTTGAGTCGACCCTAAAGATTAGTCCTATGCAACACTTTTTAGATGGAAACAATATAATTGATTGAGTAAGCAATAAAAGATTAGTCCTCATGCGATACTTATTTCAATAAACATCAACACTAGTAGTAGTCTACAAGGGTTAAAGAATGTAGATAAATATCTTAAAATAGCCTATGTAGGAGTTGAACCTACATCCTCTATGCAAATGCATGGCCTACCAAGTTGAGCTAATAGACTAGTTACAATTAAAACTATCAAGTAACTAAAACTATCTTGATTATACCGGTGATTTTATTGACAAAAGCGTAGAAACCTTCATACCCAATGGCATGAGCTTTCCTTCTTTAACCTTATGCAACATTTGATGTTTGTCCTTTGTCAACAAACTTAGCTTTTTGCCTTTTCCTTTTTACTTGCATAAGTTTGTTAATACCGTAAATTCCTTGTTCGGGGAGTTGAGATTTCTAGTGACAACCATGATATAATCACGAAAACCGAAATCGGAAAACACATAAAGCGAATACAAGTAACATTAAAAAAAGTGTTGAACAAATAACAACACAAAATTTCATATAGAAGCATAAACCAAAAACATCAAATGTGGAGACAAGGTTTATGAGTTTATAAACAAACAAACGATAAAAAACAAGTGCTGAACAAAAACCATACTAAAAGTAGATTTATAGGTTCATAAACAAAACAAAAAATAAAACAAAACGAGAGAAAACAAAAGCAATGAAAATAAGCAGGATAAACACATTTAAAACACGAATAACAAAAAAAATTAATGAAAGCGATGAGAAATAACTTGAAACGATGAGAAATACTTGAGAAATAGCCGAACAAAAAACTGCTAAAATTGGCAGCAAGCACAAATAAAAGAACAAAACAATGAGAAATCACATGTGAACAACAACAAAATCACAAAAAGCACGAAAAACAACAACAAGATAATACGAAAAACAACATGAAAACTGTAAGCAAAGTACAAAATCACAAAAAGCACAAAAAAAAAAATCGTATCACTAAAATGAAAACGAAAACGAAGAACCAAAATCACAAAAACTCAAAATTACAAAAAAAACAAATTGAAACCCTAACAAAACAAAAACCTAAATCAAAAACTGAAAATGAAGAACTAAAAAAAACGAAAAAGCAAGAATCAAGATTGAATGCATACCACTAAAATGAAGACCGAAGAGAACAAGGAGTATGAAATTGAAGAGAATCGCTGAAAGGAAGATTGAATGCAGAGAATCACTGAGAAAGTCAAAAGAGAATCGCTGAAAATGATGAAATGTTCAGAGAAGATCAGGTGAAAGTGAAAAAGATAGTGAGAGGTTCACTGAAATTGAATGCAAAATAATAACTTACAAGAAACTGCAAATTAAATTGTCGCGTCAATCTTGGCCTTCCATTCAAATCCAAAGCACCACATTTAAAGTTCGCACAGTTCGCAAATAAGAGAGGTTTGCACCTGAACTTCTCTCTCTCTCTCTCTCTATATATATATATATATATATATATATATATATATACACTAGTGGAAAAAAAGCTATTGACTGCGGTTTTAGTGCATACGCAACCAATATATAAAATTTTAAAAAAATGATCTATGAAGTCCGCAGCCAATAATGGTATTTTTAGTATTGGCTGCGGCTTGTAATGCTGTCTGCAGCAATATACCGGCCTAATTAATGAGGCGCCTCTTTTCTTTCGCCTAATATATATATAGCAGTTAGGTGCATCAAAACCCTAAGTCTTCAAAAAAAATCAGATGCGTCGTTTCTTCCTTATTCTCAATGGCGCCTCACATCTTCTTCCTTATTCTCAATGGCGCCTCATATTCTCCTTATTCTCAAAACTTCAAAATCAGATATATTTCGCCAATACCCTATAATCAGATGCGCCTTATTCTCCAAAATTTTCTTGTTTTTTTGATGTTTTTCGATTAACATTAGTTTCCTCTTCCTTAAACCATCTTGAAGATCTAACTGCACACAGATTAACATTAGTTTACCATTTTCGTTTTTTTTGATGTTTTTCGATTTTTGAAGATCTTCAAGATGTTGAAGATTCAATCTTGAAGATGCAATCCAGATCCAGATGTTGAAGATCTTAAAGATCCAGATTCATTCGTTTTTTTTTCTTCATTTTTTTGTATTTTTTCGATTCTTACTGTAATTTTTCGATTATTACTGTAATTTTTCTTCATTTTTTTTGGTAATTTTTCGATTCTTACTTTAATTTTTCGATTCATTTTTTTTGATGTTCGAGTTTTTTATGGCGTTTTGTTCTTGATCTGGGTTCTAAATTTTCTTCAAAGTTTGATGTTCGATCTTAATCTGGAATTTCAAAGTTTGATGTTCGAGTTTAATCAGGAATTTAATGTAGATCATATAAGAAATCCTCTGTTCTAGCTTGCTCTTTGAATCTGGGTAAATTTTTTTTTGTAAGTTTTTTTTTTCTGGGTAAATTCTTTGAATCTCTTATGTTTCTGGGTATATTGTTGATGTTAAATTTTTGTTTTGCAATTAGTAAAAAACGAAAATAAAAAAAACAAATAAAAAATTTAAAAAGTACCCCATTATTGGCTGCGGTTGTTTAATGTCCGCAGCAAATGCTATCTGCGGAACTGCAGCCAATAATAAAATTTGGTTTTGTTGTGTTGCTGCGATGTAAAACCGCAGCCAATGGTATATATATATATATATATATATATATATATATATATATATAGATATATATAGAGGTCGAGATCCGCTGCTGAACAGTGTGGCCGTACTGACGCTGTTATTTTTGGCAAAATCGTGTTATTATATTTTACCTTGATTTTTATGGCAAAAAAAGTAACATGTTTTGGCCAAAACAAAACAATTTTTGAAAGTGGTACTTCGACATCAAAAATTGTTACTTTACTACCAATGAAATTTCACAGAAAATCATAACTTTTCTTAAATAGTAGAGGTTAGCGGTTCATTCTAAGACAATTAGCTCTGGAATTCTCATATATATATAAATATATATATATATATATATACATATATATATATATATATATATATATATATATATATATGTATGTGTGTGTGTGTGTGCGTGTGTGTGTGTGTGTGGGGGGTGTTCAAAACCGGCATCGGGTCGACCCGGGTCCGAAAATTTAGGTTCCCGCTTTTTCGGGTACCTAAAATTGCGATCCGGTTCCTACCCGATTTAAACCGGGTCGGAAAACGAATACCCGGTTTTGTTAGAAAGTTCTTATTATTTTTTATTTTTTTGTCATTTTGTCGTTCAACCATATGATCTTTATTTTTACTTAAAATATTTTATATATAAAAAATTCAAATACAAACCCTGTAAAAATCCTTAACTTAATTAATCATAAAAGATTAATTAAGAATATTAAAAATAATATTTTTGTTCATGGGGATAAGTAAGAACAAATATAAAATTCAAATACTAACTCTTCCAAAATATTCAATTCAAGGTTAGTTTAAGAAAACTTCAAAAAAAAAATCAAAGAGGTTAGCTTAAGAAAGATCATAATCATTGTATTTACGATAAAATGAAAAAAAAAACTAATAATTCGATAAATCAGGATACGGGATACCCGACAATGATTATCCGGTTTGTGAAAACCGGGCAAAATATCAAGTTTTAGAAATCTGATACCAGATAATTTGAATCGGATTTTGTATCCCTTGTCCTTGGTTCTACCCCTATTAGAACCTTCACCAAACAAGCCATCCCCAATGTTCCTCTTCTCTTCCCCATCTCTTCTCACAATGAACCTATCATTCTCTCTCAACGCCGCCAATGCTTGATCAAGAGTAATAGAGTCCCTAACTATGAGCAATGTTTGGACTATGTTCTTATAGTCCTTGGGAAGTGAAGCCAAGAGTAGTAAGGCTTGCTCTTCATCGGTCAACTTTTCATCTGCATTCAACAATTGGCACACCAATTTGTTAAATGTGTTAATGTGGTCTTGCATCGATGTATCCTCATCCTTCATGAGTTGATACAACTCCCACCTCAAGCAAAGTTTATTGGTAAGGGATTTGGAAGCATACACCGTTTGTAGTTTTTCCAACAACTCACCGGGATTTATCTCCTTCAAGTAGTTATACTTGATTTCGGGTGCAATGGCAAGACGGATTGTGCGTACCGCCTTCTTCCTTATTTGTGCCCATTTTTCCTCATCAATATGATTTGGCTTCTCTTTCAACAAAGCATCATCTATGCCTTGTTGCACCAAATAATCCTCCACGGAGCTTTTCCAAATTGCAAAGTTGATCTTGCCATCAAACAATTGAATACAAAATTTCCCCTCACTCATTGTGTTTTTCTTTGTTCTTATAACCTCACTTTCACACCCCCAAATGGCCCAAATAATCTTCTCGCTCTTATACCAATTGAAAGAAACGGTGCAAAGCGAGATTCAACAATTGTAAACACAGTGAAAAATAGATGCAAAAATAGACACAAGTGTTTATGAGGTATCTTTGATACCTCCCCCTCAAATGTAGTTTATTAGATTGATTCAACAATACAATGTAATAAACCTCCCCTAATCTTAAGAACACTTTCTTAAGATTCTCACAATATTAAAGCAAAGGAAGAACACTCTCAAGTTCTTAAGCAATGCACTAATCCTCTCACAATTTGTGTTTTTGGTGGTTTTTCTCTAAGATTGATACTCCCTTTTATATGCCAAGGTGAGTGTCATTCTTAGAGTCACAAATCAATTCTCCATCACATGTAACTCCACACAATTAACATAATAATAAGTATGATAATAATTCAGCAATAAACAAGTAAATAATACACACAATCAATGCTCGAAACCGAAGCCCAAAAGACAATGTGGGTGACCCCTGGCCTGCTGCTCGTTCGAGCAGCCTTCTCGTGAGCTACTGCCTGCTGCCCATTGATCTGCTCGTTCGAGCCCCCCATGTGCTCGTTCGAGCAGGTCTTGCTGCCCCCATTCTGTTTTGTTTCACGCCTTGTATTGATTGAGCATAATACTTGCCATGCCTTGAGTCGTTCAAGGCATGGTTCCCCACTTTATTGGGACCTTAAACACCCATTGTTAAACATCTCGTGTATAGTCCCAAACCTCAATTCACTTACCTTAGACACATCCTGATCATTGTTCTCCAAAGTAGAAGCGATGGCATGTTCTACTAAGTGACTAAATTCATCATCAATATTAAAAGTTTTGTTACTTGCTTTAACAATTGGTATATTGAAAGAAACGGTGCAAAGCGAGATTCAACAAATGTAAACACAATGAGAATTAGAGCAAAAATGAAAGACACAAGTGTTTATGAGGTATCTTTGATACTTCCCCCTCAAATGTAGTTTATTAGATTGAACTCAACAATACAATGTAATAAACCTCTCCTTGTCATAAGAACAACTTCTTAAGACCTTCAAAATACTAAAGCAAAGATAGAACACTCTCAAGTTTCTTACAATGCTTAAGCCCTCTCACAATGTGTGTTTGTGGTGTCTCTTACTCTAAGAGTTATACTCCCTTTTATAGATGAAGGAGAGTTTGACTCTTAGAGTCTCACATTAAACACTAGTAACTCCCTAATTAACTAAGTTAATTATCTCAGCAATAAACATCACAATTAACAACTAAATAATGCACACAATCAATACAAGAAACTGAAGATAAAAAGACAATAGGGCGACCTCTGGCCTGCTGCTCGTTCGAGCACATCACACGCTCGTTCGAGCAGCTCTTCTGTGAGCTACTGTCTGCTACTTCTCGGTCTGCTCGTTCGAGCCACTCCTGTGCTCGTTCGAGCAGGTCTGCTGCCCTCCTTTAGTTTTCATTCACGCCTTGTATTGATTGAGCATAATAATTGCCATGCCTTGACTCGTTCAAGGCATGGTTCGTCACTTTATTGGGACCTAAAACACCCATTGTAAAACACCACGTGTATAGTCCCAAACCTCAATTCACTTACATTAGACACATCCTCATTGTTGTTCTCCAAAGTACAAGCTAAGGCATGTTCTACTAAGTGACTAAAATCATCATCATTATCAAGTGTTTTGTCACTTACTTTAACGATCTCCCCCTCAAGTGCAAAACTCTTGCCATCATCAAAATTTCTTGACCCAAACACACCATCATCATCACTTTTGTGGCCTAGGCTACCACACCCAACTTGTAGCTCATACAAGTTCCTCTTATTTCTTTTTCCCTTCATGAGCACAAGGCTTCCCCTAATGACTTTAAAAACCCCTCCATGTGCTTTGAAAGTGCATCCATTACTCTCAAGTCTACCCAATGATATTATGTTCCTCTCAAACTTAGGTACATACCTCACATCACCGAGTCTCCTCTTGACCCCTCCGAGAGTCTCAATTATAACCTCCCCAATACCTTCTACTTTCACCTTCTCATCATTTGGTAAAGTAATAAGGCCATGATCCCCATAACTAAGCTTAGTAAATTTTTATTTCTCACAACAAATGTGGAATGAGCAACCGGAGTCAATTACCCATTCCTTACTATAAACCACTCCCCCATCAACTAGCAGAGCTCCATCATAGTCATCATCACTCCCAATGCCTAGAGCGGCGTTCTCGCTATCCTCCTCATCATATTTCCCATTCCTTAGGCTTTTCATTTTCCTAAGGTCTTCCTTAAACTCTTTGCACATCATTTGTATGTGCCCCTTTTTCTTACAATAGTAACATTCTTTGTCACTATAGTCACCCCTCCCTTGAGACTTTCCCCTACCTGTGTATCCCTTGTGCTTGGTTCTACCCCTAGAAGAACCTTCACCAAACAAGCCATCCCCAACATTCTTCTTCTCTTCCCCATCTCTTCTCACCATGAACCTATCATTCTCTCTCAACGCCACTAATGCTTGATCAAGAGTAATAGAGTCCCTACCTATGAGCAATGTTTGGACTATGTTTTTATAGTCCTTGGGAAGTGAAGCCAAGAGTAGTAAGGCTTGCTCTTCATCGGTCAACTTTTCATCCGCATTGAACAATTGGCACACCAACTTGTTAAATGTGTTAATGTGGTCTTGCTTCGATGTATCCTCATCCTTCATGAGTTGATACAATCCCCACCTCAAGCAAAGTTTATTTGTAAGGGATTCGGAAGCATACACCATTTGTAGTTTTTCCAACAACTCACCGGGATTAGTCTCTTTCAAGTAGTTGTACTTGATTTCGGGTGCAATGGCAAGCCGGATTGTGCTTACCACCTTCTTCCTAATTTGTGCCCATTTTGTCTCATCAATATGATTTGGCTTTTCTTTCAACAAAGCATCATCAATGCCTTGTTGCACCAAATAATCTTCCACGGAGCTTTTCCAAATAGCAAAGTTGATCTTGCCATCAAATAATTGAATTAGGAACTTCCCCCCTTCACTCATTGTGTTTGTTTGTTCTTATAACCTCAATTTCTCACCCCAAATGGCCCAAATAATCTTCCCGCTCTGACACCAATTGAACGAAACGGTGCAAAGCGAGATTCAACAAATGTAAACACAATGAGAATTAGAGCAAAAATGAAAGACACAAGTGTTTATGAGGTATCTTTGATACCTCCCCCTCAAATGTAGTTAATTAGATCGAACTCAACAATACAATGTAATAAACCTCTCATTGTCTTAAGAACAACTTCTTAAGACCTTCAAAATACTAAAGCAAGGATAGAACACTCTCAAGTTTCTTACAATGCTTAAGCCCTCTCACAATGTGTGTTTGTGGTGTCTCTTACTCTAAGAGTTATACTCCCTTTTATAGATGAAGGAGAGTTTGACTCTTAGAGTCTCACATTAAACACTAGTAACTCCCTAATTAACTAAGTTAATTATCTCAGCAATAAACATCACAATTAACAACTAAATAATGCACACAATCAATACAAGAAACCGAAGATCAAAAGACTATAGGGCGACCTCTGGCCTGTTGCTCGTTCGAGCACATCACACGCTCGTTCGAGCAGCTCTTCTGTGAGCTACTGTCTGCTGCTTCTCGGTCTGCTCGTTCGAGCCACTCCTGTGCTCGTTCGAGCAGGTCTGCTGCCCTCCATCAGTTTTCATTCACGCCTTGTATTGATTGAGCATAATACTTGCCATGCCTTGACTCGTTCAAGGAATGGTTCGTCACTTTATTGGGACCTAAAACACCCATTGTAAAACACCACGTGTATAGTCCCAAACCTCAATTCACTTACATTAGACACATCCTCATTGTTGTTCTCCAAAGTACAAGCTAAGGCATGTTCTACTAAGTGACTAAAATCATCATCATTATCAAGTGTTTTGTCACTTGCTTTAACGATCTCCCCCTCAAGTGCAAAACTCTTGCCATCATCAAAAGAAATTCTTCTTGACCCAAACACACCATCATCATCACTTTTGTGGCCTAGGCTACCACACCCAACTTGTAGCTCATACAAGTTCCTCTTATTTCTTACTCCCTTCATGAGCACAAGGCTCCCCCTAATTACTTTCAAAACCCCTCCATGTGCTTTGAAAGTGCATCCTTTACTCTCAAGTCTACCCAATGATATTATGTTCCTCTCAAACTTAGGTACATACCTCACATCACCGAGTCTCCTCTTGACCCCTCCGAGAGTCTCAATTATAACCTCCCCAATACCTTCTACTTTCACCTTCTCATCATTTGGTAAAGTAATAAGTCCATGATCCCCATAACTAAGCTTAGAAAATTTTTCTTTCTCACAACAAATGTGGAATGAGCAACCGGAGTCAATTACCTATTCCTTACTATGAATTACTCCCCCATCAACTAGTAGAGCCCCATCATAGTCATCATCACTACCAATGCCTAGAGTGGCGTTCCCGCTATCCTCATCATCATATTTCCCATTCCTTAGGCTTTTCATTTTCCTAAGGTCTTCCTTAAACTCTTTGCACATCATTTGTATATGCCCCTTTTTCTTACAATAGTAACATTCTTTGTCACTATAGTCACCCCTCCCTTGAGACTTTTCCCTACCATTGTATCCCTTGTCCTTGGTTCTACCCCTAGAAGAACCTTCACCAAACAAGCCATTTCCAACATTCCTCTTCTCTTCCCCATCTCTTCTCACCATGAACCTATCATTCTCTCTCAACGCCGCCAATGCTTGATCAAGAGTAATAGAGTCCCTACCTATGAGCAATGTTTGGACTATGTTTTTATAGTCCTTGGGAAGTGAAGCCAAGAGTAGTAAGGCTTGCTCTTCATCGGTCAACTTTTCATCCGCATTCAACAATTGGCACACCAACTTGTTAAATGTGTTAATGTGGTCTTGCATCAATGTATCCTCATCCTTCATGAGTTGATATAATTCCCACCTCAAGCAAATTTTATTTGTAAGGGATTTGGAAGCATACACCATTTGTAGTTTTTCCAACAACTCACCGGGATTAGTCTCTTTTAAGTAGTTGTACTTGATTTCGGGTGCAATGGCAAACCGGATTGTGCTTACCACCTTCTTCCTAATTTGTGCCCATTTTGCCTCATCAATATGATTTGGCTTTTCTTTCAACAAAGCATCATCAATGCCTTGTTGCACCAAATAATCCTCCACAGAACTTTTCCAAATAGCAAAGTTGATCTTGCCATCAAACAATTGAATTAGGAACTTCCCCCCTTCACTCATTGTGTTTGTTTGTTCTTATAACCTCACTTTCTCACCCCCAAATGGCCCAATTGATCTTCCCATTCTGATACCAATTGAAAGGAACGGTGCAAAGCGAGATTCAACAAATGTAAACACAATGAAAAATAGAGTAAAAATGAAAGACACAAGTGTTTATGAGGTATCTTTGATACCTCCCCCTCAAATGTAGTTTATTATAACGAGCTCAACAATTACAATTATAATAAACCTCTCTATCTTAAGAACAATCTCTTAAGATCTTCAAATACTAATGCAAAGTTAGAACACTCCTCTAGTTTCTTAAGCAATGCACTAGTCCTCTAAACAAATGTGTTTGTGGTGCTCTTACTCTAAGAGTTATACTCCCTTTTATAGATGAAGTTGAGTATGACTCTTAGAGTCTAACATTAAAAAGCAATTAAACACTAGTAACTCTCTAATTAATCTAGCTAATAAACATAGCTATTAAACATCACAATAAACAATAATAAAGTAAAGAATACAATGACCATTCAATGCCAACAATGCACCAAGAAAAACTGATCAAGGAAGCCCATCAGGCTGCTCGACAACATGCTCGAACGAGCCCACCATGCGCTCGAATGAGCCACCAAAACAGAAGCCTTCTGACTGCCCCTGCACAGCTGCTCGAATGAGCATGGCATGCGCTCGAACGAACAGCCCTGCTGCTGCCCCTTGCTTGCCTTTTTCTTGTTGTTTTGATCAAGTACTAACCCTTCCCATGTCTTGACTCGTTCAAGACATGGTTCCTTACTTTATTGTAACCTCAAACGCTCCACGTTAAACAACTCATGTAGCGTCCCGAACCTCAATTCACTTACATTAGACACATCCTCATTGTAATTCTCTAAAGTACAAGCTAAGACATGTTCAATTAAGTGACTAAAATCATCATCATTATTAAGTGTTTTGGCACTTGCACTAACAATTTTAGATTTAACAAATGCCCGAACCTCAATTCACTTACATTAATATATATATATATATATATATATATATATATATATATAGACACACACACACACTCACACTCACACACACACACATATACATTATTATTCAATTCCACAATACATATTATATAAACAAGAAAAGTCTGTTACATTATCTTTGGATTGACAGAAGTGAAGGGAACGACAGGGAAGGGATTCAGAGGATGAAGAATTTCTTATTTGAGTAACAAAAAGAGAGGAGAAAGATTTGGAGGGGAAGGGTAGGAAACACATAGGTACATTTTGTTAAAAATATAATCTCTTTAAAGATGGAAAGATTTGTAATGAAAACACTCATTCTTCTTCCTTTTCCCTTCGCTTCCCTTCTAAACAAACAAGATCAACACTCATTTAGAATGAAATCATAAAGAAAAAACTATCTCAATGAATGAGGAGTAGCAACGAGTATTGGAGGATCTCGCCTTCCAACACTAAGACCAGCGGCTTCAGTCATATCCAACTTTTCGACCTCTATTCCATTAGGAAGTTTCCAATCAAACTCAGAAAGAAGATTAGCAATTAGAAGCTCAACTGTCACTAAACCAAAGGATATGCCCGGGCAAATCCTTCTCCCTGCTCCAAAAGGAATATAATGAAAATTTTGGTTCGTAAAATCACATGGATTGTTTAAAAACCTTTCAGGACGAAACTCTTCAGGCTCTTCCCAAAAACTAGGATCTCGATGAATTGCCCATGCATTGATAATAACTTGTGTTCCTGCAGCAACATCGAAACCATTTAATTTGACATCCTCGGCCAACTCATGAAAGATTAACAGAGGAGCTGGAGGGTGCAATCTTAGTGCTTCCTTAACGACTGCTTTTAAATACGTTAATTTTTCCAAATGTTCTTCACATATATTGTTATTATCGCTTCCTACCACTTTTCTAATCTCTTCTTTTACTTGTTTCATTGCTCTAGGAAGCCTGATTAGCTCTATGATTATCCATTCTATAAGAGTTTGACTTGTATCTGTCCCAGCTAAAAACATATTCTGCATATAGGTGATAAAGATAAATGGTTAATGTCCAAACTAAATTCTCATTTAAACACATTGATCGTAATAAAAACAATAATTCAATAAAAAAATTAAGTTTACGATGATGAAAGCATTCTAAGCTAGAAAAGCAGATGTAATGGGAGGAATTTCACTATTATTTGGCACCATAAATATTCCACTTTTAAAACCGGTCAATGAACATCATATCCATGACATGAGTTTCTTACACCGTGTTAACAAAACAAATCAACCGAAAGCTTAAGCTAATAGTTAAGATTCCATTCTATATATATACCACATATAATGTTTTAGATCACCACATACTATTGGATTTTAGTGATCCGTTAACACAGAATACCATTAATGAAAAATTTTTTTAGTCTGCCCTCAAACTTTGACAAATCATGGAAAATGTATATTTTGTTATAACAAAGTGTTAGATAATTCTAATGATGTAAAGAGAAGTACAGTGAACAATGTACTTACCAATATAATGCCCTTGATACTCTCACGTGAAATATCATTATTCTCCTTTTGAAATTGAAGCAAAATCTCCACAAAATTATCAGTATTCTCCCTTTTATTACTCATTTTATTTTGATATTCTTGAACTACTTTCTCAAGTACATCATCTAACCCTTGTGCAACATCTTCCACTTCACCTTTCAAACCCATAATCCTATCAATCCAACCAAGCCAAGGTATCATGTCTTCAAAACTAAAATGTCCAAGTAGTCTCATGGTATCATTTAAAAGCTTTTTGAATTTAGACCCTTCATCATCATCATCATCATCACCACTATACTTCCTTCCCAAAGAAGCCCTACAAATAACATCATTTGCATATAACATAGTAATCTCCCTCAAATTCACCAAAGAATGGCAGGATTTCTTAATCTTTTCGACTATAAAAGAAGCTTCTTGTTCTCTTAGAGTTCGAAAAGATTGAACCTTTTTGTTACTTAAAAGTTGCAATACACAAACACTTCTAATCTTTCTCCAATATTCCCCATAAGAAGAAAAGGCAATATCTTTCCCATCATAGAAGAGTCTAGAAGAAATGTGAGATTTGGGTCTGTTGGAGAAGATTTTATCATGAGTTTTCAGGACTAGTTGGGCCATATCAGGAGATGACACCACAAGGGTTGGCCTGCTGCCTAAATGAAGCAACATAAGGTTACCATATGATTGAGAAAGTGAATGAAGGGATTGATGTGGTAATGATCCAAGTTGATGAAGGTTTCCTATGATTGGTAGTTTTGGAGGGGATGGTGGTGGGTTTTTGCCATTCTTAAAGCTTCTACACAAAATCTTGTAGACAAAGACTAAAAACAGTAAGAAAGGGAGGAAAAAACTGAGTTTTTGCAAGAGATCTGGAAATAAAGTATACATTATTGTTTGAATTGAGCCAAGTGTTTTTAAGAGATCTTGTATAATAGTAGAGGCTGTGGCTTTGGAAAATAGCAATGTCTTCTTATGTATTTATAGTTATGACTTTATTGGTTCATTTGATATTTTATAATCCTATTTGTTTAAAATTAGATGAGTTGTACTAATAATAAATAATATTTAACTAGTTATGACTTGATTGGTATAAGTCATTGATTAATCGTATGATTCTTTTTTCTCCGACTTGTTCAGAATAAAATATGAGTAGTAAATAACTAGATAATGCCCGTGCGATGCACGACTTTAATAAAATTTTAGACATATTTGTGTCCAAAAAAAGTACAAGAATTTACGCTTTTATATTTTAACCATCTCAAAATATCTTATACTCATTTAATAAAAAAACATAAAAAATATATTATAAAAAATTTGCAAAAAGTTTCTATGACTTCCTAATACATTAAAAGATGTAGCATAAAAAGTAAAAAATTAATTAATTTGGATAATATTAATTAGTCATACTTAATTATTAGTAAAGTCAAAGATATTAATAATAGTCATTAAAACAATGACATCATCCTTAAGTTTTGGAGGGCAAATTTTTATTGAGAGACTGACACGTAAGATATTTTGATAAGTGATGACATCAGCAGTGTTTTATTTTAGTAATAGTTATATATGTGATAGTTGGTTCGACACGATTTAATTTGTTAACACTTTTATCTTATGAAGTGGCTTATTTTTAAAACTGAATATTTATGAGTGTATAATCATAAATTGCAAGGATAAAATGATGTAGACGTGATTTGATGAAGTTACTGAGTTTCATCTTCATGCTTTACTAACTAAGCTAATAGATATGCTCAAGTATATATATTTGTTTGCCACATATTGCACTTTATAAATTTAAAATGTCATAGAAGGTTTATAGCTGATCATAATTCATGCGTTTACTTAGTAAAAACAATTCTCCTCATGTGTAGTAGTAAAATTATGATAAATTTCATAAGATTAATTGGTTAACTTAAAAATGATATCATTGAAATTCCTTTAAATGTATACTAGATAATCCCCATGTGATGCATGGTTTTTCATTTTATTGTGTATTATAATATTTAAAAAATAAAGAAAATAAATTATAAATTAGTGATTATTCATTTTTAATGAATTAATAATTGCATATAATAGCCAATATTTGATTCAATTTTAATTTTACAAATACAATTTTATAGTACAATGCTAAATAATGTTAATTTGATATTATTTAATTTTATAGTAAGCATAACAAAGTATGTTTAAAATAAATTTTAATATTTAATTTATAAATTATTTTGAACATATATTACAATATTAAATCAAATGCGATAACTTAAATAATAATACAAATATAAAATTAAAATAACTTGTCTTATATGAGACTATCTCAATGTTGAGATAGATCCATATAATTAACTCAATTATCTTATTAATAATTATAAGTTTGTAAATGGCATTTTAAAATTAATGAAAAATAGATTATATTAACCAATTTCATTAATGCATTTACATATATTGATTAAATAACCCAAATTTCAATTTTTTGATTATTATAATATATATTAATATAAGGGTTAATTAACATATTAGCATGACATCATCATCCTTCAATGGAGGGAAAATTTTAATCCACTAAGTGACACCTCATTAGTTTTCGGGTTAAATGATGTAAGCGTGTTTTGTTTTAGTTATAGGTATAGATATTTAGTGATGACTTGATTGGTGTAAGTCATTAATTAATCATATGATTCTTTTTTGCTCCAACTTGTTCAGAATAAAATAGGGCATTGTTATTTGTCGCCACCCGTTTCATTTTATCGCCACCCCTTTTTAAAGAAATTTACTAAAATGCCCTTCAATTCAATTTTAATTATAAAATCAACCATTATTATTTCTGAACAAAATTTCTCAATAATAATTAGATTAAAATATAAATATATATTTTAGTAAAGAAAATAATTTTTAAAATCGAAAAATAAAGCTGAAAAACTCTAACATCTCTCTAAAAATCTCTAAAAAAAACTCGATGAACGAAAACAAGCAAAATTTAGTAATCGAACAACAATGGCGAACCAAAACAAAAGATTACAATTCGAAAAAAAAAAAATAAACAACTAAAAATACAATACGACAAATTGGAAAAATCGCACAAAACGTGCTATAGTGCCATGGAAAAATCGCACAAAGCGTATGATTGCACACGAATCGCACAAAAGCGGCGATTGTACCAATCGCACGTTTTGTGCGATTCTGCCGTGGTGCAATTGCACGTTTTGTGCGATTTTGCCATGGCACCATAGCACTTTTTGTGCGATTTTTCCAATTTTTTTTTAATAAATTTTTATTGTTTTGTTATTAATTAATTATTTATTATTGGATAAAATATGAGTAGTAAATAATATTTAGTGATGACTTGATTGGTATAAGTCATTAATTAATCATATGATATTTTATACTGCTATTTGTTTAAAATTAGATGAGTTGTACTTTTAAATAATATTTAACTAGTTATGACTTGATTGGTATAAGCCATTAATTAATCATATGACTTTATTGCTCCAACTTGTTTAGAATAAAATATGAGGAGTAGTAAATACTTAGTGATGACTTGATTGGTTTTAACTCATTAATTTATCATATCATCTTTTATGCTCCTATTTGTTTAAATTTAGATATGAGTTATACTAGTAAATAATACTTCTAATTAGTTATGAATTAAATATGAGTAGTACTCGTAAATATTACTCCCTCCGTCCATATCAATTTGCAGCATTTTCTATTTTCGTACGTCCCACTTAAATTGCAGCATTTTCATTTTTGGACTATGGCCTACCACTTTATTTTAATCTCATTTATACATTTTAACTCTCTTTTAATTTCATCCACACAATTCATCCTCTCTCTCTTCATTTATTACCACTTTCTTTATTTTCACCATTTTTCTCTTTGCTACTATCTCATAGGGACGGAGGGAGTATTTAGTTATGACTTGATTGGAGTATGTTCTTAATTAATCGTAATTCGTAATACCCATTTTAAATACATCTCCCTCTCACTAAATTTACTATATTTATCATTTGATTCTATTATAATGGATTTTTTTATTTTCATTTTTTCATATCATTTCACCACTTCTTTTTTTTCACTTATCTATTTTTTTTTCTAAATACTTGATCATCTTTCAAATTATACTTAATTTATTTTCTGTGTCAAAAGAAAATAAGGATATATCAAGTTAAACCACACCTTTTAAATACTTAAAGAGAAGCATTGGTTAAAGTTCTATCTCAAATAGCAACTTCAAGAAAAGCTTTGAGAAGAAAACGACAAGTATACTTGAAAATGACCATGGATGACGACCTCTTCAATTTGGTTTACTCCCGACCCAAACAAACTTAAAACTCCACTTTAATCCATGCAATAAATCCAATGAAAAGGTTAAATGAGCTTGAATACCAGATTTGAGGATTACCCAATAAATTTCCATATCTCTTGATCCCAAATTAGAATCCCGTAATAGTTTTAGGACCCCTCTTACTAAAACAGACATAAATCACTCATACGTAAACGAAATGGGACGATTTAAGTGGCTACGCGACTGTGATTCGGACCTCTACATTTCATATGCAGACACCAGAACATAAAAGTTAGCATAACTATTCCGAAATATTGCAAAACTGTAAGGTCAATTTATGTTCTGAAATTTGACAACACATTATGCAATTAAAACCCCATTATCAACTGAATCCCAATTCACTTGAATAAACATAAATACCCAATTGCAAATATAAAAGATTCACAAACCTAGAGTAATTGAAGAAAATAAAATCCAATTAAACCCATAAATCAACTCATGAAAACCAATTGAAAATGAAGAACACCAATTTCCCTAAGGTAGTGTTCGGGAAAAAGTATTTCATTTCAAATTATGCATTTCAATTATAAAATCATAAATGAAAAATTTGAGAATGACAAAGTTTGGATAGTCATTCTCAAATTTTCAATTTTAAATATTTTAAAAACATTGGTGAAATTTGATCTAAATCCAAATTTGAAAATTTTTGAATTGCCAAACAATAAATTTGAGTCAGTTCCTAATTTCCAAAGGAAATCATTGTTCCCAAACATGACATAATCTTATTTAGGGGATTTTAAATAATATGGAGAACGATAATTCATATTTTATGACTTAATTTTTGTAGGATTTGTTAATCAATCTCAAAATTTCAGTTTGTATTGATAATAAAAGAAGAGATTGAAAATGAAAGATGATTACCTCAATCTTTATTTTTCTTGAGAGCTAAGATGGAAAAATAAGTGAAGGAAAAGAAGGAAAGCAAGAGTTTATGATTTTGATTATCTAGGACGAGATTTTAAAATGTTTGTAGATTACTTAAGAAAGTTTAGAGAGCCAAGTATATTACACCTACACACTTAGGTATACACTAAAGAAACAATGAAGAGCTATTGTCATCAAAACGTCTGGCACAATTTTTTTCATCTTTTTTAACTTTTTGTATTAGTTTACAAAATACGTTTGGTTAAATATATTGTAAGTAACATAAAATAGTTCCAAAATTTTACTTTTTTTAAACCTCACTTTCAATAAAATAAAGAAAACTTTAAATAGGAGTCAAAATAAATAAAAAGATAAATTCTAATCTCTAAAATAATATTACTTGGATTAACTTAACTTAAATCCCAATTTAACTTGATTAGTAGTATAATTAAGTTATACTAACATAATGGTTATTTCATGCTCCCTAACTTAAAATAATTTTTTCTTTGAAATTACAATATACATCATAAATAATTTCAGACACTCCCTAACTTAATTAGTACTATAATAAAAGCTACATCAATAAAAGGATTGTTATATAATACGAATGAAAATATTAACTAGAAAGTCAATGTATTGCGAATATTTGAAATAATATTCCCTCCAATTCACTACTAATGCCGAATTTGATTTATGCACTCTATCTAATGCACATATACAATCCTTAATACATCTAATTGTGTTTAAAAGCATATAGGACATTAATGCTTGGGGTGGAGGGAGTATTTAGTTATGAGTTTATTGGTATATGCCATTAATTAGTCATATGATATTTTATACTCTTATTCGTTTAAAAGTAGATGCGTTGTACTAGTAAATAATACTTTTTTGCTCCAACTTGTGTAAAATAAAATATGAGTAGGAAATAGTATTTAGTTATGACTTGATTGATATAAGTTATTAATTAATCATACGAGCTTTTATGCCATTAATTAGTCATATGATATTTTATACTCTTATTCGTTTAAAAGTAGATGCGTTGTACTAGTAAATAATACTTTTTTGCTCCAACTTGTGTAAAATAAAATATGAGTAGGAAATAGTATTTAGTTATGACTTGATTGATATAAGTTATTAATTAATCATACGAGCTTTTATGCTCTTATTTGTTTAAAGTTAGATATGAGTTGTGTTATTGGGTCAACCAGCCCCATATTCACGGGCCAAGTCAAAGGGCCCAATCGACCTGGTCAACACTCAGATCCAACCCACATAGGGGCAAAATTACCAGAATGCCCCTAAGAGTGTCTCATCAAAGTCTTTGTGGCCTATAAATACCCACACTCACAACCATAAATGGTATGCTTCTCTATCTCTAATTACCATTTCTAGTCTTCATTATTTACACTATAAATTAACCATTGACTTGAGCGTCGGAGGGGCTTTATGGGAAATAACCCCCGGACAAGTAACTCTGTTTGTTTTGTAGGTATTCTGTCCATTGATTAAGTATTAGGACTACTCAAACCGCCGTTGTCACTAACTTGGCGGTCACCTTCCGATCAGGGAGACTTGCTTCGATTTCTACGCAGAATCATTTGGCGCCATCTATGGGGAGAGAGAAAAACACCTTCTTTTCATAACCCTCAAAAAACAAGCCATGAACTCCAAAAGAAAAACCAGAGCTTCCAATTCTGTCAATTTTGTCCACGACCAAGAACCGATTGCTAATGTTCCACCACCGAACTTCGTTACCCGGCAAGACTTAGATACCTTTGCCGCAACTATAACTACTCGCTTCCAAGAATCAAGCTAGCAAGTGGTTAGGACTATGCCAGCAATCATTCAACCCTATCAACAGAGCATCCTCTATTCTGCCCGTCGTTAGACCGAGCAAATCCCTACACTTCAAAGGGAGGCTCATGACTTCTGAGTAGAAGACAATGCTAAGAGTCAGAAGTCGCCTTTACAACAAGAACATGCTTACAACCAAAGACACCAACAAACCTTAGGGATATTGAATTCTGCTTTGCGCCTTAACCCAATACCCCAAGGCCACACCCGACAGGCTCCTAGCCGGATGCCTGAACAGTCAGGAAGCTCAAGATTTGACGCCCAACAAATCATCAATCGGAGAAAGAAAGAACAAATGCTAGAACTTATCTCAATTCCAGGAGGGAGGGGAACAATCTAGTAGATGAGTCCTACCACAGCCCTCTGTACCAGAAAAGGTATGAGAGAAATGACTATGCATGGGAAGATTACGTTAGGGATGATTCTAATTCTGCCCCTACCATCTTTAAGACACCCTTGTCGGCCAGAATACTATCTATTTTTAAACGGAACAAAGTGAAGGTACCAGCCGTGAAACCGTTCGACAGATTAGATGACCCCCTCCGAACACATTGCATTGTACCGTGCCCATATGGCGGTAAGTACCACTTGTGAAGCCATGCTATGCACGTTTTTTCGCACCACCTTATCCGGGTAAGTGCTCAACTGGTACACGTCCCTACCACTTGGGAGTGTAGATAGTTTAGCCGTTCTTGAAGCTCAATTCTCGGATCAATACGTTGGCTTTAAGAGGTAGAAGAAATCAAATTTGCACTTAATGTCAGTCATACAGAAGGAGGGGGAGTCCGTCACCTCCTATGTCCAAAGGTTCCATGAGGAAGTCTTGTCGATTCTGGGGGCCAATGATGCAACTACGGTTCGTGCCCTTATCAATGGAGTGAGAACACCCAAATTAAAGTGGAAGTTTCTAAAACACGACATCGCAACATATTCGGAGGCCATGGACATCGTTCAGAGGTTTATTCGGGCATCCGACATATGTACGCCCTTGGATTCTAGAAAAAAAAAGAGAAGGCTGGGAGGTCACAAGAAGCAACACCTAACAGGCGTAACTCGGACGCCTTAGGAATGGAAAGATTTCGTTCACCCATGGGGCCACCCAGAGAGGAGGGCTGGAGATAAGTCCAAGCCTACCCAGCGCTTGAAGTAAAGAATGCCACAAAATTCCGTTTAAATCGAAGAAAGGATATTTTCTATTCCGTTAAAGATTAGCTGCCGATCCCTTCAAGGATATCGACATCGCAAAACAGAAGAAACATAGATAATTGGTGTGAATACCATAAGGAACACGGACACACCTTGTCCCAATGCTGGGAATCGAGGAAAGTTTTAGACAAGTTTGCCGATGAGGGCCAACTAGACATATTTCAGAAGCGAAACGATAGCCGACCTAGGGGCCGAAGGGATAACAATCGACCAAGAAAAGAAAGGCGCTCGGACGCGAATGAACAGTCCGAGGCCACACAAGGGATTATCCATATGATTTCGGGATGGTACTCAGAGTTATACCCAAGTACTCGATCCTTCAAAGATAGCGTTCATACCCTGAACATAATGACCGCAGAAGCCAAAAGAGCGGTAGACGGACCGAGATGATCTTTGGGGAGGGAAGTCCAGCGAGTATGTCCCTCATGAACTATAGTTCTCCCAGTTCTTTTTGGAGAAAATGGCAACTGATGAACCTTGTCGGTTTGTTTTACCGTTATCAACATTCAATTCCCGTACAATGTCATCATGGGGCTACCCATTATAAACAAGATCAAGGCTGTCATCTCAACCCACCAACTGCTCATCTAGTACGAGAAAGATGACAGGAAGGTTAGAGTTTTATATGGAGATAAAGAAATGGCATGAGAATGTCAAGTAAATACACTCAAGATGGGAGCATAAAGTAGTAATGAAAAAGATAGTCGGAAAAGAAATGCAATAGAGATAGATTCGGTCTTGCATGCGACCAATGATGACACCCGAAAAACAACTCAACCATAGCCTTTGGAAGGTTATGAAGAAGTCGTCCTTTGGGCCAGAGAAAAAGTTTGTGTGCTGTTATATGGAGGATAGAACCACAACCGCTTTCATCTCCCCTTCTAGGGTGTGTTGTTATATGGTGATGCCCCTCGGACTAAAGAACGCGGGGGCTAGCTATCGACGAATGGTCAAAAAGGTATTTAAGGATCAAATAGGACGAAATCTAGAGGTATATGTTGACGATATGATAGCCAAGAGCAAGAGCGCCGATGCTCATGCTGAACACTTCAGGGAAACATTCGAAACTTTGCGTGTCAATAGGATGTGCCTCAACCCGGAAAAAAGTGCATTCGGAGTTAGTAGAGGAAAATACCTCGGTTTTCTCGTTGATGAGAGGGGGTTTGAGGCAAATCCTGATAAGATTCAAGCCATCCTGTCAATGAAGTGTACAAGAACGATCAAGGAGGTACAACGCCTGACCGGCTGCGTAGCCGCCTTGAGTCGTTTCATGTCTAAGTCAGCCGACCGATCTTCTTCTTTCTTCAAAATCATAAAGAAACAGAAGTTTGCATGGTATGAGGAGGCCAAGGAAGCCTTCCTCAACCTCAAAAGTCATCCGGTAGAAATGGCAAAGTTTGTGTCACCCTTGCCAGGTGAAATATTGTATTTATATGCATGTGTCAGTTTCAAATTAGTCGATCAGTGCTGCACTGGTAGCTAAAAGAGAGAAAACAAAAATTGCCAGTTTACTACATCAGCCATTCCTTCTGTGGCTTCTAGGCCCAGTATTCGGCAATGGAAAAGTCCATCTTCGCTCTGGTAATGGCAAGCCAAAAGTTGAAATTATATTTTCAATCTCACAATAGTAGTTCGGACTTCTCAGCCAAAGAGGAAAATTCTAGAAAGAAATCAATCATCAAGAGTAGCAGATTGGGCTAATGAATTGGCCGACTACGACATTAAATTAGAACCAAGAACGACCATCAAGGCACAAGCCCTTGATTATTTCATTTCTGAAATGACCGACACGTTGGAAGAATTTCCTACGGACGGAAATTGAAAGTTGTATGTTAACAAATCCTCGACATGAAGTTGTTCAAGTGCCGAACTACTTATAATATTGCCCAATGGAGCCAGATTCGAGCATGCTGTCAGATTTAGTTTTGCCGTTACCAAAAACATAGCCGAATATGAAGCCCTATTATTGGGTTTAGGGATATGCTCGGCTTCTAGGGTTAAAAAAGTAATCGCTCACACAGATTCGCAATTTATAGCTGGTCAACTGAATATTGAGTATGAGGCCAAGGAATATAGCATGAAGATGTACCTCATATCCCAGATAGAAAAACGCGCAAGCCGTAGCCCTTTCAAGGTTAGCAAGTTCGGCTGTCAGTGATGAGCGACAAGATATCGTTCTGAAGAAAGGCTTATACAAGAAATCATATACCCATACCCTCCTCAAGTGTATCACCCCAACTGAGGGGGAGTATATCTTGAGGGAGATTCATGAAGGGGCATGTGGGATTCATCAGGGCATTCAGACTCTTGTAGGAAAAGTTCTAAGAAGCGGATATTATTTGCCTAGCTTAAAATACCGAACACTTAGGGAAACTTGATCGACCACTAGTGGGCTTTGGAGGGAGTCGAGTATGTCCCTCAGGTACTATAGTTCTCCCAGTTCGTTTTGGAGAAAATGGCAACTGATGAACCTTGCAGGTTCGTTTTACCGTTATCAACATTCAATTCCCGTATAATATCATCATGGGGCTACCCCATATAAAAAGAGGACGGTAAGGTTAGAGTTTTATATGGAGATAAAGAAATGGCATGAGAATGTCAAGTAAATACACTCAAGATGGGAGCAGAAAGTATTAATGAACATGATAGTTGGAAAAGAATTGCAGTAGAGATAGAGTCGGTCTTGCAAGTTACCGATGATGACACCCGAAAAACAACTCAACCATAGCCTTTAGAAGGTTATGAAAAAGTTCGTGTGCTGTTCTATGGAGGATAAACCCACACCCACTAGTGGAAAAAACATGATTTGCTGCGGTTTTTTTTACCAATATATGCTGCGGTTTTGAACCGCAGCATTTGTGGTAGCAGCTAATAGCTTGAAAGAAAGGCTGCGGTCAAAAAACGCAGCAAATATTTCACTGAAAGGCCGCGGTTTTTTTGGACAACCGTAGCCAATAGAGCAATTTTCAAAATTAAAAAACGCCTTATTGGCTGCGGTTTCTAGGGACAACCGCAGCCAATAAGGGTTTTTTTAATTTTGAAAATTGCTCTATTGGCTGCGGTTTGTCTAAAAAACCGCAGCCTTTAAGTCATTTTTTTTAAATTTATTAATAATGGTTTTTTTATATATATATATATATATATATATATATTTATATATATATATATATATATATATATATATATATATATATATATATATATATATATATATATATAAACTAAATATTTAAAATGTGTAATATATATATATATATATATATATATATATATATATATATATATATATATATATATATATATATATATATATATATATATATATATATATATATATATATATATATATTTATATATATATATATAATATAATAATATATATAATATATACAATATATATTTACATGCATATAAGTCCTAATTAATAATAAATCATAAATAATTACTAAGAAATTTCATATATAACTACCAACATAAATTACCAAGATACACTGCAACCATGTCTTTCACTTCGCGCATTTCCGTGTCGGTCAATTGGCATCGTTCCCTTGGAGTGTCGTTTAAAATCTATATAAAATATTATATGAAATAATTAAAAATTGTTAATATATATAATTATATTTTCTATAAATAATATTATAATTTGAGAACATAATAAATAACACTTACGGTATCAATGTTTTCTACCCCGACGTTCTTCACGGCTTGTATAATATCATCCATAAATTTAAGAACATATTAGACGCAATCGATGCTATTGTCTTGGTGAAAACACTTTGAAAAAATATATTTTATATGTTAGTGCCAAAAACGCTTCAAAACTGTTAAAACCGCAACTTTACACCTAATTTCAAGCAAATGAGGTTTATTTTCGATTCTAACTACTTCAACATAATAATATATACCAAATAGTGTTGTGTGCCAAGTTTCGTGCATAACAAACCAAGTTTAAGGTATTTTACGCTCGAAAGTGACACGAATCCTTCAAAACCTTAAAAAACGCAACTTAACACTTAATTTCAAGCATATGACAATTATTTTCGATTCTAACTACTTCAACACAATCATATATACCAAATAGTGTTGTGTGACAAGTTTCATGCATAACAAACCAAGTTTAAGATATATTACGCGCGAAAGTGACAAAAATCCTTCAAAACCGTTAAAAACGCAACTTAACACTTAATTTCAAGCATATGACAATTATTTTCGATTCTAACTACTTCAACACAATCATATATACGAAATAGTGTTGTGTGCCAAGTTTCATGCATAACAAACCAAGTTTAAGATATATTACGCGCGAAAGTGACAAAAATCCTTCAAAACCGTTAAAAACGCAACTTAACACTTAATTTCAAGCATATGACAATTATTTTCGATTCTAACTACTTCAACACAATCATATATACCAAATAGTGTTGTGTGCCAAGTTTCATGCATAACAAACCAAGTTTAAGGTATTTTACGTGCGATAGTGACAAAAATCCTTCAAAACCTTAAAAAATTCATACCTTGTGAATCAATTAATTCAAATGTATTCCTTCCGTGTGATCTACACGCATATAACCAACATCTTCATCATCTTCCTTCACCGATTTTGGATTGATAAAGGGTGGGGAGTCTTCAAAAGCATTATATTCTTCCTCATCCTCAACATCACCTATACCAACGAAACTTCTTTTTCCCGTTAACACAATAGACCATATTTTCTTAGAAGGGTCTTCAATGTAAAATACTTGGTTCACTTGTGTGGCTAGTATGAATGGCTTCTCACTATCACGCAAACGATCCAAGTCCACAAGAGTGAATCCACAAGGGTCATCATTTTTAATGCATCGTCGATTATTATCCACCTACTTGCATTTGAAAAGACCCATAGTGAAAGTACAATAGTCAAGCTTCCATATTTCATGTACCCGCCCGTAGTATACCGATTTAGCATCAACCGGCGATTGATCCTTGGCACTTGCGTAAAATGTAGATGACGACAAAATAGAAACCCCACTATTCTGCAGATACGATGACTTCTTATCTTGACCGTCAGTCCAAAATGTGAACCCATTACCATCGTAACCCTCATATTTGTTGACATCATCATGAGGACCAAAAGCTAACCACTTAACAATTTCAGATACACCCTTTAGGATCTTCACATATTACTCGATTATCAAACCATCAATAAACGTCTTGTTATGCAACTGCATCAATGCACTATCACCTTTAGAAGGATATTTTGCGCGCAATATATCAAAATGCTCATTCAAAAAAGGATGAACTTCTGAAATATGATGCAACACATACAGGTGTGCTTGTAGAAGACTATCCCGAGAAGGTGTGATTGTTTTGGAGCCAATTGTTCCTTTTCCCTCAAGTCTTCCTTCATGTCGAGAGGTGGGAAGTCCAATAGGCTTTGCCATAGCGATATACTCGGCTATAAAATTACCAATCTCATCGCTTACAGTTCCTTGAATCATACTCCCCTCTGGTTGTGCTGGATTCCTCACTTTGTTTTGTAAAACACCCATATGTCTCTCAAAAGGATAACACCACCTTAAAAAACTAGACCCAAAATCTTGATTTCACGAACGAGATGGACAATAAAATGAACCATTATGTCAAAGAAAGAAGTTGGAAAATACATCTCAAACTTGCATAAAGTTACAATCACGTCGACTTGAAGAGCATCAAGTTTAAAGGGATCAAGAACTTTACTACAAAATGTGTTGAAGAACGAATATAGCTCAGTAATAGCATATCTCACATGTTTTGGCAATATTCCACGTAGTGCAATCGGTAAGAACACTTGCATCATTACATGGCAATCGTGAGATTTCATGCTTCCCAACTTCAATTCACCATTTAGGGTCAAAATCTCTTCATGTTGGATGAGTACCCAGACGGAACCTTAATGCCATACAAAGACTCACAAAAGGCCCGCTTCTCTGATTTCCATAATGTGTAGCAAGCTGGAGGCAAATAAACTTTTTCACTACTCATCTTCTTCTTACCGACCTTTCCCTTGCTACTACCACTAACTTCATCAGCTCTTTCTCTTTTCTTACTCACCTTAACTTGTGCCCACAACTCCGGACGAACACCCTTACATTCAAAGTAATCTCGCAATATGGACGCGTCCAAAAGATTTTTCCTTACATACATTTTTCTCTATATGCATAAAGATAATGCCTAACCTGTAGATCTCTCCAATATGGAAGCGTCCAAAAGATTGAATTTTTTTTCCACAGACGGTCTTCACCCCCTTGTACTTGCCCTGTTTTACCAAATACAGTCTCAACCCCCTTAACCTGTTCGTAAACCTCATAACCGGTCAACGGTCGACGAGCTACACGGTCCTCAACCTCCCCGTTGAACATCTTCTTCTTCTTACGGTATTGGTGATCTCGTGGGAGGAACTTTCGATGGTTCATGAATACATGTTTGCACTTAGGAATCCACGTGGATTCCATGTCATCAATACATATTGGGCATGCTTTCTTCCCTTTGTTCTTATACCCTGATAAGTTTCCATATGCCGAAAATCGTTAACGGTGCATAAAAGCATTGCACGCAAGGTGAACTCCTCATTAGCATATGCATCAAACACGGAAACTCCTTCATCCCACACCTTTCTCAAATCCTCAACGAGAGGTGCAAGATATACATCTATGTCATTGCCAGGTTGCTTAGGACCCGAGATAAGAAGGGAAAGCATAATGTACTTACACTTCATACACAACCAAGGTGGCAAATTATAGATCACTAAAAGTACCGGCCAAGTACTATGTTGAGAACTAAGATTGCCAAATGGGTTCATTCCATCCGTGCACAGTCCGAGCCTTAAATTACGAACTTCATCCCCAAAAGTCTTGTGCAACCTATCAATACTCTTCCACTCCGGAGAATCGGATGGATGTGTGAGCAAGTGATCTTTCTTCACCTTATCTGCATGCCACCTCAAATTTAACGCATCTTTCTTTATAGAAAACAAACGCTTGAATCTAGGTATTATTGGAAGATACCACAATACCTTAGCCGGGGGCCCTTTAGCATCCCGAGCCCCTTTACGCTTGTAACGCGATAACCCACACCTAGGACACTCTTCTAAGTTCTCGTTTTCATTCTGATACAATACACAATCATTCGGACACGCATGAATCTTCTGGTACTCTAACCCGAAAGGACACATAAGTTTTTTGGCATAGTATGTCGACTTTGGAAGTTCATTTCCCTCAGGAAGCATCTCACCTAATGCTTCTAATAACATTGTGAAACTAGTGTCACTCCAATTGAATTTTGACTTAATGTTGAAAATTGTCAAAACTGCTGTAAGTTTGGTAAACTTTGTACATCCAGGATACAAAGGCTTTTGAGAAGCCTCTGTCAACAAGTTAAATACACGAGGACGTTTTCCTAACTTATCCTCGACTCCCTCCATCATCTCATCAACACGATCGACATCCTCATCGACATTCTCTTCATCAACACGATCCACTACATCCTCATTGACATCGGCCACATTATTGACATCCTCAACAACACTTTTTTCCTTGTAAATTCCCTCCTCACCATGCCAAACCCAAACATGATATTGAGGCCTAAACCCACGTCGAAGTATGTGCTCCCTAAGGATATAAACACTATCTACCTTTGATACATTGCCACAATTGACACATGGGCAATAAAAACCAACTCTCCTCGTCCTAACTTGATGTTCAACATCAACACTACAAAATTCTAATACGCCATCAATAAATTCTGACGATTCAATGCTTCCATACATCCAAGAACGATCTTTTGTCATCTTAAGTGTGATTATTTAATTCAAAACAAAATTAATACACATTACATACATAAGTATATATATACTTTTACCCTAGTTAACCCAAATTTACCCCATCTAACCCTATTTCAACTTCATATTATTGACATTATTGAAATTATGTGTATCTTATAATTAATTAACAAACCATACATAATAAGTAAACTATTGTGATTGTTCATACATAAATAAACTATATACAAAATCATATTACATACATAATTAATTAAACTACATGCATATACACAAGTAAAACTACATACATAATGAATTAACAAACTAAAGAACTTAAAGAACTTAAATTAAGAACATGAAGAACTTCAAAAAATGTACAACTTAAAAATTTATCAACAAACTAACAATAACATCAAATATATAAACACATTAACACATCAAACAAAATCAAAATAACAATTATACCTTGAATTTTCGTGGGTTTGGGAATATATAACCTATACAATGAAAAACAAAATCAAAATTAGTATAAAAAATCTAAGCACTAAAACCAAATCAAAATACAAAACGAAACCAAAAACGAAAAAAACAGTATAATTAGTATCTTAGTTTCGAACAGCAAGAACCAAATGTGTGAACAGCAAGAACAAATTAAAGAACAGCAAGAACAAAATGTGAGAAATTTTCGAAATAAACGTGGGTTGGAATACGAAAAAAACCAAAATAAAAAACGAAAAAAAAATAAAATGTAGAATTTTCGAACAACAAGAACAAAGAACATCAAGAACAAAGAATTTTCGAGCAACAAGAACGATAAAACATACTTCGAACAACAAGAACAAAGAACAGCAAACACCAAGAAGAATTTTCGAACAGCAAGAACTGATGAAGGCTTCGAAGAACAGCAAGAACTGATGAAATTTCGAAGAATTTCGTGTGAACAGCAAGAATTTTGTCTCTTTAATTAGTGGGTAAATGAAATTTTGAAGCTTGAAAGAATGAAACAGTGAGTACATAGCAATAGAAATATAGATGTTATACAAAAGAATGAACGAATGAAATATAGGCGATTTTTAGGTCTACTTATTTGCTGCGGTTGAGGGCAAAACCGCAGCCTTTGGCGTACTTAGGAATATTATTTGCTGAGTTGTAGCCCTAACCGCAGCCTATAGTCATTTTTTTTCCTCTCATTTTTGAAAAGGTTATTTGATGCGGTCATAACTAAAAACCGCAGCCTTTATGTAACTTTTTTTTTACCTAATTTTTATTACTCATATTGGCTGCGTGTACCTAAAAACCGCAGCCAATAAGCAGTAGCAAATAGCTTTTTTTCCACTAGTGACCGCTTTCAATTCCCCTTCTACGGTGTGCTGTAATATGGTGATGCCCTTCGGACTAAAGAACGCGGGGGCTACCTACCAGCGAATGGTCAATAAGGTATTCAAGAATCAAATAGGACGAAATCTAGAGGTATATGTTGACGACATGATAGCCAAGAGCAAGAGCGCCGATGCTCATGCTGAACACTTGAGGGAAACATTCGAAACTTTGCGTGCCAATAGGATGTGCCTCAACCCGGAAAAATGTGCATTCGGTATTAGTGGAGGAAAATGCCTCGGTTTTCTCGTTGATGAGAGGGGTTTTGAGGCAAATCCTGATAAGTTTCAAGCCATCCTGTCAATAAAGTCACCAAGAACGGTTAAGGAGGTACAATGCTTGACCGGCTGCGTAGCCGCCTTGAGCTGTTTCATGTCTAAGTCAGCCGACCGATGTTCTTCTTTCTTCAAAGTCATAAAGTAACAGAAGTTTGCATGGAATGAGGAGGCCACGAAAGCCTTCCTCAACCTCAAAAGTCATCTGGTAGAAATGCCAAAGTTCATGTCACCCTTGCCGGGTGAAATATTGTATATATATGCTTGTGTCAGTTTTAGATTACTCGGTCAGTGCTGTACTGGTAGCTAATGGAGAGAAACAAAAAATGCCAATTTACTACATCATCCATGCCTTCTGTGGCTTCTAGTCCCGGTATTCGGCAATGGAAAAGTCAGTCTTCGCTATGGTAATGGCAAGCCGAAAGTTGAAATTATACTTTCAATCTCACAATAGTAGTTCAGAATTCTCAGCCAATGAGGAAAATTCTAGAAATAAATCAATCATCAAGAGTAGCAGATTGGGCTAATCAATTGGCTGACTACGACATCGAATTAGAACCAAGAACGACCATCAAGGCACAAGCCCTTGCTGATTTCATTTCTGAAATGACCGACACGTTGGAAGAATTTCGTACAGACGAAAATAAAAAGTTGTATGTTAACGGATCCTCAACCCGAAGTTGTTTTAGTGCCGAACTGGTGATAATATTGCCCAATGGAGCCAGACTCTAGCATGCTGTCAGATTTAGTTTTGCTCCTACCGAAAACGTGGCCGAATATGAAGCCCTATTATTGGGTTTAAGGATATGCTCTGCTTTTAGGGATAAAAAAGTAATCTCTCACACAGATTCGCAGCTTATAGTTGGTCAAGTGAATGTTGAGTATGAGGCCAAGGATGATAGCATGAAGATGTACCTCGTTAAGGTAAAAGAGGCCGAGGAAAAATTTAACTCGGTCGCCATAACTCATATCCTAGATCGAAAAACGCGCAAGCCGATGCCCTTTCAAGGTTAGCAAGTTCGGCTGTCAGTTATGAGTGACGAAATATTGTTTGGGAAGTTTTACCTTGCCCGAATGTCAACGCTTTCGTGGGAGGGGTGAATCAAATTAATTCATGGATGGGTCCCAACATCTCACTCCTCTGTGACGAGCAACTATTTGAGGATCTTGAGTTATGGCCGATCGTTCTGAAGAAAGCCTTATACAAGAAATCATATACCCTTACCCTCCTCAAGTGTGTCACCCCAACTGAGGGGGAGTATATCTTGAGGGAGATTCATGAAGGGGCATGTGAGATTCATTAGGGCTTTCAGACTGTTGTCGAAAAATTTATAAGAAGTGTATATTATTGGCCTAGCTTAAAATACCGAACACCTAGAGAAACTTGATCAGCCACTAGTGGGCTTTGGAGGGAGCCGAGTATGTCCCTAGGGTACTATAGTTCTCCCAGTTCGTTTTGGAGAATGGGAACTGATGAACCTAGCCGGTTCGTTTTAACGTTATCAACATTCAATTCCCGTACAATGTCATCATGGGGCTACCCCATATAAACAAGATTAAGGCTGTCACCTCAACCCACCAACTGCTCATCTAGTACGAGAAAGAGGACGGTAAGGTTAGAGTTTTATATGGAGATAAAGAAATGGCATGAGAATTTCAAGTAAATACACTCAAGATGGGAGCAGAAAGTAGTAATGAACATGATAGTCAGAAAAGAAATGCAGTAGAGATAGAGTCGGTCTTGCATGTGACCGATGATGACACCCGAAAAACAACTCAACCATAGCCTTTAGAAGGTTATAAAGAAGTCGTCCTTTGGGGCAAAGAAAAAGTTTGTGTGCTGTTACATGGAGGATAGAACCCACACCGCTTTCAACTCCCTTTCTAGGGTGTGCTGTTATATGGTGATGCCCTTCGGACTAAAGGACGTGGGGGCTACCTACCAGCAAATGGTCAATAAGGTATTCAAGGATCAAATAGGACGAAATCTAGATAAAAATGTGCAGCCAAGAGCAATACCTTATTGACACATCCTACCTGCAGTTTTTAGTTACACGCAGCCACTATGAGTAATAAAAATTAGGTACAAAAAAATGTCACAAAGGCTGCGGTTTTTAGACTTGACCGCAGCTAATAACAGTTTCAAAATTGAGATAAAAAAAATAACTAAAAGCTGCGGTTTTGCATGCCACCGCAGCAAATAACACTTCCAAATATCAGATAAAAAAAAACAAAATGCCTAAAGGCTACGGTTTGCATAACCGCAGCAAATAACACTTCAAATATCAGATAAAAAAAACAAAATGACTAAAGGCCGTGGTTTTGCATACAACTGCAGCAAATAACCAATTCAAAAACACGCCTTTTAACGTCTTTTTTCCTAAACCCTACAGTTTCATAAACCACAAACACACGCTACTGTTGTTGCTTCTTCTTCCTTATATATTTCTGAAACTTCCTTTGATATTTCATAAACAGCATTGTTGTTGCTTCTTCTTCCTTCGATCTTTCATAAATATTTCATAAATATTTCATAAACACTTTAATTTATAAATCTACTGTTGTTGCTTCTTCTTCCTTCGATCTTTTCTGGTTCATCATCTTCCTTCGATATTTCTCAATTATTTAAGTGACTGGTTCATCATCTTCCTTCAAACGTTTCACAAACGCTACTGGTTCATCATTACTACTTCCTTCTTCATAAAAACGATTCTTCTTCCTTCTTCCTTCGAATTTTCACAAACGATTGCTACTGTGTTTTCACAATCGATTACTACTGTGTTCGAATTTTCACAAAGCATTGTTGTCTCCTTCTACAAAAACCCCAAAAATTGGTATTTTATTTTTTATTTTATTTTTTTAATTTTTTTTAACATTTTTTAACAAATTGTTCTTATTTTTGTACTAATTTTTGTTATTATCATCATGGTATTTTAGATATTAGTATGGTTGTTTACTAATTTTTGTTTGTGTTTTTCCATTGTAGGTACATAACTCCATTGTAGAACACTAACATTATCATCTAAATACCAAGGTAATTTCTAATTATACATCAAGTTTTTTTTTGATATTTTTTATGTGTTTGTAATTATTAATTTGATTTTATTTATGAATTTAGTTGTTTTATTATTAGTTTGTATAATTAGGGTTAATTATGGGTTGTATCATTTTTAGATAATTTGATTTGGACATAGTTTATTTGTATTATTGGACATAGTTTGAAACTTTGATAATTTGATTTGGTTTTTTGATTTGGCTGATGTTATAATTTGATTTGGTTTTGGCTCATGTTTGAAAATCTACTGTACATTTAAAGAGCTTTGGTTTTGGCTCATGTTCTTTCGGGGTAAATACTATGTCTATTTTGTTTTTTGATAATTTGATTTGGTTGTTTGGTTTGAATAATGGAAATTTAAAGAGCTTTGGTTTTGTTATTCATTTAATTTGTATTATTGGACATAGTTTGAAACTTTGAATGTACATAAAAGACTTGTTGTTATAATTAGTTTGTTGATTATTTTGTTTAGATGTTTAAGTTGTTTAATTTATAAGTTTTATGTATGTAGTTTACTTATGTACGTTGTTTAATTTATTTTATTTAGTTGTTTAATTTGTTAATTAATTATGTATGTAGTTTATTATGTATATGTATGTAGTTTGATTTATTATGTAAGTAGTTTAATTATGTATGTAGTTTACTTATGTATGAATAATCACAAAAGTTTACTTATGTACTTAGTTTGTTAATTAATTAAAATATACATAATTTGAATAATTTAAATCATAAGAAGGTTAAATATGGTAAATTTTGGTTATCTAGGGTTAAGTATATATATACTTATGTATATAATGCGTATTAATTTTGTTTTGAATTAAATAATCACACTTAGGATGACAAAAGATCATTCTTGGATGTATGGAAGCATTGAATCGTCAGAATTTATTGATGGCGTATTAGAATTTTTTAGTGTTGCTGTTGAACATCAAGTTAGGATGGGGAGAGTTGGTTTTTATTCCCCATGTGTCAATTGTGGCAATGTATCAAAGGTAGATAGTGTTTATATCCTTAGGGAGCACATACTTCGACGTGGGTTTAAGCCTCAATATCCTGTTTGGGTTTGGCATGGCGAGGAGGGAATTTACAAGGAAAAGAGTGTTGTTGAGGATGTCAATAATGTGGCCGATGTCAATGAGGATGTAGTGGATCCTGTTGATGAAGAGAATGTCGATGAGGATGTGGATCGTGTTGATGAGATGATGGAGGGAGTCGAAGATGAGTTAGGAAAACGTCCTCGTGTATTTGACTTGTTGACAGAGGCTTCTCAAAATCCTTTGTATCCTGGATGTACAAAGTTTACCAAACTTACAACAGTTTTGACAATTTTCAACATTAAGTCAAAATTCGATTGGAGTGACACTAGTTTCACAACGTTATTTGAAGCGTTAGGTGAGATGCTTCCTGAGGGAAATGAACTTTCAAAGTCGACATACTATGCCAAAAAACTAATGTGTCCTTTCGGGTTAGAGTACCAGAAGATTCATGCGTGTCCGAATGATTGTGTATTGTATCGGAATGAAAACGAGAACTTAGAAGAGTGTCCTAGGGGTGGGTTATCGCGTTACAAGCGTAAAGGGGCTCGGGATGCTAAAGGGCCCCCGGCTAAGGTATTGTGGTATCTTCCAATAATACCTAGATTCAAGCGTTTGTTTTCTATAAAGAAAGATGCGTTAAATTTGAGGTGGCATGCAGATAGGGTGAAGAAAGATCACTTGCTCACACATCCATCCGATTCTCCGGAGTGGAAGAGTATTGATAGGTTGCACAAGACTTTTGGGGATGAAGTTCGTAATTTAACGCTCGGACTGTGCACGGATGGAATGAACCCATTTGGCAATCTTAGTTCTTAACATAGTACTTGGCCGGTACTTTTAGTGATCTATAATTTGCCACCTTGGTTGTGTATGAAGCGTAAGTACATTATGCTTTCCCTTCTTATCTCGGGTGCTAAGCAACTTGGCAATGACATAGTTGTATATCTTGCACCTCTCGTTGAGGATTTGAGAAAGATGTGGGATGAAGGAGTTTCCGTGTTTGATGCATATGCTAATGAGGAGTTCACCTTGCGTGCAATGCTTTTATGCACCGTTAACGATTTTCCGGCATATGGAAACTTATCAGGGTATAAGAAGTGTTAAGTTGGAATCAAAAATAATTGTCATATGCTTGAAATGAAGTGTTAAGTTGCAATTTTCACGGTTTTGAACGATTTTTCTCATTTTCGCGCGTAAAATTGCTTAAACTTGGTTTGTTATTCACGAAACTTGGCACACAACACTATTTGGTATATATTATTGTGTTGAAGTTGTTAGAATCGAAAATAAATCTCATATGCTTGAAATTCTATGTTAAGTTGCATTTTTAACGGTTTTGAACGATTTTTGTCACTTTTGCGCGTAAAATAGCTTAAACTTGGTTTGTTATGCACGAAACTTGGCACAAAACACTATTTGGTATATATTATTGTGTTGAAGTTCTTAGAATCGAAAATAATTGTCATATGCTTGAAATGAAGTGTGAATTTGCATTTTTAACATTTTGAAGCGTTTTTAATTTACACTAACATATATAATATTTTTTTAATAGTGTTTTCAACAAAAAAATAACATTTACTACGGCTACTAGGATCTTAAATTTATGGAAGATATCATAGAAGCCGTGAAGAAACGCGGGGTAAAAAGTATTGATTCCGTAAGTATTTATTATGTTTTTAAATTGTAGTATTATAAATATTTATTGGAAAATCTATAATATATATGTACTAACTTCTTAATAATTATTTCTTTTAATACGTAGATTATATACGACACTCCAAGGGAAACACGCGAATTGACGGAAACGGAAATACGCGAAGTGAAAGACAAAGTTGCCGTGTATATTTCTAATTTATGTTGGTAGCTTATGTTTCGTAGTGGTGTACTTTAAGTTTATGTATATATATTTGTATATATTATATATATTATATAATTTATTTGTAATTTATATATATTATATATATTATTTTGGTGAAAATTAATGGTGATTATAGCTGGTTTATTGTTGTTAAATATTTATTATTTTATAATTAGGATAATATATACAAATATCAATAAAACCAAAAAACATTCTTCAAGAAAAGATCACATTGGCTGCGGTTTGGGAACTGTCCGTAGCCAATAACATGCCCAAATATCAATAAAACAAAAAAAATAAAAAAAATTACATTTTTGGCTGCGGTTTTGGGCCTGTCCGCAGCCAATAATGTGGCCCAAAATTGGGTTTCTGAAAACACACTATTGGCTGCAGACAGGACAAAAACCGCAGCCAATAGTCTTTTTTTTTGCTGCGTTTTTTAACCGCAGCCATTGTTTAAAGCTATCAGCTGCTACAACAAGTGCTTGGGTGCAAAACCGCAGCCTTTAGTGGCCTCAAAACCGCAGCCTATGAGGTTTTTTCCACTAGTGCTAGTGCCAAACTTCTGATAATATTGCCCAATGGAGCTAGACTCGAGCATGCTGTCAGATTTAGTTTTGCTGCTACAAAAAAACGTAGCCGAATATGAAGCCCTATTATTGGGTTTAGGGATATGCTCGGCTTTTAGGGTTAAAAAAGTAATCGCTCACACAAATTCGCAGCTTATAGCTGGTCATGTGAATGTTGTGTATGAGGCCAAGGAAGATAGCATGAAGATGTACATCATTAAGGTAAAAGAGGCCAAGGAAAAATTCAACTCGATCGTTATAACTCACATCCCAGATTGAAAAACGCGCAAGCCGATGCCCTTTCAAGGTTAGCAAGTTCAGCTGTCAGTGATGAGCGACGAAATATTGTTTGGGAAGTTTTACCTTGCCCGAGTGTCAACTCTTTCGTGGGAGGGGTGAATCAAACTGAATCGTGGATGGGTCCAAACATCTCACATTCTGACACCTCTGTGACGAGCAACTATCTGAGGATCCCGAGTTATGGCCGATCGTTCTAAAGAAAGCCTTATACAAGAAATCATATACCCTTACGCTCCTCAAGTGTGTCACCCCAACGGAGGGGGAGTATATCTTGAGGGAGATTCATGAAGGGGTATGTGGTGCATAAGGGCATTCAGACTCTTGTAGGCAAAGTTCTAAGAAGCGGATATTATTGGCCTAGCTTAAAATACCGAACACTAAGAGAAACTTGATCGGCCACTAGTGGGCTTTGGAGGGAACCGAGTATGTCCCTCGGGTACTGTAGTTCTCCCAGTTCGTTTTGGAGAAAATGGGAACTGATGAACCTTGCTGGTTCGTTTTAATGTTATCAACATTCAATTCCCGTACAATGTCATCATGGGGCTACCCCTTATAAACAAGATCAAGGTTGTCATCTCAACCCACCAACTGCTCATCCAGTACGAGAAAGAGGACGGTAAGGTTAGTGTTTTATATGGAGATAAAGAAATAGCATGAGAATGTGAAGTAAATACACTCAAGATCGGCGCAGAAAGTAGTAATTAACATGATTGTCGGAAAAGAAATGCAGGATAGAATGTGACCAATGATGACACCTGAAAAACAACTCAAGCATAGCCTTTAGAAGGTTATGAAGAAGTCGTCCTTTGGGGAAAAGAAAACGTTCGTGTGCTGTTATATGGAGGATAGAACCCACACCGCTTTCAACTCCCCTTCTAGGGTGTGCTGTTATATGGTGATGCCCTTCGGACTAAAGAACGCGGGGGCTATCTAACAGAGAATGGTCAATAAGGTATTCAAGGATCAAATAGGACGAAATCTAGAGGTATACGTTGACGACATGATAGCCAAGAGCAAGAGCGCCGATGCTCATGCTGAACACTTGAGGGAAACATTTGAAACTTTGCGTGTCAATAGGATGTGCCTCAACCCGGAAAAATGTGCATTTGGAGTTAGTGGGGGAAAATTCCTCGGTTTTCTCAGTGATGAGAGGGGGTTTGAGGCAAATCCAGATAACATTCAAGCCATCCTGTCAATGAAGTCACCAAGAACGGTTAAGGAGGTACAACGCCTGACCGGCTGCGTAGCTGCCTTGAGCCGTTTCATGTCTAAGTCAGCCAACCGATGTTCTTCTTTCTTCAAAGTCATAAAGCAACAGAAGTTTGCATGGAAGTAGGAGGCCAAGGAAGCCTTCCTCAACCTCCAAAGTCATCTGGTAGAAATGCCAAAGTTCGTGTCACCCTTGCCGGGTGAAATATTCTATTTATATGCATGTGTCAGTTGTAGATCACTCGGTCAGTGCTGTACTGGTAGCTAAAAGAGAGAAACAAAAATTGCCAGTTTACTACATCAGCCATGCGTTCTGCGGCTTCTAGGCCCGGTATTCGGCAATGGAAATGTCCATCTTCGCTCTGGTAATGGCAAGCCGAAAGTTGAAATTATACTTTCAATCTCGCAATAGTAGTTCGGAATTTTAATCCATTGAAGAAAATTCTAGAAAGAAATCAATCATCAAGAGTAGTAGATTGGGCTAATCAATTGGCCAACTACGACATCGAATTAGAACTAAGACTGACTATCAAGGCACAAGCCCTTGCTGATTTCATTTCTGAAATGAATGACATGTTGGAAGAATTTCCTACGGACGAAAATTTAAAGTTGTATGTTAACAGATCCTCGACCCGAAGTTGTTCTAGTGCTGAACTGCTGATAATAATGCACAATGGAGCCAGACTCAAGCATGCCGTTAGATTTAGTTTTCCCGCTACCAAAAACGAAGCCGAATATAAAGCCCTATTATTTGGTTTAGGGATATGCTCGGCTTCTAGGGTTAAAAAGTAATCGCTCACACAGATTCGCAACTTATAGCTGGTCAAGTGAATATTGAGTATGAGGCCAAGGAAGATAGCATGAAGATGTACCTCATTAAGGTAAAAGAGACCAAGGAAAATTTCAACTCGATCCCCATAACTTATATCCCAGATCAAAAAACATGCAAGCCGATGCCCTTTCAAGGTTAGCAAGTTCGGCTATCAGTGATGAGCGACGAAATATTGTTTGGGAAGTTTTACCTTGCCGGAGTGTCAACGCTTTCGTTGGAGGGGTGAATCAAACTGATTCGTGGATTGGTACCAACATTTCACTCCTCTGTGACTAGCAACTATCTCAGGATCCCGAGTTATGGTCGATCGTTCCGAAGAAAGCCTTAAACAAGAAATCATATACCCATACCCTCCTCAATGTGTCACCCCAAATAAGGGGGAGTATATCTTAAGGGAGATTCATGAAGGGGCATGTGGGATTCATCAGGGCATGAAGAATCTTGTAGGCAAAGTTCTAAGAAGCGGATATTATTGGCCTAGCTTAAAATACCGAACACTTAAAGAAACTTGATCGGATACTAGTGGGCTTTGGAGGGAGCCATGTATGTCCCTCGGGTACTATAGTTCTCCCAGTTCGTTTTGGAGAAAATGGCAACTGATGAACCTTGCCGGTTTGTTTTATCTTCATCAACATTCAATTCCCGTACAACTCAAACATAGCCTTTAGAAGGTTACGAAGAAGTCATCCTTTGGGGCAAAGAAAACGTTCGTGTGCTGTTATATGGAGGATAGAACCCACACCGCCTTCAACTCCCCTTCTGGGGTGTGCTGTTATATGGTGATGCCCTTCGGACTAAAGAACGCGGGGGCTACCTACCAGCGAATGGTGAATAAGGTATTCAAGGATGAAATAGGAAGAAATCTAGAGGTATATGTTGACGACAAGATAGCCAAGAGCAATAGCGCCGATGCTCATGCTGAACACTTGAGGGAAACATTAGAAACTTTGCGTGTCAATAGGATGTGCCTCAACCCGGAAAAATGTGCATTCGAAGTTAGTGGGGGAAAATGCCTCGGTTTTCTCGTTGATGGGAGGGGGTTTGAGGCAAATCCTAATAAGATTTAAGCCGTCTTGTCGATGAAGTCACCAAGAACGGTCAAGGAGGTACAATGCCTGACCGGCTGCGTAGCGACCTTGAGCCATTTCATGTCTAAGTCAGCCGACCGATGTTCTTCTTTCTTCAAGAAAGCATGTCTGTGACGAGGAACTATCTGAGGATTCTGAGTTATGGCCGATCGTTCTGAAGAAAGCCTTATACAAGAAATCATATACCCATACCCTCCTCAAGTGTGTCATCCCAACCGAGGGGGAGTATATCTTTAGGGACATTCATGGTGGGGCATGTGGGACTCATTAAGGCATTCAGACTCTAGTAGGCAAAGTTCTAAGAAGCACATATTATTGGCGGAACTTAAAATATTGAACACTTAGAGAAACTTGATCGGCCTCTAGTGGGCTTTGGAGGGACCCGAGTATGTCCCTCGGGTACTATAGTTCTCCTAGTTTGTTTTGGCAAAAATGGTAACTGATGAACCTTGTCGGTTTGTTTTACCGTTATCTACATTCAATTCCCGTACAATGTCATCATGGGTCTACCCCTTATAAACAAGATCAAGGCTGTCCTCTCAACCCACCAACTACTCATTACGTACAAGAAAGATCACGGTAAGTTTAGAGTTTGATATGGAGATCAAGAAATGGGATGAGAATATCAAGTCAATACACTCAAGATAGGAGCAGAAAATAGTAATGAATAGGATAGTAGGAAAAGAAATACAGTAAAGATAGAGTCGGTCTTGCATGTGACTGATGATGACACCCGAAAAAGTTCGTGTGCTATTATATGGAGGATAGAACCCACACCGCTTTTATCTCCCCTTTCGGGGTGTGCTGTTATATGATAATTCCCTTCAGACTAAAGGTATTCAAGGATCAAATAGGACAAAATCTAGAGGTATATGTTGACAACATGATAGCCAAGAGCAAGAGCGCCGATGTTCATGCTGATTACTTGAGGGAAACATTCAAAACATTGCGTGTCAATAGGATGTGCCTCAACCCGGAAAAATGTGCATTCAGAGTTAGTGGGAGAAAATGCCTTAGTTTTCTTGTTGATGAGAGGGGGTTTGAGGCAACTCCTGATAAGAATCAAGCTATCATGTGAATGAAGTCACCAAGAATGGTCAAGGAGGTACAACACCTAACCGGCTGCATAGTCGCCTTGAGCCGGTTCATGTCTAAGTCAGCCGACCGATGTTCTTCTTTCTTCAAAGTCATAATGCAACAGAAGTTTGCATGGAATAAGGAGGCCGAAGAAGACTTCCTCAACCTCAAAAGTCATCTGGCAGAAATGCCAAAGTTAGTGTCACCCTTGCCGGGTGAAATAATGTATTTATATGTGTCAGTTTCAGATTACTCGATCAGTACTGTACTGGTAGCAAAAAGAGGCAAACAACAATTATCAGTTAACTACATCAGCCATGCCATCTGCGGCTCCTTGGCCCGATTTTCGGCTATGGAAATTCGTTTTCGCTCTGGTAATAACAAGCCGAAAGTTAAAATTATACTTTCAATCTCAGCCAATGAGGAAAATTCTAGAAATAAATCAATCATCAAGAGTAGCAGATTGGGCTAATCAATTGGTCGGCTACGACATCAAATTTAAACCAAGCACGACCAACAAGGCACGAGCCCTTCCTGATTTCATTTCTGAAATGATTGACACGTTGGAAGAAGTCCCTACGGAAGAAAATTGAATGTTGTATGTTAACGGATCCTCGACTAGAAGTCCTAGTGCCGAATTGGTTATAATATTGCCCAATGGGGCCAGAATCCAGCATGCTGTCAGATTTAGTTTTGTCGCTAGTAATAACGAAGCCGAATATGAAGTCCTAGTATTGGATTTAGGGATATGCTTTGTTTCTAGGGATAAAAAAGTAATCGGTCACACTGATTCGCACCTGATAGGTGGTCAAGTGAATGTTGAGTATGAGGCCAAGAACGATAGCATGAAGATGTACCTCATTAATGTAAAAAGAGGCCAAGATAAAATTCAACTCGATCGCCATAACTCATATCCCCAGATCGAAAAACGCGCAAACCAATGCCCTTTTAAGGTTAGTAACTTCGGCTGTCAATGATGAGCGACGAAATATTTTTGGGAAGTTTTACCTTGCCCGAGTGTCAACGCTTTCGTGGGAGGTTATGAAGTAGAGATAGATTTGGTCTTGCTTGTGACCGATGATGACACTCGAAAAATAACTCAACCATAGCCTTTAGAAGGTTATGAAGAAGTCGCCCTTTGGGGCAAAGAAAACGTTCGTGTGCTGTTATATGGAGGATAGAACCCACACCGCTTTCATCTCCCCTTCTGGGGTGTGCTGTAATACGGTGATGCCCTTCGGACTAAAGAACGCGGGGGCTACCTACCAGCGAATGGTCAATAAGGTATTCAAGGATCAAATAGGACGAAATCGAAAGGTATATATTGACAACATGATAGCCAAGAGCAAGAGCGCCGATGCTCATACAGAACACTTGAGGGAAACATTCGAAACTTTGCGTGTCAATAGGATGTGCCTCAACCCGGAAAAATTGGCATTCGGAGTTAGTTGGGGCAAATGAGGTACAACGCTCAATGAGGTACAACGCCTGACCGACCGTGTAGCCACCTTGAGCAGTTTCATGTCTAAGTCAGCTGACCAATGTTCTTCTTTCTTCAAAGTCATAGTGCAACAGAAGCTTGCATGGAATGAGGAGGCCGAGGAAACCTTTCTCAACCTCAAAAGTCATCTGGCAGAAATGCCGAAGTTAGTGCCACCCTTGCCGAGTGAAATATAGTATTTATATGTGTCAGTTTCAAATTACACGATCAGTGTTGTACAGGTAGCAAAAAGAGGGAAACAACAATTGCCAGTTCACTACATCAGCCATGCCTTCTGCGGATCATTGGCCCGGTATTTGGCTATGGAAAAGTCTGTCTTCGCACTGGTAATGGCAAGCCGAAAGTTAAAATTATACTTTCAATCTCACACCTAGTAGTTCGGACTTCTAAGCCGATGAGGAAAATTCTAGAAAGAAATCAATCATCAAGAGTAGCAGATTGGGCTAATCAATTCGCCAACTACGACATCCAATTCGAACAAAGAACGGCCATCAAGGCACAAGCCCATCCTGATTTCATTTCTGAAATGATCGACACGTTGGAAAAATTCCCTAAGGAAGAAAATTGAATGTTGTATGTGAACGGATCATCGAACGGAAGTTGTTCTAGTGCCGAACTGCTAATAATTTTGCCCAATGCGGCCAGACTCGAGCATGCTGTCAAAATTAGTTTTGCCGCTATTAATAACGAAGCCGAATATGAAGCTCTAATATTGGATTTAGGGATATGCTTTGCTTCTAGGGATAAAAAAGTAATCGCGCACACAGATTTGCAGCTGATAGGTGCTCAAGTAAATGTTGAGTATAAGGCCAAGGACGATGGCATGAAGATGTGCCTCATTAAGGTAAAAGAGGTCAAGGAAAAATTCAACTCGGTCGCCATAACTTGTATCCCCAAATCGAAAAACGCGCAAGCCGATGCCTTTTCAAGGTTAGCAAGTTCGGCTGTAGTGATGAGCGACGAAATATTGTTTGGGATGTTTTACCTTGCCCGAGTGTCAAAGCTTTCGTGGGAGTGGTGAATCAAACTGATTGGTGGATGGGTCCCAACATCTCACTCCTTTGTGACGAGCAACTATCTGAGGATCCCAAGTTAAGGCCGATCGTTCTAAAGAAAGCCTTATAACAGAAATCATATACCCATACCCTCCTGAAGTGTGTCACTCCAACCGAGGGAGAGTATATCTTGAGGGATATTCATGAAGGGGCATGTGGGATTCATCAAGGCATTCGGACTCTTGTAGGCAAAGTTCTAAGAAGCGCATAATATTGGCCTAGCTTAAAATATCAAACACTTAGAGAAACTTGATCGGCCACTATTGGGCTTTGGAGGTAGCCGAGTATGTTACTCGGGTACTATAGTTCTCCCAATTCGTTTTGGAGAAAATGGTAACTGATGAACCTTGCCGGTTCGTTTTACCGTTATCATCATTCAATTCCCGTAGAATGTCATCACGGGGCTACCCCTTATAAACAAGATCAAGGCTGTCATCGCAACCCTCCAACTGCTCATCCAGTACGAGAAAGATGACGGTAGGGTTAGAATTTTATATGGCGATAAAAAAATAGCATAAAATGTCAAGTAAATACACACAAGATGGGAGCAGAAAGTAGTAATGAACAGGATACTCGGAAAAGAAATGCAGTAGAGATAGAGTCGATCTTTCATGTGACCGTTGATGACACCCGAAAAACAACTCAACCATAGCCTCTTGAAGGTTAAGAAGAAGTCGCCCTTTAGGGCAAAGAAATGCAGTATCCTGTTATATGGAGGATAGACCCCACACCGCTTTAATTACCTCTTCTGGGGTGTGCATAAATATGGTGATGCCCTCCGGACTAAAGAACGCGAGGGCTACTTACATGCGAACGGTCAAAAAGGTATTCAAGGATCAAATAGGATGAAATCTAGAGGTATATATTGACGAAATGATAGCCAAGAGCAAGAGCGTCTATGCTCATGCTGAACACTTGAGGGAAACATTCGAAACTTTGCGTGTCAATAGGATGTGCCTTAAACCGGAAAAATGTGCATTCGGAGTTAATCGGGGCAAATGCTTCAGTTTTCTCGTTGATGAGAGGGGGGAAAAATCAAGCCATCCTGTTAATGAAGTCACTAAGAACGGTTAAGGAGGTACAACGCCTGACCGACTGCGTAGCCGCCTTGAGTCGTTTCATGTCTAAGTCAGCCGATCGATGTTCTTCTTTCTTCAAAGTCAGAAAGCAAGAGAAATTTGCATGGAATGAGGAGTTCGAGGAAGCCTTCCTCAACCTCAAAAGTGATCTGGAAGAAATGCAAAAGTTAGTGTCACCCTTGCCGGGTGAAATATTGTATTTATATGTGTCAGTTTCAAATTACTCGATCAGTGCTGTACAAGTAGGAAAAAGAGGGAAACAACAATTGCCAGTTCACTACATCAGCCATGCCCTCCGCGGCTCCTTGGCCCGGTATTCGGCTAAGGAAAAGTCTGTCTTTGCTCTGGTAATGGCAAACCGAAAGTTAAAATTATACTTTCAATCTCATACCATAGTAGTTCGGACTTCTTAGCCAAAGAGGAAAATTTTAGAAAGAAATCAATCATCAAGAGTAGCTGATTGGGCTAATCAATTGGCCGACTACGGCATATTCAAACCAAGAACGGCCATCAAGGCACAAGCCCTTGCTGATTTCATTTTTGAAATGACCGACACGTTGGAAGAAGTCCCTACGGAAGAAAATTGAATGGTTTATGTTAACGGATCCTCGACCAGAAGTTATTCTAATGCCGAACTGCTGATAATATTTCCCAATGGAGCCAGACTCGAGCATGCTGTTAGATCTAGTTTGTCGCTACCAATAACGAAGCCAAATATGAAGCCCTATTATTGGGTTTAGGGATATGCTGGGCTTTTAGGGATAAAAAGTAATTTCTCACATAGATTCACAGTTGATAGCTGGTTAAGTGAATGTATAGTATGAGGCCAAGGACGACAGCATGAAGATGAACCTCATTAAGGTAAAAGAGGCCAAGGAAAAATTCAACTCGGTCGCCATAATTCATATCCCCAGATCGGAAAACGCGCAAGCCAATGCCCTTTCAAGGTTAGCAAGCTCGACTGTTAGTGATGAGCGACGAAATATTGTTTGGGAAGTTTTACCTTGCCCAAGTGTCAACACTTTCGTGGGACGGGTAAATCAGACTGATTCTTTGATGGGTCCCAACATCTCACTCCTCTGTGACGAGCAACTATCTAAGGATCCCAAGTTATGGCCGATCGTTCGAAAGAAAGCCTTATACAAGAAATCATATACCCCTCCCCTCCTGAAGTGTGTCACCCCAACTGTGGAGGAGTATATCTTAAGGGAGATTCATAAAGGGGCATGTGGGATTCATCAGGGCATTCGGTGTCTTGTAGGTAAAGTTCTAAGAAGCGGAGATTATTGGCCTAGCTTAAAAGGAGAGGTAAGGGAAGAAAGAGAGAAAGAGGTTCAGGGAGATGTTCCCTCTGCTAGCACTGAACAAGCAGAGGTTAATAAGGACCAGGGGAAAGTATTGAGTGAGGGGTAAGCTTCTTGAGAAGGGGAAGGTGATGAACTGGAGGAAGAACATTCCGATGAAAGTTCTGATGATGAGGAGGTAGCTATGCCAGTTAAGGAGGAGCTTGTGCTGACTCGAAGAAAGAGCAGCAGGCTGGGTTCAAAACGTCCTGTTGGTTTGGATGTCGAAATGACCTCACATCCCACCAAAGAGCCTACGTAGGTCCCTCCTTCACCAAAACCAGCCACACCTCCACCACCACATGTACTATCTCCACCACCATCACCTATACCTACTACTCCACCACCATTCACCTCACACGTTTCACCTCCACACAATACACCTGGTTTTGATACTAACCCATCCACTGTTCCTCCTGCTACCCTTGATCTTATTCTGTCCAAGTTTATTGATTTTCAGTCTCAACTCTACGCCTTTCAAGATGAAGTCCGTGTCTCACTTACTTCCATTACTGATCAGCTGTCCCAGATGGAGTCCGGTCATGGTGCAAAGCTGGACATAGGTGAAGTGCAGACAACATTTCTTGATGAGGAGACTGCCACTTGATCCCTTCTTCTGCTCAATTAATCATTTTATGTAGTTTATTGGCCACACCGTATGTCTTTTAACAATCAAACAATATTTTCACTTTTATTTTGTGTACCAGCTGGGGAACGCCAAGTTGTAATATTATTTTTTGTTGCAAAACTTATGCCACTGGTTTCTTTCAATCCACTATCTCTAATGGTCTATGATGTTTAATTGCTGCATATCTTGATAATTTTATGGTATTTGCTGAGTTGTTTGCTGTTTATTATCTCTATTTGACTAATGCTTGCCTTAGTGCTGTGATTTGATAAAACCAATCCTTTCTGATTGATGTCAAAAGGGGGAAGAAAGCAACAAACTTATAGGACTTGTGAAAACCATAGTTATACTTGACCATAGGTGAAAACCATAGTTATGCTTGCCTTAGTGCTTTGATTGCTAATGCTATCTATTTCTGTCTTGTTTTATTACTATAGTTTGCTTTGATTATTTTCGATGTTTATGTTAATACAACTCATGCTCTGATATTGATATTTACAATGACCTATGTTCCTATGTTTATTTAGATATTACTGTATTACTGATGCTCTGATAATTCTATTCTAAAATTCACATAAGTATGTAATTGATACTTAAGTTATTATGTTTATTATTTTTGGAAAATGTTTAATTTTAAAGATATAAGCCTTGTTTAAATACACGCTAATTGATATGTTCTTAAAAATATAATCTTAGAGTAAATCGTTTTAATGAATGCTTGGTAAATTATATTATAATTTGATTTGCTAAAGATATAAGCCTTGTTTAAATACACGCTAGTTTATTTATTTTATTTTACTCTATTTTAATTAAGTTTGTTTATAAAGTTTGACATCATCAAAAAGGGGGAATTTGTTGGCCAAATTGAGTTTTGATGATGACTTCATGATTTATCAAGAAACAAGTTTTAGAGATTGTTTTGTAGGTCAAATATCCGGTTTTTTCAAAGTCGACAATGGCCCCAAAAAGACTTGCTTAAAGAATATTGTACTTGTCAAAGTCAAAGTCAAGGTCAAAAAAGTCAGTCTTGAAGTCCAAATGGAAAGTCAAAAGGGAAATTGATCTAAACTGTTCCAATATTTGATAAACTGAAGGTTTGAGAAGATAGTCAACTAAAGAAACGTAGGAAAATTAGTTTTTCTTAATTTTATTGATTGCAAGGTTAAATACTAGATAATTGCATAAGATATTAATTGAAAAATTAATTAAAATAAATATAAGGGTTGAGAATAAGTGTCCTTATTTCTCTCCACAAAAATAGGGATGAAGCTAGGGTTGAATAAGTCTTAAACTTACTATTATTAGCTAATTGTTACCTAATTGTAACCGTATGAATTGGAGTAACCTCCAAGGTAATTCTCCACATTCCCACATCTTACAATAAGGAAATCATGGATGAAATACATGGTTTATCACATATAAAAGAAATTTTAATAACCGGCTAATAAGGTGATATTATACCCTAATCGAAAAAATCTAGAGAGATCACCCAAGTGAGAAAAATATTCATTCTTTCATTTGCCAATTAATTCTTAATATTTTTCTTATGCAATATTTTAGTCTTTATTCAATTTATGTAATTGTTTTCTTTCTATTAGGCCTCGAAAGTTTCCACGTAACATCCTTGTCTCCATTTTACTTTCTTGCTTTTTTGTTTAAGTATTTTTATAAGTTTAAATTCTGCAAAACAAGGCAAAAATACTCAAAAGAGCAATAAAAAAATTCACCCCCCTTCTTGTTGCATTCATAATGTCTAAGTGTTTCTACAGAAACCCTATTATTTGATTTAGGGATATGCTTGGCTTCTAGGGCTAAAAAAGTAATCGCTCACACAGATTCGCAGCTGATAGGTGGTAAAGTGAATGTTGAGTATGAGGCCAAGGACGATAGCATGAAGACGTACCTCATTAAGGTAAAAGAGGCCAAGCAAAAATTCAACTCGGTCGCCATAGCTCATATCCCCAGATCGAAAAACGCGCAAGTCGATGCCCTTTTTCAGGTTAGCAAGTTCGGCTGTCAGTGATGAGCGGCGAAATATTGTTTGGGAAGTTTTACCTTGCCGGAGTGTCAACGCTTTCGTGGTAGGGGTGAATAAAACTGATTCATTGATGGGTCCCAACATCTCACTCCTCTGTGACGAGCAACTATTTGAGGATTCCGAGTTATGGCCGATCGTTCTAAAGGCTTATACAAGAAATCATATACCCATACCATCCTCAAGTGTGTCATCCCAACCGAGGGGGAGTATATCTTTAGGGAGATTCATGGAGGGGCATGTGGGACTCATCAAGGCATTCGGACTCTAGTAGGCAAAGTTCTAAGAAGCGGATATTATTGGTGTAGCTTAAAATATTAAACACTTACAGAAACTTGATCGACCTCTAGTATGTCCCTCAGGTACTATAGTTGTGCCAGTTCGTTTTGGAGAAAATTGCAACTGATGAACCTTGTCGGTTCGTTTTACCATTATCAACATTCAATTCCCGTACAATGTCATCATGCGGCTACCCCTTATAAACAAGATCAAGGCTGTCATCTTAACCCACCAACTACTCATCACGTACAAGAAAGATGAAGGTACGGTTAGAGTTTTATATGGAGATCAAGAAATGGGATGAGTATATCCAGTAAATACACTCAAGATGGGAGGAGAAAGTAGTAATGAATAGGATAGTAGGAAAAGAAATACAGGAGAGATAGAGTCGGTCTTGCATGTGATTGATAATGACACCTGAAAAACAACTCAACCATAGCCTTTAGAAGGTTATGAAGAACTTTCCCTTTGGGGCACAGAAAACGTTTGTGTGCTATTATATGGAGGATAGTATAATGCCCTTCAGACTAAAGAACGCGGAGGCTACCTACCAGCGAATGGTCAATAAGGTATTCAATTATTAAATAGGACAAAATCTAGAGGTATATGTTGACGACATGATAGCCAAGAGCAAAAGCACTGATGTTCATGCTGAACACTTGAGGGAAACATTCGAAACTTTGCGTGTCAATAGGATATGCCTCAACCCGGAAAAATGTGCATTCGGAGTTAGAGGAAGCAAATGCCTCAGTTTTCTCGTTGATGAGAGGGGGTTTAAGGCAACTCCTAATAAGATTCAAGCCATCATGTCAATGAAGTCACCAAGAACGATCAAGGAGGTACAACGCCTAACCGTCTGTGTAGTCGCCTTGAGCTGTTTCATGTCTAAGTCAGATGACCGATGTTCTTCTTTCTATAGCGCAACAAAAGCTTGCATGGAATGAGGAGGCCGAGGAAGCCTTCCTCAACCTCAAAAGTCATATGTCAGAAATGCCAAAGTTAGTGCCACCCTTCTCGGGTGAAATATTGTATATATATGTGTCAGTTTCAGATTACTCGATCAGTGCTGTACAGGTAGCAAATAGATGGAAATAGAAATTGCCAGTTCACTACATGAGCCATGCCTTCTACGGCTCCTTGGCCCGGTTTTCAGCTATGATAAAGTCCGCTTTCGCTCTGGTAATGGCTAGCCGAAAGTTATTATACTTTCAATCTCACACCATAGTAGTTCGGAATTCTCAGCCAATGAGGAAAATTCTAGAAAGAAATCAATCATCAAGAGTAGCAGATTGGGCTAATCAATTCGCCGACTACGACATCCAATTCGAACCAAGAACGGCCATCAAGGCACAAGCCCTTCCTAATTTCATTTATGAAATGATCGACACATTGGATGAAGTCCCTACGGAAGTAAATTGAATGTTGTATGTTAACAGATCCTCGACCCGAAGTTGTTCTAGTGCCGAACTAATTATAATATTGCCCAATAGGGCCAGACTCAAGCATGCTGTCAGATTTAGTTTTGCCGCTATTAATACCGAAGCCGAATATGAAGCCCTAATATTGGATTTAGGGATATGTTTTGCTTCTAGGGATAAAAAAGTAATCGCTCACACAGATTCGCAGCTGATAGGTGGTCAAGTGAATGTTGAGTATGAGGCAAGGACGATAGCATGAAGATGTACCTCATTAATGTAAAAGAGGCCAAGGAAAAATTCAACTCGGTCGCCATAACTAATATCCCCAGATCGAAAAACGCGCAAACCAATGCCCTTTTAAGGTTAGCAAGTTCGATTGTCAATGATGAGCGACGAAATATTGTTTGGAAAGTTTTACCTTGCCCGAGTGTCAACGCTTTCGTGGGAGGGGTGAATGAAACTTATTCGTGGATGGGTCCCAACATCTCACTCCTCTGTGACGAGCAACTATCTGAGGATCCCGAGTTATGGTCGGTCGTTCTGAAGATAGCCTTATACCCTTCTCAAGTGTGTCACCCCAACCGAGGGGGAGTATATCTTGAGGGAGATTCATGAAGGGGGCATGTGGGATTCATCAAGGCATTCGGACTCTAATAGGCAAAGTTCTTAGAAGCGGATATTATTGGCCGAGCTTAAAATACTGAACACGTAGAGAAACTTGATCGGCCACTAGTTGGCTTTGGATGGAGCCGAGTATGTCCCTCGAGTACTATAGTTCTCCGAGTTCGATTTAGAGAAAATGGCAACTGATGAACCTTGCTGGTTCGTTTTAACGTTATCAACATTCAATTCCCGTATAATGTCATCATGGGGCTACCCCTTATAAACAAGATCAAGGCTGTCTTCTCAACCCACCAACTGCTCATCCAGTACAAGAAAGATTACAGTAAGGTTAGAGTTTTATATAGAGATCATGAAATGGCATGAGAATGTCAAGTAAATACACTCAAGATGGGAGCAGAAAGTAGTAATGAACAGGATACTCAGAAAAGCAATGCAGTAGAGATAGAGTCGGTGTTGCTTGTGACCGATGATGACACTCGAAACAACTCAAGCGTAGCCTTTAGAAGGTTATGAAGAAGTCACCCTTTGGGGCAAAGAACTAGTTCGTGTGCTGTTATATGGAGGATAGAACCCACACAGCTTTCATCTCCCCTTCCGGGGTATGCTGTTCACTAGTGGAAAAAATTAGATAGGCTGCGGTTGTTTTGGGGGTATAGGCTGCGATTTTGACTCGCAGAATTAGTCATAGCAGCAGATGAATAAAACTTATTTGCTGCGGTCATAAAAACCGCAGCCTATAGTCCGTTTTTAGAACAAAAAAAAAGAGACTAAAGGTTGCGGTTTTCCTAAAAACCGCAGCCTTTAGTCCTTTTTATTTTTTTTTTTTTGATTTCGTATTAAACAGCAGATGAATAAAATGCAATAGCAACAACAACATCAAACACATTAGACAGATTACACCATTAGCAGCAACATTAAACAGATTAAACAGCAGATGAATAAAATGCAACAGCAACAACAACATCAACAACAAAAGATTACACAAACCATTACATTGTTAAAAACATCAAAAAAATAAAATTACATTACACCATTACATTAATTCTTAAAAACGTCAAAAAAATAAAATAATCTTTACAAAAAAAGAGAAGAATTAGTTCTTCAAAAGATTTATGCACCATTGATCTCAAACTCTTTCTGCACCATTGATGCCATTGCATTAGTTCTTCAAAAGATTCTTGCACCATTGTACGCCATCAAGAACAAGAACATAAGAAAACCCTACCCTTAGAATTAAGGGATTTGAAGAAAACCAAACGAAATCAATACAAATCACAAAACCCTAAATGGCAAAAGAATCAAAAATGAAATGAAGAATAAGAGCATAAAAACGAACCTTACCCTCATTTTTCTTCAGATCATGAAAAAAACAAAACCCAAGCATAGAGGATTGAAAGAAAAGAAAATAAGAATAAGTAAGGAGGAAGGAGAGGAGAGGAAGAAGGGTTTAAGGCTTAATGAGATGAGGGAAAGTTTGAGATTAAAGGTTGGTGAAGAGATGAAAGAGGCGGAATTTAGGGTTAAGAGGGATAGAAAAGAGAGGCGGAGATGAAAGAATATATATAAGGAGAACTGCAGAATTTAGGGTTTTTTTTAAAGGTTATTGGCTGCGGTCATTAGGAAAACCGCAGCCAATAGTGTTTGATTTTTTTTTTTGGTTATTGGCTGCGGTCATTAGGAAAACCGCATCCAATGTGCTATTTTTTTTTGCCATATTTTTCTTCTATTATATGCTACGTTTACTAGGAACCGCAGCCAATGTATAACAGTCAATAGCTTTTTTTCCACTAGTGTGTTATATGGTGATGCCCTTCGGACTAAAGAACGCGGGGGCTACCTGCCAGCGAATGGTGAATAAGGTATTCAAGGATCAAATACGATGAAATCTAAAGGTATATGTTGACGACATGATAGCCAAGAGCAAGAGCATCGATGCTCATACTGAAGACTTGAGGGAAACATTCGAAACTTTACGTGTCAATAGGATGTGCCTCAATCCGGAAAAATGTGCATTCGGAGTTAGTGGGGGCAAATTTTGATAAGATTCAAGCCATCCTACCAATGAAGTCACCAAGAACGGTCAAGGAGGTACAATGCCTGACCGGCTGCCGCCTTGAGCTATTTCATGTCTAAGTCAGCCGACCGATGTTCTTCTTTCTTCAAAGTCATAGTGCAACATAAGCTTGCATGGAATAAGGAGGCCGAGGAAGCCTTCCTCAACCTCAAAAGTCATCTAGCAGAAATGCCAAAGTTACTGCCACTCTTGCCGGGTGAAATATTGTATTTATATGTGTCAGTTTCAAATTACACGATCAGTGTTGTATAGGTAGCAAAAAGAGGGAAAGAACAATTGCCAGTTGACTACACCAGCCATGCCTTCTGCGGATCATTGGCCCAGTATTCGGCTATGGAAAAGTCTGTCTTCGCTCTGGTAATGGCAAGCCGAAAGTTAAAATTATACTTTCAATATCACACCATAGTAGTTCGGACTTCTCAGCCAATAAGGAAAATTCTTGAAAGAAATAAATCATAACCAGTAGTATACCGAGTGTCAAGGTTTTCGTGAGAGGGGTGAATGAAACTGATTGGTGGATAGGTCCCAACATCTCACTCCTCTGGATGAGCAACTATCTGAGCATCCCGAGATAAGGCCGATCGTTCTGAAGAAAGCTTTATTCAAGAAATCATTTACCCATACCCTTCTCAAGTGTGTCACCCCAACTGAGGGGGAGTATATCTTGAGGGAGATTCATGAAGGGGCATGTGGGATTCATCAAGGCATTCGGACTCTAGTAGGCAAAGTTCTAAGAAGCGGATATTATTGGCCGAGCTTAAAATACTGAACACTTAGAGAAAATTGATCGGCCACTAGTTGGCTTTGGATGGAGCCGAGTATGTCCCTCGGGTACTATAATTCTCTGAGTTCGTTTTCGAGAAAATGGTAACTAAGGGGGACTATATCTAAAGGGAGGGATGAATCAAACTGATTCGTGGGTAGGTCCCAACATCTCACTCCTCTGTGACGAGCAACTATTTGAGGATCCCGAATTATGGCCGATCGTTCTGAAGAAATTCTTATACAAGAAATCATATACCCATACCCTCCTCAAGTGTGTCACCCCAACTGAGGGGGAGTATATCTTAAGGAAGATTCATGAAGGGGCATGTGGGATTCATCCGGCCATTTGGATTCTTATAGGCAACGTTCTATGAAGCGGATATTATTGGCCTAGCTTAAAAGACCGAACACTTAGAGAAACTTGATCGGCAACTAGTGGGCTTTGGAGGGAGCCGTGTATGTCCCTCGGGTACTATAGTTCTCCCAGTTCGTTTTGGAGAAAATGGCAACTGATGAACCGTGCCTGTTTGTTTTACTGTTATCAACATTCAATTCCGGTACAATGTGATCATGGGGCTACCCCTTATAAACAAGATCAAGGCTGTCATCTCAACCCACCAACTGCTTATCCTGTACAAGAAAGATTACGGTAAGGTTAGAGTTTTATATACAGATCATGAAATGGCATGAGAATGTCAAGTAAATACACTGAAGATGGGAGCATAAAGTAGAAATGAACAGGATACTCAGAAAAGCAATGCAGTAGAGATAGAGTCGGTGTTGCTTGTGACCGATGATGACACTCGAAAAATAACTCAACCATGGCCTTTAGAAGTTCATGAAGAAGTCGCGTTTTGGGGCAAAGAAAAAGTTCGTTTACTGTTATATGGAGGATAGAACCCACACCACTTTCATGTCCCCTTCCGGGGTGTGCTGTTATATGGTGATGCCCTTCGGACTAATGAACGCGGGGGCTACCTAGCAGCGAATGGTCAATAAGGAATTTAAGGATCAAATAGGACGAAATCTAAACGTATATGTTGACGACACGATAGCCAAGAGGAAGAGCGCCGATGCTCATACTGAACACTTGAGGGAAACTTTGCATCTCAATAGGATGTGCCTCAACCAGGAAAAATGTGCATTCGGAGTTAGTGGGGGCAAATGCCTTGGTTTTCTCGTTGATGATAGGGGGTTTGAGGCCAATTTTGATAAGATTTAAGCTATCCTACCAATGAAGTCAACAAGAACGGTCAAGGAGGTACAACGCCTGACCAGCTGTGTAGCCGCCTTGAGCTGTTTCATGTCTAAGTTAGCCGACCGATGTTCTTATTTCTTCAGAGTCATAGTGCGACAGAAGCTTGCATGGAATGAGGAGGCCGAGGAAGCCTTCCTCAACTTATAAAGTCATCTGGCAGAAAGGCCAAAGTTAGTGCCACCCTTGCCGGGTGAAATATTGTATTTATATGTGTCAGTTTTAGATTACACGATCAGTGCTGTACAGGTAGCAAAAAGAGGGAAACAACAATTGCCAGTTCACTACATCAGCCATGCCTTCTGCGGATCATTGGCCCGGTATTCGGCTATGGAAAAGTCCGTCTTCGCTCTGGTAATGGCAAGCCGAAATTAAAATTATACTTTCAATCTCACACCATAGTAGTTCGGACTTCTCAGCCAATAAGGAAAATTCTTGAAAGAAATCAATCATCAACAGTAGTAGATTAATCAATTGGCCGACTACGACATCGAATTCGAACCAAGAACGACTATCAACGCACATGCCCTTGCTGATTTCATTTCTTAAATGATCGACACGTTGGAAGAAGTCCCTACGGAAGTAAATTAAATGTTGTATGTGAACGGATCCTCGACCCGAAGTTATTCTAGTGCCGAACTGCTAGTAATATTGCCCCTAGCGGCCAGACTCGAGCAAGCTGTCAAAATTAGTTTTGACGCTATTAATAACAAAGCCGAATATGAAGCCCTAATATTGGATTTAGGGATATGCTTTGCTTTTAGGGATAAAAAAGTAATCACTCACACAGATTCGCAGCTGAGAGGTGGTTAAGTGAATGTTGAGTAGAAGGCCAAGGACGATAGCTTGAAGATGTACCTCATTAAGGTAAAAAGAGGCCAAGAAAAAATTCAACTCTCTCGCCATAACTCGTATCCCCAGATCGAAAAACGCGCAAGCCGATGCCTTTTCAAGGTTAGCAAGTTCGGCTGTCAGTGATGACCGATGAAATATTGTTTGGGAAGTTTTACCTTGCCCGAGTGGCAAGGCTTTCGTGAGAGGGGTGAATGAAACTGATTGGTGGATGGGTCCCAACATCACATTCCTCTGGACGAGCAACTATCTGAGGATCCCGAGATGAGGCCGATCGTTTTGAAGAAAGCTTTATTCAAGAAATCATATACCCATACCTTTCTCAAGTGTGTCACCCCAACTGAGGGGGAGTATATCTTGAGGGAGATTCATGAAGGGGCATGTGGGATTCATCAAGGCATTCGGACTCTAGTAGGCAATGTTCTAAGAAGCGGATATTATTGGCCGAGCTTAAAATACTGAACACTTAGAGAAAGTTGATCGGCCACTAGTTCGCTTTGGATGGAGCCGAGTATGTCCCTCGGGTACTATAATTCTCTGAGTTCGTTTTCGAGAAAATGGCAACTGAGGGGGAGTATATCTAAAGGGAGGGGTGAATCAAACTGATTCGTGGGTGGGTCCCAACATCTCACTCCTCTGTGCCAAGCAACTATTTGAGGATCCCGAATTATGGCCAATCTTTCTGAAGAAATTCTTATACAAGAAATCATATACCCATACCCTCCTCAAGTGTGTCACCCCAACTGAGGGGGAGTATATCTTAAGGGACATTCATGAAGGGGCATGTGGGATTCATCAGGCCATTCGGATTCTAGTAGGCAAAGTTCTAAGAAGCGGATATTATTGGCCTAGCTTAAAAGACCGAACACTTAGAGAAACTTGATCGGAAACTAGTGGGCTTTGGAGGGAGCCGTGTATGTCCCTCGGGTACTATAGTTCTCCCAGTTCGTTTTGTTGAAAATGGCGATTGATGAACCGTGCCTATTCGTTTTACCGTTATCAACATTCAATTCCCGTACAATGTCATCATGGGGTTACCCCTTATAAACAAGATCAAGGCTGTCATCTCAACCCACCAACTTCTCATCCTGTACAAGAAAGATTACGGTAAGGTTAGACTTTTATATAGAGATTATGAAATGCCATGAGAATGTCAAGTAAATACACTCAAGATGGGAGCAGAAAGTAGTAATGAACAGGATACTCAGAAAAGCAATGCAGTAGAGATAAAGTCGGTGTTGCGTGGGACCAATGATGACACTCGAAAAACAACTCAACCATGGCGTTTAGAAGGTCATGAAGAAGTCGCGTTTTGGGGCAAAGAAAAAGTTTGTGTGCTGTTATATGGAGGATAGAACCCACACCGCTTTCATGTCCCCTTCCGGGGTGTGCTGTTATATGGTGATGCCCTTCGCACTAATGAACGCGGGGGCTACCTAGCAGCGAATGGTCAATAAGGAATTTAAGGATCAAATAGGACGAAATCTAAATGTATATGTTGACGACACGATAGCCAAGAGGAAGAGCGCCGATGCTTATACTGAACACTTGAGAGAAACTTTGCGTCTCAATAGGATGTGCCTCAACCCGGAAAAATGTGCATTCGGAGTTAGTAGGGGCAAATGCCTTGGTTTTCTCGTTGATGAGAGGGGGTTTGAGGCAAATTTTGATAAGATTTAAGCTATACTACCAATGAAGTCACCAAGAACGGTCAAGGAGGTACAACGCCTGACCGGCTCTGTAGCCGACTTGAGCTGTTTCATGTCTAAGTCAGCCGGCCGATGTTCTTCTTTCTTCAAAGTCATAGTGCGACAGAAGCTTGCAAGGAATGAGGAGGCCGAGGAAGCCTTCCTCAACCTCAAAAGTCATCTGGCAGAAATGCCAAAGTTAGTGCCAACCTTACCGGGTAAAATATTGTATTTATATGTGTCAGTTTCAGATTACACGATCAGTGCTGTACAGGTAGCAAAAAGAGGGAAACAACAATTGCCAGTTCACTACATCAGCCATGCCTTCTGCGGATCATTGACCCGGTATTCAGCTATGGAGAAGTCCGTCTTCGCTCTGGTAATGGCAAGCCGAAATTAAAATTATACTTTCAATCTCACACCATAGTAGTTCGGACTTCTCAGCCAATAAGGAAAATTCTTGAAAGAAATCAATCATCAATAGTAGTAGATTGGGCTAATAAATTGGCCGACTACGACATCGAATTCGAACCAAGAACGACCATCAAGGCACAAGCCCTTGCTGATTTAATTTTTGAAATGATTGACACGTTGGAAGAAGTCCCTACGGAAGAAAATTAAATGTTGTATGTGTACGGATCCTCGACCCGAAGTTATTCTAGTGCCGAACTGCTGATAATATTGCCCTTAGCGGCCAGACTCGAGTATGCTGTCAAAATTAGTTTTGCCGCTATTAATAACGAAGCCGAATATGAAGCCCTTACATTGGATTTAGGGATAGGCTTTGCTTCTATGGATAAAAAAGTAATCGCTCACACAGATTCGCAGCTGATAGGTGGTCAAGTGGATGTTGAGTATAAGGCCAAGGACGATAGCATGAAGATGTACCTCATTAAGGTAAAAAGAGGCCAAGGAAAAATTCAACTCGGTCGCCATAACTCATATCCCAGATCGAAAATCGCGCAAGCCGATGCCTTTTCAAGGTTAGCAGGTTCGGCTGTCAGTGATGAGCGAAAAAATATTGTTTGGGATGTTTTACCTTGCCCGAGTGTCAACGCTTTCGTGGGAGGGGTGAATCAAACTGATTGGTGGATGGGTCCCAACATCTCACTCCTCTGTGACGAGCACCTATCTGAGGATCCCGAGATATGGTCGATCGTTCTGAAGAAAGCCTTATTCAAGAAATCATATACCCATACCCTCCTCAATTGTGTCACCCCAACCGAGGGAGAGTATATCTTGGGGGATATTCACAACGGGGCATGTGGGATTCAGCAAGGCATTCGGACTCTTGTAGGCAAAGTTCTAAGAAGCGGATATTATTGGCCTAGCTTAAAATATCTAACACTTTGAGAAACTTGATTGGCCACTATTGGGATTTAAATGTAGCCGAGTATGTCCCTCGGGTACAATAGTTTTCCCAATTCGTTTTGGAGAAAATGGCAACTGATGAACCTTGCCGGATCGTTTTACCGTTATCATCATTCAATTCCTGTACAATGTCATCATGGGGCTACCCCTTATAAACAAGATCAAGGCTGTTATTGCAATCCACCAACTGCTCATCCAGTAAGAGAAAGATGACGGTAAGGTTCGAATTTTATACGGGGATCAAAAAATAGCACAAATTGTCAAGTAAATACACTCAAGATGGGAGCAGAAAGTAGTAATGAATAAGATACTCGGAAAAGAAATGCAGTAGAGATAGAGTCGATCATGCATGTGACCGATGATGACACCCAAAAAACAACTCAACCATAGCCGCTTGAAGGTAAGAAGAAGTCGCCCTTTAGAGCACAGAAATATTTCGTGTGCTGTTATATGGAGGAAAGACCCCACACCGCTTTCATCACCCCTTCTGGGGTGTGCTATTATATGGTGATTCCCTTCGGACTAAAGAACACGGGGGCTACTTACTAGCGAATGGTCAATAAGGTATTCAAGGATAAAATAGGATGAAATCTAGAGGTACAACGCCTGACCGACTGCGTAGCCGCCTTGAGTCGTTTCATGTCTAAGTCAGCCGATCCATGTTCTTCTTTCTTCAAAGTCAGAAAGCAAGAGAAATTTGCTTGGAATGAGGAGGTCGAGGAAGCCTTCCTCAACCTCAAAAGTCATCAAGCAGAAATGCAAAAGTTAGTGTCACCCTTGCAGGGTGAAATATTGTACTTATATGTGTCAGATTCAAATTACTCGATCATTACTGTACTGGTAGCAAAAAGAGAGAAACAACACTTGCTAGTTTACGACATCACCGATGCCTTCTGCGGCTCCTAGGCCCGGTATTCGGCAATGAAAAAGTCCGTCTTCGCTCTTGTAATGGCAAGCCGAAAGCTGAAATTATACTTTCAATCTCACACCATAGTAGTTAGGACTTCTCAGCCAGGGAGGAAAATTCTAGAAAGAAATCAATCATCAAGAGTAGCTGATTGGGCTAATCAATTGGCCGACTAGGGCATATTCAAACCAAGAACGACCATCAAGGCAAAAAACCTTGCTGATTTCATTATTGAAATGACCGACACGTTCGAAGAAGTACCTACGGAAGAAAATTGAATGTTGTATGTTAACAGATCCTCGACCCGAAGTTGTTCTATTGTCGAACTGCTGATAATATTGCCCAATGGAGCCAGACTCGAGCGTGCTGTTAGATTTAGTTTGTCGCTACCAATAAAGAAGCCGAATATGAAGCTCGATTATTGGGTTTAGGGATATGCTCGGCTTATAGGGCTAAAAAGTAATTGCTCACATAGATTCACAGCTGATAGCTGGTCAAGTGAGTGTTGAGTATGAGGCCAAGGACGATAGCATGAAGATGTACCTCATTAAGGTAAAAGAGGGGAAGGAAATATTTAACTCGGTCGCCATAATTCATATCCCCAGATCTGAAAACGCGCAAGCCAATGCCCTTTCAAGGTTAGCAAGTTCGGCTGTCAGCGATGAGCGACGAAATATTGTTTGGGAAGTGTTACCTTGCCCAAGTGTCAACACTTTCGTGGGAGGGGTAAATCAGACTGATTAGTGGATGGGTCCCGAGTTATGGCCTATCGTTCTAAAGAAAGCCTTATACAAGAAATCATATACCCTCGCCCTCCTTAAGTGTGTCACCCCAACTGAGGGGGAGTATATCTTAAGGGAGATTCATGAAGGGGCATTTGGGATTCAACAGGGCATTCGTAAGAAGCGGATATTATTGGCCTAGCTTAAAAGGAGAGGTAAGGGAAGAAAGAGAGAAAGAGGTTCAAGGAGATGTTCCCTCTGCTAGCACTGAACAAGCAGAGGTTACTAAGGAACAAAGGAAAGTATGGAGTGAGGCGTAAGCTTCTGGAGAAGGGGAAGATGATGAACTGGAGGAAGAACATTCCGATGAATGTTATGATGATGAGGAGGTAGCTATGCGAGTTAAGGAGGAGTCTGTGCTGACTCCAAGAAAGAGCAGCAGGCTGGCCTAAAAATGTCCTGTTGGTTTGGATGCCGAAATCACCTCACATCCCATCAAAGAGCCTACAAATGTCCCTCCTTCACCAAAACCAACCACACCTCCACCACCACATGTACCATCTCCACCACCATCACCTATACCTACTACTCCACCACCATTCACCTCACCCGTTTCACCTGCACACACTACACCTAGTTTTGATACTAACCCATCCACGGTTCCCCCTGCTACCCTTGATCTTATTCTCTCCAAGTTTATTGATTTTCAGTCTCAACTCTACGCCTTTCAAAATGAAGTCCGTGTCTCACTTGCTTCCATTACTGATCAGCTGTCCTACATGGAGTCCCATCTTGGTACAAAGCTGGACATATTTGAAGTGCAAACAGAATTTATTGATGAGGTGACTGCCACTTGATCCCTTCTTCTGCTTAATTAATCATTTTATGTAGTTTGTTGGCCACACCGTATGTCTTTTAACAATCAAACAATATTTTCACTTTTATTTTGAGTCCCAACTAGGGAATGCCAAGTTGTAATATTTTATTTTGTTGCAAAACTTATGCTATTGCTTTCTTTCAATCCACTATCTCGAATGGTCTATGATGTTTAATTGCTGCATATCTTGATAATGTTATGCTATTTGCTGAGTTGTTTGTTGTTTATTATCTCTATTTGACTAATGCTTGCCTTAGTGCTGTGATTTGATAAAACCAATCCTTTTTGATTGATGTCAAAAGGGGGAAGAAAGCAACAAACTTAGAGGACTTGTGAAAACCATAGGTGAAAACCATAGTTATACTTGACCATAGGTGAAAACCATAGTTATACTTGCTCTGATTAAATGATGATACTTGTTGTAATTGCTAATGCTATCTATTTCTGTCTTGTTTTATTACTATAGTTTGCTTTGATTATTTTCGATGATTATGTTAATAAAAGTCATGCTCTGATATTGATATTTACAATGGCTTATGTTCCTATGTTTATTTAGATATTACTGTTTTACTATCTCTTTGTTATGTTTTAATTTGAATTTACTAAACTCTGATTAATGTTTGTTTTATGCTTATCATATTATCACTGATGCTTTGATAAATCTATTCTAGAATTCACATAAGTATGTAATTGATACATAAGTTATTATGTTTATTATTTTTGGAAAATAGTTAATTTTAAAAACATAAGCCTTGTTTAAATACACGCTAATTTATATTTTTTAAAAATATAATCTTAGAGTAAACCGTTTTAATAAATGCTTGGTAAATTATATTATAATTTGATTTGCTAAAGTTTATTTTTTTTATTTTACTCTTTTTTAATTAAGTTTGTTTATAAAGTTTGCCATCATCAAAAAGGGGGAATTTGTTAGCCCAATTGAGTTTTGATGATGACTTCATGATTTATAAACAAACAAGTTTTAGAGGTTGTTTTGTAGGTCAAATATCCGATTTTTTCAAAGTCGTCGATGACACCTAAAAGACTTGTTTAAAGAATATTGTACTTGTCAAAGTCAAAGTCAAGGTCAAAACAGTCAGTCTTGAAGTCCAAATGAAAAGTCAATAGGGAAATTAATCTCAACTGTTCCAAGATTTGGTAAACTGAAATTAGAGTTGATGGAGACAGTGCGGTGTTCCCAGCGAAGCACGTTTGAGAAGATAGTCAACTAAAGAAACGTAGGAAAATTAGTTTTTCTTTATTTTAGTTGATTGTACGGTTAAATACGAGATAATTGCATAAGATATTAATTGGAAAATTAATTAAAATAAATCTAAGGGTTGAGAATAAGTCTCCTTATTTCTCTCCACAAAAATAGGGAAGAAGCTAGGGTTTAGTTGAATAAGTCTTCAACTTACTATCATTAGCTAATTGTTACCTAAGTATAACCGTATGAATTGGAGTAACCTCCAAGGTAATTCTCCACATTCCCACATCTTAGAATAAGGGAATCATGGATGAAATACACGGTTTATCACATGTAAAAGAAATTTTAATAACCAGCTAATAAGGTGATATTGTGCCCTAATCGAAACAATCTAGACAGATCACCCAAGTGAGAAAAATATTCATTCTTTCATTTGTCAATTAATTCTTAATATTTTTCTTATGCAATATTTTAGTCTTTATCCAATTTAGAGAAAATTATTTGTAAGGGGTTTTTTTTTTAGTGTTTGTAAATTAGACTTGAGGAAGTCTAAGAAAAACGAGAGAATATAGAGAAGAGAAAGAGAAGGAGAAAGTGTAAAGAAGAGGCCTGCAAGAGAAGAAGAAGAGAATGTTTTATGTAATTGTATTGATTTCCTAAAACATAAAGAGAAGCTTAAAATCCCGAGTAGTCGTGGTTTTCTTTCTAGTAGGCCTAGAAAGTTTCCACGTAACATCCTTGTCTCCATTTTACTTTCTTGCTTTTTTATTAAAGTATTTTTATTAAGTTTAAAGTCCGCAAAACAGGGCAAAAATACTCAAAAGAGCAATACAACAATTCACCCCCCTTCTTGTTGCATTCATAATCTCTAAGTGTTTCTACAGAAACCCTATTATTGGATTTAGGGATATGCTTGGCTTCTAGGGCTAAAAAAGTAATCGCTCACACAAATTCGCAGCTGATAGGTGGTCAAGTGAACGTTGAGTATGAGGCCAAGGACGATAGCATAAAGATGTACCTCATTAAGGTAAAAGAGGCCAAGGAAAAATTCAACTCGGTCGCCATAACTCATATCCCCAGATCGAAAAACGCGCAAGCCGATGCCTTTTCAAGGTTAGCAAGTTCGGCTGTCAGTGATGAGCGACGAAATATTGTTTGGGAAGTTTTACTTTGCCCGAGTGTCAACGCTTTCGTGGGAGGTGTGAATCAAACTGATTGGTGGATGGGTCTCAACATCTCACTCCTCTATGACGAGCCACAATCTGAGGATCCCGAGTTAAGGCCGATCGTTCTGAAGAAAGCCTTATACAAGAAATCATATTCCCATACCCTCCTCAAGTGTGTCACCCCAACCGAGGGAGAGTATATCTTGAACGATATTCATGAAGGGGAATGTGGGATATTCATGAAGGCAAAGTTCTAAGAATCGGATATTATTAACCTAGCTTAAAATATCGAACACTTAGAGAAACTTGATCGGCCACTATTGGGCTTCGGAGGTAGCCGAGTATGTCCCTCGGGTACTATAGTTCTCCCAATTCGTTTTGGAGAAAATGGCAACTGATGAACCTTGCCGGTTCATTTTACCGTTATCATCATTCAATTCCCGTACAATGTCATCAAGGGGCTACCCCTTAGAAACAAGATCAAGGCTTTCATCGCAACCCACCAACTGCTTATAGACCCCACACCGCTTTCGTCACCCCTTCTGGGGTGTGCTTAAATAGATGCCCTTCGAACTAAAGAATGCGGGGGCTACTTACCAGCGAATGGTCAATAATGTATTCAAGGATCAAATAGGATGAAATCTAGAGGTATATGTTGACGACATGATAGGCAAGAGCAAGAGCGTCGATGCTCATGCTGAACACTTGAGGGAAACATTCGGAGTTAGTGGGGGCAAATGCTTCGGTTTTCTCGTTGATGAGAGGGGGTTTGAGGCAAATCCTAATATGAATCAAGCCATCCTGTCAATGAAGTCACTAAGAACGGTTAAGGAGGTACAACGCCTGACCGACTGCATAGCCGCCTTGAGCCGTTTCATGTCTGATAAGCCGATCGATGTTCTTCTTTCTTCAAAGTCAGAAAGCAAGAGAAATTTGCAAGGAATGAGGAGGCCGAGGAAGCCTTCCTCAACCTCAAAATTCATCTCGCAGAAATGCAAAAGTTAGTGTCACCCTTGCCGGGTGAAATATTGTATTTATATGTGTCAGTTTCAAATTACTCGATCAGTGCTGTACTGGTAGCAAAAACAGAGAAACAACAATTGCTAGTTTATTACATCACCCATGCCTTCTGCGTCTCCTAGGCCCGGTATTCGGCAATGAAAAAGGCCGTCTTCGCTCTAGTAATGGCAAGCCGAAAGTTGAAATTATACTTTCAATCTCACACCATAGTAGTTCGGACTTCTCAGCCAAGGAGGAAGATTCTAGAAAGAAATCAATCATCAAGAGTAGCAGATTGGTCTAATTAATTGGCCGACTACGGCATATTCAAACCAAGAACGGCCATCAGGACACAAGCCCTTGCTGATTTTATTTTTGAAATAACCGACACGTTGGAAGAAGTCCCTACGGAAGAAAATTGAATTTTGAATGTTATCTAATCCTTGACCCGAAGTTGTTCTAATGCCGAACTGCTGATAATATTGCCCAATGGTGCCAGACTCGAGAATGCTATTAGATTTAGCTTGTTGCTACCAATAACGAAGTCGAATATGAAGCCCTATTATTGGGTTTAGGGATATGCTTGGCTTTTAGGGCTAAAATGTAATTGCTCCCATAGATTCACACCTGATAGCTTGTCAAGTGAATGTTGAATATGAGGCCAAGGACGATAGCATGAAAATGTACCTCATTAAGGTAAAAGAGGCCAAGGAAAAATTCATCTCAGTCGCCATAATTCAACTTAGGGCTAAAATATTGTTTGGGAAGTTTTACCTTGCCCAAGTGTCAACACTTTCGTGGGAGGGGTAAATCAGACTAATTCGTGGATGGGTCCCAACTTCTCACTCCTCTGTGACGAGCAACTATCTGAGGATCCCGAGTTGCGGCTGTCGTTCTGAAGAAAGCCTTATACAAGAAATCATATACCCCTCCCCTCCTCAAGTGTGTCAGCCCAACTGAGGGGGAGTATGTCTTAAGGGAGATTCATGAAGGGGCATGTGGGATTCATCAGGGCATTATGTGTCTTGTGGGCAAAGTTCTAAGAAGCGGATATTATTGGCCTAGCTTAAAATACCGAACACTTAGAGAAACTTGATCGGCCAATAGTGGGCTTTCGAGGGAGCTGAGTATGTCCCTCGGGTACTATAGTTCTCCCAGTTTTTTTTGGGGAAAATGGCAACAGATGAAGCTTGCCGGTTCGTGTTAACGTTATCTGATCCATTCCCGTACAATGTCATCATGAGGCTACCCCTTATAAACAAGATCAAGGTAGTCATCTCAACCCACCAACTTCTCATCCAGTATGAGAAAGATGACGGTAAGGTTAGAGTTTTATATGGCGATCAAAAAATACCATTAGAATGTCAAGTAAATACACTCAATATGGGAGTAGAAAGTAGTAATGAATAGGATATTCGGAATAGAAATGCAGTAGAGATATAGTCGATCTTGCATGTGACCGATGATGACACCCGAAAACAATTCAACCATAGCATTTAGAACGTTAAGAAGAAATCGCCCTTTCGGGCAAAGAAAAAGTTTGTGTGATGTTATATGGAGGATAGACCTCACACCGTTTCATCATCCCTTCCGGGGTGTGCTGTTAAATGGTGATGCCCTTCGGAACAAAGAACGCGGGGGCTACCTACCAGCGAATGGTCAAAAAGGTATTAAAGGATCAAATAGGACGAAATCTAGAGGTATATGTTGACGACATGATAGCCAAGAGCAAGAGTGTCGATGCTCGTGCTTAACACTTGAGGGAAACATTCGAAACTTTGCGTGTCAACAGGATGTGCCTCAACCAAGACAAATGTGCAGTTGGAGTTATTGGAATCAAATGCCTCGGTTTTGTCGTTGATGAGAGGAGTTTTGAGGAAAATCCTGATAAGATTCAAGCCATCCTTTCAATGAAGTTACCAAGAACGGTCAAGGAGGTACAACTCCTGATCGGTTGCGTAGCCGCCTTGAGCCGTTTCATGTCTAAGTCAACCGACCGATGTTCTTCTTTCAGCAAAGTCATAAAGAAACAAAAGTTTGCATGGAATGAAGAGGCCGAGGAAGCCTTCCTCAACCTCAAAAGTCATCTGGCAGAAATTCCAAAGTTTGTGTCACCCTTGCCGGGTGAAATGTTGTATTTATATGTGTGAGTTTCAGATTTCTCGATCAGGGCTGTATTAGTAGCAAAAAGAGAGAAACAACAATTGCCCGTTTACTACATCACCATGCCTTCTGCGGCTTCTAGGCCTGGTATTCGGCAATGGAAAAGTTCGTCTTCGCTCTAGTAATGGCAAGTCGAAAGTTGAAATTATACTTTCAATCTCACACCATATTAGTTCGGACTTCTCAGCCAATGAGGAAAATTCTAGAAAGAAAAAATCAATCATCAAGAGTAGCAGATTGGGTTAATCAATTGGCCGACTACGGCATCGAGTTCGAACCAAGAACGGCCATCAAGGCACAAGCCCTTGCTGATTTCATTTTCGAAATGACGACAGGTTGGAAGAAGACCCTACGGAAGAAAATTGAAAATTGTATGTCAATGGATCCTCGACCCGAAGTTGTTCTAGTGCCGAACTTCTGATATTATTGCCCAATGGAGCTAGACTCGAGCATGCTGTCAGATTTAGTTTTGTCGCTACCAATAACGAAGCCGAATATGAAGCCCTATTATTGGGTTTAGGGATATGTTCGGCTTCTAGGGTTAAAAAAGTAATCGCTCACACAGATTCGCAGTTGATAGCTGGTCAAGTGAATGTCGAGTATGAGGCCAAGGACGATAGCATGAAGATGTACCTCATCAACGTAAAAGAGGCCAAGGAAAAATTTAACTTGGTCGACCCAATTCAAATCCCCAAATCGGAAAAGGGGCAAGCTGATGCCCTTTCAAGGTTAGCAAGTTCAGCTTTCAGTGATGAGCGACGAAATATTGTTTGGGAAGTTTTACCTCACCCGCTTGTCAACGTTTTCGTGGGAGGGGTGAATCAGACTTATTCGTGGGTGGGTCCCAACATCTTACTCCTTTGTGACGAGCAGCTATCTGAGGATCTCGAATTATGGGCGATCATTCTTAAGAAAGCCTTATACAAGAAATCATATACCCATCCCCTCCTCAAGTGTGTCACCCGAACTGAGGGGGAGTATATCTTGAGGGAGATTTATGAAGGGGCATGTGACATTCATCAGGGCATTCGGACTCTTGTAGGCAAAGTTCTAAGAAGCGGATTTTATTGGCCTAGCTTAAAGGCCGACGCAGAGAAGCTTGTAAAAACTTGTGAAAAATGTTAGTTCTACGATGAGGTGCCCCGTTGGCCCTCCAATAATCTGTCCGCCTTGCAAGCCGTCCTGCCATTCGACAGGTGGGGAATCGACCTCTTGGGTCCCCTTCCCCCGGCTAGTGGACTATGTAGATTTGTTCTCGTTGCTATTGACTACTTCACCAAGTATGTTGAGGCCGAGGTCTTGAGCTTTATAATGGATAGAAAAGTTTGCCAATATCTCTGGAGGAATATCATCACCCGCTACGGAGTGCCCCAAGTTATTATTTCAGACAACGACAAACAGTTCAATAGCGCAACGACAAGGGAATATTTCGGTTGATTCAACATCCAAACAAGATTATCTTGTTTCCCACCCTCATACAAATGGGCAAGTTGAATCTGAGAACAAGACCATCTTGAAGGGCATTCAGAAAAAAATCGAAGGTTGTCGAGTTAACTAGGTGGAGGAACTACCAGGAGTACAATGGGGTAGCCGGACAACGGTGAAAGAATCCACGGGTCATACTCCAATTTCATTATTATTCGGCATTGAGGCCCTCCCTCTGGTAGAAGTCGGCATCCCCTCCACCAGGATTACTTACTACAATCATACAAAAACGACGATGAAAAGCCAATTAACCTTGACCTGTTTCCAGAGACTAGGGGCAAATCATTTCTAAAGGCCATTGCACACGAGCAAAAGATGACAAGGTAGTTGAATAAAATGGTGAAACCAAGGAAGTTCCAAGTAGGAGAACTTTTCCTTACGAAATTTGAAGCTACGAGCAAAATCGTTGAGAAAGGACAGCTCGACAAGAACTAGGATGGACCTCTCAAGGTCGTTCATGTTGTTAGAGCGGGGACATATAAGCTGGAAGAGAACGACAAGTTGTTGCCAAGCCCTTGGAATTCAGACCATTTGACAAAATTTTACATCTGAAAGCGCCGAACCCCAATATAAACTGGGGGCATAAACGTAAGCCTAGTTTAGAAATGTGTTTATGCTAATTCGGGACACCCATTAGCCACATACCCAGATAACATAGCATTACAAGACAGCAAGTCTTTAACAACCATGTTATTGAGAACCTGATTAGCACATTTAACCTGCCCACATTTTGAGTACATATCAATAAATGAAGCACAAACTTGCAAATTTGATTCAGCTCCACAAACTATAACTTCTTTATGAACGATGGTTCCTATTCTATGTTCTGATAATTGGGCACATGCCCTTAAAATCTTAGGAAAAACATATTGATCAGGCAAAATACCTGTAAATCTCATTGCACTATAAACCTTCAAACAATCCACAAAAAGGCCATTTCAGTCAATTCGTCAAACAGCTTCAGGGCATACTTGAAAAGATCACATTCCACATATGCTTGAACTAATTTTGTGGTAACAAATGGGTCTTGATGTAAACCATGTTGTATAATTTTTTGGTGGGTTTGTTTGGCTTGAGCTAATGCTCTTGAATTACTACAAAGCAGAAGAAGACGAGTGAGTTTTGAAGAGGAGAGAAGATGAAAATTTGGCGTTGACAAAGATGAAAATTGTTTTCCAAAAAGCCACTTTTTCATCTGAATTGAGGTTTATCAAAGATAGGTTTTTGCTTAATTGAATGCGTAGACAAACACCCGCGTCCCTAATATACTCGCTCCTATTCAAAGGAAATGATACATTTTCTTATTGGGTCAATTTACTGAAAATGTCTCATTTCTATCTTTGTCATTTTTTTTTAATCCTTTTACCATTACTACAATACACCACATAAATATTAATACACCTAAAAAAGAGATTTTTTCACTCACTTTTGAGTGGTCCCCACCCTCCTTAGTTTTTGTGTAAAACCCAAATATCTCATTATCTATGAAATACGAAAGAAAGATTTGCATCTAGTGTTTATCGACCTGGAGAAAGCATATGATAGCATCCCACGAAACATTGTTTGGGATAGCCTCAAGAATAGAGGTATTTCATCAAGATACATTGAGGTTAATGGAGTTTCGACTAACAATCAGACACCGGTGGGGCTAACAGAGTTTATCAGTATTAGAGTGGGCCTACATCAGGGATCAGCACTTAATCCTTTCATCTTTGCGGTGATTATGGATGAAATCACAAAATCCATATGGGAAATAATACCATGGTGTATGCTTTTCGCCGATGATATAGTCTTGGCCGCAGAAACTAAGGAGGAGGCTAATAGTAAATTGGATGAATGGAGGGAAGCTGTCACAACGGCTAACAAGGCTCCAAAATCAGCTGAAATGGTGTATCAAAGGCGTAACAAATTCCCCTGCTGAGCTGGCATATTTCAAGTTAATTTTCTGTTTTAGGAAAGATCTAGAAAAGGAATCTTGTGTGTGTAACCACCTCTATTTTCAGGAGTTTGTAAGGCTGAGTACTATATATATCTGATGTAAATAATGAAGAATTATGAATGAAATACACACAGACCTTCTCCTTTATTCTCTCTCTTATTCTGCTCTCTCTCTCTTTTCTATTCTTCTCCCTATACTCTTCTTCTGTCCTTCCCTTCTAAAAAATCTATATATGTACTTTTCTCAAATTCTTTCCTTTTTCTTACTCAAATTTCAGTATAAGTGTGGGGTTCATCACATCTTGGTATCAGAGCCTAGACTTAATTGCGTGAAATGGGCAATCCGACGAACCAATAGCGCATTGAACAACTCGAGCAAGGCCTGGATGAAGTAGCTCAGAGTTGTAACACCCGATTACATACCGAGCTATCCCAAATGGAGGAGAAAATGTCCCTTAATCACTCGATTTTGGAGGCAAAATATTCTGAGATAGAGAAAAATATGGCACTCATGATGGAATCTCAAAATAGGATTCAGGATAGCCTTTAATCGTTTGGTCCGCAGTAACCCTCGACCTATAACAAGAGCAAGCATTTTGGGGAATCCTCCTATTCCTTGACAAAGGGCTAACTCAGTAGCTGATGATAACTCTGATTGGGCGAGTCACCTATTCCAGGAATCTCCCGAGAACACAGACAACCGGAGAGACGAAGGTGGGACGGGGAATCGAGACAATAGCTGAAGGTTGAAGAGGATAGAAATACCTCTTTTTACGGGAGGTAATCCGGATGGGTGGATTTTGCAGGCGGAACAATTCTTCTCTTTTTATCATATGGGAGAGGAGGAAAAACTTGAGGCTGCAGTAGTCAGTATGAGGGGTGATGCTCTTTTTTGGTACCAATGGGAAATACAGCAAGGAGACATCCAATCTTGGAGGGAACTTAAGAATTTGTTGTTAAGGCATTTTCTCCCTCGTAATCAAGGCGGGTTGGTAGAGCAGTGGGCAGCGGTGAGGCAACATGGATTTGTGGCGGAGTATTGTAAAGAGTTCATTGAGAAGCTCTCTTGTTTAGATCGAGTACCCACAGATATTTCCCTTGGTATTTTCATTAATGGTCTTAGGGGAGATATCAGAAGTGAGTTGAGGTTGATGGACCCACCCAATTTAAAAATAGCTCTTGATTGGGCCGAAAAAATTGAGGAAAAGGACTGGGTCAAAGCTTTTTATGGGAGGCATAGAGAATTTAGTAGATCTGGGCCCCACCTTACCAAATCCGTACAACCCCACTACCCCAAAGTTTCTCAAAAACACACAGAAACCCACCCTCTCGATCTTATCCCACCTCACCCAACAAAAATACACACCACCCCATGCCCACCAAAAACCCAAATGATACTCACTTGAAAACACTGCCCCTTAGTGACAAGGAGTTTCGCGAGAAGAGAGCCCGTGGATTATGCTTTAAATGTGACGAAGCGTGGTCCCTCAATCATGTCTGCCGGAATCGCGAGCTTCGAATTATTATAACTGAGGAGGATGAGGATGAGGTAGAGGTGGCGAAATCGGAGGAAGAGGAGCAGGCCCTACCGTCACTCCATGACGACACAAATCCATTAGCGGGAATGTCTTTACAATCTCTCATAGGGTTTACCCAACCTAAAACAATGAAGTTAGATGGAAGAGTGGCCGAAACAACAGTGGTGATTTTGATTGACTCTGGAGCAACCAACAATTTTGTTTCGTCCTCCACGGCGAAGAAATTAGGGCTGGAGATTTCGACTTGTAAGCCATTTGGGGTGATGTTGGGTATCGGATCTGACGTCTTTGGTGAGGGAATCTGCCGTCGGGTTCCTTGTGGGTGCAAGGTATGGAATTTTTTGATGAATTTTTTGTGTTGGAATTGGGAGCCTTGGACTTTATATTAGAGGTTCAGTGGTTAGAAAGGTTAGGGAATGTGTTAATTAATTGGAAGACTCAGACAATGACCTTTAAATGGGAGGGTAAGGATGTCATTTTGCTGGGGGACCCATCATTGAGGTGTTCAAAATTTACTGTGAAAGGGCTGACTAAGGAGCTTAGGAGAGAGAAACGTGGCTACTTAATTGAATGTAATGGAATTTGTGGGACACTTGAAAACAGTAATAATACAATTCCTCCATTTCTTTCGAAAACCATAGCCAAATACCCAGAAATCTTTCAACCCGTTACAAAATTACCCCCCCACCGTCTTCAAGACCATGCCATAACTCTCAAAGATAGAAGTAACCCAATCTCCCTCCGCCCTTATCGTTACCCATACTCACAGAAAAAGGAAATTGAGACCATGGTACATGATATGCTCAAAGCCGGCATAATTCAACCCTCCACCAGCCCGTTTGCTAGCCCCGTCATATTAGTGAAGAAAAGTGATGGTTCCTGGCGGTTCTGTGTTGACTACCGAACTTTAAACAAGGCCACAATTCCAAACAAATTTCCCATTCCCGTCATAGATGAAGTATTGGATGAGCTCCATGGTGCTGCCATTTTCACAAAGTTAGACCTTAAATCCGGTTATCACCAAATCCGGATGAAAACCGAGGATGTTTCCAAGACCGCATTCCGCACACATGAGGGTCACTATGAGTTTTTGCTGATGCCTTTCGGCCTTACTAATGCCTCGGCCACCTTCCAAGGCCTTATGAACGAAGTCTTTCGGCCATATTTGCGTAAACTCGTGTTGGTATTTTTTGATGACATTTTAATCTATAGTCGTAGTTTGGAGGATCATGTGTGTCATGTAGATATGGTACTTGCTACACTAAACTCTCATGCCTTGGTGGTTAACAGCAAGAAATGTAGTTTTGGAGTAACCAGAGTCGCTTACCTCGGCCATGTCATTTCGGCTCAAGGGGTTGAAGTGGACCAAGAGAAGATTTCAGCTGTTTCGCAGTGGCCACGTCCAAAAAATATACGCGAATTGGGTGGATTTTAGGGGTTAACAGGTTATTATAGGCGTTTTGTGGCGGGCTATGCACAAAAAGCGAAGCAACTCACTGATTTGCTCAAAAAGGATTCGTTTCACTAGGACGATTCTATCACCACCGCCTTTGAGAATCTCAAAACAGCCATGGTAAATGTCCCTGTCCTTGCTATGCCTGATTTTTGTAAATCTTTTGTGGTGAAAGCAGACGCTTCTGGGTTCGGGTTATGAGCAGTCCTTGCTCAAGATAATCACCCTATTGCATTTTATAGTTTTACCTTGGGTCCTAGGTCGCAGCAAAAGCCTATATATGAACGCGAGCTCATGGCTATAGTATTATCCGTTCTAAGGTGGAAACATTATTTGATGGGAACCCGTTTTGTGGTCAAAACTGACCAACAAAGTCTGAAATTCTTGTTGGAGCGCAACGAGAGATTGGCGATGCTTATCAGAAGTAGGTCATGAAGCTCATTGGGTTTGATTTTTCCATTATGTATACCCCGAGCAGCAAGAATACAGTAGCTGATGCTCTTTCACGACGTGCCGGCGACTTACTGATCTCTTGTGCAGCTCTTAGTACTGTTTCACTGGATTGGGACATTTTAGTCAAAGAGGCTAAAGCTGATTCGTTTCTTTCCAAAATCCGAACAGCCCTTGAGTCCGGGATGGACAAACCGTATGGGTTCACACTCCTACACGATCGTCTGTATTATAAGGGTCGTTTTGTTTTAGCCAAATCCTCCCCCTTCATTCCTTTATTGCTCAAAGAATACCATGATTCTCCATTTGGGGGACATGGAGGAGAGGTTAAAACGTATCAGCACCTTGCGATGGAATGAGGAAGCAAGTAAGTGATTATGTGCGCCAGTGCCATGTGTGTCAACAACAAAAAGTCTCCAATCAATCTCCCGCCGGCCTTCTTCAACCTTTGCCTATAGCCACGTGTGTCTGGGATCATATATCTATGGATTTTATTGAAGGTCTTCCTAAATCCCACGGGGTACCGCTTCACTAAGTATGCTCATTTCCTTCCCTTAACTCACCCTTTCTCTGCAGAATCAATGGCCGCTTTATTTGTTAAGGAGGTGGTCAGGTTACATAGTTTCCCCTTGTCCATTGTTTCGGATCGCGACAAGATCTTTCTCAGTTCATTTTGGAAGGAACTTTTCCGGCTGCAGGGTACCAAATTGGTTCGTAGCAATGCCTTTCATCCACAAACAGATGACCGATCCGAGATTGTCAATAAGGCTCTCGAAACCTTCTTGCGTTGTTTCATTAACGGGCATCCTAAGCAATGGGCCAAATAGGTCTCTTGGGCTGAATTTTGTTATAACACGTCACCACACTCCTCGATCAAAATGACGCCTTTTCAAGCTTTGTATGGGCGTCCCCCACCTCACCTCGTTCGTGTTGGGCCCTCCCTTACCACTGTGGATCATCTTGATCAGCTCTTACAAGAACGTGATGGCATGTTGGATGAGATTCAATTCAACTTAGTGCGTGCTCAGCAAATCATGAAACATTATGCCGATACTAAGCGTCGTGAACTCTCTTTTGAAGAAGGTGACTTGGTTTTCCTTAAGTTACAACCATACCGACAACAATCTTTGGCTAAGCGTCTAAATGCGAAGTTAGCACCTCGCTTCTTTGGTCCATACATGGTCAAACAAAGGGTGGGCAAGGTAGCTTATTTACTGGATTTGCCTCCTCAAAGTCAAATTCATCCCGTCTTCCGTGTGTCACAATTAAAATCAGCCCGAGGATATACTGTTCCTTCTGACACTCCACCATCCGTCACTCCTGGCATGGTGGTGCAAGCTACTCCTGCTGCTATATTAGCTGTGCGCCATCCTACTGCTTCTGGCACTGAGGTTCTGGTACACTGGTCGGGATTTTCTCAATTCGATGCTACTTGGGAAAGCTTAGACAAGCTGTTGTTGGCCTATCCTGATGCTAACCTTGAGGACAAGGTGAAGCTCTTGGGCGAGGGTATTGTCACAACGGCTAACAAGGCTCCAAAATCAGCTAAAATGGTGTATCAAAGGCGTAACAAATTCCTCTGCGGAGCTGGCATATTTCAAGTTAATTTTCTGTTTTAGGAAAGGTCTAGAAAAGGAATCTTGTGTGTGTAACCACCTCTATTTTCAGAGGTTTTTTAGGCTGAGTACTATATATATCTGATGTAAATAATGAAGAATTATGAATGAAATACACACAGACCTTCTCCCTTATTCTCTCTCTTATTCTGCTCTCTCTCTCTTTTCTATTCTTCTCCCTGTACTCTTCTTCTGTCCTTCCCTTCTAAAAAATCTATCTCTCTACTTTTCTCAAATTCTTCCGTTTTCTTACTCAAATTTCAGTATAAGCGTGGGGTTCATCACAGAAGCCTTGGAGGGTAAGGGGATGCGCATAAGCCGCTTGAAGACTGAATACATGCGATGTGACTTCAGTGGGATAGAATCGTTAGGGGAGCCAGAGGTGTTCATCAGGGGAGAAGTTGCTGCATGCACGTCCAAGTTCAAGTATCTGGGTTCAGTCATTCAGGACAATGGGGAGATTGAGGGTGACGTTACTAACAGTATACAGACAGGATGGCTCAAGTGGAGAGCAGCGACTGGGGTGCTTTGTGATAAAAGATTCCCTAGTAGACTACAGGGTAAATTCTACCGCGTTGCCGATTTTGTTGTACAGGACAGAATGTTGGCTTGTAAAGAAGGATTTCGAGCAGAGGATGGATGTAACAGAGATGCGCATGCTGAGATGGATGTGTGGTAAGACAAGGATGGACAGAATTAGAAATCAGGAGTTTAGGGAGAAGTTAGGGGTTGCACCTCTCTTTGCCAAGATGCAGGAGAACAGACTCAGATGGTTTGGGCATGTGCAGAGAAGCACCCATGACGCCCCAATGAAAAGGGTCGAATGCATCATAGTGGAGGGCAAGAGAAGCCGGGGAAGACCTAGGAGGACGTGGGAGGAGCAGATTAACAGCGACCTGCTAGAACTACACCTCTCTAAGGACCTGACCAGGGATAGAGCCAAATGGCGGCGCCTTATTCACGTCCTAGATTACTAGACTTGTTTGTTACTGTTCTGTGTCTTTCGTCATCGCTCTTTACTGCCTCTTTTACCTGTATCGTTAGTTAGTTACATGTGATATTCACTAACTTTGCTTGCAGTTAAATGATCCCTACGCTTGGCTAACGTGGGTGTAAGATGCAAGTTTTTGAATATTTGCAGGTCCTATCCTTGAAGACTCCTCTTGAGCCAAAGGACTCTTGTGACCGCCTTCTCCTTATGGGTATGAGACACCGTCGAGCTTCCTTCCCCGGACCCTGACCATAGACTTATCTATGTGCGGGAACACTGGGTATGATGATGATGATGATGATGATTTGTTGAAAAATAAAAAAGAAAAATATGAGTAATTAGATATAGAGTAGGATAAAAATAGGAGTAGGTATAACTTTAAATGATTGGTTTTTTACTAAAAAAAGAAACGTTGCAAGTAATATGAAATTCCCAAAATGGAAAATGTAGTGAGTATTATGGAAAGGAGGAACTATATAGGTCCATTGTTTTGTATCCACTATGAGAGAATATAATACATTTTCATTTTCTTCTTTTTTTTGTGCTACTGATTATACACAATCATTGTATTTTAATGAAGAATCATTCTCTACCATAATTGTATCATAACTAGTTCAACCAATTTCAAAACTTTGACAATAAGAATGGCTAGAGATGAACAAAAAGACATGTGAATCATGATTAGAGAAATTAGGTAAGACCAATTATACATCTTTTAATCTAAAATGATTTTATTGTAAACAATCAGAGTTAACTTAAAAAGCTCCAAAATGCTACATATATGTATTAAGCAATCTTTTTTGTCACACCATCACTCAAAGATCCACCACTAGACCCGAATCTATAATACGCGGTCGTATGCGCATAAATTTAAATTATATTTTTTTATCCTATTACAACTTGCTAAATATAGTAAGTAGTAAGTAGGGGTCGATCCCACAAAAATTTTGATTAATATTTTGAAGGTACTTCTAAGTTACTATGCAAAGTAACAGGAAAGTGGAAAATAAGTTGGGATTACACTACTAAGAACTTAAAAATAAAATAAACTTAAAAGTAAAATATTTAAAGTACATAAAAAAAGTAAGGAACCGCTAGATAGCTTATAGACAACATATTTGTCATCACCCTAAGAGTCTCTATGGAAATAAATTAACCTAACAATCATAGAGAAGAAAAAATTATTGTGAGTACATGATTTTGAGAAGTTTTGTATTTATAGGAGAAAACCAAAACTATTGTTTGCTATAATAATCCCACTATTATACACACATCATGCGTTTGTTCAAGCACGTTCTTTGTTCATTTAATCAAAGCTACCCAAGCAATCCAAAACGTTACCAGCACGCTACGATCATTTTAGTAACAAAATGATTGCTCAAGCAATATACTTGCTCCAAGGCCCCTGTAAGGGGATGCATGCTGTCCAAGTTGTCTTCCAGACTTAACTAAAAAAAACATTCCTAGTATAATTTAGAAATAAACAAAGTAAATCATTATACAGAATAATAATTGAATTATATCACCCTTTGATACACAGAATTATTTTCGTGGCACAGATGGAGTACCTAACTCTTCTCTCAATCATAACACTGAGTTAAATAACAAGCTTATAATCAAATAGAAAATGACTTATCCTGTAAGAGATCAGTTACATTTCAACTCATAAGCAATTTAGAAATAAACAAAGTAAATTCGAAAACAAAAGAAGAAACTAAATTGCTTTCGTTAATATCTCTACGCTACTAAACTAAGAAATTAACAAAAAAAATACCATCACTAAAAATTTGTTGGCAGGATATGAAAAAAAAAGTGACTAACACGAAGAAAAATAAAACTAATAAATGAGATGATATACTAACATAATGTAAATTAACTAAATTACTAAGCTCAAGAATGGAATTACATTTGTGGAAGTATTTTTATCATACTATAAGTTGTTGAAGAATAAAAACAAAACAATGATGCAAACAAAATGTAATGCAAATATGGAATGCTTCACTTTTTGACATATTGATAAATGTTAAGTATTGTCATTATTAAATAGAATAAAATTTGGAAGAAAACAAAAGATTCAACTAAGAAAACACTTGATAAAGAATATAACACCTAAAACTGTACATGAAAACCTATATTAATTTTCTCGTTATCCCTAATTTTGAACCAAGAGATTATGAGCATCAGCTAAATCCCTCTTACAGCAACTGATTAAATTTCTAGAAGTAGCTGATAAATCACAATTGACAAAACACCATTTTGGCAAGTGAAATCCAGTGAAAACCTTAACAATCCTATTTCGTGTCCTGAACTCCGCATCTTTACAACAATAACAACTATGTTCAAATAAATTAACATACTCCCATTGAATTTGCAACTTTGATAAGGTTATAAGTGGATTAGATCAAAAGAAATGATGAACTTGTGAAAGGAATTCAAAGAGAGTTGTTGACGACATTACCAATTAAGAGACTGAGCAACATAAGAGGGACAACCCTAATTAAAAAATGGGTGCAAATTAAATGACATTATTAAACAATTCAGCACATCCACTCATTCTTATCTTGAAAATAGATGAAGCACAAACATAATCATCATTACGTAATCAGAAATTTATGTAAATCAACACAACCTGCGCAATAACAATTTGATGAGTAGATAAGGCAACAACGGAACATCAAAGTCACATACACTAACATACTCAAACCTCAACCATGACAGTAAAAAGTGCAAAAAATAATGTATGCCACAACATTAAAATGTATCCCCAGATTGTGAGTTAAATACAGAAAACCCAACTAAGAAAACACTTAATAAGAATACAGAAAACATCCAATTATGTAAAAGAACACCTAAATTAACTTGCTTGTTACCCCTAATTTTGAACCAAGTGTTTATGAACAACAAGTCAGGAACTAAATCCCTCTTACAACAACTGATGAAATTCCTAGAAGTGGCTAATGCAACAATTAATAAAATTCCTAAGAGTAGCTGATTTCATCATTGCTTTCTGATACGCATGATTTATGTACATTTTATCCCCTAATTTTCACTCATATTATGCCATCCTTATACTTTATTCTTTTGATTTAGTCAATTTATGCTTATTTTCGAGGATATTACTCTTTTGGTGTAGTGTTTGTTATTTTGTCAATTTTTGCAGGTTTTCGAGCCATCACAAGCACTAATTATATTTATCGTCTTACTCTCGGAGGCTTAGTGACCTTATAAAGTAAGTTAGTGACTAAAGGGAAGTCAAATTAATTAAAAGAAGGCCAACCAAAGAAATGCTATATTTTTCGATCATCAAATGCAAAAGGGTCCACTTATAATGATCATATCTTTTAACACATTTGGAATTTGATAGATATTTTTGATGGAAATTAAACTTGGGTCCGTTAGCTTCGAAACGACTGTTCACATGCCCAAATCCGATAAGAAACGACCAAGTTATGACATTTCAAAGACGCAGTGCGCAACATGTACGAACCAATCGATAGGTCGACCAGGACCAGTCGACCCGACTGTTTCAGGTCTGCAGATCACTGTTTGCTTTTTGACCTGTGATTTCTTGACTCATGCTTCCTCTAATCTTTCCCCTTGCATGCTTCAGACCTCCTACTCTTGGGCATCTGGTTCTAATGATGGAGAAGGTTGCTTGTTGGACCATCTCTACAATCATCATGAAGGCAAGTGAATGAGCACTTGAAATTGCCTATAAATACCCCAAGTGCTCAAGGGAAGTGGCACCCATTCAGCCCCAATAGCTGAACCAAGTCAAGTTCTCTCTTCTTTCTAAGCTTATCTATGTATTTGTATGCTTAAACACTTCCTTAGTCTAGAAACTTGTAGTAGTTATCCATTAAAACACTTTCCTTTGGTACTTCAATCAAACATTTGGGTAGTAGTATTGTAGCTAAACACTAGTAGTTGTAGTAACTTTCCTTCGGTATTTAATCAAAGTATTTTCCAGAATTTTTGGGTTGAGTTAGTACTTGGTATAAAGTATTTTGTGGCTTGAATATTGAAAGCTCTAGATCATTACTAGTAACTTAATTTTCTTCTTTGTTGTTGTTGCATTATGAATGATATGATATTTTACGTGTTCATGTTAATTACCAACATGAGTGAGTAGTCTTCTTTCTAGAGTTTGGGGATGTAGTTAGCTAATTATTTTGCTTATGGGGTAATGGGCTGATCATAAATATGTACATAAAAGAATATGTGAGTTCCATGGTAAGGAATCGAAAGCCCATGTCGAAATCCATCCATGGACAATTTATGTTGCTTGAATGTTTGAATGCTTGGGAAGTATGAATTCATGCTAGTAATGAGTAGCCCAGAAGCTAACTTTATTAGGACTCCTTAGAGGACTAGCCCGTCCTTAGGATGACGAACCATGCCCATCTTGTGTGAGTCTTTCTTGTTTTAACATAAATTGGGGGTCATAAGCATGTATTGAGAAGTTGTTAGTATGGTCGAGTTATACGCCCAGAAGCTGAATCTCTTAAACCATATTAGTAGCTATATAGTTCCTATGCCCAGAAGTTGTGGAATTAAATTAGAAAGACCTTTCTTATCATACAATGGTTAAAAACATATTTTTAATCCATCCCTTTAGTAAACTAAGAAGCTAAAATCTCCAAACTCTAGTCTTTTTATCTATTGTTTAATCTTGAAATTTGAAATTTGTTGTCACTATAAAAACTTAAAAAACCCACAATCCTTCTTGTCATTTAAACTCTTTTTTTTGACCAAAACGTTTCCCTATGGATCAACCCCTTACTTACCACTAATGCTAGTCATTAGGGTTATTTAAGGAGAACGAAAATTAATTGTGTAGACCGGATCTAGTTAAACGATCAACGACCTACGGTTCCGCGTGCTATCAATTTGGCGCCGTTGCCGGGGAAATGTGTGTCGAAATTAGTTTTTATGGCAAAATAGTTAATATTGTACATATTTTCTTTTTAAATTTGTGTTAGTCAGTGCTAACTTTTTTCTTAGCTTTGTTGTTTGCATAAGTAAACCAAGGTGATGAGACTTTGGTACCTATCTTCAACAACATGGGTTCTCCATATTTTTGTGATTTATGCGGAGCCACAACTCACTTTGCCTCCTATTGTAGAGAAGTTCCAAGGGTAGATTACAACTTTTGTGAACTATGTGGAGCCACGAACCACCTTGCCTCCTATTGTAGGGAAGTTCCAAGGGCTGATTTGAATGGCTTACAAAGCTATGATATGGGTAGTGATGATTTTGCCTATGGGTATGACTCGGGGTTCCAAGGTGTGCAAGATTATGATGAGGCTTATAGTGACCACTATGGTTACTATGATGAGCAAAGCCAATGGGATTCCTTCATTCCTTACCCAAATGAGCCTTATTATGAACCTCCATACCAATCCAACCAAGATTATGAGATCCACTTTTGTAATGTCGTGTCAAACCTCTTAAATGTAATGTGTGAAAAGTTTTCTGATAGAGTAAATGCAATCCTTACAAACCAAATCACACAACCACCTCAACCTCAAAATGATGACCACATATTTGAAACCACCAACCTAAGCCAAATGACCCTTCAGATTGAGCATAAGAAAACCGAAACCGATGAAGAGGTTGAGAGAGCCATCTTGGACTTTGCCAAGGAGGTGGGCATGGAGAATCCTTTCCTCAATGAAGGATACGAGAGTGTTGAAATTGTGAATGTGGATGTTGAGATAATTAAGGGCATCGATAGGGTTGTAGATGACAAGGCCTATGAAGAGATTGAGGATTTCTTGCAACAAGTGGAGACAGAGTTACAAGGTGACTATGAGAAAGGCATAAAGAACAAAAAAATCAACAAATTAACAATGAGAAAAAAAGAAGTTGTGAGAAGGAGGAAAAGGAGCCTATTAGTGGAAACTCTGAAAATGCCACCCCTAAGATTCCTAATGAAGAGCCCAACGGTAATATGAAGTGCAAGCTTGAGGCACATGTCATTGGACCATCCTCCTTGAAAAGGAGGAAGAAAAAGAGAAAGTATGAGGAGTGTTCAACACCTCCTCACAAGGTGAAATTCAAATCCCCTTCCCCCGTTTCTCTCATGCTTGTGGATAGTATTTGTGATGATGTTCCCTTTTCTTTCGTGCTTGAAAGAAAGAGGTTTAGGGTGATTGATAAGGATAATGTGACCCCTCCTTACCACTTGTATAAGGAATATGCTTTAGTGGGTGCGAGCACACCCAAAGTCATGGTAATGGGTGGCCACATTCCTTACTTTTCCAATGAGTTGAAAGCGCCCGATAGAATCGCGCAAAGGTCGTCAAGCTAGTGACGTTAAAAGAGCGCTTTTGGGAGACAACCCCAATTTTTCGGTACAATTTAATTTTTGTTTGTATGCATTCTAATTTAGAACTTTGCATTTGTTTCTCATTAAAGTATTTGCATTCGTGTTCATTCCTTTCAAGTCTAAAGCAATGAGGACATTGTTGGGTCTGGCTTGCGGGAGGAAAAATTCCAATATATTTTGTGCTTATTATGAATATTTTTGCATTTTTTGTTATTGTGTTTTTTTTCTTCTTATTGCATTGTTTCACTTTGCTTCTCCTTATGTGTGCCCCAAATTTCTCCAAAATAATCGCCTTAATATCCAAATTTACTATGTTTATTTTTCTTTAATATTTAGAAAAAAAATAATTTCAAAAAAAAAAAGAAGAGAGACATGTTCTTGTCCCTAGAGATGCATGCAAGTTTTAAAAAATCATTTTTCTGACCATTTGATAATTAGATGTGCATAATATGATAATAAAAATTTGGTTTTCTTTTCCAAGTTGTTGATTGCATGAGTAGGCTCACTTGATGATGTTCCTTTGAGGTTGGTGTAGTACATTGGTTTGAGGCACCGCCTTAGAGTATGGGAAAACAAATTTAAACCTTGTGAGAATGATTGAACTCCTACCACTACTTTTGCGCTAATTGGAGACAACTAGGGACAATTTGAATCAAGTTAGAAATAGACAAGTGTGAACAATAGCATAACATGTGAAACCTTTTTCCATTAATACATTCACATTCATCCTTCATTTTCAGATCACCTCATTCACCTAAGAGATATTATACTGTTCTCTCACTACATAAGCCATTTGATACTCTAGCTTATAGTCAGGTTATTTTGGTATATTTTATTGATTACTCTTAGCACTCCTCGGATCATAGTATTTATTCATCTCATGTTTGTCATCACTACTTGCATATATACCTTGGTGATGATACTCTTGTGTTATATCTTTTTTTTTGTGGCCGTGTTCATATGTTTTGGCCATATTTTTGCTTGGTTCAATCACTAACCCAAGCTTTGATGTACATGTTTCATTCCTTATTATCATTAAAAAGGGAAAAAGTCAAAAAAAAAAAAGAAATAGAAAGAAAAAAAGGAGAAAAAGGAAAAAAAAAAAAAAAGAAAAAAGAAAAATGTTGATTCTACAAAAAAAAGTTTATTTAGGAGTGCTAAGTTGTATCACATTTTTGGGTTTCCGGATTATTTGGTTTTTGGCTTGCTAGATAGAGTATCTTCTACCATAATTCATTACCCCTTTCACATCCTCTTAGCCATCCATTTTCACTACTACATCATTTTATTGCATACATCCATCCCATTTTTTCCTTGGTTTCATTGTTGTTGCTTGGTTTCCTTTGACTTGTTGATTTTTCGAAGCTTGATTCATAAGATCCCTTGTTGCTTAGAGACTATCATCACTTGAGTCATAGGAATGAGTGATGAGTGTTTACCCTCAAACACATGAGTGTGGTGGATAAATTGGGAGTTCACAACCTAGAGTGAGGTTTGCCCACCTCTTTGAGTCCGGTTTGGGAGCTTATAGCTCATGATTGGTTGCGTGCTTTTACTATAATCCCTTTTAGGAATGATTTAATGGAGCTTCAATTTCTTTCAAGTCCTTGGAATCGAGAACCAATATCGTGTTATCTTTACTTGCACCTTTCTAGTTTTATGGTCATATTTTCTCATTGCATCTCAAATTTTGTTGTTACTTTGCTTAGGAACAAGCAAAGGTTTGGCTTGGGGGAGTTTTACGCATGATTTATGTACATTTTATCCCCTAATTTTCACTCATATTATGCCATCCTTATGCTTAATTCTTTTGATTTAGTCAATTTATGCTTATTTTCGAGGATATTACTCTTTTGTGTAGTGTTTGTTGTTTGGTCAGTTTTTGCAGGTTTTCGAGCCATCACAAGCACTAATTATATTTATCGTCTTACTCTCAGAGGCTTGGTGACCTTATGAACTAAGTTAGTGACTAAAGGGAAGTCACATTAATTAAAAGAAGGCCAACCAAAGAAATGCTACATTTTTCGATCATCAAATGCAAAAGGCTCCACTTATAATAATCATATCTTTCAACACACTTGGAATTTGATAGATATTTTTAAGGGAGATTAAACTTGGGTCCGTTAGCTTCAAAACGACTGGTCACATGCCCAAATCCGATAAGAAACGACCAAGTTATGACATTTCAAAGATGAAGTGCGCATCAGGCACAAACCAGTCGACTGGTCGACCAGGACCAGTCGACCCGACTGTTTCAGGTCTGCAGATCATTGTTTGCTTTTTGACCCGTGATTTCTTGCCTCATGCTTCCTCCAATCTTTCCCTTGCGTGCTTCAGACCTCCTACTCTTGGGCATCTGGTTCTAATGATGGAGAAGGTTGTTTGTTGGACCATCTCTACAATCATCATAAAGGCAAGTGGATGAGCACTTGAAATTGCCTATAAATACCCCAAGTTCTCAAGGGAAGTGACACCCATTCAGCCCCAATAGCTGAACCAAGTCAAGTTCTCTCTTCTTTCTAAGCTTATCTATGTATTTGTATGCTTAAACACTTCCTTAGTCCAGAAACTTGTAGTAGTTATCCATTAAAACACTTTCCTTTGGTACTTTAATCAAACATTTGGGTTGTAATATTGTAGCTAAACACTAGTAGTTGTAGTAACTTTCCTTTGGTATTTAATCAAAGTATTTTCCAGAATTTTTGGATTGAGTTATTACTTGGTATAAAGTATTTTGTGGCTTGAATATTAAAAGCTCTACATCATTACTTGTTATTATCATCCCCCTCCATAGTTGAGGGTATTAAGTCTCTTTAACTTAATTTTCTTCTTTGTTGTTGTTGCATTATGAATGATATGATATTTTATGTGTTTATGTTAATTACCAACATGAGTGAGTAGTCTTCTTTCTAGAGTATGGGGATGTAGTTAGCTAATTATTTTGCTTATGGGGTAACGGGTTGATCATAAATATGTACATAAAAGAATATGTGAGTGCCATGGTAAGGAATCGAAAGCCCATTTCGAACTCCGTCCATGGACAATTTATGTTGCTTGAATGTTTAAGTGCTTGGGAAGTATGAATTCATGCTAGTAATGAGTAGCCCAGAAGCTAACTTTATTAGGATTCCTTTGAGGCCTAGCCCGTCCTTAGGATGATGAACCATGCCCATCTTGTGTGAGTCTTTCTTGTTTTAACATAAATTGGGGGTCATGAGCATGTATTAAGAAGTTGTTAGTATGGTCGAGTTATACGCCCAGAAACTGAATCTCTTAAACCATATTAGTAGCTATATAGTTCCTATGCCCAGATGTTGTGAAACTAAATTAGAAAGACCTTTCTTATCATACAATGGTTAAAAACATATTTTTAACCCATCCCTTTAGTAAACTAAGAAGCTAAAATCCCCAAACTCTAGTCTTTTTATCTATTGTTTAATCTTGAAATTTGAAATTTGTTGTCACTATAAAAACTTAAAAAATCCATAATCCTTCTTGTCATTAAAACTCTTGTTTTTGACCAAAACGTTTCCCTGTGGATCGACCCCTTACTTACCAGTAATGCTAGTCATTAGGGTTATTTAAAGAGAACAAAAATTAATTGTGTAGACCGGACCTAGTTAAACGATCAACGACCTACAGTTCCGCTTGCTATCACTTTCTCCTGCACATAAAATTAAATAATTTTCAAAAACTCTAAAAATCAAAATTCTAAACTAAATCAGAACTCAACACTAACGTTAGCAGAAGAAGTAGGAGATTGATGGGGAGGTGAATGATCTGCCATTAATGAGGAGAAGAGAGAGAAATTGAAAAGAAGATTCTAGAAGAAAACAAGGCAAAAGTAAAGAAAAAAAAAACAATGCTTTTAAGAACAAATTAACATAATACCAAACATTAGATTAAAGCAGTAATGCAAAAGAATTTGGATAAATAGTTCAAGGCCCACCGAATCATAGAACTCTGAGCAGCATGCAAATCCTTCTTACCGTAATACGACAAGCCCTTTAAACCTCAAGGTCTCCCAAAGAGTACGAGTAAGGTCTCGTGAGGGTTTTCAGAAGGAGACCCACAAATCCCATGCAAACAAACATGGTGAGAGGAAATCAAAGCAATACAAGCTGTGCATGAACAAGACTCTTCCCTAACCATAGGCGTGCAAGTACAATTGTCTTAAAGAGCGCAATAGAAAAGAGAATGACCAATTCCACTAACTCAAGATCACTAGGGTAAGCAACAACACAGGCTATGCCACCCACTACCTAGAGAGGTCACAAGTCTACGCTCCACGGGATATTTCTCAAAAGATGTGAGAAATATGCAATGATGCTCATGTGTTTGATTATGGTTCGTGTTTCGCTCATAATCTTCCGACTAAAGACGAGTCGGGGATCAAACACCTAATAGGGGCAAATCATGGCGATTGTGTCATATCTAACTCCAGTACAAAACAAGCTAATCAGACCAAGTTGAACAGGTTAGCAGTGGGTTGTAACGTTGGCTTAGATTTAAGGTGGGATATATTTGGGAATGTGGAGCTAAGTAGAGGATAACAAGTGACCCTAAACGAAACAACCACAAATATAAAATCATAATCCAATTAATATTATATCCAACAACCATGATAACCCAATAATCTCATATAAGCACAATGATCTCTTTCATCAAACATCATAAAAAAATCTGAAATCTCATAAGCACAAGTGTTTTCAAGCTCATCTCCCCATGATATATCGACCCCCTCACTTAAATATAACACATGTATGGATAATCTCTATAATAAGTACGGGAGGAAGAAGGAGAAATAATATGAGCTGGACAAGAAATGAATAGAGTCATACAAAATCAACAACCACTGTCATAACCAAAGGCCCAAAATCACTGTAGTACACAACAACCACACCATTACAAATCTATCCTCTAGGCAAGAAAGGGAACATTTGGCTCATGTGGAGGTTACATAATATGGCTACAAAAGAAAAGAAAAAGGCAAAAACTTGGCTTAACCTAATGTCAAACTACGTTCAAGGTAGGCTTTCTGGCTATGTAGTTTAATTCAAGCGGACATGTTATTATCCCTGGTCTCAAGAAAAGTCGACTGTACTGGAGAAGAACCGACACAATACTTAGATCCCCTAACTAGATCTCATAATGAATGGAACTCGCAAGGAGTCCATGAAGGCTCAATCCTCACAGGCTAGTCGAAATGCGCCTCTAAAGGTAGACAACTAAGCCACCAACCAAGCAAACCCAGATCCCATAAGCTATGCGGAAAATAGCCAGACTCTAGGTCCTAAAACAGGCACAAGGCTAAGGAGATACGAGTTTGCATAGGACCACAAGTGTGCACAACGGAAACTTGCATGCTAGTCTCACAACTCAACCATTTATTGAAAGCAAGGATAACACAAGTTTACAACCTAGACATAAACTATACAAACTAGGAAGAACAAAAACTAAACAAACTAAACATGAGAAAAACAAAAAGAAAAATTAAACAATAGTTACAATAATGCAAATCTTTTGGGGTTTTGAAAGCGTAAGCACATCCTCCCCCAAGCTAGCTCAAGACCCATCTCGGCGATGGGGAAATGCGAAAAAAAAGGACGAAAGATAGGAATTATTGGAACTAAAGAAAACAAAGCAAACATCAAACAAACAACGCCAAACACCGGGTTATCTCCCGCACGAACTTTTATTTAACATCGTTAAGTTCGACCCAGCTAACCACCTGCTCAATATGAAAAGCTAGGGAAAGAAGCCATACTTGAGCTAGGAGCAGATTCACTCCTAGCATCTCCATCGCCTCGCACATGGTGACCCAACACTCTCCACCTAACAGCTGTGGCGGAGGTAAGCAATGAAGAACGGAGGTCACCCGGTGGCGCACTCATACGTGGGGCTCCCCCAAGCCAGGGTGGAGCCATTCTTTTTCTTTTTCTCACCCGCTTCCTCTTGCGGGGTTGCTTGCCAATACTTTCAGCTTCTTCATCGTCTTTGTCATACACGAGGAAAAACCTTTTCTCTGCCTCATCATCATCATCCTTCTTCTTCATCTCATCATCATCAAAAATAACCTCATCATCAATAATATGACCTTCAAGAACATCAAGCCCCTCAACCTTCTTTCCATGCTCGTCGTCCACAATATCAAGAGAGCAAAGTTGCTCGACCATTGGCTCCTTTGAAGACTGAGCAAAGCAAAAAACTGCTTGCTCTTGGGCCACCCTTATAGTAATAGTCTCGGTTTTACAATCAATTAGGGCACCTAAAGTCTTCAATGCATCTCTCCAAAGTATGAGGGGAGTGTAAGGATCTTCCACCATGTCTAGTACAACGAAATCACATGGGACTTCAACGTTCCCCACTTGGATAAGAAGATCCTCAAATTCCCCACATGGAACTTTAACGCTTCGGTCGGCGAGTTGGATAGATTTATTTGATGCCTTGAGCTCAAAAGCGAGTTACTTAGCAATACACATCGGCATGAGGCTAATCGAGGCCCCAAAATCAGCAAGTGCTCCCTTGGGCTTATGGTTCCCAAGGGTGACCGAGAGTACAAAGGGCCCTCGAGCCTTTTCCTTCTTGGCCCAAGTGCCTTGGATTATGGCACTAAGATGATGGCACTAACTTGCTCCGGTAAATTAACAACCTCAAGCCTCTTTTTGCTCCCCAAGAGAGTCTTTAAGTACTTGGCATAATGAGACATTTCCTCCATGGCCTCTAAGAACAGGATTTTCATTTCCAATCGCTTCATATGCTCAAGAAACTTTAGAAATTTGGCTTGCAATTATCTCTCCACCGCTCTTTATGGAAAGGGTAGCGGTGGGGCATGTAGACGCTCATAAGCCCTCCTCTCTTGGATCTCCTTCCATCTTTCTTCTTGCTCCAACTTTTTTCTCTCTTTTTCATCTACAATCTCCTCTCTCTTCTCGAGTTTTTCTTCTTTCTTCTCAAAATATCGCGAAAAACCTCATTATCTTCCTTTTTCCCAAGCTCATCTTCATTCTCATCATTCACTTGTTGATCGTTACCCATTGAAGAACCTTCACCCAAATCATCCCTCGGAGCTTCAATTGGACCCTAATAAGAAGTACCCGATCTAAAGAAGATCGCCTTGCATGTGTGGTGGTTGGGATTTGGTGGTGGGTTAGGTGATGGAGGTTGGGTGGATGGGTTTAGTTGAGGGTTGGATGACAATAACATTTGTGGGGTTGGTTGTGCTAATTGTGCAAGTTGGGTCTCAAGGTGCTTTTTTTGAGCTTGAAGTTGCGCCATTTGAGAAATCAAGGTTTGATTGAGTTTGGCAAGGGTACTCATTTGGGTGGTCATGAAGTCGTGGTTAGGAGTGGGGTTTGGAAGTGGTAGGGTTGTGGGATATGGTAGGTTGGGATTAGGGCGTGGCACTTGTGGGTAAGGCCTATTTCCATTTGGCCTAAGAAAGCTACCATTGGCTTGATTGTTGTATGGAACATGGTTGTTGTAGCCTTGGTTGAAGTTTTCCTGACCATTGTTGGGATTGAAGGGAGGTCGGGAGGACGGGTTGTTGAATAGGCTATATTGGTTGTACCCTTGTCCTTTGTTCCCATAACCCACAGCAGCTACGCAATCGGGATTGTACCCATACCCATCAAAGCTCGTCGCTGGGCCCCCCTCTATAGTGCCTCCCCCATATTCTACCGATGCCACATTCTCCGGAATCAAACCCCCTCAATAAGATGTGTTATGATTGGCACCCTCACAAATACAACATGAGAAGGACCTGACTTCATTTGCAGCAGACACATTAGAACTCCCTTGGGTTAACTTAAGTTTGGACAATTTCTTGTTCATGATTGCTTCGATTTTCGCTCCAATGGAATCTAGATTTCTCTTATCGATCGTGCCCCTTGTTTGCTTACTACTCCTTGCCCCACCCCAAGCACTATTCTTTGCTACCTCTTCGATCATGGCTCTCACTTGGTTGCATGGGATTTTTGAAAGTTGCTCACCAACTGCGGAATCTAGTTATGTCTTCGTTGACTCATTAAGCCCATTGTAGAAGAAAGTATTCACATGGCTCTCCCCATACTCATGATGGGGCAAGATCGGAGCATACCCTTGAATCTAGTCCAGGCGGTACTGAGGCTCTCAGCATCGTCTTGTGTGAATGACGCAATCTTCTTGCGCCAATCTTGCGTGCGATTTGTGGAATAGAACCTTTCGAGGAACGTCTTTCTCAATCGACCCCATGTAGTAATGGAATTAGGCTTATACCAATCTTTGGCGTCCCCTGCTAGACCGACTGGAAAGAGGCACATCTTAACATAATTTGGGTTTTCGGGGCATTGAGGTATGAATTTGCATGTGTCTACAAATATCTCCAAGTGTTGGAGAGGGCACTCGTTTCTCAAACCACAAAAAGGATTCCCTTTCACCATGAGTGTGTATTGTGGGTCAATGCGGAAGTTTGATGGGGCATTCGGTAGCACAACGCCCCCTTGAAATTCTCTAGACCCAGAAGTCCCAAATTGACCAAATAGAGGTTGATTGTTGGCCATTGGTGTAGAAGGATTGGGTATAGACAATTGACATAGAGTGGGAGGAGGAAATCATCTAGTGACCCTTTGTATCTCAGGATTGTACGGAACAAGCTCGAGCTGTGATCTTCGTGTGCTATAGCTCATGCCAACAACACTAGAAACCAAGCGTGAGCATTGACAAGCAAAAATTATTTTTAAACAAAAACTAAAAGAAAGCAAAACTGAACTACGTCAAGCACAAAACCTAACTATAACGCCTTGGTCCCAGGCAACGGCGCCATTTTGATAGCAAGTTTCTAATGCGTCGTTAAACACTAGAAACCAAAGCTATACAAAGAATATTTATAACACCCTATTACATCTATAACGAGTATAGAGGTAAGTTAGGGATCGAACCACAAGGACAAGGCTAGGCAAGGTTAAGGGCTAGGTGTAGAGAAGGTAGATGGTATGTGAGAAGGGTGTGTAATCTAAACTACGAAAGCAATAAACAAATAACGATAAGCAGTAGGAAACAAACGAGGATGGTGGGGATCCACCCTAGGTCGGTTTTATGTTCTCATGGAAAGCTAAGTCAAGGGAGATCGAATTAAGCATTAGGGCAAGATGAAAACAAGCAATAAGCAAGAATAAAGCAATAACTCTAACTATCAACTACTCTACAAAGCAATAAGAAGAACAAAGACAACATTGAAGGGAAAAAGAACAATAAACAAAGCAATAATCAAAGCAAGTAAGAAGAAAACATTAAATGACATGGATGAAAGATAAACAAAGGACGAAAGCAATAAAGAAAGGTAAACTTACAATAACTTGAAGGGAAATGAAAGATACAATGTTCGAAATGTAAATGAGAAAGCTTTAAATATAATCTAGGGCAAGGAAAGTAAAGAGAAAGCAAATAAATGATGTTCTAATATGAGAGGGTTTCTCTCTATGAAAACAAGGGTAAAAAATTCAGATTAGAGCCTTTATATAGGTTGTACAAAGTGGGGAACAAATGCCCTAAAGATTCCTACGGAATAAGCTTGCGAAAAAAAAACGCAGCGCATGATTTAGTGACCATTCGACCGAATTCAGGGGTGCATTCGTCAGAATGTGACCTCATTCGGGGTTTACAGAAGCTAGCAAATCGACCCCAGGTGTAAAACATCTTTATTCGCCCGAATTGAACCTTGCATTCGCCCGAATCCATGTATTCGCCTGAATAGCTTTGGGATTTGGTGTTTCCAGAAGCATTTGGGCTGAGTTCTTTGTGGTGCAGCAGCCATTTGCTCGAATTTGGGCTGGATTCGCCTGAATGTGGGCTCCTTGCCTCTTTGTGGCTTCGATCAAGAATCAAACGACTTCCGGATTTTGCGATGCTTTAGGGAATTACTCGAGGGTCGTGGGAATGCCTTGAAACGCGTGTCTTTTCTTCGACTTTGACGTCCAAGCCTCGAACTCGAGCCGTTTTACCTCGAAACCTCCGAAAACACCTGAAATAGCCTCAAAACACCGCGGAGACAAGAACAAGGTAAAATTGAGTGTAAAGCATATAAAATTAATGAGAAACGACGAGACTCAACACCAAAGTGGGGACATAAATGTGCTCTAAATCGAGCACATCATGCCTGCATTAAACTTTAGTGGAGCTTGATCATTCAAAGTTCCAACCTCATCTTCTCATATTGTTCCCTTTGAAGTGGTTTAGTCATAATATCTGCAACTTGCTCATTTGTGTTGATATGCTTAACAATTATATTTTTATGCTCAACATTATCCTTAAGAAAATGATGTCGTATATGTATATGCTTAACTCTAGAATGATGCACGGGATCTTTTGATATGCATATGGCACTCGTATTATCATAATAAATAGGAACACATTCAAATTTAATACCAAAATCTCTTAGCTGTTGTTTTATCCAAAGCATTTGGGAACAGCAAGCTGCTGCAGCCACATACTCTACTTCAGCGGTGGATAGTGCAACGGTGTTCTGTTTCTTGGAACATCAAGATACTAAACATGAGCCAAGAAATTGTACCATACCTGAAAAACTTTTCCGTTAGCAAGATCTCCTGCGTAATCGGCATCACTATAACCTTTCAAATCGTACACATCACTTTTAGGATAAAATAGGGACAAGTCATCTGTTCCCTTTAAATATCTCAGAATTCTTTTCACTACTGTGTGATGTGATTCCTTGGAATTTGATTGAAATCTAGCATATAAACCAACACTAAACGAAATATCTGGCCTACTAGCACTTAAATATAATAAAGATCTTATCATGCCTCTATACATAGTTTGGTCAACATTAATACCATTCCAATCTTCATCTAGTCTTACATTGGTGACCATAGGTGTGTGGTTTTTTTAGTATTATGTAAAAAATATTTTTTTAGAAGTTCTTTAATGTATTTTTGTTGATGAATGAAAATACCATAAGCTGATTGTATAATTTGCAAACCAAGGAAGAAATTTAATTTTCCCATCATACTCATTTCAAATTCAGCACTCATAAGGTTAGAAAATTCTTCACATAGTGATTCGTTAGTGGCTCCAAAAATAATATCATCAACATACATTTGCACAACTAATATATCAGAACCTCTACTCGTAAAGAATAAGGTTTTATCAATTTTTCCTCTAATAAAATCATTTTCAATCAAAAACTTAGACAACATTTCATACCATTGCCTAGGAGCTTGGTTGAACCCATAAAGAGCTTTATCAAGCTTATAGACATGATCTAAAAAAGATGGATTTTCGAAACCAGGTGGTTGTTCCACAAAGACTTCTTCATCTAGAAAACTATTCAAGAAAGCACATTTCACATCCATTTGGTATACTTTAAAATTCATAAATGCAACAAAAAATATTAGAATTCTGATATCCTCTAACCTTGCTCTACGAGAGCAAATGTCTCTGTATAATCAATCCCTTATTATTAATTGTACCCTTTAACCATGAGCCTTGATTTGTTTCTTACTATGATTCCGTGCTTGTCCAATTTGTTCCTAAAAACCCATTTTAGTCCAATTACCTTTTTGTTCTTGGGTTTCGGTTCCAAGTGCCACACTTTATTTCTTTCAATTCATCTTGCATAGCAACAACCCAATCGGAATCTTGTAATGCTTCTTCGTGATACTTCGATTCCAATGTTGAGAGAAATGCAAAGTGTGCACATAAGTTTCTTAGTTGGGATCTGGTCTGTGTGCCCTTGATGATGTCACTGATTATCAAGTCAAATGGATGTGACTTTTGATGTTGGCACAACTTTGGCACAAATTCTCTTGTAGGAACAATTATGGAAACAGGCTCATTGACTTGATTGACATTTTGTTCTGGTTCAGTTTGCACATTCTGTTCATCTCTAGGAACAACTTGATTGGGAACACCTTGATGGTCCTGATTTCCGGGCTGTTCCAGTTCTTGATTAGGCTTTTATGTTTTTTATTGAGCCTGTTGTTCTCCTCTTGTTCTAGGATCTTGTTCTCTATGTATATCTTCATCATCTTCCCTATCAGCAAGACCTACTTTGAAGTTACCTGTATCTTTTTCACTTATGATAAAGTTAATTTCATCAAAAATAATCTGAACAGATTCTTCAACACACATAATTCTTTAATTATATATTCTATAAGTTTTACTATGAGATGAGTATCCAACAAATACTGCTTCATCACTTCTTTCATCAAACTTTCCAATATTATGTTTTCCATTAACATGAACAAAACATCTACATCCAAACACACAAAAATAGGAAATATTCGGTTTAACACCTTTAAATAGTTCATAAGGTGTTTTAGAAGTGATAGGCCTAATCAACACACGATTTAAAATATAGCATGCAGTTGATAGCGGATTTTTAGCGCGTCGTTATACGCTAAAACCACAGCTATGCAAACACATTTGTAATCACCCAAAATGCTACTACAACTAGTGTAATGATAAGTCGGGGGTCGAACTACAGAGACAAGGGATGTTAGACTAAAGGTTTGGTGTGGGAAAGGTTGGATGGTTGGTAGGTAAGAAGACGGGTTAACTATGCTAATGACAAATATAAAGCAACGAAAGAAAGCGGGCTTAGGCTAGGTCCATCCTAGGTAGGTCCATTGGAAATATAGATAGGTTAGGTCGAGGGAGATCGAACGAAGATCGATCGAGACACTCTAGACATCGAGCGGAAGTTGGTGACTTATAGTCATGCGAACGACCCATAATCGCCCTATGTCTCACTAAAGAGTGGCAGGATAAAATTCGACTCGAATATCAATCAAACCTATTCTAGAAAGCATTAAATGAACAAAAGACATGAAATCATTAAATGGGAAGAAGAACAAGAAAGCAATAAAGTCTACCCATAGAAAGCAATAAATGAAAGCATTAAAGAAAGCAATAAAGAGAGAAAGCAAATAATAAAGGAAACTTACATTAATGAAAGTGCTAAAAGGAAAAACAAAACATTAGAGAAAGAACTAAACTAATCTAGGGCAAAATGAAGAAGAAAAGCATTAAAGATTGATGAACAAGAATGGGAGGGTTACTCCCAATCAAGTCATGCCCTAAACATTCAGACTAGAGCCCTTATATAGGCTATACAAGGTGGGGGTAAAAACCCTAGAAGATCCTATGTGTTTTAACTTGCGAAGAAAAAGATCTGCGGTAAAAACGTGGTCGATTCGCCCGAATCTTAGGTGCATTCGTCCGAATGGGCACCCATTCGCCTGAATGAGTGCCATTCGGGGTTTCCAGAGAGTTGCAAAATCATTCAGCCCATTTCATCAGCCATTCGCCCGAATGGGCTTTGCATTCGACTTGCCCAGCAGCGTTGAAACTTGATCTTTGGTGCAGCAGTTTGGATTCACCCGAATGGCTACCACATTCGACCGAATGTGGGCCTATTTGCTCATTTTTGGCTCTAATCACATTCAAACAAGTGTCGAACGAATTCCGATCTTTGCGAGGACTTCGGATATGACTTAAAATGCTCGGGAATGCCTCGAAACGCGTGTCTCATCTTCGATTGAAGCGTCGAAGACTCGTACGCAACGAAAACACCCTGAAAACTCCTCAAAACACCTAAAAACACCTTAAAGCACATGGAGACGATATCAAGGTAAAATCACGCGTAAGATATGTAAAAACCGATATAAAACGCGAGACTTGACATATAAATGAGGAGATAAATATGCTCTAAAACGAGCACATCAGCAATATTAACAGCGTCGGCCCAAAAATGTCTATGGAGACCACTAGCAATTAACATATTTCTAGCCATTTCCTCTAATGTTCTATTTTTACGTTTTACCACACCATTTTGTTGTAGTTGGTCTTTGTATTTGCAGAATCCTCTTTCTTTGTTGTTTCTTTGATTGGCGTATCTGTTGTTCCCGAAAATCTTTTTGAATTTTCGAACCAACATGGCAACCTCCTTTTCATCACGTTCTGACTCTTCTTGATCATTCACTGCTAGAGCCAAGCCTTTCTTTCGGGAACTGTCAGCTGTTCCCAATACAATTCGTGAGTCATAACTCATAAGGGAACCAACCAACTCTTCCAGATTGAATTTTGTGAAATCCTTGGATTCCTGTATGGCTGTGACTTTTGCTATGTAGTGTTTATCTTAAGGAAGGCTCCTTAGAATTTTTCTGACCTGATCATCTGCGGGAATAAGTGTTCCAAGAGAGACAAGTTCATTCGTAATATTGGTGAACCTTGTGAACATCTCTTGGATGCTTTCTCTAGGTTCCATAACAAACCTTTCGTATTTTGATATCAACAAGTCAATCTTGGAGCGCTTTACTTCACTTGTTTCTTCGGGGAAATTTCCAGCAGATCCCAAATCTATTTTGCAGTTTTGCACCCCATAACTCAGTTATGCTTGTTTGATCCAAGTCTACAGTGAAGTAATTTGATGGCGAGAGTGTTCATCTCCATTTTCCGAAAATCTTCTTTCTCATATTCAATGATAGGTTTTGGAACAGTATCGTAATTGGAGTTTTCGGCTTTAATGAAGATCTTCATCCTATACTTCCAATATTTGTAGAATTTCCTATCAAACATGGGCGGTCTTTGAGTGGCGTACCCTTCTTCTATATGTTCATTCATCTTCAACATCTCCAAAACACCAGGATATTGCTCTCAGGTTTTCCTGATCAAATGAGGAACAGGGCCCTAATACCAATTGTAGAACCACTTAGAGAAAGACGAATGCAACAAGAGTGGGGGTGAATTGTTGTATTGTACGTTTAAGTATTTTAGCGTTATTTTTGCGGAATTTACTATGAATAATAAATTCTTAAACTTAAAGCAAGAAAGATAAATGGAGACAATGATTTTACGTGGAAACATCTAGGCCTAACAGAATGAAAAACCACGACCGCTCAGGATTTTAAGTTTCTCTTAATAAGTTTTAGGCAATTAGAAACAATTACATAAAACAATTCTCAACTAGGCCAGATCTCTTCTCTTTCTTTTTCTCCTTCTCTTTCACTTAACAATTCTCAATGGAAGCTTCTTGTAACATCCCGGGAAAACTCGGATCGTTTTGAAAGAGAAAAAGACCTTTTTAAAGAAACTAAATAAAGTTCGAGTCAAACAGGATGTCAAAAAGGCAAATTAAATTTGGTTTTGAACAACGAGCAAACTTGTGGACTGAGTTCTATGAGAGTTATTATATACTAGTTAGAAAAGGAAGTTCTAGCAGCGGATAAGAGCGTAAAGTCAAAGTCTAATTATCACAACTCGAGAACGTAAACGCCTCTTAAATGCAAAATTTCCTTAAGGTAAAAACAAAAGTTCATATTATGGCTCCCGTACCCTAGCGTTTTATTCTTCCAAACGACAATCCTCAATCCCCAAACCTGCAGCTTAACTCACTGCTAGTCATTTACCCCAAAAGGAAACAACATCATCGCAGGATCGTTAAGATCAATGGTACACGTCAGCAAAACATCACATGTCATATAACTAAATGTCACAAAAGAATGTTTATATACTAGCATTTATAGAATGTAAGTTTCTGATTCGCTTTTATAATATGCAACTGTTTCGAAAAAGTTAGTCAGCCATACTGCTATACTTTTCCAGCCATACTGTCGATTCAAACTCCAATCTTCACATGTGAGACAATACATTAGGGGGAGCTAACCACTAAGCAAGTCTCTACCATAGACACTCGCCTTACTTCGCTGCCTATTGTTAAGTATGCATACTCCCGCGGTGGCTCATAATGCCCCCACATACCGCGAGTAATTCTTTTCCACAATTGACGTCATATTATGTCCATGTTAAAGTTAGTGAGGTCATACTACCTCTACTTGTCAAAATATTGAATTCGAACTTCTTTAGTTGGAAAATATAAGATCGTTTCGTAATGTATATCCATACTTTTTTTTATATTATTCATATATATAACAACATGCCACAGTATGCAAGATTCTACTACGTATACATACCTTAAGAAAGAAAACAAATCTTAAATGTACTTATCAACTTCCCGTCACGAATCGACTTCCAACATGATTCAATCGTATATACGGGAATAAGAAAACATTCACACTTTCTCAAACCACAATCAAGACACACACACACATCTAGCGCACCAAGACACTCTTCCACATATTCATGATCACCCACACACTTCATCATAACAATAAACAAAAATTCAGAATTAATATTATGTCCAGAAACGCATGTTAAAACAGTCAAACTTAAATTTCGACTTCATCGTTGCGTCCGGAACGCGTCAAAACCCCCGGGTACAAATTTTTATAATTTATAATGCACTCTATGTATTTTTAACCTATTTTTTAAGCCAAAAAGTACTCCAAAAACACGTTTTTCCACCATTTTACAAACCCGACGAGATTTTGTCAAATTTTATCACAAAATATAATTTTCAATTCTTTATCTCTTATTAAATCTAAATGACCATATTTACATAATTTTCATGACCATCTATGGAATTAATTCCATCCTTCATCAATAATTATTATTATTATTATTTTACACAAATATATATAAATATATTCACATATGCATTTTGTTAAAAACAAACTTCTCTAGCAACACTACATCTTCATCATTTGTAATAGTAGAAAATGAATTTCTTACACCACACACATCTTTTTATGAGCATCTAACTTTTTTATTCATACTTCACAATCAACCATCAAACAAATCTTCTCACATACATATATGCATATCTAAAACCCTAAACACCACACATTAATTTAAATAGCAAAAATACATCACAAACTCATACATAAATTTTAAATCATGAATTAGTCATAAATTACAAAATAACACACATAATCATCATAGAAATTTAATTTAAAACTTAAAAATAAAATTAGATTAACACTTCTACTCACAATTTGCCAAAGAACAAAATACCAATTAATGAAGGTTGATGATTTTGGGTGTGTGGAAGGGAAGAATGGTTTGTGTGAGGTTTTCTTGCAATTTTTGAAATGGAGGAATACTAGATAAGAATGCTTAACGAAATAATTGGAATTAATATTTGAAATAATTGCATAACCTTTAATCATCCAAATGATAGTTACAAAACCCCACAATACCTCCCATAAGGCTGGCTAAAGACTCTCAATTTCCCTTCTTTATTTTTCTTTTTTTTTCGTTTGATATTAAGAATTGATTAGAGAAAAGGGTTTGGGCTTAAAGGGTTTTATTTCCTTAAAGAATTTACATCTCATGGTCCAACCCAATTAAAAAAACACTCTTCTAAAAACAAAATTAATAATATTATTAGTAAATTATTAAATTTATCGGAGAAAAATATCGGAGTGTTACACTTATTTTCTCTCCTAGACTTCCCTTAAGTCTAGTTACAACAATTTCTCTCAAAAACTCATACAAAAATAATATCTCTAAAAAGGATAAAAACTAGAAATTGCATAAGAAAAATATTCTAAGTAAATTGGAAAATGTAAGAGTGAAATATTACTTTGTGATCTCTTGATTTTTTCGATTTGGCACACACACGATAACCGGTTGAAAAAGTCTCTATTTTATATGGGACCAACCGTAAGCCTTCAATACCCTAACTCTCCATATTTCCCTTATTCCAAAAATGTATGAAAGTGAAAAACATGATATGGAAGTTATAAAAGGAGCCATAGTTAGTTTTAGCTAAAAATAGCTAATTAGGATTAATTAGATTAAAACCTAACTAACTTCGTATTTTAATGGAGTGATATAAGGAGAGTTATTCTCACACTTTGAATTAGTCTTAGATTATTTTTAGGTGGTTATTTAATTTTGCCAATTAACTAATTATGGAATAACTTAATTTCCAACCGTATACATCAACTAAGAATAGAAAATAATTGCTTCGTGATTTTAGCTAACGCATTCTCCAGATCTGCGTCTTGGATACACTGTATTGTCTCCATCAGCGATTTTCATCAGACCATCAAACTTGGAATAGTAGACCTTCTGTCCACTTTAGACATCCTTAGTGATCTTCAATATTTGACTCTTTTGATAACTTTGACTCGTACGAATTTAAATAAACGTTAAACATTAACTTTTAGAAAGGTGAATCGCAATTTCGGCAGCATCTCTACTAAAAACTGAAGATGCGACAAGGATATATGGTTAGATAACATAACTAAACTAAAAATAGGACGCCAAGAATAGGTCGTGGTTCCAGTGTCGACGCTTGCGTTTTAAAAAGATTTAACTCTTTAAAACCATACGGAGTTATAAACTACGCAGCGGAATACAAATATACAAAAGAGGTAGGGATGACAATGGGTTGGACTCGGCTCAGATTATACATACTCCGACTTTGCTCCGGATAATAGTCGGACTTTTATTTTCATTCCACCTCCACTCGGAGTCGGATTATGCATACTCCAAGTTTGCCCCGATTCGGACTCTCAAATCTCAAATGGAGTCGGATGCAAAGTCGGATTATTATCAAATATTATCGTTGTGATTTTGTAGTAATGATTTTAAAGCATATAAAATTACAAAATATATTTTTCAAATACAATTTAACAAAACAATATGTACTTTAATTTGAAGGAAAATTACCGGGAATAATATGAATTTTAACTGATTTTTTCTACAATAATACGAACTTTCGATTAAACCTAAATAATAAAAACTTTGATGTGGACTTTCCTATTGCATCCTTAACTTGTTAGTAACCTACAAGTGTAGGTCAACTTGGAAAAACAAAAAAGAAAAATAAAAAAAAGTAAAAATGCAAAAAAAGGAAGAAAAATAGAAATGCACTAAAAAAATAGAAGAGGGTGGGGAATTAATTTTCTTACTTATTTTTCATGTTTTTTATTGCATTTTTTTTGTAAAGCTAACCTGCAATTGTAGGTTACCAACAAGTTAAGGATGCTAGTGGGAAGTCCACATCAAAGTTGGTATTATTCAGGGTTAATAGAAAGTTCGTATTATTGTTGGAAAATCAGTGAAAATTCGTATTATTCACGATAATTGTTCCTAATTAGAATTCAATTTTAACAACAGAAATAATCCTACTACTAAAATTTAACAAAATTTTCTCGTATTTTAATTTGGCGTATTTAATTTCTCTTGATTTCATTTGTCTTATCTTGATTCATTAATCTAAATAAAAATACCAAGTAGTTTTGCAAAATCGAAAATTATAATTAGTATAAGAGAGAGCTTGAATTAGTCACATTTAGAGTTTTAAAGGAAACAAATATATTAGTGTAAAAGTCAAATTCAAAGTCAGATGTCCTTCAGGGTCAGAGTCGGGTCGGAGTCTCGAATTTTTAATAAGTTCCAACTCTGGTCTGTCTCTAACACGGACTCAGATCGTAAAGTCGGAGTCGGAGTTGGATGACTTTTTCCTCATATTCGAATCAGATTAATTTTCTCGGATCGAGTCGGATTTGGGTCGGATTCGAACTGAATTGCCATCCCTAAAAGGATGACTCAAGGCCTCAAAGAAAAACATATACAACCAAAATTTACTAAAGATAAATAAGTGCAAAAACATTAAAAGATAACGGTATGACACAGGTTATGCTCTGCCCTCATCACTCTCCCCCAATGCAATGCAAAAGAAGCTCCAAAACCCACTCCGTCATTTTATGATGCTCCTGCTGCTCGACATCAGACCAAAGACTAATATGTCATAGCAAGACAATCATAGAAAGTCATCAAACAAACAAACATAAACTCAAGCACGTACACTTCAGTAACTGGTATCATATATAATAAGGCCAACTACTGGATAACATTATGTTATACAACAATATAAGATGATTTCATAAGACACAAACACAAATAGGAGCCATCTATCGTCCACCTATACTTCTTAATCTCATTATGTCCTTTCTAACCCTAACCATGTGTTCTTTTGTAGAATGTAGGTCTTCACACTTCTTTTCTCAAAACATAAACTCTTGTAAAACACGCGTAGTATCAATTCAGTCAAGGCATTAACAGACTACCTAACACATGACCTTATACTTGTCTATTTAAGAGTAAGTGTGATCATAGTTAATCTTTGGAATTGGTAGCTCCCTTGAGGTTACTTAACTTAGGCGCACTTCTTACTAGCATAAACAACTCTTTCATTGAATAACGTTTCTATCAACGAGTAAGTATTTTATCAATGTGTAAGCTTTCTATGAACGAATAAACTTTCTATCAATGTGTAAGCTTTTTATAGATGAATAAACTTTCTATCAAAGAGTAACGTTCTATCAGTGGATCTTTTCTCCACTTCATGGCATAGTGACACGACCATGGTAAAGTATGAGCTCATACCCCCTCCAGCTGACCCTCTACTAGCACACCGGGGTACCAATCCAGTGAAGAGGCAACCCTATTGGGGTTAGCAAGGACCTTATGGTACCATCTCTCAAGGGGCGGTATCGGCCACCTGACACCCAATGACAAAAGTATGCTCATATTCCCCATACGGTGATCCCGTCGGATCTTACTTAGGGAACTATTAAATCAACCTAACATAATCCAAGTGAGTCACGACAGCTAATTACAACTTAATGCTTGATCAAAGGGGAATAATTCTCGCTTTCTGCTATTAATGAGTGCCCTAAGATAGCAGAAAGTCGAAACCCACTGAGCAACTCAAACAAAATATGGAATTCACCTCTAAAGGAGTCACTCTAAGTCCAAGTAAGGCATAATTGAATTCTTACAAAAATAAGGGGCTGATCTCCGCCTTCTACTAACACTCTCATCCACTAAACTATTCTAAGCGCAAGGACTTCATAATCGATAGCTTTTCACATAAAGTGTACTCACTACTACCTCATAATTTCGGTACAATGCATATTATCACAATAACCAATAATGTCTTACAATAAATTGCATATAAGGGTTAGTTACTGCGTGTACGTACCTGTAAGCGTCACTCCACGACCAAATAGTCACAAAAATCACCCAACTAAACTTGTTACTTTCCTCATATAGAATGGGCACCTATAGAAGTTAGGAGTACAACTAATAAGTACACTTATCTTCTTTGTCATGTCAACTAAAAGCCAAACCACTATCATCGATTCGAGATAATTCTCCAATTACTCTAGCAAGCACACATCTCATTCAACATAATCATAATCATCAACTTAACGACGATACAATTCTTTCCTTCACTTAAGAACAGAAGCATTATGTGAATCGTTCCTTTACATCCACTAAATGTGAGTTATATTGATTCGCGTTACTTTAAAATATAATGAATTATGAATCACACTTAAATCTTACAATGTTAATATAATACTAGTATGACGAGAATGACTAATCTTAAAGTTATCACATCGCAATATCATTCCTTACATTCTCCATAGCTAGAAAACCTAAAAACAAAAAATTACAACAAGTAATTTAGCAACCATCAACGATAAGTTAACGATATGCTCATAACCATAATCATAACTTCAATCATAACCTAACAAGAGTATTTGTCATTAACAACAACCAAACAACAACCATTAAAATTATTACTCCTTATTAACAACCATAATCACTCCCATGGTGAACGACAATCATAACCATTACCATCTATCACTATCACTACCACAACAATAATCAACCAACTAAATTTTAAAAACAACAATAATCAACCAACTAAGTTTTAAAAACAATAATCACCCTATCACCAAAAGTAGCATATAACACACACTACTAGAAATTTCATCTCTAGATCAAACCCTAATTGTTTCATGTTCAAAGATAACACCTTTACTATTACTAATAATAAGATTAAATAAAACTAATACACAATCAATGCAAACACACATAAACTTGGTAACTACTAATTAAACAAAAGCTTAATTACTTAGGTGGAGTAGTGGATGGCTTAAATTGGGCATAATAAGAGAAGAGGGGTGAAAAGGCAAGTGTTTAGAGTGGTGGTGGTGGTATCGGCAGCACAAGGCACTACGGTGGGCCTTGGTGGCAGCATAGGCAGCCGCTTGCTGCTGTTTTGGCGGGCAAAAAATCGAAGCCCTACTAGCAGCTGCTGGTTGCAGCCTCTTCGCGCAGTGGTGGAGGATGGTTGTCGTGCTGGTGGAGCACGGGGCACAGCAGGGGTTGTGCTGGTGGTGGACTGGGGCACAGACAATGAAGAGGGGAGAGGGAAGAGAGGGAGTCGTGTGTTTGTGAGTGAGGGAATGTGAGCTCTCTTTTGAAACCCTAACTCATCTTATATTAGCTATCAAGACCTAACTAAGAAAAGCCCACCTTTATTGTGCTCACAAATTTTAATAAATAATAATTTGATTCGAACCCCTTTATTTTAGATTTAGAAATTGTAACTATATATAGATACGTTAACGTTTAAAATTGTATATGAAAAAAATTTATTAAAACTAATTAAAAAATAATTTAATATAATTATAAAATCTCCAAAAGTTAATATAATATTAAACAGTTACGTCATTAAAAATCTCAGGTGTTACAGACTACCCCCCTGAAAAGAAGTTTCATCCCCGAAACTAGAGTAACAAGGCATTACTCATGAAAATTTGTATTTCTAATAACTCAAGTAGGTGTTTTTAACCGTTTTTAAGCCTAAAATTAACTCAAAGATCATGACTTATTTACACTATTAACAAAAAGATACTCAATCTATCAAAATAGTCATACATACTTAGTTTTGAGTATTTATAATCGCCCAACTTGATACAAACAACTGAGCAAAGCATGAAGTTATGACACAAATTCACTCAAACCACCCATCAAAAGCATGTAAATATCACACGATTAATCAAAACAACCAATCAAAACAATGTAAATATCACACAAATTTTCTCAAACTACCAGATCAAAAGCATGTGAATTTGTAATAAGCTCGTATCACAGAGGAAATAAATGCGTGAAAATGCGCGAAATTCTATCGCATTCTACCCCCCTTAAAACTAAGTTACGACCCCGTAACTCAACTAAGCTCAAAATAGGTCAATTCGAATATTCTCTACGACCTCATAAGGTCCTACAAACTTCGGGCTTGACTTGCCTTTACTAAAAATTCTCAATACTCCTTTCATCGGGCGAAACCCTCAATAGCAGTTCTCCCATAGTGAACGCATTACAACCTGTTGTAAAATATCTTTCATGTTTACTAAACATCACAATCCCATTTTCCTTCACTTACTCATCTCATAGAACAGTCGACTTAATAGAACGTTTGCTTAATTACTTTACTCTAATTTACTCACTTCGTATATGAAAAGGTTGGACAGAAATTATCAATTTTTATTAACTAATTAATAAGATGATATAAGTTAATTTCTACACATTTTCACCTAGAAATGTTTTAGGATATAGTTTTATACTACTAAAACTCCAATTTAAAAGATAAAAACCCCACTTTAATATTTTAACTCAATTTATTTTTGAATTATTTATTTTAACTCGACAAGTTTATCTTAGAAAAATCAAACACTCAATGCTTTACCTTAAAACGTTAATGAGTTTTATATATTTACATGAGAACTATAGTTATGCTACATGTAGGAAGACAGTCTACGATAAACTTCCGAACGAGAATAATATAGAGTGTTCATAGTAATTCAATCACCACATTCGTAATTATACCATCTACTAGGTGATTGCTCGTGCTAAGCACGTGTTATTTAATATTTTATGATTATAACATATATTTTTACGTAAATAAATAAAAAATATCAAAAAAAAAAATGAATAAAAAAATAATATTGCTACGCAATTTGAAATATAGGTTTGTGTACCCTAATATACTTTGCGATGAAAAATAAAGGTAAATGATGTATAAACCTAGTGAAATGGATACCTTTATAACATTTTTTTATCAACTATAAATACTGAACCGCTTTTTTGTAAACGATATTGTATGTTAAAGTATAAACATTATCATAATCAACACATATTAAAATCTTTAGTTTTTGCTTACTTTTGACCCATGAAACAAGTATATATGATTGATCAGGCATTAATATATATTGGTAAATATTTAAAATTTATGTTAGGTAATAATCAAATGATTGAATTCTAATTTTATATCTTAATCATTATTTTCCTATCAGGAAACACTTAAAAAAAAACGCACATTTCCGACTGGAGAAAATAGTCGCTGGTTGGTCGGTATACGACTATACCGACTAACCTCCGACTAAATCATGGTAGTCGGTACAAAATAGTCGGTAAAACTAAATAGTCGGAATTTTAGTCGGAATTCCGACTACATGGGCTGTGGTAGCAGATTGGTCGCTATTCCGACTACACCGTTTAGTCGGAAAGTAGTAGCCACATATCGACCACTTTCCTACTAGAACGCCGTCGCAAAATACCGACTACACATTTAGTCGGAGAGTAGTCGCTGGTTTTTTAAAATGGTTATTAATGGTTGGCAGTTTTTTTCCCAAAAAAAAATATATAATCACCTTTCCGACTACTCTCCGACTACAATTTAGTAGGTAAGTAGTCGGAAAAGTCAAACCTTAATTTTACCCAAAACTTGACCAAAATCTGGCGGCTGTGGATCCCGACCACTTTCCGACTAACCTGTAATCGGCAGATGGTCGGTGATTATCAAAAGTACCGACTAAATTCCTACTACTATTTAGTCTCGGGCCATTTTTGGGTAAAAATTATAAGTACTAAGATAAAATAGTAGTTTTTCTTTATTATTCTCTCGAATGTACTATAAAAAATTGAAAACGTTAAATTTTTTTATAGTACGCATACAAGAGCATAAGTAAGAAAAACCACTATTTAGGTTTAGTACTCATAATTATTATAACGAAATGGCACCAAAAAAAACCTCATTAAAATTTTTTTTCTACAACAAATAGAACCATACTCAAACTCATTAAATTTATGTTTTTCAATTCATCCCTCCCTTCGCAAATTCATACTCGATTGAAATTAACCAAGTATGAATCTGAATAAGAGAGAGGGGCAAAGTAAAAAACAACGCAAGCATCTACTTGTTTAAAGTAACCAAAACATAGCTAATATCATACCTAAAATATTTGGAGAGAATAAAGTAGAGATAAAGTAAGGAGGTAAAATGTAAAATGTAAGAAAGATTTACGTTGATGGCTATTTATACAAAAATTTGGAATTTTTCCGACTAATGTCCGACTCACCTGCGACTACATAACAGTCGGTATACTGTCGGTTCATGAAAGGTTGTGCCCAGTTGCTGGATTTAAAATTCAAAATACCGACTAGAATTGCGACTATTAACCAGTCGGAATCTGGTCGGTAAATAAAAAAAAAATTATAATGAGCTTTTTTTTCGGCCATTTTGGAGTTAAAATTATAAGTACTAAATTCAAATAGTGTTTTTGCTTAAATATTTTCTCGTATGTACTATAAAAAATTGAAAACGTTAAATATATGTTTCTCAAACCTGAGAAAATTTAGCATCGTATATTTTACTTTTTATGAGTCTACTAAGAATAATATTTTCATTGCAGGCATTGGCTATGCAACAGTGCAATTGACACCTTAGAAAATACAATAGGCCGTAATTACCATGCACTGTTGCGCAATACCAACACCTGCAAATCGAAAATTATTCTTATTCAGTAGCAAATATAAGTACAATAATACGATGCTGAATTTTCTCAAATTTGAGGAACATATTTTAATCGTTTCTAACACATTTTTATAGTAAGCATACAAGACAATAAGTAAGATAAACAACTATTTCGGTTAAGTACTTATAATTATTACAACAAAAAGGCACAAGAAAAAGCTCATTATAATTTTTTTTCACATTAAATTGAACCATTAAATTATATCAAAAAAAAAAACATAACCGGCCAAAATTCAAAATTTCGAAATACCGACCAACCTGCGACGAATATTACAGTCGGCAAGTGGTCGGTATACAAAAGGTGGTCTGAGTACTTATAATTATTACAACAAAAAGGCACTATAAAAATTACGATTTGAGCGTTATACCACTACTTAGCACCAATATGCCGCCAAGTTGGTTGGTAAATATATAAAAAAAATTTTAATGAGTTTTTTTTCCGGCCATTTTGGGGTTACAATTATAAGTACTAAGTTGAAATTGTGTTTTTCCTTAAATATTTTCTCGTATGTACTATAAAAAATTGAAAACGTTAAATATATGTTTCTCAAAACTGAAAAAATTCAGCATTGTAAATTTTACTTTTTATGAGTCTACTAAGAATACTTTTTTCATTGCATGGCATTGGCTCCTCCATAGTGCACTTTACATAGAAATATCCTCCACTCACCACTAAGTTCCTATATGTTTTTTGACACTATTCATATCAGAAACAAATGGGAACTACTTAATGGTGAATTGAGGAGTACAATAGGCGTAATTACTACTATCGAGGAAAACCAACGCCAGAAATCGAAAATTATTCCTTTTCAGTAGCAAATATAAGTACAATAATACGATGCTAAATTTTCTCAGATTTTGAGGAACATATTTTAATCGTTTCTAACACATTTTATAGTAAACATACAAGACAATAAGTAAGAAAAACAAATATTTCGGTTAAGTACTCATAATTATTACAACAAAATGGCACAAAAAAAAAGCTCATTAAATTTTTTTTTTACAATAAATACAACAATTAAATTTATGTTAATCAATTCATCCCACCGTTCTCGCGACAAAGTTCGTACGTTTAATATCAAATTTATGTTTCGCAATTTGTCCCGTTCTTCCCACCCTCACACTTGAGTGAAGAAACTCGAGTGTGAGAGTGAGGATGAACGGGGCAAGTGAGAAACAGATCGAGTTTTAGAGAGAAAGTTAAGAGTAGAGAGAGGTGAAGGAAATGTGAGAAGAGTGACGTTGAGGGTGGGTATTTATAGATAAAATCAGGAAGTTTCCGACTAATTAACGACCAAGAACTGGTCGGCATCTAGTCGGCACACAATGAGTTTTTTTACAAGTTTTTGCGGGTTTTTTTTTATATTTTTTTAGAACTTTTGCGACTAACTACCGACAACATGGGTAGTCGGAGAACTTGTGACTAACTTTTTGGTCGCAATTCCGTCGGAATTTTGCTACCATATCCTTTCAGTCGGAATTTAGTCGGAATTTCCGACTACGCGCCAGTAGTCGGTAAAATAGTCGGTATTTTCCGACTAAAAACGGGTAGTCGGTAATTTTAGTCGCAACTTTGCAAATTTTTTGTAGTGAAAGGAAAATAAAATTTTAGAATTTAGTATTAGGAAACAATATCACGATTGTTATTGTCAATCCTTCTAAAGTTTAATTACTCCTCTGTAGATTTTGTCAATCTCAACACGATTAATTTCTCCAGATGTGATCAATCAAAATAATAAAAATAAAAAGTAATTAAAATTAAAATTTAAAAATAAATCCTTCACATGCATAGAAAATAATTGATATTAAAAATCAATAAATAAAATATTTGAAAAAATAAATGATAAAAATGGACTAATGCAGGGAGATATGACCCATTCATCGAGATTGGTTACATGTGTTACTTCTCTCTTTGGTTCGATTTAGCTAAACCCAAAAAATCTATAGAGAGAGATAATTAAAAATTAATAATCCAATTTTTAGATATAAAAATAGATGAAAAATAGAGAATTTTGATGAGAAAAAGATAGAAGTAATCTTCCATCACAAGTTGCAATGATCTTCAAAAGTTGTAATAATTAATTTAATGAGACATAGAAAGTCAGTAATGCCACAACAATTGGTTTCTTAATTGAAGGGATTATTATCGTAGATAATCAAGATATTAAAGGCTATTTGACGTAATAGCGTATTTAGTACTCTAGTTATTAGGAAATAATATCACGATTGTTATTGTCAATACTTCTCAAGTTTAATTACTTCTCTGTGGATTTCGTCCATCTCTAAACACGACTTATTTCCCCTCAATTTGAATAAAGAAATTGAAATTTATGCAATTGAGTCATTTTAGGAAGAATTAGAAAATTACAGTTTTTTATACCAAGAAGATCATATATTTTTTTGGGTATAAAATAATAAATTTTTATGATATGATTTTTTCTACAATAAAAATTGTTGTGTATAAAACATTGCAGTCGCAATGCCAAAATTATATGGGTCAAATCAAAGAATCAATAAATGAAATTATGATAATGATTTTTGGGATTTTAAGGTGATGGGAGCTGCAGAGGCAAGGCACACCATTTTACCCTTTTAATTATTTGTTTTTACATTCTGTAGTATTCTAATTTATTCTAATTCTAAGATTTCGTTCTGATATTAATTAATTCGTCAAAGCAGAGATAATTGGGCAACAATTTTGGTAATGAATTAATTGATAAGTGGAGTAGGATTTTAGGCGGGAAAAAAGTCTCTGAGAGCACGACGCGTGGCGGTAGGTGATGTTTGTTTTAGTATTAGGTATAGATAGATATGATCCTTCAACTCCATCGCAACAACCCATTAATACTATATTTGGATCATCAACTTAACTAGTATTCCCAAAATGATCCATACTACAATAAAAATAATTCTTTAAGTCTTTGCACTTAATTAAAGGAACACAACAGAAGTCAATCCAATGTACTATACTAATAAGATACTTAATATATTGATAATTTAAAAGAAAATGGAACGAAAGGTAGGTGTGGTTGATGGTAAAACCCACTATAGTGCATAATGGTCATCATCACTTCCAGACTTTCTTACTTGGAAGACATTTTCAAAATCTAACTGAAGATCCTTTACTCAACATACCAAGGTTGGTTAGACGTTATCCCTAACTATAATTGACACTTCCGTGCACTTGTATGAGTTACACATCAATAATTAATCTTTCACGTTATCAGGTACATAATTTATTAACTTAAAAACATACTCTAAGCTTTTAGATAACTTCTTGATTATAATCGATGACTCGATGCATGAATAAATAAATACTCACACTCATACTACCACTTCACAATTCATATAACATGCTACATATAATACACCAATTACTTAAGTAAGTATGATTTGATAATAACCAACATGGTTATACTTAGATGATGATACATCAATACATGATCTCAACTCCATATATTTAACTTAATAATTTTACTTATCATGACAAAATCCTAACCTTTTCCCTGACATGAAATCCTCTTTTTATCAATCATAGAGGATCAAATCATATTATAACATATTAAATCATACATCATGACTCGATTAGTAAATTAACAAATCAAATTCATAACTCAGAACGTAATACATGTTTCAAATATATAATCCAATTATATATACCGTAATTTGCTAGTCACAATAGTTGGTAATTATAAGTTCACAACCATGATACTAATATACATATACAAACTCGATTTCATGGAGCAATCAAGGGAAAATTCTTTGTAAATCAATTTAGACTTACTAGAGGGGTCACAACACATTTTTGAACCAATTTAGTAGGGTAAAAGGAAAAGGTAAAGGTAAAGGACCTTCTCGGTATCCCGCACAAGGCAGGGTCCGAGTGGGGGGTTTTCTTTTTCTTGAAAGATGCGGACAAATCATACCCATACCCTGAAGGAGGGAGTAAAGAGAGATGTGCGCAGTCAAGAAACCCCCAATTGATAGGATCCATACTTATCCATTGAGACACAAGCGCATTAAAACCAAATTAGACAGATTTGGTAGTGATACAGTTGAAACATCTATCTAAAACTTCTTACACAACAAATGACCTCAAATTGTTACTGAACTAATTCAACTTTCTATAAAAGCTTGCAAGCATGTGATATTTGAATTCGATGCTAAATTATCGTCTAGAAATTAGTTAAGACTCTTCGATAATTTAGTGGAGATGCATTTCTAATTGATCGTTCATAGCTTGAATGCATAATAACTTTGTACATATGATTAGAAACTTAGAACAAGACATATCCATAATCATTACAACCAAAACAAAATAAAAAGGACAAGTAAGTTCGAACCACTCGAATTACTTGTATGATTTTCTAGTGTCATTCATGCATCAACACTTTTCGATTCTTCAGATTCTAACATACTCCATCAGCATTACTAATTATACATGATACCATTAGGATCCATACTTATCCATATTTCCTCAATGATCTAAGACAATATTCAATAGTCACCAATTTACACTACTCCTTAGTTTCTAAATACGGGAGGCGCACCGAGGAGCAAAAGTTCCTGAAAGCCTAGGCGAAATGTGCAACTTGCGGGCATGAGTTTTTATTTTGTAGGCAAGGCACATTTATCTCACTTAAGCGTAAAAATTGGTTTTAAAACATATACAACACTTCAACAACATGATAATAATATTTTAGTATCAACAAGGCTATTATAATGAGAATACGAAGATTTCCCAAAGTTATTTTCTTGTTTGTATTCTTTTTGTTTTCCTTGAAGAAGGAACGAGTGTTTTGAATTTCATATTCAAGTAAAATTAAGTTTGGATTTTACTTCATGTTCAAACAAGCAAGGATAAGTTAATTATCCAACCCATAAAGGCGGTGCACCAAGCGCACGAGGCATGAAGCACATCGAGGGGCCCAAGGCGCATGCTTCTTGTAAAGGGCTTTTCCTCACCCAACCGAGGCGTTTTAGCCGAGCCTGAGCTCAAGGCGTAGAAGGCGCAAAGCGAGGCACACTTTTTTTAGAATTAAGTTGCTATGACCAATTATTAGCAAGCTTGAAACCACAATCACAATTAACACAAGACTTGCTTGAATTTGACAACGCTTAAACTCCAAAGCTATCTCAGAATAATTATAACTTCAAAGGAAGACATTGAATCAGTAACAATTTGAGCAACACTCCTGATGCAATAATTTAGCCTGACCAATATGACATTACCTTAAAACACTTAAAGACATTGAAGACAATCTCTTAACTGCAACTTAACAATTTAAAATGGCTATATTAACAATACACTTGTAAATCATGACCCGAAAATAGGGGTTCAAGTCTCAGACCATGAACTCTTACGATACTCTCAGCCTTTTCCACAATATTTAGATTTCCACAAGCTTCTTTAGATATGGCCGTATTATAGTCACCAACTCATGATTAAAACTTTATTTACAAGTTCATACAAGACCCCTCTTTATCATATAAATGACTTTCATTTACAATCATATGCGAATCTTATCCTATTTTTAATTCCTCGTCCTTATTCTTGTTTAAACTACTTAAAATCATACTTGCACAATCATTAAACATTTTCAAATCAATTTTGATCATCACATTCTATGCTATGATGAACGAATGCACTTGACAAATAAAATGTTCAAACATATAAATAATCAGTGAAAATGTATGTATAGGGTCCATATCAAAACTCATAAGCTTTATGAGACTAAATTTCATATTATCATCAAAAGTAAAAGAAAGTTCCAGATGCAACCAATTTTTCTACAATTCCACCATTCATAATTTATATCTCCATAATTACTACTTATGATACAATTCATGAGTAAAACCGAATACTTAAAGATTTTATTATTGTTTGATAGTACATAATTAAATCTACTAATTTAATAAATCATATCGTCATTCAAACCACCATCATAACTTTTAATATACGAATAACACACAAGAGAAAGAGTCTCATAACAAGCTAAACAAACTATATATATTTATCTATGCACGTGCAAAGATAATCATTATGCATGAATATGTAATATGCACCTATCCCATCTCTACCCAACTCTCACGAACAACTTATAACTTCAAGCAATTTCTCAATGAATTTAAAAACACAAAGCGTCGAAAATAGGAACCACTGGCTCTGGTAACCACCTGTAAGACCCCTAAATTTTCGACACCTTAAACAAAACCAAAATCGTGAAGGACAGAAGGAAATTCGGGTGTTACATAAAAAAAGAAAAGGAAAAGAATTTAAATAAACGTTAAACATTAACTTTTAAAAAGGTGCCCCTACATCGTATTCGGGTGATACATATCAAAAAATATGAAAATTCGGGTGTTACATAAAAAAAAGAAAAGGAAAAGGAAAAGTATGCTCATACCCCCATACGGTGATGCCGTCAGATCTCACCTAGGGGACTATTATATCAACCAGACATAATCCAATTAAGTCACGCCAACTAATTACAACTTAATGCATGATCAAACAGGAATAACTACCGCTTTCTGCTATTAATGAGTAACCTGGGATAGCAGAACGCCGAAACCCACTAAGCAACTCAAACAAAAAATGAAATTTACAATTCAAGGAGTCATTATAAATCCAAGTAAGGCATAATCGAATTCTTAAATAAATAAGGGTGTGGTCCCCGCCTTTGACTAACACTCTCATTCACTAAACTATTCTAAGCGCAAGGAATTCATAATCGATAGCTTTTCACGTAAAGTGTACTTGCTAGTACCTAATTAATTTCCATACAATGCATATTATCACTATAACCAATAATGTCTTAGTGCAAATTGCCTATAAGGGTTAGTTACTGCGTGTGCGTACCTGTAAGCGTCACTACACGACCAAATAGTCAAAAAAATCACCCAACTAAAGTTCTACCTTCCTCATATGGAATGGGTACCTATATAAGTTAGGAGTACAACTAATAAGTACACTTATCTACTTTATCATGCCAACTAAAAGCCAAACCACGGTCATCAATTCGTGATAATTCACCAATTACTCTAGCACGCACACATCTCATTTAACATAATTATAATCATCAACTTAACGCGTTATGTGAATCATTACTTTACATCCACTAAATGTGAGTTATATTGATTCGCGTTACTTTAAAATATAATGAATAATGAATCACACTTAAATCTTGCAATGTTAATATGATACTAGTGTGGCAATAATGTCTAATCTTAAAGTTATCGCATCACAATATCAATCATTACATTCTCCATAGCTAGAAAAACTATAAAAAAAACATTACAATAAGTAATTTAGCAACCAACAACAATAAGTTGACAGTATGCTCATAACCTTATTCATAACTTTAATAATAACCTAACAAGAGTATTTGTCACTAACAACAACCAAACAACAGCCATTAAAATTGTTAATCCTAATTAACAACCATAATCACTCCCATAGTCAACTACAATCATAACCATTACCAACTATCACTATCAACCCAAAACACATAAATTGGGTAAATTCTAATTAAACAAGAACTTAAATTACTTAGGTGGAGTAGAGGATGGCTTACAATGGGAAATATAAGAAAAGAGGGGTGAGAAGGCAAGTGTTTACAATGGGAAAAATAAGATGCGTTAATGTTTAAAATCGTATATGAAAAAAGTTATTAAAAGTAATTAAAAATAATTTTATATAATGATATAATCCCCAAAAGTAGATATAATATTAAATAGTTACATTATTAAAAATCTCGGGCGCTACAATTAATGTTGAACTTTATGATCAATTATATACATATTTCTATCATTTTGTAAGATAGCCCACTGGAAGTAGTCATTAAACATTTCTTTATTTATTTTAATCTACTTTGGATAACTCATGCTAATGTATAAGTACGTAGCACCCGAGTAAATTTTGGCAACTAATAATACTCTATGGTAGACCATAATAATTAGTGTCAATCATTTAGCCTTATTTTCCTTTGACACACAAAATAAATTAAGTATAATTTGGAAGAAGATAGAGTAATTGGAAAAATAAATGTAGACAATAAACTGGTGAAGTCATATCGAAAAATAAAAAAAAAAAATTTATTGTAACAGAATCAAATGTAAAATATAGTTAATTAAGTGAGACGGAGATGTATTTAAAATGAGAATTACCAATTACGATTAATTAAGGACATATACCGATCAAGTCATAACTAACTAGAAGTTTTATTTACTAGTATAACTTGTTTCTGCGTAGAAATCGAGGTAAGTCTCCCTGACCGGAAGGTGACCGACAAGTAGGTGACAGCGGCGGTTTGAGGTGTCTGAATACTGAATCAATGGGAAGAATACCTAGAAAACGAACAAAATTACTTGTCCGAGGGTTGTTTCCCGTAAAGCCCCTCCGACGCTCAAGTCAATGGTTAGTTAATAGTGTAAATAGTGAAGAGTAGAAATGGTAATTAGAGAGAAAGAGAAGCATACCATTTATAGCTGTGTGTGTGGGTATTTATAGGCCCCAAAGACTTTGTTGAGACTGTCTTAGGGGTATTTGGGTAATTTCACCCCTAAGTGGGTTGGATCTAAGTTTTAACCAAGTCGATTGAGCCCTTTGACTTGGCTCGTGAATATGGAGCTGGTTGACCGAATAACATTAGCCCCACGTACGGAGGGCGTCTAAGCATCAGCGTTGGCGTGGCTTTGTGCGGAAGAAACCGAAGATCGAGAAAAAGGGGCCTTTTGGATGACTTAGTTGGGTAATCAAGTAGTGTGTCTATCCCCTTGAATAAGAGTCCGAGTACTCGTGTTGGGGATGGCGAATAGGGATCCCCCCTCTCTTCACAGTATCCCAATACTTCAATGGCTGAGTGAGGCTATCTACCATTACCCCTCAAATGTCTTAATATAAGCATATGGGGGGCCGAACATCAGATGGCCAAATAGGAAGCACACCTTTTCCTCTAGGTGTCTGAATAACGTACTCCGCAGTCTTGGAGTCCCAATATATTCATTAGTAGCACCTTCTCTCTTGTCTCCCAGATGCCCAAATACCAATATGGGGGTCGAATAGAGGCACCCCTTCTCTTTGGGGTGTCCGAATACAGATACCAAAGGGCCGAATACGGAAATGGCAATATAATTTCGAGTTAAGTGAATAAGTATAGGTTAAACTTAGTTAATTTAATGTATTCTTATTTTTCATAGTAAATACAAAATAAAAAACGATAAATTTAAAATTAAAGCCTAATAAATTTGATTTAATCAACGTTAAAAACCTTAAAACAAAAACAAAAAAATTTTAAACAGGTTAAGTGGGTCAAAATCAGGTCAACCTGATCTGTTGCAGGTCGTCTCAAGGTTGTGATTTTTGACCCAATTAGCTAAATTGGTTGGGTTCGGGTCAAGGGTTTTCTGACCTGATTATATATGACCCTAATTCGAACCCGACCTAACTTGATCTGTTTGATAGGCCTAGTATACCTATCAAGGGTGGAATAGGGCACTCCTACCTTTACTCCCAAGTGTCTGAATGCCTATGGTCGAATAGAGTACTACCGAATAGGGGGCCACCTATCTTGGTGTCTGAATGCATTCTTGATGTAATAAAATAGGGATACTATCCCTATGGCCGAATAGGGGCACCCTACCTTCACCAAGGGGTGGCCGAATACGATATTGGCCGAGTAGGGTCACCTTTATGTATGAGTTAATTAACCTAAGTGGGATATCTGACTGGCCGAATATATGACTTGTCGAATAAGGGAAACCCCTCTGCTGAAGGTGTTCGAAAACGCCCTTTAAGTGGCAGAATAGGGTCACCACCTCTATACCTGATATCTTGCACTTAGACATTTCAAAGGTTGTGATGGCTTGAGTGGCCGAATACATCATTAGTCGTATCAGAGCACCCTTCCTTCGTGGGGTGTCCGTAGACGTACCTGGCCGAGTGAGGGAGCTAACCTCCTCCTAAGGTGTCTGGCTCCTGTAAGGGGCTAATGAGCCTCAAGGACAGTCGAGATTGTGACCCCCAAGTATGAAACATAGCTCGAACCCTATGGTGTCCATCCACAGAAAGGGCCGAATAGGGTGAACCAACCTCCTCCTGAGGTGTCCGACTCCTGGATAGGGGGCTAATGAGCCCCAAGGGCACTTGGGCTATTGAACCCCAAGTGTGAAACATAGTTCGAACCCTATGGAGTCCATCCATGAGGGGCCGACTAAGGTACGTATACGCCGAGTAAGGCGGGTGTCGAATAGGGTGAGCCAACCTCTTCTAGAGGTGTCCGGCTCCTGGATTGGAGGTTAATGAGCCCCAAAACTGAAATAGTTCAGACCCCTGTGGAGTCCATCCATATAGGGGCCAAAGATCTCAAACATCGCATCAATTGATAAAGTGTCTCCTCGAAAACCCAAATGTTACATTGGTACTTGTGCAAATCGTACTATTCCACCCCATTTCCTATAATACGGGACTTGTGAATTCATTTGCTTCACTTCCAATTTTCTTTTCCTTAGAGCTTTCCAAGATTCTCAAGAATTCTCTTCATTTTCCAAGCTTTTCACGTTCAGGACTTACGAATTTCCCGGTACGTTCCTTTCTTCGGCTTGTATAAATTTAATGGCCGATTAATCTTTCTCTCAATTTAACTTCGACAATTTTGATGTGCAAACTAATTGAATATGATATAAATCAATCCTGTAACGACTCCCCTATATGTTACTCGGAAAATTTGCACCCCCTTCCATGGGAGCCCACTATTGCTTTTGTCCCCGGGCGTTTTGACGTTAATAATAGTGATTTAGAGGGTATAACGGTCGTTCCCCCCTTGTAGGCCGTATCCAACCGCTCATATTCAAATGTCGCCTACTTAGACGGGAAAAGTTGTTGATTTGGGTCAGAATATATCCTCTCTACGACGGGCCGAAACCTATTGCTGGCTCAGGCCCATCTAATTATTTCATTAGGCCATCTTTGAGTTCGTCACTAGAAAAGGAATTGTCCTTGATCCGGGAGAAATAGGCTTTACCCGATGATTATTCTTTAGTGAAGCCGGTCAAAAAGGATTGTCTAAAAGATGCGCCCGAGGGGTATATCGGCATATACAAAGATGCAATGGAGACGGGGTTAAGGTTCCCCCTCCACCCCTTCGTCGTGGACTTTTTGAATGCCTACAATTTTGTCGTGTCCAAATTGTACCCCAATGGGTGTGGTTGTATTATAGCCTTTATCATCATTTGCACTGCTATAGGGGTACAACCGTCATTAACGACCTTTAGGTATATATTCAGGATGAGGAGATGTTCGGCGGCTCAGGGGTTAGGATGGGAGACCTTTCAACACCGATCAAGCTTTATGATAGTAGATAAGTTAAAGGATAGCATGAAGCGTTTTAGAAACGACTTTGTCTTTTTTATAGAGCCGAACCGTGGCCGGTCAAGACAAGTCATGACGAGCAGCCGAACCTCCAATTTAATAATAACGTCCCTCAATGCAATTTTGAGCAGTTTTTGGTAATTGAGCACGCTACTAAAGAAGTAGAATTAGACGATTTTGAACCTAACTTCGTTAACTGTGATCATCTTCAAAATTATAATTAGAGATATTTGAGTAGATAAAACTTATTGGTGTTGAACCTGATTTGATCACATTCAATTCTGTAATGGAAGCTTATTGTCAAATGGGGTTTTGTGATGAAGCTCTCAAAGTTTTTCGGTTTATTGCAAATCCGAGTATTGTCTCTTGGACAACTATGATTTCCGGCTATGCAAGGGTTGGGAATCATGAAGCATCTTTGGATATGTTTAGAAATATGGTGAGGTTAGATATGCCTGATTTGGATTCTCTCTCGACTTCGATAGTTTCTTGTCGACATTTAAGGGCCTTAAGAAATGGCCAAGAAATTCATGCTTACGGAATAAAAACTCATTCAAACTAACATTTTTACAAGTCCTGTGGACCTGCATTGTTGACGATGTACTCAAGGTGCAGTAGAGTTCATGACATGAAAAATGTATTCGAGTTGATGGACAAATTCGATGTTGTCACTTGGAATGCCATGATTCTTGGTCTGATTGATTTAGAAATGGGATATTCTGCACTTGAAACCTTTAATACAATGCAACTTCTTGGTGTTAGGAATGATCAAACCACATTATCAACAATCTTGCCCATTTGTAATCTCAACTCCGGAATGCAAATTCATACTTAAATTTTCAGGAACAATTTAGGCTCAGTAATTTCAGTTCTGAATGCTTTGATCAGCATGTATTGTAAATGTGGATCTATTACTTCTGCATATCTTGTTTTCTCCAACATGCCAGTCCGAGATGTGTTTTCGTGGAACACGATTATTGGAGGATTTGCAATCCATGGAAAAGGAGAGGCAGCTCTAAAATGTCTAAAGGACATGATATCTTCTGGTGTTTCACCTAACTCAGTCACTCTGACAGCAATTCTTTCTGCTTGTAATCACTCTGGTCTTGTCGATGAGGGACTTGAGGCGTTTCATGGCATGTGTAGAAACTTTGAGTTGGTTCCGAAAATGGAACATTTTGCATGTCTAGTGGATATGGTAGCGCGTGCTGGGCAGCTAAATGAGGCACTTGATATTGTAAAGGAAATGCCGTTCATCCCTGATAAGCATGTATGGGGGACTCTTTTAGCTTCTGCGCAAGCGCAACACAACATGGAGGTTGCTGTGTTGGCTGCGGATAATCTTGTTAGTTTAGAACCTGAAAATGCTGGACACTATGTTACACTTTCAAATATCTACACAGATGATGGAAGATGGGATGAAGCAATGAGAGTAAGAAGGTTGATGGAAAGCAGGGGTTTGACGAAACTGAAAGGTAGTAGTTGGATGGAAGGAGGTAACTAAGGGAGGATTATGCAGAATCTAGATCATCGCCCCATTTTTTGAGGGAGACCTGGACGACCTCTAAGTTAGAAGTTCGTCAACATTTACTCCCTTGTGTGTTCTCTGACAAGAAATGTGGCAGCATTGTGAGAGACACCAGGGCTTGTGATAGTGTCTATTACATATGATGATGGATGTATTTCAAATAATTTTTTGAAATTTGTACTTATATCAAATTTGATCACAGTGGCTTTATTAAAAGCATTAACTACTACTCAGATTTTCAATGTTTATAAACTGTCAAGGATGCTAATGATAGGACATAATCCTTCATTTGTCAAGGATGTATCTGTAACCGTTTGAGCTGTTCACAGATCATGAAGCTTGCTTGATGGACAATGATCTTGGCAAAGTAGATGGTGCTCCTTGGTTCTGTAGCTCAGGTCGTGATGAGGTAATCTAGTCTGTAATTTATACCCCATCAAAAATGTTAACAATATGACTATAAAGTATATAAAAGCACAACTACACGCCATTACAGCAATGCTAAGTGACCTTCATCTACAGTAGAGTTTGGTGGGTCGGATGTACGCATTCATTTTCTGGTAGTAGCAAAGAGGTTATTTGCAATTGGCTTCATTTGCAAGTTTACATGAATAAAATGCACAATTGATTTGATGAGCCATTTTACTTTAAGCCATTATAATCAAAGACTAAGAACTACAAAGTTTTTAGCTCCTTCAAGAACGAACGTTGACATCAGTGTCACACATGGAAAAAAAAAGCGGTCGCGGATGCGTTTGCGGAAACGGATGCGGTGTCGCGGAAAACAGTCGACGGAGTTATAGACGCAAAGCGGTCGCTGATGTGATTTTTTAATAAATCACATAAAATGAGAATTGAGCCTATACTTGTATTTTTATAGTTGAACAACTATTGTTATGTAATGATATGTCCATAATCATCATAATTGCCTTATATATGGTACCTTTAGGCTTTAGTTGATATTTATTCAATCTATTTGGTTATTATTTTGTTTACGTTTAACTGTTAAAAATCATTAATTAGGTTAAATATTATTTTAGTTAAAATATTACTAAGTTATAACTTATAAATATAAATTAATTCAATCATAAATAGTAAAATAATAATTAAAATACAAATTTTTTTAACTTATAAGATGATTGGCCATAATCATTTGAGTTCTAGTTGTCATAATTTGATGCTTCACTTGATGAATAATGATAATGAACTGAGTTATCATAATGAATCGGACTATAATTAATTGTACCCTAGTTGATGATTTTTTTTGAAATTGATCTATTTGGCTATTGTTACCCAATAGAATCTCCCCAATTATTATTAAGATCATATGTGTGGTTTAATTGATCCATGTATACTTATCATTGTCTGATGGCAGTTCTTGAATTACAGGTCCTGAACGTCGCCATGCAAATGTTTTGATTGTATTATGACCAACATTTGTTGGTTCGTTTTGAATGACCCCTTTGTGGAACTTCAATGTCACGCATACTTGATTGTCTTGATGAGTAATCCATGTTATACTCATCATTGTCTGATGGCAGTTCTTGAAGTACAGATCCTGAACGACGGCTTGTTCATAATCATTCCCACCACCTTCATCATCATCATCACTCGGGGGAGACAATGTGGATGTATTTCCAGTTTGTTGATTTGTGCTGTATTTGAATGGTGGAGATGCTCCTATACCGCTAGGTGCATCATCATCCTCGATATTGATGGTGTTACCCCCTTCTTCATCATCAAAGTTCATTCACTCTAAGTCATCATTTTCAAATACAGGTTATTCCCGCTTTTCAATCCATTCATTTATTGGATCATCTTCAAAAATGTAATCTATATTTATAAGATTGAAGCTAGCATCGATTTCTTGAACACTTCTTCTTGTCGCGTGTCTTATTTACAACTTCATGTTGTAGCGAAGATACACTATCATATGAAGTCTTTTATACTGCAAACGATTTCGTGCTTTCATATGGACTTGGCTCCACATGCTCCAATTTCTTTCACAGTTTGAAGATGATGTGGTTTGGCTTAATACTCGAATGGCAATGCGTCGAAGCTCGGGAACACTTTCACCGAAATTCATCCACCATTCAGCTGCATAATATCACATTGAATTAGTCATCATTATATTAGTAAAGTCGAAAGTCATCTTGAAATATGCAAACACAATATGTATATGTGAAACTTACCAGGGTTCATATGCTTTATTCCTTCCTCCGCCATATAGTTTGAAAAACTATTCAACTTATCTTTGTAAATGTAAATCTGTAATTCGTTGATAATAATGACTAATGATATTTTTTATTCATGTAATATTTAAAAGTCAAAATTGTTAATGAGAATAAAATATGATATATAGAAGTTAGTTGCCTGGTTCAATGCTTTGATTGCAGCCTCCATATTAGGCTCCAATCTTTGTATGACTGATTTCACTCCTGAAATGACTTCATCATCTTTGAAAGTTCTATCATCCTGATACAAATATTGTGGATTTAAAAAATAACCTGTATCAAATCAAACATAATTAAATTAATTTTAAAGTTTATGTTGATAACTAACAACTAAATATGAATTTCATTACCAGCTGCATGAAGATGTGAATATAACTAAGCATTCCACTTGTCATCGATAATCTTCCAATACTTTTTATAATATCTGTTTTTCTCTTGGATGGCCAACTTTACTCTTTCCATGGCCTCATAGATGAAACCCATTGTTGGCTTTTCATCACCATCAACCAATCTCAAAACTTGAAGCAAAGGTTCCATTATTTGCAAAATTTCATTTGCTCTTTGCCAAAATTTTGCTGCATTTTCCGAGTTTCCAAGTATAAGTTCACGAACTCGCATTGAATTTTCATCATTCATTTGACCCAATCTATAGCTCAACCAATCAGAAGACTAAAACATATTTCTTAAAGGCATTTTGTACTTAACAATACTCTCCAAAGACACAAAATGTGTGGCAAATCGAGTGATACCAGAACGTAAAATCTCTCGATTATTTGTAAACTTCTTCATATACTTCACGAACCCAGGTCGAGTTATAAATCCAAGATGATATCATCCTTGTTTGTATCAAAACCTTGCTGATACTTGTCTTTTTTACCATTTCCTCCAACATCAAATCAATGCAATGTGCACTGCAGGCTGTCCAATATATATTTGGAAAGGTCTCCATTACTTTCTTGCCGACAAGCTTCATTGCAGCCTCATTATCAGTTATAATTTGAACCACTATGCTTGGTCTAATTTCTTCAATAACCTTTTTCATCAATGAAAAGTAGTATTCTCCGGTCCTTGATCTCACATAAGTTGCATCAACGGACTTATCAAACACTGTGCCACGATTTGATTAAACAAGAAAATTAATAATGTGCATTTTAGTTGGACCAGTCCAACCATCACACATTATTGTAACCCCTCGCTCCTCCCATATATTAGCAAATGAGACAATATATTCCTTCATCAATCTACATTCTTGAGGGAGATAAACCTCTGCTAGCTCATATGCAGTTGGAGCCTTACATTGAGGAGTAGCTTCACGAATAGCATTCATTAATGGGTTCGTATATACGGAATTGACACACAAAAATGGTTGGTTTGTGTCAATGAACCAATTTCCAAATGCTCTCAAGAGCTTTTTGCTTTGTTTTTTAAGCCATGACGTATTAATTGTTTGTTGCTTTTTGGCTTTTGAATATTTTTCTAGGTCAATTTCAACGGCCCTTAATCGAGAGGTTGGCGATGTTGGTTCAAAAGTGTGATTTTTCCCGACTTCCTTAACTGTAGAAGACCTAATAAATTGAGGTGTTCAACTACTTCCACCTTCATGGAAACTACTTCTTCCACGCCTCAAATTTCGATCATAGTCAAATCGTTGTTGCATTCGGCTTTGTTGCCTTGCAATTTCCAACTGAATGTCATCATCATCGTCATCATCATCTTTAAAACCACGATTATTGGCCCTAATTAACTCATTTTCTAGTTCGCATGTTCGAGTGATTTTATCCTTTTTCTTATCTTTATATTCTTTTAACACACTAGTCATATCCCTTTGAACTGGTGCTGAAACATTAGTACAAGGAGCTACATTTCCCCTTTTATGAGCCAAATGTTCCTTAAGACGTGTAATTCCACCCCTAATAACTTTATCACAAAAGTTACATTTTAAAACTTTTCCATCATCCATGATTTTTGTACAAAAACTCCATCCAATATCCTTATCCTCTGGCTTTGATCGTGGCATGTTTAATAGTTAAATATTTGTAAACTGAAACACATTTCAATATCCGTTAATAATTTGAAGTAATAAATGAATAATAATTTTTTCTAATTTAATTTAAAGTACAAAAACTCTATCCAATATCCTTATCTTCCGTTCTTTATTGTTCTTCTCGTTAATAATTTAAAGTAACAAAATCTAACGAGATCTCACATGAATATATTTTATCTTCTAAATAGGTCTAGAAAACATTATTCAAATTTCTCTCTTCTTAAAGTGGAATATTCCAAATGGGAAGAATATTTGAGAATGGAGGGAGTTTGAATTAAGACAACTAAATTTAACAACTAAATAAAGACTACAACTGTATAAAAAAATTTTAAAAATTAGTCCCTATTATCTGTACTAGTAATAACGTGTACTCATAAAAAAAAATTGAACTGACCAATGTTTGACAATCTGTACTGGTAATAACGTGTACTCATAAAAAAAATTACACTGCCCAATGTTTGACTACTTTTCTACCTAATCTATATTTGTATAAAATTTTTTTTTTAAAAAATAGTCCCTAATCTAAATTTGCACCGCCTAATTTATATAGCTGTACCGTACTCTGTACAGTCATGATGAGTACTAGTACTACTTTTCTACCCATATTCCAACGCCATTTCTATCTGCTCCTCTAACGTTTCTCACATGACCTTCATCTCCATTTTTACTTCTACTGTTCTACACAAAATGACCTCCATTTTTACTAAGTCTCAAGCTTTTTTCTTGGTTTATTTCTCAAGCTTTAACTTGGTTCTTCATTTATCCATCACCTAAAAAAAACAGCATAAGAAAGAAATCATACCAGAGGCTCAAAACAGATCAAGTAAAACAACAATGAAGGTGAAGAAGAATGCTCAAAGCTGGTACATTTTTTTTTTCTATCTGAACATATTTTTATGGCTATCAAATTTGCAAATTGTGATATGTGTTTTGCCCAAAATGTCAGATTTATAAGAAGTATTGTAGTCTATTTTTTGTTTGCTTGTGTTTTGTTTATTTAGGGTCTATATATTCTTTAAAACTTTATGGAATCTAGTCAGGAATCTAAGTTATCTTCTTTTTTTTTTCAACTGAACAATCATAAATTCAAATCTGTGGGCAAAATAACGGTGTAACGGCGTTAAACTCGGCCGTTATCTGTTATATAACGAACGTAACGGCGTTTTTGGTGTGATTTTTTTTGCGCCGTTATATAACGGCATATAATGGTGCGGTGTCTCACAAACCCGTTACAAATCGGTCGTTTTATAATGGAATGACCGAGTTTTTGTTCCATGCAATGTTATTAAAATCGCGAGTTGGATCGTAAAATCGTGCGATTTTACAATTCTAGATGGGCATAGCGAGTTGGATCGGAAGTGAAATCGGAGTCAATTAAAATCGGTGGTAAAATCGTTGGATTCGGGTAAACTCGTTAAAATCGGTCGATGTTACCGAGTTTATCGATTCTAGCAAGTGAACAAGATTTAAGCCACGTGCCATCTAACAATTTTTCCCTCATTTGCAGCCGTAATGCCATCTAAACTCCATCTTCACCTCCTCCATTTTTCTTAAAATCTCCCATTTTTCTTCACCTTCTCCATTTACCATTCCAAAATAAATAAACTCCATCATCATTTAGCCTCTCGATTTCGAGTATTCGACTCAGTCACAAGCAACATCGAGTCGACTCAGTCACAAGCAGTCCAACATCGAGCTTCGTGGGTCTTCGTGGAATCGTGGGTCGATAGTAGTTGTCCAGTCCAGCATCGAGTCGAATTAGAAGTCCAACAGGTTATTCACTTATTCTTTTTCTTGAATTTCTTTTTCCTGAATAGTTATTTATTAGATTAAAATAGTGCTTGATTCGTGGAATCGTGGGTCGATTGTATTTAGCATGTTTGATTCATGTTAGGTTATTCACTAATAAATAGTGATTGATTTATTAGATTAATTAGTTATTTATGTTAGATTATTGAACTCGTGTGATTCTTGAGAATTGATTAATCAGATTATATTGCTTGATTGGTTATTTGCTGTTAAATCAAATAGTGCTGGACTGGTCTGCTGCTTTATTTTTCTGTATTACTCAAGTAGTATGTAGTATTGTAATGTAGTGTACTAGTTAATCAGTATTTTGTTATTTATTTATGATTAGTTTTGCTCATGACTATTTGTTTGGTGTGTTTTTGGATTTAAATCAGTATGTCTTCTTCCGGTTCCAGTACTGGAAAAAATAAGAGAAAAAATGCATTTGGTAATAGGGCTGACCCAGGTTGGGAACATGGTACTGACTAGTGAATTATTTGTTCCAAAACTTGTATTTGACTTGATGTAATTTACATTGCTTATCATGTAATAGTGAAGATGTGAAGACATGAAATTGGTAATAGTTGATTTTAAGTGTTTATTTTACATTTAAAATGTCTAGAAGTAAATACAAACATCAAAAACTAACTAAATCATCAAAATTGGTAGAATCGGTCGATTTTACGATTCGATTTTAAGGGCTGCTTCCGATTCAAAGTAAAATCCCGATTTTAACAACTTTGGTTCCATGGTGTCACATGATTCGGTGATTTTACCCACGAATCACGATTCGGTTCGCTCGACCCGAATCGGGATTCGTTCGCCGGTTGAATCGCCGATGGGAGCGAATCGATTTCTGGCGACCTCTCATGAGAAAAGCGGGTAGTAGTAAGAATAGTCCAGCAACAAGAAGGAAAGAGTAAAGGTTTTATTTGAACATTAAAGACCTCTTTAATGGCAGGAAGAGAAGAAGACATAAATGGTTTTTAGAAAGAAGTGAAAATAAATTGAAGAGAAAGTGTCAGACTCTTAGTTTACCGTGCATAGACAATTCTCAAATTGATACTCCCACTCCTTTAAAAAGGTGAAAGTATTTTAAATTTTTTTGTATTTATTTCAAATTTGTACTTGACAACTGTACTATTCCCTTATTTAGTATGAATAGTTTTTATATTTATTTTAGAATTGCACGACAGCTGTACTACTCTCCTATTATTTATTATTCAAATTTTTTTTATCTTGTGAGATGTGACTCTTTTATCTTTAAATGTTGACATTTTAAATAAAATACAAAATAATTTTAATTGAACAACCTGAGCGAACGAACAACATATATGTCGACTAGCGAATCCCGAATCGCGAATCTGTACAACGAATCAAACCGAATCGCAAATCGTGTGACATTGGTTGACATAAAAATTAACTAATGTTTATGTTTAAAGAAAATATGGAGAGGCACATAGTGATACTAGTTTTTGACCTTTGTAAATGTGTATATATAGATCTTCAATTTACACCTTTTTTGGATCTTAAGAACTGATTTGTGATTTTTTTTTCTGTCGTTCTACTGTACCACTCTTTTGTATTAAGTGTAAACTTTAGTTCTTTTATTTTGACCTCCGAATCATCTGTGTTGGTTGTGCAGATCTTTAATGGTCTATAATCTTTTATTGGCATATCCAACCACATTGCTGAAAACTATTGCCGGACAGTTTTGAGATGTAGAATGATCACCAAAAAATACCTTTTGCTCAACGTATCCTCTAAATATAAAAAATGGGCAACTCATGAATACTATTCATCCTTTTATACATGAACAGTGTTTTTGCCATGTGTTTGTCCTTCTCAACCAAGTAAGCAGCTTTGCCATGTGTCTATCCACCTAATTCAGATGAAAAAGTGGCTTTTTGGAAAACAATTTTCATCTTTGTCAACGCCAAATTTTCATCTTCTCTCCTCTTCAAAACTCACTCGTCTTCTTCAGCTTTGCAGCAATTCAAGAGCATTAGCTCAAGCCAAACAAACCCACCAAAAAATTATACAACATGGTTTACATCAAGACCCATTTGTTACCACAAAATTAGTTCAAGCATATGTGGAATGTGATCTTTTCAAGTATGCCCTGAAGCTGTTTGACGAATTGACTGAACCAAATGTATTTGCTTGGACTGCTCTTCTTGCATATCACTCCAGAAATGGCCTTTTTGTGGATTGTTTGAAGGTTTATAGTGCAATGAGATTTACAGGTATTTTGCCTGATCAATATGTTTTTCCTAAGATTTTAAGGGCATGTGCCCAATTATCAGAACATAGAATAGGAACCATCGTTCATAAAGAAGTTATAGTTTGTGGAGCTGAATCAAATTTGCAAGTTTGTGCTTCATTGATTGATATGTACTCAAAATGTGGGCAGGTTAAATGTGCTAATCAGGTTCTCAATAACATGGTTGTTAAAGACTTGCTGTCTTGTAATGCTATGTTATCTGGGTATGTGGCTAATGGGTGTCCCGAATTAGCATTAGAGATATTTGAGTCGATGAAGCTTATTGGTGTTGAACCTGATTTGATCACATTCAATTCTGTAATGGAAGCTTATTGTCAAATGGGGTTTTGTGATGAAGCTCTCAAAGTTTTTCGGTTTATTGCAAATCCGAGTATTGTCTCTTGGACAACTATGATTTCCGGCTATGCAAGGGTTGGGAATCATGAAGCATCTTTGGATATGTTTAGAAATATGGTGAGGTTAGATATGCCTGATTTGGATTCTCTCTCGACTTCGATAGTTTCTTGTCGACATTTAAGGGCCTTAAGAAATGGCCAAGAAATTCATGCTTACGGAATAAAAACTCATTCAAACTTACATTTTTACAAGTCCTGTGGACCTGCATTGTTGACGATGTACTCAAGGTGCAGTAGAGTTCATGACATGAAAAATGTATTCGAGTTGATGGACAAATTCGATGTTGTCACTTGGAATGCCATGATTCTTGGTCTGATTGATTTAGAAATGGGATATTCTGCACTTGAAACCTTTAATACAATGCAACTTCTTGGTGTTAGGAATGATCAAACCACATTATCAACAATCTTGCCCATTTGTAATCTCAACTCCGGAATGCAAATTCATACTTACATTTTCAGGAACAATTTAGGCTCAGTAATTTCAGTTCTGAATGCTTTGATCAGCATGTATTGTAAATGTGGATCTATTACTTCTGCATATCTTGTTTTCTCCAACATGCCAGTCCGAGATGTGTTTTCGTGGAACACGATTATTGGAGGATTTGCAATACATGGAAAAGGAGAGGCCGCTCTAAAATGTCTAAAGGACATGATATCTTCTGGTGTTTCACCTAACTCAGTCACTCTGACAGCAATTCTTTCTGCTTGTAATCACTCTGGTCTTGTCGATGAGGGACTTGAGGCGTTTCATGGCATGTGTAGAAACTTTGAGTTGGTTCCGAAAATGGAACATTTTGCATGTCTAGTGGATATGGTAGCGCGTGCTGGGCAGCTAAATGAGGCACTTGATATTGTAAAGGAAATGCCGTTCATCCCTGATAAGCATGTATGGGGGACTCTTTTAGCTTCTGCGCACGCGCAACACAACATGGAGGTTGCTGTGTTGGCTGTGGATAATCTTGTTAGTTTAGAACCTGAAAATGCTGGACACTATGTTACACTTTCAAATATCTACACAGATGATGGAAGATGGGATGAAGCAATGAGAGTAAGAAGGTTGATGGAAAGCAGGGGTTTGACGAAACTGAAAGGTAGTAGTTGGATGGAAGGAGGTAACTAAGGGAGGATTATGCAGAATCTAGATCATCGCCCCATTTTTTGAGGGAGACCTGGACGACCTCTAAGTTAGAAGTTCGTCAACGTTTACTCCCTTGTGTGTTCTCTGACAAGAAATGAGGCAGCATTGTGAGAGACACCAGGGCTTGTGATAGTGTCTATTACATATGATGATGGATGTATTTCAAATAATTTTTTGAAATTTGTACTTATATCAAATTTGATCACAGTGGCTTTATTAAAAAGCATTAACTACTACTCAGATTTTCAATATTTATAAACTGTTAAGGATGCTAATGATAGGACATAATCCTTCATTTGTCAAGGATGTATCTGTAACCGTTTGAGCTGTTCACAGATCATGAAGCTTGCTTGATGGACAATGATCTTGGCAAAGTAGATGGTGCTCCTTGGTTCTGTAGCTCAGGTCGTGATGAGGTAATCTAGTCTGTAATTTATACCCCATCAAAAATGTTAACAATATGACTATAAAGTATATAAAAGCACAACTACACGCCATTACAGCAATGCTAAGTGACCTTCATCTACAATAGAGTTTGGTGGGTCGGATGTACGCATTCATTTTCTGGTAGTAGCAAAGAGGTTATTTGCAATTGGCTTCATTTGCAAGTTTACATGAATAAAATGCACAATTGATTTGATGAGCCATTTTACTTTAAGCCATTATAATCAAAGACTAAGAACTACAAAGTTTTTAGCTCCTTCAAGAACGAACGTTGACATCAGTGTCACACATGGAAAAAAAAAGCGGTCGCGAACGCGTTTGCGGAAACGGATGCGGTGTCGCGGAAAACGGTCGTAACGGAGTTATAACGCGGAACGCAGTCGACGCAGTGTGATTTTTTTTAAAAAATCACATAAAATGAGAATTGAGCCTATACTTGTATTTTTATAGTTGAACAACTATTGTTATGTAATGATATGTCCATAATCATCATAATTGCCTTATATATGGTACCTTTAGGCTTTAGTTGATATTTATTCAATCTATTTGGTTATTATTTTGTTTACGTTTAACTGTTAAAAATCATTAATTAGGTTAAATATTATTTTAGTTAAAATATTACTAAGTTATAACTTATAAATATAAATTAATTCAATCATAAATAGTAAAATAATAATTAAAATACTGAATTATATTACCAGAATAATATAATACAATGTACTGGTAAGTGGTAATTTGGTAATACATAATCACCACTAGAACGAGTGGCCATGACGTTCTTGTTCTTCATTATTATCAAAGTTATAAGATGATTGGCCATAATCATTTGAGTTCTAGTTGTCATAATTTGATGCTTCACTTGATGAATAATGATAATGAACTGAGTTATCATAATGAATCGGACTATAATTAATTGTACCCTAGTTGATGATTTGTGTGTGATTGGAATCATCATGGGAATGATTGGGCCAAAATTGATCCAAATTTGGAGGTTGATTTGAATATTGACTCTCATTTGGCGTATTGCTTGACCCAATAGAATCTCCCCAATTCGGAGTAAGATCATATGTGTGGTTTAATTGATCCATGTTATACTCATCATTGTCTGATGGCAGTTCTTGAAGTACAGATCCTGAACGACGGCTTGCAAAAGTTTTAAGTGTATTCTGATCAACATTTGTTGGTGCGTTTAAATGACCCCTATGTGGAACTCCAATGTCACGCATATTTGAATGTCTTGATGAGTATGGATAACCTTCACTATCTTCAGGTTCATAATCATTCCCACCACCTCCAGTATCATCACTCGGGGGAGACAATGTGGATGTATTTCCAGTTGGTTGATTTGTGCTGTATTTGAATGGTGGAGATGCTCCTAAACTGCTTGGTGCATCATCATCCTCGATATTGATGGCGTTGCCCCCTTCTTCATCATCAAAGTTCATCCACTCTAAGTCATCATTTTCAAATACAGGTTGTTCTCGCTCTTCAATCCATTCATTTATTGGATCATCTTCAAAAATGTAATCTATATTTATAGGATTGAAGCTAGCATCGATTTCTTGAGCACTTCTTCTTGTCGCGTGTCTTATTTACAACTTCATGTTGTAGCGAAGATACACTATCATATGAAGTCTTTTATACTGCAAACGATTTCGTGCTTTCATATGGACTTGGCTCCACATGCTCCAATTTCTTTCACAGTTTGAAGATGATGTGGTTTGGCTTAATACTCGAATGGCAATGCGTCGAAGCTCGGGAACACTTTCACCGAAATTCATCCACCATTCAGCTGCATAATATCACATTGAATTAGTCATCATTATATTAGTAAAGTCGAAAGTCATCTTGAAATATGCAAACACAATATGTATATGTGAAACTTACCAAGGTTCATATGCTTTATTCCTTCCTCCGCCATATAGTTTGAAAAACTATTCAACTTATCTTTGTAAATGTAAATCTGTAATTCGTTGATAATAATGACTAATGATATTTTTTATTCATGTAATATTTAAAAGTCAAAATTGTTAATAAGAATAAAATATGATATATAGAAGTTAGTCGCCTGGTTCAATGCTTTGATTGCTGCCTCCATATTAGGCTCCAATCTTTGTATGACTGATTTCACTCCTGAAATGACTTCATCATCTTTGAAAGTTCTATCATCCTGATACAAATATTGTGGATTTAAAAAATAACCTGCATCAAATAAAACATAATTAAATTAATTTTAAAGTTTATGTTGATAACTAACAACTAAATATGAATTTCATTACCAGCTGCATGAAGATGTGAATATAACTAAGCATTCCACTTGTCATTGATAATCTTCCAATACTTTTTATAATATCTGTTTTTCTCTTGGATGGCCAACTTTACTCTTTCCATGGCCTCATAGATGAAACCCATTGTTGGCTTTTCATCACCATCAACCAATCTCAAAACTTGAAGCAAAGGTTCCATTATTTGTAAAATTTCATTTGCTCTTTGCCAAAATTTTGTTGCATTTTCCGAGTTTCCAAGTATAAGTTCACGAACTCGCATTGCATTTTCATCATTCATTTGACCCCAACTAGAGCTCAACCAATCAGAAGACTCAAACATATTTCTTAAAGGCATTTTGTGCTTAACAATGCATTCTAAAGACACAAAATATGTGGCAAATCCAGTGATACCAAGACGTAAAATATCTCGATTATTTGTAAACTTCTTCATATCGTTCACAACCCAGGTAGATTTATAAATCCATGATATCATCCTTGCTTGTATCAAAACCTCCTTGATGCTTGTCTTTTTACCATTTCCTCCAACATCAAATCAATGCAATGTGCACCACAGGTCGTTCAATAAATATTTGGAAAGGTCTCGATTACTTTCTTGCCGCCAAGCTTCATTGCAGCCTCATTATCAGTTATAATTTGAACCACTCGACTTGGTCCAACTTCTTCAATAACCTTTTTCATCAATGAAAAGTAGCATTCTCCGGTCGTTGATCTCACATCAGTTGCATCAACGGACTTATCAAACATCCGTACACGATTTGATTAAACAAGAAAATTAATAATGTGCATTTTAGTTGGACCACCCAACCATCACACATTATTGTAACCCTCGCTCATCCCATATATTAGCAAATGAGGCAATATATTGCTTCATCAATCTACATTCTTGAAGGAGATAAACCTCTGCTAGCTCATATGCAATTGGAGCCTTACATTGGGGTAGCTTCACGAATAACATTCATTAATAGGTTAGTGTATACTGAATTGACACACAAGAACGGTTGGTTGGTGTCAATAAACCAATTTCCAAATGCTCTCAAACTTTGCGCCCTTAATCGAGAGGTTGGCGATGTTGGTTCAAAAGTGTGATTTTTCCCGACTTCCTTAACTGTAGAAGACCTAATAAATTGAGGTGTTCGACTACTTCCACCTTCATGGAAACTACTTCTTCCACGCCTCAAATTTCGATCATAGTCAAATCGTTGTTGCATTGGCTTTGTTGCCTTGCTAATTTCAACAATGTCATCATCATCGCATCATCATCTTTAAAACCACGATTATTGGCCCTAATTAACTCATTTTCTAGTTCGCATGTTCGAGTGATTTTATCCTTTTTCTTATCTTTATATTCTTTTAACACACTAGTCATATCCCTTTGAACTGGTGCTGAAACATTAGTACAAGGAGCTACATTTCCCCTTTTATGAGCCAAATGTTCCTTAAGACGTGTAATTCCACCCCTAATAACTTTATCACAAAAGTTACATTTTAAAACTTTTCCATCATCCATGATTTTTGTACAAAAACTCCATCCAATATCCTTATCCTCTGGCTTTGATCGTGGCATGTTTAATAGTTAAATATTTGTAAACTGAAACACATTTCAATATCCGTTAATAATTTGAAGTAATAAATGAATAATAATTTTTTCTAATTTAATTTAAAGTACAAAAACTCTATCCAATATCCTTATCTTCCGTTCTTTATTGTTCTTCTCGTTAATAATTTAAAGTAACAAAATCTAACGAGATCTCACATGAATATATTTTATCTTCTAAATAGGTCTAGAAAACATTATTCAAATTTCTCTCTTCTTAAAGTAGAATATTCCAAATGGGAAGAATATTTGAGAATGGAGGGAGTTTGAATTAAGACAACTAAATTTAACAACTAAATAAAGACTACAACTGTATAAAAAAATTTTAAAAATTAGTCCCTATTATCTGTACTAGTAATAACGTGTACTCATAAAAAAAAATTGAATTGACCAATGTTTGACAATCTGTACTGGTAATAACGTGTACTCATAAAAAAAATTACACTGCCCAATGTTTGACTACTTTTCTACCTAATCTATATTTGTATAAAATTTTTTTTTTAAAAAATAGTCCCTAATCTAAATTTGCACCGCCTAATTTATATAGCTGTACCGTACTCTGTACAGTCATGATGAGTACTAGTACTACTTTTCTACCCATATTCCAACGCCATTTCTATCTGCTCGTTCTACACAAAATGACCTCCATTTTTACTAAGTCTCAAGCTTTTTTCTTGGTTTATTTCTCAAGCTTTAACTTGGTTCTTCATTTATCCATCACCTAAAAAAAAAAAAAAAAAAACATAAGAAAGAAATCATACCAGAGGCTCAAAACAGATCAAGTAAAACAACAATGAAGGTGAAGAAGAATGCTCAAAGCTGGTACATTTTTTTTTCTATCTGAACATATTTTTATGGCTATCAAATTTGCAAATTGTGATATGTGATTTGCCCAAAATGTCAGATTTATAAGAAGTATTGTAGTCTATTTTTTGTTTGCTTGTGTTTTGTTTATTTAGGGTCTATATATTCTTTAAAACTTTATGGAATCTAGTCAGGAATCTAAGTTATCTTCTTTTTTTTTTCAACTGAACAATCATAAATTCAAATCTGTGGGCAAAATAACGGTGTAACGGCGTTAAACTCGGCCGTTATCTGTTATATAACGAACGTAACGGCGTTTTTGGTGTGATTTTTTTTGCGCCGTTATATAATGGCATATAATGGTGCGGTGTCTCACAAACCCGTTACAAATCGGTCGTTATATAATAGAATGACCGAGTTTTTGTTCCATAGTGTCACATGATTCGGTGGTTTTACCCACGAATCACGATTCGGTTCGCTCGACCCGAATCGGGATTCGTTCGCCGGTTGAATCGCCAATGGGAGCGAATCGATTTCTGGCGACCACTCATGAGAAAAGCGGGTAGTAGTAAGAATAGTCCAGCAACAAGAAGGAAAGAGTAAAGGTTTTATTTGAACATTAAAGGCCTCTTTAATGGCAGGAAGAGAAGAAGACATAAATGGTTTTTAGAAAGAAGTGAAAATAAATTGAAGAGAAAGTGTCAGACTCTTAGTTTACCGTGCATATACAATTCTCAAATTAATACTCCCACTCCTTTAAAAAGGTGAAAGTATTTTAAATTATTTTTGTATTTATTTCAAATTTGTACTTGACAACTGTACTATTCCCTTATTTAGTATGAATAGTTTTTATATTTATTTTAGAATTGCACGACAGCTGTACTACTCTCCTATTATTTATTATTCAAAATTTTTTTTATCCTGTGAGATGTGACTCTTTTATCTTCAAATGTTGACATTTTAAATAAAAAACAAAATAATTTTAATTGAACAACCTGAGCGAACGAACAACATATATGTCGACTAGCGAATCGCGAATCGCGAATCTGTACAACGAATCAAACCGAATCGCAAATCGTGTGACATTGGTTGACATAAAAATTAACTAATGTTTATGTTTAAAGAAAATATGGAGAGGCACATAGTGATACTAGTTTTTGACCTTTGTAAATGTGTATATATAGATCTTCAATTTACACCTTTTTTGGATCTTAAGAACTGATTTGTGATTTTTTTCTGTCGTTCTACTGTAGCACTCTTTTGTATTAAGTGTAAACTTTAGTTCTTTTATTTTGACCTCCGAATCATCTGTGTTGGTTGTGCAGATCTTTAATGGTCTATAATCTTTTATTGGCATATCCAACCACATTGCTGAAAACTATTGCCGGACAGTTTTGAGATGTAGAATGATCACCAAAAAATACCTTTTGCTCAACGTATCCTCTAAATATAAAAAATGGGCAACTCATGAATACTATTCATCCTTTTATACATGAACATTGTTTTTGCCATGTCTTTGTCCTTCTCTACCAAGTAAGCAGCTTTGCCATGTGTCTGTCCACCTCATGCGTGTCTGTGCACCTAATGCTGCATCCAAACCATTCATCTTCCTTATTTCATATGAGTAATTTAATTCTCTTATGGCAAACATAAGGTTCACCATTCCCATGACAAACATCAATGCTACCTTCCAATGGCAAAGATCTGAACTACTCAAATCCACCTTCTCACGCTAATTGACTCCCTTCCCACGTCAATGCCTAATCCCATTGCAAACTCGCTGGATAATGCAAAGATCTGAAAGCTCCATCCGTGAACTCGCTGGGTAATACGTATCCAGCATAATCCACATGAAGATCCTCATTTATTGTTTCTACTATTCACCATCTCCATTGGAACCTTCTTACTGCCAAATGTGTTGTTCATTAATTTCTCATACAAAATCCATATTTATTGCTATAGCTACTTGCTTCACAACTACAGGTCAACGGTACGTTTTCCATCTTGCATCTTCATTGATTCCTTGCTTGCTTCATTGTTCTGTGTCTTGCTTTCGTCTGCGTTTTGCTTTCATCTTTGTCTTCAAATTAATCAACATCAGATCATTTTACACTACTCTTCTTAATTTGGCTTAATTTGATTCAATTTGGCTTAATTTCGTTTCTTTAAAATGTGATTACTATTTGGCTTAATTTGGCCTAACCCATATAAGCTATCTAAGATTGATTCAATTTAAAATTTGATTACTATTTTCTCTTTCACATTAATTTCGTTGCTTTAAAATGTGATTGCTATTTTGCTTAATTTGGCTTAATTTGGCCTAACTCATATAATCTATCTAAGATTGATTCAATTTCAAATGTGATGACTATTTTCTCGATTATTCGGCTTAATTTGTTCTTACTTTCCAATTTTTGCAAATTTCCCTTGAATTTTATAAAGTACTAGGATAATACCCGTGCAATGCACGTTGTAGGTTTACTTTTAGTTTTATAAATTGTTTTGGCTAATAACATGTAGGACTTTTTACAAAATTCAACAAAATTCTCATATGAAATCTTTCACCATTGCATAATAATTCTTATAAAGCTAAAAACAACATTATTAATATTAGTATGAATATATGAATTTGTAGAGTCTATGTTAATAAAACCACGTTAAATAAAACTCTTCATTGACAATTTAGATTGCATTAGGAAAAATGAAGAGATGAATTCCAAAATGACAATCTAACACTATTAGAGTGACATTTGGCAAAGGGGTTTTAAAATAGTGACACTTGTCACAATTGTTTCTGAATTAGTATATTTATGATGATTTGAGAATGATACTCTGCTTAATTTGGCTTCATTTGATTCAATTTGGCTTAATTCACAACAACTTACTAGAAGTTATTCTCTCTTCTTTTCATTTTTTATCCTGCTCCTGTGCTGCTAAATAGGGTTACTGTGCTAATTGTGTTGCTCTTTCTAATCAGGTTTTGAATTTGTTAAATCAACAATGGATATAAATGATAGATCACTGTGTTAATTATGCTGCTCTTTGTAATTTATTTCCGATCTGGTTTGTGCTACTGTTTACATTTTCTGATCTGATTGTGCTGCTGATTTTCTGTTTAATGTTTATGTAATGTTCATCATAGTTTCTGGTTTGTCTAGAATGCCTGTAATGAATGTGGTTAGCAGAATCACAGTAATAAGAAAAGAAATATTAAGACAGGATGAAATAAGAAAGAAAATAGTGGAATGCTTGTATTATGATAAGAGAGCGGTATACTCCCCCGAGCTCTTCGAGTGGCTCAGTAACTCCTACACGAAGATACTACAAGCATGAAAAAAAGATCTAACCTCCTGCCATATTTAAAGTTGCCTTCTATTATTTGCTCCTACACGAAGATACTACAAGCATGAAAAAAATATTCTAGAACCGCTCCCAAAGTACAGCTCAGCATAAGCAAAACAGAAAATATTCTTTTCTAACAAATTGAAAAGCTGCCTTCTATTATTTGCTCCTTCTAGAATACGTGTAATGGACTGGGTCCATGACAATACCATCCCCATTGAAAAGCACCTTGTCCTCAAGGTGGAAGTCCGGAAAAACAGACAAAATGTTGTAATACTGCTCCCAAGTAGCCTCTGAAGTGGGCAGGCCTTTCCATTGAATCAGGACTTCAGTGGAATCAAGATCATGTGTGTGGCCTTGACAAACATTCAAAACTGCTTCAGGTTCGACCATGAGTTCAAGGGACTGAGATAACTGAGCTGGAACCGGTGTTGGATTGAAGGGTACTCCAATAGTGGCCTTAAGTTCAAAAATGTGAAAAACAGGATGTATTTTACACTCCGTAGGAAGTGCTAATTTGTAGGCTACCTCTCCGATTTTCTTGATCACGTCAAAAGGACCATAAAAGCGAGCTGCTAATTTCTCGCAAGGACGGCGTGCTAAGGATTGTTGTTGGTAAGGCTGTAATTTGACAAACACCCAATCACCAAGTGTAAAAGAATGATCACGACTCTTCCCATTGGCCCACTTCTTCATGCGATGTTGTGCGCGAAGCAAGTGAAACTTCAAATCATCCAAAATAGCATCTCCGACTTTAACAGTATTCGGCCCACTGTAGCCATTCGGACCACTGACGCGGCTGCCTATTCACAAAGCACCTTAGATACGTTTCAAGAGCTTGATTTACGATTTCACTCTGCCCGTCTGTCTGAGGATTGTAGGTCGTACTGCGATGGAGGATGCCTTGTAATAAAAAAAGCTCGGACCAGAAATGACTCTGAAAAATTTATCACGATTTGAGACGATGGAAACTGGGAACCCGTGTAGCCGCACAATCTCTTTGACAAAACTGAGGGCAGCAGTAGGAGCGGTGAACAGATGGCAAAGGCCAATGAAATGAGCATACGTGGTTAAATGATCAACGACCATGAGAATAGTATCAAACCCCCCTAATTTTGGTTAAGATTCCACGAAATCCATAGTGACCTCTTCCCTAACGTGCTCCGGTATAGGCAGTGGCTGCAGTAAACCAGCGGGCTGCTGGTGTGAAGACTTGTGTTGCTGAAAAATCTCAAACTTAGGACAAACTCAGTCGCCGTCTTACGCATGCCCTCCCAATACCAATCTTCGGCTAACCAAAGATACGTCTTGTATTAGCCGTTGTGCCCTCTGATGGCAGACATATGATATTCATAAAGCAATTTATCAATGATGGAAGACGTTTTTGGGATTACCATCCTCCCTTTATAAAGCAGCTTATAATGATGAAGGTGATAGCCAACTAGTACTCCCCCTTTGTATTGCAAATCAGCTGGAATTTTATTTAACGTGGCATTTGACGTCACTTCCTACTGCAAGATGCTTCAATCCACTATGCAACGTGATGTGGTCAAGCTATTGCATTGCACTGCTGTGATATTGGGGTGTCTGGATAAGGCGTAAGCCTCCTGGTTTGAGACGCCGGGTTTAAATTGCACTTCAAAATCATAACCCATCAGCTTACTCACCCATTTCTGATAGTTAACCCACATCTCGCGTTGCCCTAAAATGAAACGGAGGCTATATTGATCCGTTCATACAACAAAGTGCCTTCCCAACAAATACTGCCTCCATTTTTGCACGGCTAATACAATTGCCATTAACCCCTTTTCGTAAATCGACTTGGCTTGCCCACGAGGCCCTAGAGCCTTACTAAAAAAAGCGATTGGATGCTTGTTTGGAGTTAGCATAACACCCAGACCATAATCGGAGGCGTCAGCTTCAACAACAAAGGGAATAGAGAAATCGGGAATAGCTAAAACCGGCGTCGTGAGCATGGCTGCCTTGAGTGCTTCAAATGCTATTGTTGCCTCTGAGTTCCATTTAAAGCTATCCTTTCGAAGTTGTTGAGTCAAGGGGGCTGCCATAAGAGCATAATTTCGAATAAAGCGGCGATAATATCCCGTCAAGCCCAAAACTCCCCTCAATTGCTTCAAGTTGGCTGGGATTGGCCACTCTTGCATTGCCCTGATTTTCTCCGTATCCACCGCCACCCCATCCTTGGATACCACATGTCCCAAGTATGCAACCTGATTTTTGCCAATCTCACTTTTTTTTGCGTTGGCATAAAGCTAATGGTGTCGTAATGTCTCCAAGACTAAGGATAAATGTTGCTCATGCTCCGCCATAGTCGCACTATAAACAAGTATATCATCAAAGAAAACCAGAACGAATCTATGAAGAAATGGGCGGAATACCTCATTCATTAAGGATTGAAAACTAGCTGGGGCGTTGGTTAGGCTGAATGGCATTATGAGGAACTCATAGTGTCCTTCATGAGTCCTGAACGCCGTTTTGGGAACATCCTCATCATTCATACGAATTTGGTTGGTATCCTGACTTTAGGTCCAGCTTGGAAAAAATTGTAGCTCCGTGGAGTTCGTCTAATAATTCCTCAATGACCAGAATTGGGTACTTGTCTGCTACCTTCGCTTTGTGAGTGCACGATAGTCGATACAGAAACACCATGACCCATCCTTCTTCTTAACAAACAGTACCGGGCTAGAAAACGGGCTACTCGAAGGTTGGATTATCCCGGCTTGTAACATGTCCTCCACCAACCGCTCTATCTCCTCCTTCTGTATCTGTGGGTATCGATAAGGGCGCACACTTATCGGATTAGTTCCCTCCTTCAACACAATTTGATGTTGTGTGGCTCTCTTGGGGGGCAGTCCAGTGGGCATAGAAAAAACTTCAGTGAAATTTTGGACTATCATTTCAAACTCAGTGGGAATTTCAAGTGGCGTCACCATCTCCTGTACCTCCTCTTGATGCTGAATGTTTGTCAACTCCACCAACACACCTCCACCCGTTTTTTGGATCATCTGCATCATCGATTTTAAAGTAATCAAAGAACGTTCCAGTGATGGATCTCCCCTTAATGTCACTTTCTCACCCTGCCAATGGAACGTCATCATGGGCATCCTCCAGTTAGTCGAAATGGTCCCCAGTTCAGCGAACTACTCGATTCCAAAAATTACATCGACATGGCCTAGCTCCAATGGTAAAAAATTCTCCGTAATACTGACCACTCCCAAGTCTAAAGAGACTTGTTGACAACGTTCTCTACCCATTCGTGTCGCCCTTGTCCTTAACGTCACCCCGAATTCTTCTGTGTTACTTACTGGCAGATTGAGTTTTGTAACAATGGAAGGTGAAATAAAATTGTGGGTTGCCCCTGAATCAATCATAACTATTACCTCCATTCCCATAATTCGCCCTACAAGCTTCATAGTTCTGGGGTTATCTATCCCAATCACAGAATTCAGTGAAACACTTACTGGATGCTCGACAGTCTCCATGTGTTCATCTTCTTCTACATCATAAAACTCCTCCTCCTTGTCCTCGCAGGTATCGGTCTCAACGGTAATGAGTACGCTCAACTCCTTTCTGCAAGTGCCCAGCCCTCCAGTTTTCATCACACCTGTAACACAGCCCCTTTGTTTTCTTCTCCTTAAACTCCTTATCGATCAACCGGCGGGTATGGGGGTTGTCTGATCGTGGGTAAGGTTGGGTGTGTTTTTGGGAATTGAAAGGGGACGTGTTGGATTTTTGGGTACGTGGGTATATATTTGAGTGGGTAAGAGTATTTGTGGGATTTTCTTTATGGTAAGTGTAGGTTATGAGTGGGGTAGGTTGGATTTGGTTTGGCACGTGGGATCCTCTGGGTAAATTTATAACCCCAGTTACCTAAAGCTTTTCCTCTATTTTCATAGCCCAATCAAGAGCTTCCTCCATTGTTGCCAGCTCCATCAGGCGAAGCTCCACTTGAATTCGCTCATCCAGCCCACGAATAAAGTCAGTTATCAAGAATTCTTCACTGAATTCCTCCTCAACATTAGAGGCGAAATTTATGAATTGTCTCTTATAATCCTCAACCTCTCCTTCCTGCTGCACCGTTAGCCACTTTTCCATCATCATTCCTCCTCACCGCCCACGAAAATGCCTGCGCATCATCTTTTTCGAGTACCTCCAACTAGGTATCGGTTTCCTCTTATTCTCCCAACGAAATCAGTTCAAGGCATCTCCCTCCAAGCCCACTATAGCTGCCTCTAGTTTCTCTTTTTCAGCCATTTGGTAAAACTCAAACCGACTTTCTGCCTTCATGATCCACTCCTCAGGTTTATTGCCTGAAAAAACAGGAAACTCCAGCCTCATAAACCTCTAGTTCAAATTTTCCCCTCGGTTTTCTGGGTAATTTTCATTCCTCACCTGATTTTCCGACTCAATGCCACTAAAAGAGAGCTGTGAACGTTCCCTATCGCCTTTCTCCCTCGATTGCTGAGTTAGCAGCCCCTCAAATTTGTTCTCCATTCTTACCCCCATATTTTTTACTCCAGAAGGATTTTTGTAGATCATTTTGCCCCCTAAAACAGTCCTCCAACTTCTGTCCGTACTCCGAAAGGCGCGTCTCCATAGAAAATTGTAACTCAGGAATGGCTATTTGCAACTCCTGTACGCTTTCCTCCAAAACGTCGATGCAGTTAGCTTGTGTGGGTGCCATTTGGATCTATGCTCTGATACCACTGTAATGAATGTGGTTAGCAGAATCACAGTAATAAGAAAAGAAAGATTAAGACAGGAAGAAATAAGAAAAATAATAGTGGAATGCTTGTATTATGATAAGAGAGCGATATACTCCCCCGAGCTCTTCGAGTGGCTCAGTAACTCCTACAAGGTACTACACCAAGATAATACAAGCATGAAAAAAAGATCTATCCTCCCTTCCATATTTAAAGGCAAGTATAATATTCTAGAACCCCTCCCAAAGTACAGCTCAGCATAAGCAAAACATAAAATATTCTTTTCTAACAGAATTGAAAAGCTGAATTGAAAAGCTGCCTTCTATTGTTTGCTCCTTCTAGAATACGTGTAATGGATTTTGGGCCTAGAAATAGCTGGGTCCATGACAAATGCCTTAATATCTTTAAAACTGAGAATGGTTCAGAAAGACACTGTTAAAGTATACATTATAGTTGCACCTTACTACTCAAACACTGTTAATACTATGCCTTAAAATCAATACTGCCATCAATGTTGGTAAAGAAAAATAAGTGAATTGGTTTGTATTTTTGGGAAGACAATGTTAGATAGAGTGCAGGCATTGACTTTTAATGCACTAAGCTTTGATTTTACTATGTTAATTTTACATTGAATAGAGCATACAAAGCTTACTTGCATTGGACTTTGATACTTCATAAGTATTAGTATTACCTGTATTCCTAAATCATATTGTTTCTATATAGATTATTAAGCTTTGTTGATCGTGTACTTAATAGATCCTAGGAACTGATTGTGCCATTGTGATTGAATCATGATTGGTTATTGTTGTATGGTAAAAGTAGAAGCAAGAAATTGTAGATTGGTTAATGATACTAGGAATTATGTATTACTCATGTGATATATATATTTGTAAATTTTGCGTTCTTAAATTTAGTTGATGGGAAATTTACTAAAAAATGTATTTAGCTTATAGCTTATTGGATTTGTATATTATGGTAAACATATACCATCATAGAAATCTAATATCTGGACAGCAAATATAAACACTTGGTTCTAAAACAAAAGCTTTCACAATCAAGACATACAATATACTTCTTTATGAGTGAGTTGCAATGATTTGTAAATATCTATTATTAAGTTTAATTGGATTTAATTTAATTTGGTTTAAGAAGGAGAGAACTTAGCATTATCTAACTTACTTATTTACTTATTTTAATCAAGCCTTCATGTTGTTGGTGCATTGAAAGCTTGAGCAGATTTATACCTTTCTTTTTGATGATTAAGTTTTATCATGATTCTAAATCTTTGGATCTTTTAAGAGGATGATATTCTAAAATGGATTTGCAACCATGCAGATCATCACCATCATGAAGGAAATATACTCTACAATAAATGAATTATCAGATAAAGCAAATATCCACAAGGTGAAGATAAAAGTGATAGAAAATCCAGGCCATTCCAATCACCAGGAAAGCAAAAATATCAACGCCTGGTGTTCCAAGATGAAAATGTATGTCCATATTCTATGCCATATAACCGTTTGAGAGATAACGACGGTTCAAACAACCTTTAAATAACTTTCTTATTTCACTTGCTATTAGGGTGATTTGATGAAGGCCACCCTCTTTGAAGATGATATTGATGCATATGCAAATTTAATACAACAGAATCATGAATACTTTATTTCTAATCCAACTATTCCATCTGTGGAAGAGCAGTACTGTTCGAAATCTGGTGAATACCAGATGACCTTTAACAGTCGCACAACCATTCAACCCACTGGTTCTGCAACCTAGAAATCTGAACCAAGCTATTATACTATTTCCACAATTCCTCGAATTTTCAGTTTTTATGATAGATTTGGTACGTAAATGAAGTTTTGATTATTTCTTGAGTATTTAGTCTAATATTTATTTTATACATCAACCTTTTTTTAAACGTTATGTTTTCCACACTACTTGAAGTAAGAATTTGTATTACTTTTAGATATACTCAGTATTACCCTCTTCATTAGAGATAATTGCAATGTTAATGGAGCATTGATCAAAAGAATAGCGTTATATTGATCAATAATTATTTTCTTACTATTAATTATTCAATGATGTAGCTCACATCAACCTTTAACAATTTCTACTTGGAATGATCTTTCCGACTTTTTTTAAGGAGACGCCTATCGCATATTCCATTTTCGGGTTTACTTCTCTTCGAGTTACTTCACATAAAGGTTAGACTTAAATAACCCAAGAAAATGAGACATCTAAATAGAATTTGAGGGAGTATATGTTATCTTCGCCATGTGAAATCAATTGTGTTTTATTATTTGTGATTAAAATATTAAATAATAATCTCATTTAATATTCTTTGTAATAATTTATATATGTTATGTTTTCTTTACTCTTCTGTATATTGCTTTATTTTAGGTAGCTTAGTATTGATAGTAGTATATAGCTGTCATTGATTACGATCCGATTTACTTCATTTGATTGTGATCTTTGAATGCCTTTAGTTTAGCCATAATTATTTACTTTCCTTATGTATAGATATACTTGTAATCAATGCTAGTATAAATTGCATCCTTCTGTATCAATGATAATATACAACTTTTCCACAAACTATTATATTCTTCTATAATTCTTATACTCTTACATGGTATCAGATACTCTTGGTCCTCCCTGTGATTCATTAATGGCTACCACATCCACCCACCCTAATCAACTCTCTATCTCCTCTTCCTCATCTTCTACTGTCACCATTGTCAATTTTCCCACCTCCTTGAAGCTTACCAACTCTACTTACATCGGTTGGCGTCTCCAAGTTGAAGCCATCTTGGACGGTCTATCCCTTCGCCCATATATTGATGGCTCTATCGTCGTTCCTTCTTCAACTATTACCAAGGACTAGGGGTGTTCAAAAGTAGCCGACCCGCCGACCCGCCTCATAAATGGCGGGTCAAAAAATAAAAAAATTTGAAAAGCCCGGGTCGGGTACCCGAATCGTCTTAACCGGGTCGGGTCATGGGCCGATTTAAAATCGATCCGGGTACCCGTTAATGACCCGATTAACAATTAGTATATATATATTCATTTTTTTAGGGTTTTCTTATAGCTTCATTTCAAGCCCAACACTCATCTCTCTGCAGCCGCCTCTCTTCTTTTTTTTTTTTTTAGGGTTTTCAGTTTTCTCTTCTTATTATTCATCTCTCTCACCTTGTAATAGTGTCTTACAACTGTCTAACTGATTCATCTTATATTTTTCATCCTAATTCCTAAGGTATGTAAATGTTGTTTTGATATTTTTTTTGTTGTTGATTTTTTTTGTTGATTTCTATTGGTTCGTCTTGATTAACGTTTTCGATCAGATTATCTCCACTTACTACTGAACCGTCAAGACTGGTTCTTTACAAAGCCCATTAACAAGTTTAACAGCAAGTGTTTGGGTTCAACTCCTCTGTTTCATTTGAGAATAACATGTGATCTTGCCGTGTTGTATCTTCCTGTTGACACCTCTCCGTCGGTGACTTGATTCTTGGGATATATTCTAATTATGTTTGCCCCCATTGGATCTTTGATTCTGTATAGGTGTAGTAAATCTTCATAAGGTTTTGAGTTAATTTGGCAAATAACTTTTTGCCCTTTTTGTTCAGTGAAGGGGTTGAAGTTTGAAAATGAATGAAATTATTGAAATAGATTAGTTTTCATTCTTGTGGTTCAAAGTTTGAAAAATAATTTTAAAATTAGCAGCATATAAATTTTAAAATTTAAAATTAGATATGAATTCGTAGAATTCTGCCTAAATTTCGCCTAAAATATGTCCAAAATTTTTTATTATATTTATAATTAAATCTGTATAATAATAAAAAAAAAGCGTGTACCCGTTGTCCCGACCCGTTTTATCCGGGTACCCGCTAACCGGGTACCCGCATTAAATGGGCCGGGACAAGGGCCGATAAAAAAGGTACCCGACTAATCGGGTACCCGGTTTTCCTGGTACCCGATTAGCCGGGTACCCGGTAATGAACACCCCTACCAAGGACGAGGTCACGTCTCCCAATCTAGATTATGACGTTTGGTTCCGTCAGGATCACCTCCTTTATGGTGCTCTCATAGGTACTATCTCTCCTCCCCTTATTGCCTTGATATCAACTGCAAAGACCACTCATGATGCTTGGCAAACTCTTGCATCCACATTTGCCAACCCTTCTCGTGGCCATATAAAACAACTTCAATATCGTCTCCATCACACTTCTAAATTATCACATCAATCCATCACTGAATAGATACATTCGATCAAAAGTATCATAGATTAACTTGCTCTATTAGGGAAACCCGTTGAGCATGAAGACATTACTGATGCTATTCTTGCTGGTCTTGATCCCCTTGACTATAAGCCTGTGATTGATGGTATTAATGCCCGTGATTCATTGATCCCTTTATCACAATTATGAATTGATTCATCATGAATTGATTCTCGCTCATAAAACTCAAGCTACTACTCTGACTTCTCCTGCCAGTGCTTATGCAGCAAATACTCGTCCACATAACACTTCTTCCTCTCGCCCTAACACATACTCTAAATCAAACACCCCATTGCCGTTCACTCATAATACTCAAGGTTTATTACCAACTCCATCAACTTCTTTCTCCTCCAATTTCAAGGGCTCATGTCAATGGTGTAGGGAGAAGGGTCACTACCTCTCTCAATGCCCCAAGTTTAAGGCTCACTATACCAATACTACTTTTCCCACCGCACCCCGTGCCCAGCATACTACCACTTGACCTCCACAGGCCAACACTGCCACCAAATTACCAGCTTTATCGCCGGATTGGCTACTTGACAGTGGTGCCTCTCATCACATTACAAGTGACCTCAATGCTCTCTCTCTCCATGCCCCCTATGATGGCACTGATGACCTTCTTATTGGTGATGGTACTACACTCCCTATTACTCACATTGGTTCAATGCTTTTACATACTCCTACTTTTACTTTTAAACTTTGTGATGTCCTTTGTGTTCCACGTATCTCTTGTAATATAATTTCCTTATCACAATTATGTCTTGACAATCCCATTCTAATTTTTCTTTTCTTCTAACTTTCTTATAAGGGAACTGTCCACGCAACAAATAATTCTTCGTGGAACCACACATCATGGAGTATACCATTGCAGTTTCTCATCTCCATCTACTCATGTGGCACAAAAGCAATGTCCTACAACTTGGCATCATAGATTAGGACATCCCTCTCCTAAAATTATGCAAATGTTATCTTTAGTATCTCCCACTTATTTTCGTCATCCAAACTCTTGTAATGCATGCCAAGTTAATAAAAGTGATAAGTTACCTTTTTCTGACTCCTCTATTACTTCCACGGCTCCTTTAGATTTAATTTTCTCTGATATATGGACATCTCCTGTACTTTCTTATGATAAGTTTAAGTATTACATTATATTTGTTGATCACTTTACTCAATACATATGGTTATACCCTATTCATAATAAATCTGACTCCCTCAATATTTTTCTTCGCTTTCAAAAGCTAGTTGAAAAACATTTAATTGACCAATCAAAACGCTTTATAGTGATAATGGTGTGAATACATCAAATTAGCATCTCACTTATCCTCCTGTGGCATCTCTTATCTTACTTCCCCACCACACACTCTCGAACACAATGGTTATGCCGAACGACGACATCATCACATTGTCGAAACTGGTCTTGCTCTACTATCTCATGCCAAACTACCTCTTAACTTGTGGCCTCTAGCTTTTTCCACAGCCACTTATCTTATTAATCGTCTCCGGACCCCCACATTGCAAAATCAATCACCATTTTCCCGTCTTTTTAATAAAGTACCCAACTACTCCAAACTCCCCTCCTTTGGTTGTCTTTGTTATCCATGGCTACGGCCATACAATTCTCATAAATTACAACCCAAATCTACGCCTTGTATATTTGTTGGCTACTCTTCTACTCAAAGTGCTTATCATTGTCTTGACCCAGTTACTCACAAAATTTATACCTCACGTCACGTTCGATTTTCTTAAAATGAGTATCCATACTCTTCTCTCACTCCAAATATTACCACAGACAACTTCTCATCTGACATTAATACTTGGACCAATTTATCTATTCCCCTCCTTACACATAAACATACTCCTTCTTCTAATAATATACCCACTTTCACTTCTAATTCTCCATCCACTAATAATCAACCCACGTCCCCTCTTAACCGTAGTCCACCATCACCTACAAGCATTATTTCAAGCCCTTCTGCCCATACAAATGCATCTCCACCTAACCCACACACAAATACTCTAGATTCTCCTATACCACATAGGCAACGCAAACCTAACACTAAGTATTTTAATTCTGACTATGTATTACAAGCTGCAATTCAATCTCTTATATCTAAACCCACCAACATTCTATCAACCCTAAAACACCCTCAATGGCGAGAAGCCATGACAACTGAGCACAATGCTTTTATTCACAATAAAACATGGACCCTTGTTCCCTCTTCTCAAGCCCTAAATATTGTAGGTTGTAAATGGGTTTTCCGTATCAAATACAAACCCGATGGTTCAATTGATCGTCTTAAAGCTCGGCTCGTTGCCAAGGGTTCCACCAAAGACAGGGAGTTGACTATGTTGAGACTTTTAGTCCAGTTGTCAAACCCGCAACCCTTCGCCTTATTCTTTCCCTTGTTGTCTCACATGGTTGGAGTTTACGCCAACTCGACATTAATAATGCTTTCTTACAGGGTTCTCTAACTGAGGAAGTATACATGTCTCAACCACCTGGCTTTGTAGATTCTTCCTTTCCCAGTCATGTTTGTAAATTAAACAAAGCCATTTATGGCTTAAAACAAGCTAGCAGAGCTTGGTATGATGAGTTACGACACTTTCTTCTTTCTCAAGGCTTTTATCCAACAATCTCTGATCCTTCCCTTTTCTACCTTAAAACTTCCCCCACGCCACTTTATGTCATTGTATACATCAGTGACATTATTATTACGGGACCAAATACACCTCAAGTTGAAACATTCATTACTCATTTGGCCTCTCGGTTCTCATTAAAGGATCTTGGGTCTCTCTCTTATTTTCTTGGAGTCAAAGTAATCCCTCATACTCATGGCTTATTCTTGTCCCAAAGCAATTACATTCATGATATTCTTCATCGTGCTAGTATGCTTGAATGTAAACCGGCTACTACCCCTCTTGTAGTACAACCATCTCTCCAAGCGCATAATGGCTCCCCTTTGTCAAATCCTACCACTTATAGAACCCTTGTAGGTGCACTGCAATATTTATCAACCAGGCCCGACATATCTTTTACTGTTAACAAGCTGTCACAATTTATGCAATCCCCCACTAATTCTCATTGGTTTGCCCTTAAAAGGTTATTAAGATATCTTCATGGGTCGATTAATCAAGGACATTTTCTTCGTCACTCTTCTCCTCTACACCTCCATGCTTTTACAAATGCCGATGGGGCGGGGGATAAGGATAATCTTTGTAGCACTTCCGGGTACATTGTTTATCTTGGTCACAACCCCATTGCTTGGAGTTCAAAACGCCAAAAGACTTTAGCTCGCTCTTCCACCGAAGCTGAATTTCGTGCAGTTTCTTTCGCCACAACCGAGATTGACTGGGTGATATCTTTAATGAAAGAACTTGGCTATGCTTCCGCTCTTACACCGACTATTTTTTGTGATAATCTTAGTCCGACACAATATTCGGCAAATCCAGCCTTTCATTCACGAATGAAACATTTGGCTATTGATTTTCATTATGTTCGTGAAAAGGTTCAAAAAGGTACTTTTCGTGTCACACACATATCCGGTGATGATCAGCTAGCAGATTCTCTCACTAAACCATTTCCACGATCAAGTTTTCAACAATTGCTCTCCAAGATCAGCCTAACCTCCGGACCGTCCATCGTGCGAGGGCCTATTAGATAATAATCTCATGTAATATTCTCTGCAATAATTTATATATTTTATGTTTTCTTTACTCTTCTGTATATTGCTTTATTTTAGGTAGCTTAGTACTGATAGTAGTATATAGCTGTCATTGATTACGATATGATTTACTTCATTTGATTCTGATCTTTGATTGCCTTTAGTTTAGTCATAATTATTTACTTTCCTTATGTATAGATATACTTGTAATCAATGCTAGTATAAATTGCATCCTTCTGTATCAATGATAATATACAACTTTTCCACAAACTATTATATTCTTCTATAATTCTTATACTCTTACATAAAACTCACTTTTGCAAAAATTAGGATCTAAATAGAATTTGAGGGCGTATATGTTATCTTCGCCATGTGAAAATCAATTGTGTTTTATTATTTGTGATTAAAAATCACTTTTGCAAAAATAAGGATTCGGATTATCGACGACAATGTCCTCATCAATTATAACTGCACCAACAGGTGAAAAAGCAGAATTGCGAATAAAATGGTAAAGTATCCCGCATATAAATTTTATGTAACATCGACTATTATATAAATAACTCATGGTTCCATTTATACATGGCTTCTTCTCATGCAGACTTGCTTCATGAACGCAAACAACAAATTTAACAAAGTCGCATTTCATCAACAAAGCGACAAATGACAACAATAGCTTCCATCAAGAAAACAACAGTATATCTTAGAATTTGCATGTTTCATTTCGTACGTATTATGAAAATCGTATCAATATTAATGTTGTCTTTATTATTATTGGATTGATACTATTTGTTTACACCCTTATCAAATATCAAGCAACCATTAAAACAATAGTTGTTCTTAAATATAAAAATATTAAACTAACTTTGGTATTATATAGGCCGTAAATACCATACAAGATGAAAGGCATTGGATAAAAGCATTCGTTATCAATTGTATCTACAATGATATACGGAAATTCCAAGGCTGCAATGGCTATAATAAAAGGACCGACACAGAAAAGAATGAAGTTTTTACTTGCCAATGGTGTCACAAAAAAGACAACTTCTCAACGTCAAGGTTTGCTTTATAACTCTTGAAATTTAATTAATACAATACAAATTGAATACGTTCCCATGATCCAATACCTCTTTGCATGATGGAACACATGTTGCTTACCTACTTGTCTATTGTTTCCTATTTAATCTTTAATCTTTGGTTATCGTAAGATAAGATTCTAAGTACCACAACTTTTCATTTCAATTCTCTTTACTTCTCATATATTAAATAATCTATATTCAATTGTAATATATGTTTTAAATTTCAAATTAGCTCTTAATTTCGATGCCCAAGATGATACGGAATCTATGAGTCACACAATCTTAAACGACACCGTTGCACAGCTCTTTGGAAGAACAATTAGTGAACTATACGCTCCTGAAACTTATGTACGTCACTACATCTATACACTCTAAATTTACATAACGCTATATGTTCATTCATCTGTATCTATACAATAGGAAAAGATAACCACTTATCAAGAACTCGCAGAATGACTTAGACCTAAGCCAATATACATTGAACTTGGACCTACTACGACTTTAGCCAAAAATGGTGTTTTGAAATGGGTGCTAAAAATCAGCTTCGGTTGAACCAATAGCTTATAAAGAACCCAAAAACAAAGGATTGTTGCTCCCAACAAGCCCTTCAACAACAGTCTTACCAACAGACAAAAAACAAGATCAGTTATTTACTCCCCCATCTAGAAAAGGTGAATGCTCACTTAAGCTATCCACTCCAGCTACAAACAACGCTCCCCTGGACTCCCAACTATGAAGCTCCACATCAATAGTTCTTAATTCAGAATCTGTTCACAATTCAAAGGGAACACCTCAGACTAAAGCTGAACCGAAAGTGCGTCGGGCCTTAGATTTTTCTTTGGTTGAATCTTCAATCAATCCAGAAGACTCCATGTACTAAGGTTCTTCACTACCTATTGTAATAGATAATATCTCCAGCATGTATAATCCGAGCCAAATCCGACTCATTGCCATCCCTATTGCATAGTATACAATGATTTCTCCAGCATCTTATTCATCCAATCCTTACCCAATTGGTGTTGGTTTGTTGATGTTCTACAACTGTTGGTTGGTTGAATGCTGATGTTGATGGTTCGTTGACGTCCTAGAAACGCATGAATGTCTCAATTAGTAACGATGAATGTATGGGTGCCTCGTATTTTGGATGTATAGCTTGTTTCGCCATTTACAACTTTTCTTAGTTGGTTCCTTGGTTTAGATTGTATAAACCTTATTTTAGTACTTGAAAAATCTTTTGCAATAATAATAATAATAATAATAATAGTAATAATAATAATAATAATAATAATAATAATAATAATAATAATAATAATAATAATAATTTACCACCAAAATTAATTAAAATGTTAATTATGCTCATTAGCCACGCTTATTTGTGTGTAAAGACAAGAACTAAACAATTGACTATGAAATCATTAACCTCGCTTATTAAGTGAGGATAGTTTTCAACCTATAAGTGTGATTACAAGAACTACCAGCCACTCTTATAAGTGTGACAATGAGCAATTTTAGTCATGCTCATTAAGCGTGCCTAAAATTTACCCACACAAGGACAGACCTCGCCTTTTTAAGCGTGGCTAAATCCATCAGTCTTACATATAAGCCTACCTAAATGCATTTTTAAGCGTAGGTAGCTGCAACTTTTTTTATAGTTCTATGTAGTATTATTTTACATCAGCCTTACATATAAGCGTTGCTAATTCCCGTGAACGTTCCATGTCGGAACTTCATTAAGAAACGGATGAAGTATTATTTTACTTTAATAATCAACTTGTAACCTAATTTATTAACACAAGTGATAAAATTATCATTTGAAATTTATCTCACCAACATTTTTTTATTATTGACTTGAATAATTAATGTATAATCTATTTAATTTGAGTTTTTTGATTTTTTTTAAATAAAATTAATAATTTGTATTGTTCTATAAATTTAAGAACAATATTTGTATACAGCTGTTAACAAATTTAGAAACTAATATTATTATAAATTATAAAATAATATTGATTAACAAATTGACCAACATATCCTGAAACTAAACTCATTTTGATAACGTATAAAATTATACAAATAAGACTTATAGTCATATACACAATGATTTCCATGTTTAATAAAAGGTCGCTAATAGTTTTTATAGTTTAATATGAGGTTAAGCCCATTTTTCAGATTGATCCTTCTTCTCCGAAGTCTGGAAAAACATTATGCAACCAGTCATTTTTGTATAAAACTAAAGCATCAAATACTTATAATTACATAAATATCTTAACCTAGATTAACAAAATCATTATAAGAGAATATTAGAACAAATAATTTCAGAAAAAAAATCAATTAGTGTTACATTCTGAATGAAAACCTCCATGATAAGTTCCATGATCATTCCATTCCACCTTTGTGAAGGACTACAGTAGAAAAATGTTAATAGTTAGAAAAAATAAAACAAATTTAGCCGGTCTTGGTCGAGACCGTCTCAGAATGAGACGGCCCAAACATTTCAGCCTATCTTCTTTTATTCAATTAAAAAAAAGGAAAAGATTAAATACATAAACTACCAAAATTAAAAACTGAAAAATTTCGAAAACTAATTTCAATAACCGCCCAAATTCACGCGAGGAAAAAGGAAAGAAATCAAACGAGATTTTCTCTTCCAATTTTAGGAAAAATCTCTGCACTTCTCTCTTTAATTTCAAAAAAATCTACATTCAAACTTTAAAAAAACTTATGTCTGCAATGGAAGATCAATTATGCCATTTAAGTGTTTAGTCTCATGATTAACATGTTCAATTCTCTAAATTGAAGTTTGAATGTCTATAATGGAAGATCAATTATGCCATTTTAGTATTCAGTTTCATGATTAACACATTCAATTCTCTATATTGAAGTTTGAATGTCTGCAATGAAAGATCAATTATGCCATATAAGTGTTCAGTTTCATGATTAACATGTTCAATTATCTAAATTGAAGTTTGAATGTGTGTAATGGAAGATCAATTATGCCATTTAAGTGTTCAGTTTCATGATTAACATGTTCAATTCTCGAAATTGATGTTTGAACGTCTGCAATGGAAGATCAATTATGTCATTTAAGTGTTCAGTTTCATGATTAACATGTTCAATTATGCTATTTATATATATGCTGCGAAAATATATAAATTGAAGTTTTATATATTTCAATTATTCTTTTACTTTGTTCAATTATGAATTGATGATGTGCAAACGTTTGCATTCAGTGAGATTTATTTAAAAAAAATAAGAAGATAGTTGTTGCTAACTATGGAAGAAACTAATGCAAGAAGACAATGCAAGGAGATCAAAATGGAGGATGAAAACAGGAAACTAAAATTTCGAGAGAGAATATGGAAAGTTTAGTAGAAAAATTTATGAAGGAAAGAGTAATAATGGTGGTATACTCAAGAATCATATCAAGAAAGGAAATATTTGAATTTCCAACAAAAATAATAAAAGAAACGGAATCGTGGAGGGAAATGGCATGCGCGTGTATTACACGCGCCTAATATTAGGCTGGCCCAGCTCCCGTCTTAGAATAGGACGGTCTCGGCCAAGTTTTTGTGAAACATATTACATATTATGTAGAATAAGGATAAACCAAATATTGCAATTTACCCATGAGTGAAGCAAAGGATCTAATAGCCATGGTGGAAGCCATGAACCATGTACCTAACCAAAGATAATAATCATAAGTCAGTGATCATTTCATAAACGTTATGTATCTTATAGATAGAACACTTAAGATGTGTATAATTTGCAGCGTCAAAGCTTATGATAAAGAAGTTATTTGTTATCAGTAGTCGTCGATCATTTTCCTCAAGTCGAACTTTTTATAGAAGTAAAAATATACAATAATAGTTTTAGAAAGATGGAGCAATTAGGAACTGAAACCCTCATCCTTGATTCTCTAACCAGAGATAGCATCACAAAACCAAGTGTGAGCTACTATGTCCTCTCCGATAAAAGAAATTGTAAATGAGTCATGTAGACTACAGGATGGAACTGTAAGGTTGGTTGTTTAAGGAGTCAACATCATTAATTTGCAAACGGAAAGTAAATATACAAAAACTCAAAAACAAAAGCATCATATCTTCAACACTTTATTAACCTCACATATCACATGTTGACAACGTCAAGATTTGCTACATATTAACTCATTTTACCTAAAAGAAGTCGGAAGCGACATGGATCATTGCTTTTCCACTCGAATTGAAACAGGTAGAACACATAAACATCTTGCTAACAATCCAAATTTTAAAAGACTGAAAAATTTTGTTTGTCTTTTTGAAGAGATGATCTATTTGTCTACGCCCGTGAAAACGCAAGCCACTTAAATGGGAACCATATCTGAATCTTTTTGCTAAAACAACAATGTCGTCCAAATCTTGTGTTCAAATTACAGATTTATTCGAGTTCAGAAAGTTACACAAAGTGATGCTGCAATTTCAATGACTCACCGTGTTGGAAATAAGAAGCACACTCCGGTTCCATGTCAGCAATCCGTGTGCAACTCATTGTATATGCATAATAAACACATAGTTAGTTAGGCATTCTAATTAACTAATATAGATTAGTTGCTTTCTTCTCTCTCCTTCTTGTATATATATTCTCTCCTCATATCCTGTAGAATTGAATTCAATAATAAAAGAGTGTTTCAAGATTGTATCAATTTGCTTTCTTGCTTTATCACTGTCAGTTTCAACATGGAATCAGACAGTTGATTTTTTTCTCGATCCTTCTTCCCTTATTACGCTGCTTATCTTCCTCTATGGCACAGTCTTCTTCTTCCCCACTTATGTCTTCCTCTCGCATCCTTGAACCCACCAGTAACCCCGCCAACATCTACTACCTTCACCCATCTGATGTGGGTCACAAAATTGTTACCAGTGTTTTTAATGGTTCCGGGTACAGTGACTGGCGCCGTGCTATAATTCTCGCTCTGTCTACTAAGAATAAAATCACATTTGTCGATGGTAGAACCCCCAAACCATCCAAAGATTCCTCTGATTTGGTTGCTTGGAAACATGTTAATGACGTCGTCATCGGTTAGCTTTTGACTTCTCTCAAACCCTGCATCGCCAAGGGCGTTCAATGGCATAAAACCGCAAAAGAGATCTGGGACAAACTTCAAGAAAGGTATGGCCGTTCTTCTAATGCCCAATTATACTCTTTAATGGAAGAACTTAGTCAATTAACCCACGATCCTGTTATGTCTATTGCTGATTTTTACACCAAAACTAAATCGCTATGGGACGAACTAGATCACCTAAACCCCCTTCGTTCTTGTTCTTGTGATGAATGTTCTTGCAATCTTACTCAAAAGTTTTATAAACTTCAACAAGATCAACGTTTAACCGAATTCTTGATGAAATTAGATTCCAAATACATCCAAGTGCGTAGCACTATTTTAATGATGCCCAAATTACCCACTGATGCCCAAGCCTACCAAATTCTTGATCAGGAGCAACGACATCAGCACCTTAGTAAACTACACGAATCTCACTATGAGTCCCTCGCCTTTAATGTTGAAAGAAAACCCTCCTTTGAGAAGTCCAAGCCGTCGGTTCTTGGTACCCGCCCCGATAGACCTAAAGTGTCTGGCCACAAAAGGTCTGGATCTTACTATTGTGACCATTGCAAAGCTTATGGCTATAGTGCTGAACGCTGTTGGAAGCTGCATGGTTACCCATCTACTTTAAAGCCCAATACATGGCGTCGACCTACCAGCTCCGCTCATGTTGCACATACTAACTCTTGTTCATCTGATCCTGACACTGATGATCTGGTTACTGCCAAGCTTACCAACAGCCAATACAAACAACTCATGACTTTACTCCAACGAGAGGCTTCTGGTTTTCCTGACTTCTCTGCCACAACTACTCTTTTCGCAGGTACATCTTGTTTTGTTGCTCACAATACATCCTCTTGGATCCTTGACAGTGCTGCCTCTGACCACATCTCCTATGATCTCTCTCTTTTTCATTCTTACACTAATGTTAGTGCTCAAGATCATGTTATTACTATACCCGATGGGAGACAAGTCAATGTTCAAAGCATTGGCACTGTGTGCCTAAATAATGGTGTTATCTTACAAGGGGTGCTTTATGTTCCTGAATTCCATTTCAATTTTGTTGGCCCAATTGAGTTTTGATGATGACTTAACATTATAAACAAACAAAGCTTTAGAGAGTGTGTTGTAGGTCGTATATCCGATTTGTCAAAATCGTAGATGGCACCTAAGAGCCTTGTTGGAAGAATGCTGCGTGTCAAAGTCAAGGTCAGGTCAAAAGAGTCAATCTTGAAGGTCAAATAAAAAGTCAAACTGATTGTCCCAGTTCCAAGATTGATAAACTGAAATAAGATCAATTGGAAACAGTGCAGGGTTCTTAGCGAAGCAGTCTGAGAATAGAGTCAACTAAAATAGGAAAATAAGTTTTTCTCTTATTTAGTTGTTTTGTACGGATAAAACTAGAGGTTACATGGGTATATTAATTGGCAAAAATTAATTAACTAATTTAAGAGTTAAAAATAAACTTTTCTAAATAATCTCCACAAAAATAGCAACTTACTAATTTTAGCTTAATGTTTGCTAATTCTAACCGTGGGACTTGGACTAACTTCCAAGTCTCCTACGCACTTTCCCACATCGTAAGATAATGGAATTATGGTAGAGTTACACGGTCCTATGTCGTATAAAAGAGATATTGTAACCGGCCATAGATGCAAGAGTGCCCTAATCAAGAAAATCAAGAGAGATCATTCAAGAAGAGGAAAATATTCACTTGCTTAATTTGCCAATTAATTCTCAAATATTTTCCTTGTGCAATATTTAGTCTTTATCCAATTTTAGAGAATTATTTGGTAAAGGGTTCTTGAGTGTTGTTAATTAGACTTTGGGAAGTCTAAGGGGAATCGTGAGCAAGAACGTGAGAAAGAGAAGAGAAAGAGAAAGACAAGAAGAAGAGAAGTGGCCAAGAAGAGAAGAGAAGAAATTGTTTTATGTAATTGTGTTATAATTGCTTAAAACATAATAAGAGAAGATTAAAATCTGGAGTGGTCGTGGTTTTCTTTCTATTAGGCCTAGAAAGTTTCCATGTAAAATTCTTGTCTCCAATTTACATTCTTGCATTTTGCTTTAGTATTTTCTTTGATTTTAATTTCCGCAAAAACAGGGCATAAATACTAAAAAAAAAAGCAATACAACAATTCACTCTCCCTCTTGTTGCATTCATAATCTCTAAGTATTTCTAAAATTGGTATTAGAGCCTTGTTCCTCATTTTATCAGGAAACCCTGAGAGCCGTATCTTGGTATTTTAGAGATGTTGAAAATGAATGAACGTATGGAAGAAGGTTACTCTACTCAAAGACCGCCCACGTTCGATGGAAAAATCTACACATATTGGAATGATAGGATGGAAATCTTCATCAAGGCCGAAAATTATCAAGTTTGGAGAGTCATTGAAGTTGGAGATTTCGAGGTAACAACTACCAACTCCAATAACGAGACTGTTCCCAAACCGATAACTGAATATGAGAAAGAAGATTTTCAGAAAATGGAGATGAATGCTCTTGCTATCAAATCACTTCATTGTGGGCTTGGACCGAATGAACACAATCGTATTATGGGTTGCAAAACAGCCAAGCAGATTTGGGATCTGCTAGAAGTTACCCATGAAGGAACTATCAAAGTGAAGCGTTCCAAGATTGACTTGCTAATGTCAAAATATGAAAGATTTGTTATGGAACCTAGAGAAAGTATTTAAGAAATGTTTACTAGGTTCACTAACATAACAAACCAACTTGTCACACTTGGAAGGCTTATTCCCTAAGATGAACAGGTCAGGAAAATCCTTAGAAGTCTACCTCGAGATGACCGCTGGAGAGCTAAAGTCACAGCCATACAAGAATCCAAAGATTTCACAAAGTTCAATCTGGAAGAGTTGGTTGGTTCCCTCATGACTCATGAATTACATTTGGGAACAACTGACAGTTCCAGAAACAAAGGCTTGGCTCTGGCAGCGAATGAACAAGAAGAGTAAGAATGTGATGAGGAAGAAACAACAATGTTGGTTCGAAAATTCAAAAAGTTTTTCAGGAATAACAGATACAATAATCAAAGAAACAACAACGAAAGAGGAACTGCTAATTCCAAAACCAACTACGAATGTCACAAGTGTGGTAGCATTGATCACTTCATCAAAGAGTGCCCTCAATGGAAGAACGAGAAAGGCAAAGGGAAGCCAAGGGAAACAGGAAGACAATAAATGAAAGGAAACTTCAACAAAACTGACTTTCACGAAGCCATGATAGCTGCATGGGAAGAATCTGAAACAGCTAATCTTTGTCTCATGGCAACACATGATAAAAAGTCCAAAGGAAAAGAGGTATTGTCTTCTAATTCATCTCTTAATCACCTATATAGATTGGATAAACATGAATTGATTAAAATGATTTTGGAGACACAAAATAATCTGGAAAAACGAACTGTCACCTGTTTCCAAACAGAAAAAGACCTTAAGGCTAGTAATGACCTCGTATCCTACCAAAATTTATTTAGGTTTGATGTGCAAACTCGATTCTTTGATTTACTTGATCAAAATTGTATGTTAAAGGAAACTATAGAAAAGGTAAAACAAGAAAACATCATGTTAAATATTGAATTAAGTCAATATAAATTGTTAGGCTTAGAAGAAAAAATAAAGACCGAATCTATTCAAGATTTAAATGACGACTTTAAAAAGATGAAATCAGACCTAGAATTCACTAAAAATGAGAATGAAAAGCTAAAGCTTGAATTAAATTCAAGAGGAAAAGGGAAATCAAAGAGGTTCTCAAATGGATTCTTGAGGCCAAAACTAAAGGAACTGAAGGTCTAGGATACAATAAGTACAATAAAAAGAAGAAGGTCTACATTGATCTCTCAAGTAGTAGATATGTTCCTTTTGTGGCAAAACCGGGCACCTGAAATTTCAATGCTTAAAAAGGGAACAACATAACAAAACGAACCAAATATATGTCGATAGGATTTGGATTAAGAAATATGACTCATGTATAATCGACATGGAACCCAAGGATGGCTGGGTTCCACACTCTAACAATTAGTTCGTTTTGCAGGTTCTAGTGAGGGGGAACATCTCATGGTATCTCGACAGTGGCTGTTCCAAGCACATGACAGGTGATAGATCAAAATTTCTTTCACTAGAAGCCTATGATGGAGGAACTGTGACCTTTGGAGACAATATGAAAGGCGAGATCATTGCCAAAGGAAAAGTCGGAAGGTTAAGTTCCCATGCAATTGACAATGTATTTTTAGTCGAGAATTTAAAACATAATTTGTTAAGTATCTCTCAAATTTGCGACAAATGTAACTCTGTAAACTTTACTTCTAAAAAGTGCATTATTTCTAGGAATGACACAGGAGACACCATTATGGAAGGAATCAGAAAAGGGAACGCTTATGTGGTGGACCTTTACACTGTTCCCAAAGCAAGTCTAACATGTCTTAGTGTATTAGAAGATGACCCTCTTCTCTGGCATAAACGCTTAGGTCATGCTAGTTTTTCATTGCTTAATACTTTACGAACTAAAGACCTAGTAAGAGGATTACCGTCCCTTAAATTTCAAAAGGATGAAGTGTGTGATCCTTGTGCCAAAGGAAAACACGTATGATCGTCTTTTAAACATAAAAATGTTGTGACCACCTCAAAGCCACTTGAACTAATTCATATGGATCTTTGTGGACCAATGAGAATCCAAAGTCGCAGTGGAAAGAGATATGTATTTGTTATAGTTGATGATTACAATAGATTTACATGGACATTAGTTCTATCTAGTAAAGATGAGGCCTTTGATGAATTTGTTGCATTTGCCAATAAAATTCAAAAATCTAGTAACAATCAACTTGTCCACATAAGATCGGATTATGGTAAAGAATTTGAAAATTCAAGGTTTATGGATTATTGTAACGAGCATTGTTTAAGTCACAATTTTTCCGCACCTAGGACACCACAAAAAAATGGTGTGGTGGAACGTAAAAATAGAACATTAGAGAAAATAGCTAGAGTCATGTTAATAGCTAGTGGTCTCCCTAGAAACTTTTGGGTTGAAGCTGTTAATACTGCGTGCTATATTTTAAATCGTGTATTAATTAGACCGATCACTAATAAAACACCCTACGAATTGTTTAAAGGCATTAAACCTAATATTTCATATTTTCGTGTGATTAGATGTCGGTATTTTATGCATGTAAATGGAAAAACGAATATAGGTAAATTTGATGAAAGAAGTGATGAGGCAGCATTTCTTGGCTACTCATCCCACAGTAAAGCTTATAGAGTCTATAATAAGAGAATTATATGTGTTGAAGAATCTGTTCACATTATTTTTGATGAAACTAATTTTATGACAAGTGAACAAGAAACAGATGATTTTAACATAGGTCTTGCTAACCTGGAAGATGATGAAAACATACATAAAGAGCAAGAATAAGAAGCAAATGAACAGAGGCAGGTTCATAATGCTGAACCTAATCAAGAACAGAAACAACAAGAAAATCAAGACCAGCCAAATGTTCTTGATCCAGCTGTTCCCAGAGTAGTACAAGATGAAAGAAATGAAGCTCAGCAAAACGAAAATCAAGTCAGTGAGCTTGCTTCCACTTCAGTCTCCACAAGAGACTTTGTGCCTAAACCGTGGAAACATCAAAAGTCACATCCACTTGACTTGATCTTAAGTGACATAAGCAAAGGCACACAAACAAGATCCCAGATGAGAAGCTTTTGTGCACACGTTGCATTTCTCTCGACATTGGAACCCAAGAATCACGAAGAAGCCTTACAAGATTCAGATTGGGTTGCTGCAGTGCAAGATGAACTAAATGAATTTGAAAGAAATAAAGTGTGGCACGTGGAACCAAAACCCAAGAATAAAAAGATAATTGGGTTAAAATGGGTAATTAGAAACAAGCTGAATGAGCATGGAACCATAGTAAGAACAAAAGCAAGATTGGTAGTTAAAGAGTACAATCAACAGGAAGGTATTGACTTTACAGAAACATTTGCTCCTGTAGCAAGGTTAGAGGCTATTAGAATTCTAATTTCATTTGCTGCTTTTATGAATTTTAAGTTATATCAAATGGATGTGAAATGTGCTTTCTTAAATGGTTTTCTAGAAGAAGAAATCTTTGTGGAACAGCCGCCTGGCTTCGAAAATCCATCTTCTCTAGATCATGTCTATAAGCTTGATAGAGCTCTTTATGGGCTCAAACAAGCTCCTAGACAATGGTATGAGAGATTATCTAAATTTTTGATTGAAAATAAATTTATTAGAGGTAAAATCGATAAGACCCTATTCTTTAAGAATAGAGGTTCAAATATTGTAGTTGTTCAAATATATGTTGATGATATTATTTTTGGAGCCACTAATGAACTATTATGTAAAGAATTTGCAGACCTAATGAGTGACGATTTTGAAATGAGCATGATGGGAGAATTAAATTTCTTCCTTGGTTTGCAAATTAAACAAATGGCAAACGGTATTTATATCCATCAATAAAAATATATAAAATAACTTCTAAAGAAGTATGTTCTAGATAACGCTAAAACAAACCACACACCTATGGCTACTAATATTAGATTAGATGAAGATACTAATGGTACTAATGTCGACCAAACAATGTATAGAGACATGATAGGATCTTTATTATATCTAACTGCTAGTAGACCAGATATTTCGTTTAGTGTTGGCTTGTGTGCTAGATTTCAATCAAATCCCAAGCAATCACATCATACGGCAGTAAAGAGAATTCTAAATTATTTAAAGGGAACAGATGACTTGTCCCTATTCTATCCAAAAAGTGATGTCTATGACTTGAAAGGTTATAGTGATGCCGATTATGCAGGAGATCTTGTGAATAGAAAGAGTACCTTAGGAATGGTACAATTTCTTGGCTCATGTTTAGTATCTTGGTGTTCCAAGAAAGAAAACGCAGTTGGTTTATCCACCGCTGAAGCTGAATATGTGGCAGCAGCAGCTTGCTGTTCCCAAATGCTTTTGATCAAACAACAACTAAGAGATTTCGGTATTAAATTTGAATGTGTTCCTATTCATTGTGATAATACTAGTGCCATATGCATATCGAAAGATCCCGTGCATCATTCTAGAGTTCTGCATATACAAATGAGCAAGTTGCAGATATAATGACTAAACCACTTCCAAGGGAACAATATGAAAAGATGAGGTCCAGCTTCAGTAAGGTTTGATGCCAGGATTCCTCCTCAAAGCAACGTGAAAAATTGGAAGGGTTAGATCAACCACAACAATCGTGATTGAGAAATCAATTATTGCGAGATTTAGGTATACAACTATCTTAAGTACGTGCCATGAATGTTTTCTTTATTGCATGCTTAGCTGATTAGACCAAGTAGTATTTGTTCGTCTTATGTGATTATGTCCTCATATTAAATAAAAAAAACGAGGACATATGTTTTCTTTAATTTTATTCTCAAAATTTTCTTTATTTTTCTTTTTCCACAAATTCCAAAATTACCCGCGAACTTTTCGTTACACAGCACGTTGACACGCAAGAAACTGAATCAAGAAGTATTACAAACCCTTCATATAACCGTCCCTTCACTCATTTAAAACCCACTCTCTCACGTCCCATCCATCACTCACACAAAAGCAGTACTACTCCTTATTACCAAAACCGTCAACCCATTTCATCCTCTCTCTCTCCCTCAATCCTTCATCTTCATCCTTGTTTAAGCCATTAAAACTCCCATATCATCTTTATCTAGCAAAAACATGAAAGGCAAAACACCAACATTCATACAACTGACACCTCTTCAAGTGATTCATCCTTCACAATCTGAAGCACCACCTTCATGTTCTAAAAAACGTCAAAAATCAACCACGCCAAAACCCATGCAAGCCAAAACCAAACGAACTCATCCCAAAGGGATTTCCTCATCCAGACCATCGAAGAGGACCAAGCAACTTGACCCAAACAGCGCCGAAGAAATTGAAAAAGAAATGTCAGTTGGATTTGGGCATGATAAATACCGGTATGACTCAAACCCCTTTCCCCAATTACATGCAATTTTAAGTAATCAAGGGTGGGAAGTTTTGATGTATGACTATTCATGCAACTCGATTTATCCTAATCTTATGCGAGAGTTTATTCAAAAATTTTCTATTGAAAATGGGGTTTGCTCGAGCACGGTTAAGGAAATCAAAATTGAACTTAACAGTCTTATGTTGGGGGAATGGTTCAATGTTCCTGCTGTTGGTTTTGACACATATTACGTTGGGTCAAAGATTGTTTTTTCGGGTATCAATAAGACGACAATTTTAATATTTTTAGGTATAAATGATAAAAGACGTTTTAGCCATAATTCTTTATCTCCGCTCCACAAACTTTTATATAATATTGCCAGAAGATTTATTTTGCCACGCAACTCCAAGCGTAGTAAGGTAAACCTTCGTGATGCAACCCTGATTTACTGTTTGGCTAACCACATTAAGATCAATTTCCCTTCGTTAATGATATCTCACCTGGCTGACTGTATTGAGAAGAAAAGTATGGTAGGGTATGGTGGCTTGTTAACCCATGTTTTTAAGATGTTTGGCATTCCTCTAGATGGTCTAGAATTTCCCATGAGCGCCAAAAACAAAATAGGTGCAAAGTGTCCTAATAATTTGCATCTCCAATTAAATGAAAAGGGAATTTTATAGGATGTTAAGTATGTCAGTTCGGATGAGGAGAAGGTAGAAGAAGTAAAAGAAGAAGAAAAGATGGAAAAAGAAGAAGAAAGGGAGAAAGGAGGAGAAGAGGTTCAAGAAGCTGTTCCCTCTGCCAGTACTGATAAGGCAGAGGTGAATGAGGAAGAGAGAAAAGCTTGTACTGAGGGGGAAGATTCTGGAGAAGGGGAGAATGATGAACTTGAGGAAGGTCATTCAGTGATAGTTCAGATGATGAGGAAGTTGCTATGCCGGTCAAGGAGGAACTTGTGCTCACTCCTAGAAAGAGCAGCAAGCTAGCCTCAAAGCGTCCCACTGGTTTGGATGATGAAATTACCTCACAGCCTCCCCAAGCTCCTCCTTCACCAAAACCAGCCACACCTCCACCACCTCATGTACCATCACCACCACCATCACCTATACTCAATTCACCTTCACACACTACACCTGGTATTGATACTAATCCCTCTGTTCCTCCTGCTAATCTTGATCTTCTTCTTTCCAAATTTATTGATATCCAGTCTCAAGTCTACGCTTTTCAAGATGAAGTTCAAGTCTCACTTGCTTCCATCACTGACAAGTTGTCCTAGATGGAAACCCATCTTGGAGAAAAACTGGATACAGTTGAAGTGCACACTGAATTTATTGATGAGGAGACTGCCCATTGATTTCTTCTTCTGCTTCCGTGATCAGTTTATGTAAAGTTTGTTTGTTGGCCTTACTGTCTGTTTTTCTTAACAATTAAACAATTTCTATCTTTTGAGTACCAGCTAGGGTACTAATGTGCTCGATTTAGAGCACACTTATATCCCTACTTTGGTGTCGAGTCTCGTCGTTTTACATTGGTTTTATGCATATTACACTCGATTTTACCTTGTTCTTGTCTCCATGGTCTTTAGAGGTCATTTCAGGTGTTTTCGGGAGATTTCAATGTGATTCGGATCGAGTTCGAGGCTTAGACTTCAAAGTCGAAGAAGACGCACGTGTTTCGAGGCGTTCACAAGTGTTTCGGGTCATCCCCGAAGATATCGCGGAAGTCAAAAGTCGTTTGATGATTGTTTGAAGCTTCAACGTGACCAAAAGAGCCAAGAATCCTCCCATTCGACCGAACCCCTAGCACATTCGGTCGAAGCTTGCTGCAGCTGCCCAAGTCCAAGGCCAAAGGTCACTGTTTTAGCCGAATGCAAGCCCATTCGGGCGAAGGAGGCAGATTCGGTCGAAGCTAAGTGTGCTGCTCCCAATTCATTCTTCATAAGTCACTGGAAATCCCGAATTCGACCCACATTCGGTCGAATGCTGCAGCTTCGGGCGATTCCTTGCTAAATCCTGGGAATGTCTTTTTCTTCGAAGCTTTGCCACGTAGGTTTCTTTTAGGGCTTTTGTCCCCATCTCTTGTAGCCTATATAAAGGCACTCTTATGAACTAAAACCCTATGCCTTGATGGTTAGAAACCCTTTCTACCATTAAGAACATCATTTATTTCTTTCTTTCAATTACTTTCCCTAGATTAGAGATTTATTGCTTTCTCATTTACATTCAAGCTTTGTATCTTTCATTTCCTTTAAAGTTTATGTAAGTCTATCTTTCTTATTCTCTTTATTGCTTTTATTTATCTTTCATTTATGCTATTTAATGCTTTCCTCTTCTATGCTTTATTTATTGCTTTGAATCTTGTTCATTTACTTTCCATTCTTGTTTTTGTTGCTCTTAATGCTTTCTAGTGTAGTTGGTAGTTAGAGTTATTGTTGTATCTTTCATTATTGTTGATTTCCCTCTTGTCCTAATGTCTATTTCCATGTTTTACTCTTTGTTCTTAGTTATAGGTTCTTTAAATATGCTAGAGTAGATTTCTTAGGGGTTTTGGTTTGGTGAAACCCTAGGTTTGATGAATGTTGCTCATATGTTAGATTAGGGTTGAGGTTGTTGTGGTTTGTTTGATTGATATTCGATGAATATCTTGTCCTGCCACTCCTTAGTGAGACATAGGGTGATTATGGGTCGTTCGCATGACTATAGGTCATCAACTCCCCCATGCTATCTAGAGTGTCTCGATTGAGCCACGCTCAATCTCCCTTGACCTAGCTCTATATGAGAACATAGTATCGACCTAGGGTGGATCCTTACCATCCCCGTTTGTCTCTTACTGATTTCTTAGTCTTGTTTATCGCTTTCCTAGTTTAGTCTAAACACCCTCCATTTATACCAATCACATTCTTTACACCTAGCACTTAATCTCTCTAGACCTTGTCTCTGTGGTTCGACCCCCGACTTACCACTACACTCATTGTAGTAGCTTTTTGGGTGATTATAAATGTGTTTGCATAGCTTAGGTTTCTAGCGTTAAACGACGCGTTACAAACCAGTTATCAAAATGGCGCCGTTGCCGGGGAGAAGGCGTTATAGTTAGGTTTTGTGCTTGTGTAATCCATTTTATTTCTTTCCTTAGTTTTTGTTTTAAATAATTTTTGCTTTTCAGTGCTTACGCTTGGTTTCTAGTGTTGTTTGCATGAGCTATAGCACAAGGAGATCACAGCTACAGCTTGTTCCATACAATCCCGAGATACAAAGGGTCACTAGACGTTCTCCTCTTCCCATTCAACGTCAACCGTCTATACACAATCCTCCTACACCAATGGCCGACAATCAACCACTCTTTGGGCAATTTGGGGCCCCGGGGTCAAGAGAATTTCAAGGGGGCGTAGTTCTACCGGATGCCCCACCAAACTTCTGCATAGACCCACAAAACACAAGAATGGTAAAGGAAGCTCCATTTTGCGGGTTGAGAAACGAATGTCCTCTCTTACACTTGGAGGCATTCACGGAGACTTGTAGATTCATACCGCAATGCCCTAACCACCCCGATTTTGTCAAGCTATGCCTCTTTCCGGTTAGTCTAGTAGGGGACGCCAAAGATTGGTACAAGTGTTTAGAGCCCAACTCCATCACTACATGGGAGCAATTGAGAACGGCGTTCCTCGAAAGGTTCTATCCCACAAATCACATGCAAGATTGGCGCAAAAAGATCGCGTCTTTCACACAAGAGGATGATGAGAGCCTAACTGCCGCATGGACTAGATTTAAGGGTATTCTCCGAGCTTGCCCCCATCATGAATATGGGGAGAACCATTTGAATACCTTCTTCTATGATGGTCTCGACGATTCGACTGACGCCCTTCTAGACTCCGCGGTTGGTGGGCAACTTTCAAAGGTCCCATGCAACCGTGTGAAGGCAATGATTGAAGAGGTTGCGAAGAATAGCACTTGGGGTGGAGCAAGGGGTAGTATGCAACAAAAGGGTGCGATCGACGGTGCTAATCTAGACTCGATTGGTGCAAAAATTCAAGCAATCATGGACAAGAAATTGTCCAAACTTAAGTTAGCCCAAGGAAGCTCCAACATCTCCGTCGCTAGTGAAGCCAAGTGTTTTTCATGTCGTATTTGTGGGGGCACTAATCATGACACATCTTATTGTGGGGGTTTAAATCCAGAGCACGTGGCATCGGTTGATTATGGGTCAAGTGCTTATGAAGGGGCCCAAGCAACGAACTTTGATGGGTATGGGTCCAATCCCGAACATGTAGCGGCTATGGGTTATGGGAACATGGTCAAGGGTACTCTCAATACACCTTATTCAACAACCCGGCCTCCCGACCTCCCTTCAATCTGAACAACAGTCAAGGAAACTTCAACCAAGGCTACAACAACAATCAAGCCTACCTTGAACGTAATTGACATTAGGATAAGCCAAGTTTTTGCCTTTTCCTTTTCTTTTGTAACCACATTATCTAACCTCCACATGAGCCAAAATGTTCTCTTTCTTTACCTAGAGGATAGTTTAGTGATGGTGGGTTTGTTGCGTGCTGCAGTGATTGTGGGCCTTTGGTTATGATATTACGGTTGTTGGTTTGTATGACTCTATCCATTTCATGTCCAGCTCGTTATTATTTCTCCCCTATTTCCTCTAGTGCTTTCATTGTTATTTCTATGATTGAGACGACCTTTCTCTTGTTTCTCATTGAGATTTTATACACATACATATTCATGTGAGTGAGAAGGTCGATGTTTTATTGGAAGATGAGCTTGAAGACACTTGTTATTCTGAGATTTCACATTTTTTGATAGTGTTTGATGAAAGAGATCATCAGTGTTTATATGAGTTTATTGGGTTATTAATGGTCGATGGATATAGTATTCTTTGATTTATCATGAGATGTTTGTGGTAGTTTTGTTTAGGTTCACTTGCTATCCTCTACTCAGCTCCATACTCCCAAATGTATCCCACCTTAACCCTAAGCCAACGTTACACCCCTTTGTGCTAACCTGTTCGACTTGGTTCGATTAGTTTGTTCTGTGCTGAAGTTAGATATGTCACGATCCCCATGATTTGCCCCTATTAGGTGTTTGATTCTCGACTCATCTTTAGTCGGACGATTATGAGCGAAACACGAACCATAATCAAACACATGAGCGTCATTGCATATTTCTCACATCTTTTGAGAAATTACCCGGGGAACGTAGACTTGTGACCTCTCTAGGTAGTGGGTGGCATAGCCTGTGTTGTAGCTTTCCCCAGTGATCTTAAGCTTGTGGAATTGGTCATTCTCTTTGGTATTGCGCTCATTGAGACCATTGTACTTGCACACCTATGGCTAGGGAAGAGTTTTGCTCACGCACATGCTTGTATTGTTTTGTTCCCCGCTCACCATGTTTGTTTGCTTTGGATTTGTGGGTCTCCTTCTGAAAACCCTCACGAGACCATACTCATCCTCTTTGGGAGACCTTGAGGTTTAAAGGGCTTGTCGTACTTGCTAAGTGCGACCGTGATTCCGACGACAATGAGTTTTAGGTTTTATTGCTTTCATAGTTTAGTTTAGTTTTGCTTTTGTAGTTAGTTTGTTTTTGGGGTGCCCTTGTGCTTTCATGTTATCCTACCTAGTCTCTTTGCTAGGGACTAGCAAAGGTTTAGCTTGGGGGAGTTGATGTGCTCGATTTAGAGCACACTTATATCCCTACTTTGGTGTCGAGTCTCGTCGTTTTACATTGGTTTTATGCATATTACACTCGATTTTACCTTGTTCTTGTCTCCATGGTCTTTACAGGTCATTTCAGGTGTTTTCGGGAGATTTCGAGGTGATTCGGATCGAGTTCGAGGCTTAGATTTCAAAGTCGAAGAAGCGCACGTGTTTCGAGGAGCTCACAAGTGTTTCGGGTCATCCCCGAAGATATCGCGGAAGTCGGAAGTCGTTTGATGATTGTTTGAAGCTTCAAAGTGACCAAAAGAGCCAAGAATCCTCCCATTCGACCGAACCCCTAGCACATTCGGTCGATGCTTGCTGCAGCTGCCCAAGTCCAAGGCCAAAGGTCACTGTTTTAGCCGAATGCAAGCCCATTCGGGTGAAGGAGGCAGATTCGGTCGAATCCCAAGCTAGCTTCGGTCGAAGCTAAGTGTGCTGCTCCCAAGTGATTTTTCATAAGTCACTGGAAAACCCGAATTCGACCCACATTCGGTCGAATGCTGCAGCTTCGGGCGAATCTACCCCAGCTTTGGCGAATCCTTGCTAAATCCTGCGAATTGCTTTTTCTTCGAAGCTTTGCCACGTAGGTTTCTTTTAGGGCTTTTGTCCCCATCTCTTGTAGCCTATATAAAGGCACTCATATGAACTAAAACCCTATGCCTTGATGGTTAGAAACCCTCTCTACCATTAAGAACATTATTTATTGCTTTCTTTCAATTCCTTGCCCTAGATTAGACATTTATTGCTTTCTAATTTACATTCAAGCTTTGTATCTTTCATTTCTTTTCAAGTTTATGTAAGTCTATCTTTCTTATTCTCTTTATTGCTTTTATTTATCTTTCATTTATGCTATTTAATGCTTTCCTCTTCTATGCTTTGTTTATTGCTTTGAATCTTGTTCATTTACTTTCCAATCTTGTTTTTATTGCTCTTAATGCTTTCTAGTGTAGTTGGTAGTTATAGTTATTGTTTTATCTTTCATTATTGTTGATTTCCCTCTTGCCGTAATGTCTATTTCCATGTTTTACTCTTTGTTCTTAGTTGTAGTTTCTTGTTTACTTTTCATCTGCTTATTTTATGGTCAATGATGTTTTAGTATTTTATGGTCTTGTTGAAAAATTATGCTCTTGTTTACTTTTCATCTGCTTATTTTATGGTCAATGATGTTTTAGTATTGCATATCTTGAATATGTTTTGGCATTTGCTGAATTAGTGTGCTGCGTACTTTCTCAATTTGTCTAATGCTTGCCTTAGTGCTGTGGTTTGATCGATCCCTTACTTTTTGTTTGATGTCAAAAGGGGGAAGAAAGGCAACTAACTTAATTGAACTTGTGACTGTTTATGCTCTTACTTAGTCTTTGTTAAACGCTCAAGTTAAATTATCTATATTTAAAATGTTAAATGAAGTTAAATGTTTATGGTTTCCTACTTGTCTGCTACACTTTAGTTTTGATAAGTATTAGTTCAAGTTATACTTGAATGTATTAGCTTGCTTAGATTATTAAAATGTTTTATTGGTTATTAGCTACTGTCTCTAATCACTTACCTATAATCATCTAAGTGTAGAATAGAAAAGTCTTAAAAACTACACATAAGTAGAGATATTTGATACTTGATTCATTGTGTTTATTATTTCTATGTTTTTTGGAATATGATTACATTTAAAAACTTAAGTCATGTTTAGTCACATGTACATTGATATGTTTTAAAGTATAATCTTAGAGTAATTTGTTTTGATGAATGCTTGGTAAACTATTTTGTAATGAATTAATTTGCTAAATGTACTTAGACTTGCTTTAATCTCTAGTATGTTCTAGTTTATTTATGTTACTGTATTTTTTAATTAAGTTTGCTTATAATGTTTGCCATCATCAAAAAGGGGGAATTTATTGGCCCAATTGAGTTTTGATGATGACTTAACATTTATAAACAAAAAAAGCTTTAGAGATTGTGTTGTAGGTCATATATCTGATTTGTCAAAATCGTAGATGGCACGTAAGAGTCTTGTTGGAAGAATGTTGCGTGTCAAAGTCAAGGTCAGGTCAAAAGAGTCAATCTTGAAAGTCAAATAAAAAGTCAAACTGATTGTCCTAGTTCCAAGATTGATTAACCAATATAAGATCAGATGGAGACAGTGCAGGGTTCCTAGCCAAGCAGTCTGAGAATAGAGTCAACTAAAATAGGAAAATAAGTTTTCCTCTTATTTAGTTGTTTTGTACGGATAAAACTAGAGGTTGCATGGGTATATTAATTGGCAAAACTTAACTAACTAATTTAAAATTAAAAGTAAACTTTCCTAAATAATCTCCACAAAAATAGCAACTTACTTATTTTAGCTTAATGTTTGCTAATTCTAACCGTGGGACTTGGACTAACTTTGAAGTCTCCTACCCACTTTCCCACATCGTAAGATAATGGGATTATGGTTTAGTTACATGGTCCTATCTCGTATAAAAGAGATATTGTAACCGGCCGTAGATGCAAGAGTGCCCTTGTCAAGAAAATCAAGGGAGATCATTCAAGAAGAGGAAAATATTCACTTGCTTAATTTGCCAATTAATTCTCAAATATATTCCTTGGGCAATATTTAGTCTTTATCCAATTTTAGAGAATTATTTTGTAAAGGGTTTTTGAGTGTTGTTAATTAGACTTTGGGAAGTCTAAGGGGAATCATGAGCAAGAACGTGAGAAAGAGAAGAGAAAGAGAAAGAGAATAAGAAGAGAAGTGGCCTAGAAGAGAAGAGAAGAAATAGTTTTATGTAATTGTGTTATAATTGCCTAAAACATAATAAGAGAACATTAAAATCCGGAGTGGTCGTGGTTTTCTTTCTATTAGGCCTAGAAAGTTTCCACGTAAAATTCTTGTCTCCAATTTACATTCTTGCATTTTTCTTTAGTATTTTGTTTGATTTTAATTTTCGCAAAAACATGGCATAAATACTAAAAAAAAGACAATACAACAATTCACCCCCCTCTTGTTGCATTTATAATCTCTAAGTGTTTTTACAAATTTGATCTCTGTTAGTAAACTATGTAAAGATCTTTCATGCCATATGTTATTCACACCTGCTGATTGTTTCATTCAGGACAAATTGACAAAGACCCCATGGCTTCTTGGTAGGAGTGTTATTTATCAAACTAATGCAAGAGTGGAATTTTCAAGCAAAAAGATTGTGCCCCATTCTCTTCCGCAAGATTGTAATGTCCAAAAGATTGATAGTTGTAATATTGTTCATCATAATAATAAAGATTGTATGTCAACATTGTGGCATCTTCGCCTAGGGCATATGCCTATGCATTTAATAAAAAAAATTGTTCCCTTCTTTATTGATTGACTCTACTTATGCACTATTTGCCCCATGGCCAAGCAAACAAGGCTGCCTTTCCCACACAGCCTCTTGAACTTCTCCATATTGATATTTGGGGACCTTATCGGTTTCCCACTCGCCAATCCCACATTGGCTTTGTCACAATAGTTGATGACCATACATGGTTCACTTGGACATACCTCATCAAACACAAAAGTGAATTCCCCTCTATTCTGCAATAATTTGTCCTCCTTGTCAAAAACCAGTTTGCTCTCAAAGTTAAGTCCATTAGATGTGACAATGCCAAAGAACTTACCCAGGGCAATGCTCTCCTTTTCTACCACCAACATGGGATTTTTCTCCAAACCAGTTGTCGAGACACCCCACAACAAAATGGGGTTGTCGAACGCAAACATCGTCACCTCATTGAAGTCGCACGAGCTTTATTTTTTCAATCACAACTCCCTAAATCCTTTTGGGGGGATTGTTTGCAATGTGCCATTTTCCTAATCAACACGACTCCTACCCGTAACCTTAATGGTTCCACACCATATGAGCTTCTTTACCAACGTCCTTCTAATTTTTCCATCCTACGAGCATATGGTTGTTTAGCCTATGTCTCCACCCTCAAACAAAGACGCCCTAAATTTGCTCCAAGAGCCACTCCCCATGTCTTTATCGGTTACTCTCCCAACCACAAAGGCTACAAAGTTCTTAACCTTGACACAAAAATCGTCACTATCTCTAGGGATGTTGTTTTCTTGGAAAAACATTTCCCCTATCATTACCTTACCTCCACCTCATCTCCTACTCCTCCCTTATAGTTTTTTCTTCCTACCTCCACTAATAATCCATGTCATATTGATTTTCCTAAGCCAAATCTCCCTTTCACTACCTCTTTCCCTCCTCCTGCCCCTACGAATGTCCCTTCTAACCTTTCTTCTATTCCTCCTATCCCTTCTCCTCCTGTATCTTCTCCTCCACCCACTACTGCTTCTTCTATCCCCACACCTTCCCTTAGACAGACCCAAAGAACCATTAAACCCCCTTCCCACCTCCAAGTCTATCACTGTCATCATGTTGACACCAATCATTGGTGTAACATTGTCTCTTCTTGTGCCCTTTCTGCTACTCACAAATCCATTGCCCAACATCACCAAGAACATCTTGATCCCACATCTTATACTGAAGCTGCCTCCTCCCCTCAGTTGGTAGCTGCTATGCAAAAAGAACTTCAAGCACTTGGCTCTAACAACACTTGGACCCTTGTGGACCTTCTCAAACACAAAAAACCAATTGGTTGTAAATGGGTTTTTAAAACCAAACTATGAGTTGATGGCACTTTGGAAAGGCACAAAGCTCACCTTGTTGCCAAAGGCTTCACCCAGAAATATGGAATAGATTTTGAGGAGACTTTCTCTCCGGTTGTGAAACTTACCTCTATTCGATGTTTACTAGCTGTGGCTGCTAATCATCATTGGCCTATATACCAGTTGGATGTTAATAACACCTTCCTCCATGGCGACTTACATGAAGAGGTATTCATGAAAGTACCTGAGGTGCTCCATGTTCCTCCTAACAAAGTGTGTAATTCAAAAAAATCCCTTTATGGTTTGAAGTAAGCCTCACGCCAGTGGTTCGCTAAGCTTGTTCATACCCTCCTTGCTCAAAACTTTACTCAATCCAAATCGGATTACTCCCTCTTTATCCAGAAATCTGGTACTGACATTACACTTCTTATTGTATGTGTTGACGACACCCTCGTTACTGGTACTAATCTCAGCATCATCGAGGCTCTAAAGGCCCATCTCGACACCACTTTTAGCATCAAGGACCTTGGTACTCTACATTTTTTTCCTGGCATGGAAGCAAGCTTCATCGACAGGGGCATTATTTTGACCCAAGAAAAGTTTAGTAAAGAGTTAATTCATGACAGTGGCTTTACTAATCTTAAACCAGTGCTTACCCCACTGCCCTCTCACCTCAAATTGTCTGCCCTTGAAGGGGTCCCCTTATCTGATGCTACTACATATCGAAGTTTGGTTGGAAAACTGAACTTCCTTACACATACTAGGCTGGACTTGTCATACTCCGTACAAACCCTCAGTCAATTCATGCAGCAACCTACTGATCAACACTTTGCTGCTCTGAAACATACTATCTCGTATGTGTCCCATACTGCTGGATAAGGCATTATGCTCCAAAGATCTACTAAACTTAACCTCCAATCTTTTTTCGACTCAGATTGGGCTTCTTGTGTGGACACTAGAAGGTCTATTACTGGGTACCTCATCATGTTAGGAAATTCACCCATTAGTTGGAAATCAAAGAAACAATCTACAATCTCTCGTTCAAGTTCAGAAGCTGAATATCGGGCTATGGCCTCCGCATCCGCTAAAGTAACTTGGCTCATCAGGCTTCTCCATGACTTTAGCCTACATGATCTTCAGCCTGTGACTCTCTTTTGTGATAATCAGTCAGCCCTACACATTGCTAAGCACCCCGTCTTCCATGAAAGGACAAAGCACATCGAGATTGATTGTCACTTTACTCGAGACAACGTTCTTGAAGGGCTCATTTAGTTCTCTTATCTACCTACTCATCAACAGTTGGCGGACATTCTTACTAAAGCTCTACCTTCACCACGGTTTCACGAGTTACTATCCAAACTATATGTCTCTCCTATACCACCTAGTTTGCAGGGGGGGTGTTGGCAATAAGAAGCACACTCCGAATCCATGTCAGCAATTCGTGAGCAACTCATTGTATATCCATAATAAACACAAAGTTAGTTAGGCATTCTAATTAACTAATATAGAATAGTTGCTTTCTTTGCTCTCCTTCTTGTATATATATTCTCTCATCATATCCTGTAGAATTGAATTCAATAATAAAAGAGTGTTTCAAGATTGTATCAATTTGCTTTCTTGCTTTATCACTGTCAGTTTCAACACACTGATACTTAGTTTATAGATTTCTACATGAAAATATTGGATCGAAACATAATGGAAAAGAAATGGGAATATTGTTGGCATGTCTAGGAATAAAGAAGTAGAGTTTGTAAATATAGAGTCTTACATAGTAGTCAAACTGAGTGATCTCAGAACTTTAACTGTGTCGACACTCCCATCTACTACCACAAAAATTAATGAATCTATATTATTGCTTGATCCAGATGGACCTTTGTTTTGGGTCCTCTTGCACAATTTTCGCAGTTATGAATTTGTTATAACTAAATTATAACAAACTCTAATACAATCATAGCTGTAACAAATTGTATACTATACTCCAAGCAAATGCCAACACATCCTTGATACCATTTATTTTGTTGTAAATTGTGACTTTAATTTTATAAATCAACAGTACTAGCGGAAAAAAGTCTATTTGCTGCGGTTTTAATGCCTATATATGCTGCGGTTTTGGACCCAAGCATTAGTGGTGGTAGCTGATAGCTTAAACGATAGGCTGCGGTTAAAAAATGCAGCACAAATAAGTATTATCGGCTGCGGTTTTTGGGCACAACCGCAGCCTATAATACATTTTTTTATTTTTCAAAAAAATATACTATAGGTTGCGGTTAACCCAAAAACCGTACCTTTACATATATCTATATCTATATACATGTATGTATGTAATATATATATATATATATATATATATATATATATATATATATATATATATATATGTATATATATATATATATGTATATATATAGTATATATATATATATATATATATATATATATATAGTTATATATAGATAGATAGATAGTATATATATATATATATATATATATATATATATATATATATATATATATATATATATATATATATATATATATATATATATATATATATATATATATATAGGGAGAAGTTCAAGTGCGATCTGCGCTTAAGTGTGAACCGTGCGAACCTTGTTACTTTTTAGCAAAAAGGTGTTAGTATTTTCTGTGAAATTTCATTGGTAATAGATTAAAAGTTTTTGATGTAAAAGTAACACTTTCAAAACCTGTTTTGTTTTGACCAAAAAATGTTACTTTTTAGCCACAAAAATCAAGGAAAATAAATAGTAACACAATTTTGCGAAAAAATAACAGCGTTAAGCGTACAAACTTCAAGCACGTTTGCTGGAACTCGAACTCTATTATATATATATATATATATATATTATATATATATATATATATATATATATATATATATATATATATATATATATATATATATATATATATATATATATATATATATATATATATATATATATATATATATATATATATATATACAAGGTTGTTATAATCGCGATTCTAACTTGAATCGGAGATGACCTGTAGATGACCTGTAGAATCGGATCGTAAAATCGAATCGTAGAATCGTATGATTCTACAATTTTGCAAAAATAAGAAAATGTGATTGCTAATTTATATTGTTTTGTAATTTTTATTATAAAATAACAATTAAAATTCATTTAATATTTTAAATAAATTATTTTCATTCAAAAAAATACATATATACATCTTATTTGTTGCCTTTTCCCCTTATATTAATGAATTGATAAATATAGTAAGATATATACACTAATTATATAATTAATATTTTAATAGATCTTAACACCAAATAGATACAGTAAGAATGATCCTTACTAGATTAATCATCACTAATTAGAGAGATCTGATCATATAATAGTTTTTACAAGTCCTAATAATTTCATAACACCAACTGAAATAACTAAATAATTTTCACAATTAATAATGCAAATATTATCAATTTCGACACCAATTCAATTATCAATAAGTTGGTAACACCAAATGAAACCAAGTCTCTTATGACAATTTAAATAAAAAAATAGCTCGAAGGTAGTAAAAATTTTCTTACAAAAACTAAGAGCCCCAACTCCTACGTGTTTTGTTCGTAAAACAGAGATATTATGGTCAGTAGTCTCATTTAATCATTAAAAAGTAAAAAAATTAGCAATTATGGTTTAGGGACATAGTTGATTGGGTGGGCTAAAACTCAATTTAGCATTTTTGTGGAGAAGTATTAGAATCGTATAGAATCGCTAGAATCGTACGATTCTAGTTACGATTCTACAATTCTATATGATTCTAACGATTCTACTTGCGAGAATCGTACGATTCTAGTTACGATTCTACAATTCTATTCTAATTGATTCCGAGAGAGTTAGGTGCAAACCTTCTTTATTTCTGAACTGCAAACTTCTTACGTAGGCGTGTTGGATTTAACGGATGGCTAGGATTTGCGCGGGAAGTTTTGTGTCAGTTATTACTTGTACGTTATGTTTTTCATTCAATTTTGATTTTCCTTTTTGGCTCTCTCTCTCTCTATGATTTCTGTATCAATTTTAATTATTCTTTGTGAGTAAATTTCTTCAATTGCTACATTTCTTCAACTTCAATTACTTTTTTTACTTTGTTCTTTTTTTGATGACTTTTTGTCCTGTTTTCTGCTTTTTGATTTTATTTATTACTGTGTTTTTTTATGTAATTTTCGTGTTTTTAAGTAATTTTTTTAATGTACTTTTCAATTTTCTCTGTTTTGTTTATGTTGTGTTTTGTTTATGAACTCATAGATTTAATTTGATTAGTATGTGTTTGTATTTTATTTTTTTGTATTTAATGTTGTTCATGTTAATGTTTCTGATTTAATGTTTTGTTATGGTTTATGTTTTTTATGTAATTTTCGTGTTTTTGATTCGTCTGGAGGGTCAAGATTGGCGTGGGGAAAATATTTGGTTGTTTCTTATGACGTTTTGTTTTGCATTCAATTTTCGTTTCCTTTTCTCTTTCACTTCGATTCTCTCGGTGATTCTTAGTGATTTCATTTCAGTATTCTCTCGAGTCTTTTCTGCGATTCAATCTTCATTTTCAGGGATTCACTTCACTTTTCACCTTATTCGTTTATTTGTTGTTTTGTTGTTATTTTTCATCGATTATGTGGTTTTTTTTTAAGTTTTTAATGTGTTTTAATGTTATTTTTATGTGTTATATGCCTCTTTAGTGTTAATGTTATTTTTCATCAAATTACAATGTGTCATTTTATGTGTTGTTATATGCCTTTTTAGTGTTGTTTTCTGAACACTTATTTTAATATGAGTTTATGTGTTTCTCTGTAATTTTAGGTGTTTCAGATTATATACAATGGTTGTTACTCGAAATTCTCAACGGTCTCCCCAAACAAGCGAGGTTACAAGTATCAACAAACTTATTGCTAAGCAAAAGCGGAAAAACGGAAGAAAAAAAGCCAAAGCGGAAGATAAAAAGCGGAATAATGCAAGTCAAGGTATCAAAATGAGAATAGCAATTATCTATATTATGGTATTTTAGTTGTTGTTTGTCAATTTTATTTTACTTTCTTTTATTCTATATGTATTTTAGACTCGATGGACAATACATCACCATCAACCAAACGTCAAAAAATTGTTGATGATGATAAAGGTGTGGAAGAGGCATTGAGAGAAACTCTTTCATTGCCTATGTGTTCTACCCGATCTTCATCAAAACGTAGGCAAGTCAATGAAGGAAGTAAAGGTATTATGTTACTTGTTACTTATTTAATAATTTTTATTATTATGTTTTGATATTTTTATGTTACTTTACACTGTTATTATGTTATTTTTCATAGAGTGTTTTACTATATTCTTGTATGCATTCCAGATCAAGTTACTGACACTGCTCTTGTGAAGAAATCTAATAGTCAGCAACATATATGCCAACAAGAAGGTTGTTATACATTCATTTCATCTTTGTACTTCTTTATGTTTTTATTTGATCTTTTATGGTTACTTTCTTATGTATTATTCTATATGTATATTAGACTCGATGAAAATAACATCACCATCAACCAAAACTCAAACAAGTGTTGATGTTGATAAAGGTGTGGAAGAGCCATTGAGAGAAACTGTTGCGACACAACATGACGTAGCTGTTGCAACAGAAGATGAAGCTATGGAAGTTCAAGGTGAAGCTGAAGATGCAATTGGAATCCAAATTGAAGCTGATGCCAAAGCTGATAAAGATGATAAAAGTACAAATGATCACTCGAAAGACGGTATGCAAATATAAATATAAATTCATTAAATAATTATAGTTTAGTTAGATTTCATGAAACTAATATAAGTTATAATATTTTTATGACAGTTGAGGCTAGACCAATTTCAGATCCTGCAAATGAAAGTGCGTACTTTAATGTTCTTTTTAATTAGTTTTGCTATGCTTAATGTGAAATACATGTTGCTTTTAACTACTGCCTAAATTTATAAGTATGTTAAATTTTATGAGTATTGTCAACTTGAATGCCTAATTCTAGATGATCTCAAATCTGATGAGAATGCAAATGTGATGATTAATGCAAATTTGATGATGAAACTTTTTGCCTTAACTGTTTATATTTAGTTACATTTTAATCTTTTTGCTGTGCTTTATTTGAAATTCATGTTACTTTTTAATTATTGTTTTAAAGGTAATCCTGATGAGCAAGGAAATGATGATTCTATTTCTGAATATGAATCGGTAACTAGCGAGCCTGAAGAAATTGAGGAAGATGAGGAAGGTGAAACAGCTAATGTTGATGAGGAAAATCAAGATGAAATTGTTGAAGAAGTTGTACTTGAACAAGGTATTCAATTCTAAGATATTTTTTAATTTCAAGATATTTGTTAATTGTATATTATAACTTGAAGCTATATACTGTTATGTATAGAGCTGGAAGTTCTTGCAAGTGAAGGTGGAAGAGGTTGTACGTCAGAAACAAAGGAAAAAAAAGGAAAGGAGGCAGTTAAAGGTATAAATTTTATTTTTTATTTTTATATATTATTTAATTATTTAATTTGAATTTGTGTTACTTTCCAGATATTTATTGTTTTTCTTGTGTTGTATTATGATTTTAAACTATGAAAAAAGTTTCAAAGCTTGTTTCATCCGAGATTTTTACTAGTACAAGTTCAAGTGAATCTTCATCTGATGATCAAAATCAATCAGAATCGGGAAGTGATGATAGTGAGACCGAAGAAAAAGGTATTTTCTATTTCCTGTACTTTATACTTTTTCATGTTGTTTTTTAATTGTGTGTTATTGTAATTAAATTTTTTTTGTTTTTCTATATAGAAATTGAACCAAAGATGAAAATTGTCAATCAAAGGAAAAGAAAACAAATAACAGGTTTGCGTTTTAAGAAATTTAAGTTATATAAAGTTTTTTTTTTTATTTTATTTTTTTGCTTTAAAATAATTTTTTTTTGTAGCTGTTCAAATTCAATCGCCTTCTAGGTTGACTAGAAGTCGTGCTTTGCAGTTAAGCTTAGCTTCTCAAAAAGCTAAAGTTGCATCTCCATCTCAAAAAGCTATTGTTCGGAAGAAGAATGTTGCATCTTCATCGGTTATTGTTATTCCTGACGAGTGAGTAATCGGAAACTGTTGATATCTTTGTGTACACATCTTTTAACTGAGTTGCTATTAATGATAATTATGTTTCTTTTTGCTTATTTTTGGTTGTTAGTAACATTTATTATTTATGCGACCTGTTCTAACATTGATGCAATTTATAGTATTATGCCCTAATTCATGTTTTTCTTTAAATTACACCCAACAAAAAACGTATGTGTAGAATTGATCCAGTTAACATTGATCATAATTTGAGTTTCTCTATAATAGAAGTATGTGTAGAATTTAGTAATGTTGATTTTAAGACATGTTAGGTTTTTAACAAAAACGTGGATTAGTTTGCTCTTATATTGTGCATTTGATTTTCATCTCTTTCAAAGAGGTGTAAATATTAATTTGTAGTTGACATCTTTGTGTACACATCTTTTAAGTGAGCTGCTATTGATGATAATTATGTTGCTTTTGGATTAGTTTTGGTTGTTAGTAACATTTCTTATTTATGTGGCAGGCGAAAAGAATCTTTCCATTTGCTTTCGAATGCTGGGGGACTTATGATGTTGGGTGATATGATGTCTGTCAAAGAAAAAGAAGATTTAAAAGAAATTGGTTTTCATGGGTTGTTACATGTAAATTTGTTAAAAAGTTTTCACGGGATTGTGGGTTGGTTAATCCAACAATATGAGACAGAAACAAGTGTTTTTATTGTAAATGACACAACTAAGTTTACAATAACAGCATTTGATGTCTGTGACATTTTTGGTTTGCCAATAAGTCATTCAAATCCTGTTATTGAAACTTCTAGGCAAAGAAAAAACAATCCTGATACGTACTTGATTGAGCAGTGGAGGGAGAAATTAAATTGTCAAAGTAGGGAAATCTCTTCTCAAAAGTTGTTTGATATGATTGTCACTGATTTGAGGGATGGGGTCCTAATTTTAAACGATTTTTTGTTATGTATGTCAATGTTACATATTTAGCACCCACTCCTCATAAACAAGTGGATTAGAGTTTAGTTAAGCCTTTAGAGGATGTTGCTGCGTTAGGGTCGTTAGATTGGTGTGGTTGGGTCTTGAAAAGGCTAAGGGAAAATGTTAGAAGGACACAAAAGAAGGAATTGAAATACATTCCTGTTTGTGTTACTATTTTGGAGTTGGCATATTATCACTGTTTTAGCATGAGGGGAGTTTGGCCTTCCAAAGAATTACCCCTAGTGCAACATTGGACGTATGATCTTTTGAAAGAGAGAGCCAAGTCTGAGTTGAAAGCTAGATCCATGGGGCTGGGGGAGTTTGATTCTTGTACTTTCCCAATCTCCTCAAAGAAGATGGACAAGAACATTGTGGATCTTCAACAACCAAATGTGGTTCAAAAGGATTATTTGCCGATTCCCTTGCCAGAAGGGTACAAGATGGTTAGTGATGAGGAGATTCATAATGACTCAAAAGATGTGAGTTTACTTATTTTACTGTTATGTTTTATGTCTTTTAAGACATTTACTGTTTCGTTCTGAGATTTTCATGTTGCTTTTTAGTGATTAAAGTTTTCATGTTTATGTGTTATACTTATTGTTTGTATTCTACATAGTTTTCATTTTTAGTCATTAAAGTTTTCATGTTTAAGTTCACTTTCATGTTTATATTTACTTGATGTTTATCAAATATTCTTGATCTACAATTTATTGTTTTTTTGACTTTTTATGTTACTTTTTATGGAAATTGTTGAGGAATTAGCTAAGATGAAAAGGAATATGGATATTGTCACTCAATATCATATGAATAACTTCAAGAGATTGAAAGCAAGGACTCTTGAAGCCACAACCTCAAGTCGCGAGAATAAGCGGAAAGACTCTTTATCACCAACATTTTTACAATGGCTTTCTAACCCTAATGTGTGGAAAGAAATTGATGATGTGGTTGATAAACTTATGGATGTTAGGACAAGAGCTTCTAATATTGACTTTCCATCATTTGACTTAGGGTTGGAAGAATTTGAGAATCTTAATGTTGGGCAAGCAAAGAAGAAACCTAATGTTGATAAAGGAAAGAAGAAGATGATTTGATGAAACCAAATGTTGTCTTTGAAAAACTCTTTTGTGTAATCTCTTTATATGATGTAACCTTTATTATGATGTTAGTTTTGTGATGAAACCAAATGTTGTCTTTAAACAAAATGTGGTTGACAAACTTATGTTGTTACTTTTAGGAAAGTAGTAACGGTTTTCTAGCTTTTAGTAACATATAACTTACAAACTGTATGTTTTATGCATGTTTTATATTAATATTAGTCTTTCTTTCAATTTATGTTATATTTAAATACCATGCATGTGATACATTTGTCATGAGTTTGTTTACTTTTTCAAATTCTTTCTTTCAACTATAATTGTTTTATGAAGTTTAGCAACATTTAACTTGCAAAAAGTATCATTTTTTCATCCTTTATATGATTATTGGAATTTAATAATAGTAGTATTTACTTATACTTCTATAATGTTTCTTAATATTTCTTAATATTCATATTGAAGATAAACTATAATGTTCAATTACAATTTTCAGAATATTCATATCCATAGTTGAAAGAAACCTTTTTGTAGAAGAAAGAAACACATATGTAGTAGAGAGAAACATAAATATCTCCAATTACATTTCTAAACAATTACATAAATGTTTCTAAACACGTATTAGACAGCATATTTATATCATACAAACATTTTTATCATACAGAATATTAATAAACACATGTAGTAGACAAAATATTTCTAGTACAAAACTACATATGTTTTAGATATAATAATTCTAAACAATTACATAAATATTTCTAAACACATTTCTAGTAGAAAACTAGTACAAAACTACAGTCTAATCAGTTTTTGATCTTGAAGTGTGCAGTAACATCTTCTTCTCCAGCAGCAACACAAAATGTGTACCTAATCAAAGTTCAAAATAACAAATTTTAATAGTATGTTGAGCTTATCAAAACAATTATATTTTTAATGAAAAATCTCACCCAAAAGGATAATAAAATACTTTAGAATCATGACTTGCTTGATCTTGTACTCTTTTTTTATGACCACATTTTCCACATGTTTTCAGCGCTTTAATAATAGACCTATTAGCCTCTTTGTCATTACAATCACTTTCCTTTCTAGTGCCCTTATTTGAAGATACTTTTGGATTTTGGATGTTAATAACTTCGGGTGCTTTACATCCAATAAAATTCTCTAAATCTTGATCTTTTGTTTGTTCGACTAAACCCTTATTTGAAGATACTTTTGGATTTTGGATGTTAATAACTTCGGGTGCTTTACATCCAATAAAATTCTATACTACTTTCACCAAACCAACACAACGATGAACTTCGTTTCCAAACATCTCCTAATATCCTTTTTTTTGGATCATCAATAATAGAATCAATTAACTGTACTCCATTAACATCATATACGGAGTTTTAAAGCATGTTTAGTCCACCTACTCAAAATGTGTTGCTCAGACAATTTATTAACACCCTTAGCATTTAAAACCCACAAAGAATGCCTACATAAAATTCCAACACGTCTAAACATCTTACATGAGCAATCCACCTCAAGTGTTTTTGGATCAAAAACAACAGTAAAAAGCCTTTTGTTGCCCAAATAAATCACTGAAAAGCAATCTTTACCATTCTCAACATGATGTTTTTCTAGACCACATTCAAAACAAGCGGTAATTTTCACTTGAAAATCATAAAAGCGCAAGAGTATATAAGGAAGCATGTTTTTCCAACATTAACGGTGTTTTAAGTGGCGGAGTAAACAACTTATCCTTACTTTCAAGTATTTCTAGTTTATGACGTTGTGCATCCATTGCGCTTTGAAATCGCATTTGAAGCTCGACTAAAGTGAGAAACTTGTTGACAAAAAAATTAAAAAAGTTATTCTCACTTTCTGACCTTGATGTAGTCCTAAACAAACCACCCATATAAATAGATCTAAAATAAGCAGGAACCCACATTTCTCTAATATTATACATAGTTGATAACCAAACATTTTCATCCAACTTTTGTTCCTTATAATCAAATAGCAATTTACTCGTTCAAATTCATGTGGCTCATTGTCCCTATTGTACACCAAATATTAATCCGTTTAAAAATTTTCTCACTACGCAATTCAAATACTTTATCCTTCAACTTTTTCATTATGTGCCACACACAAACTTATGAAGCGAATTTGGAAAACATTGGGTAAACAATCTTAACATGAGGTCTTGATCAGTAATAATAGAAAAGCTACTGTTTCCCCATAGCATTCAAAAAAGTCTGAAAAAGCCACGTATATGATGCAACATCCTCCTTGCTACTTAAACCAATGGCAAATGTAACACATCGTTTATGATTATCTACACCCGTGAATGGCACAAACACCAAATTGTACTTATTAGTGCTATATGTAGCATCTATTGATATAGAGTCACCAAAAACAAACACCAAATTGTACTTATTAGTGCTATATGTAGCATCTATTGTATAGAGTCACCCATAATGCTAAGCATAGTGATTTGGGTTCATCAACATCGAAGTCAAAGAAAAGCTAGGGTAATTTTCTTTTTTCTAAGAAACATTTCAACAAACATTTGACCATCGAAGATCATTTATATATCCTTTTAAATCCCTATAAAAATTCTTAAAATCATCTAGGGATGAACCAACGCTCATGTAGCTTCCTACTTGCTCTTTCCACATTCTAAATGAACTAGTGGGACCTTGATTCAACTTCAAATTATTAAATATAAACCTTTTTTTTCCAATGTGCATGTCAGATGAACCTTTCATATGCAACCTAGTAGTAGGAGATGCAAAACCATGGTTATGACCTTCTACAAACTTAAAAACAACATATTTTTCATCTTTAGTCCTACGAAAACCAATTACAGCAGGACAATTTACACGAGAATGTAAACGTTTTCTCGTAGTGTTAGATTTCATAGTTCTCTGCCCTTGTCTATTACAAACAAAATACTTAATCATTACAACATCATTAGTCTTTTTCTCCCCAAAACGTCTAACTTCAAAGCCACAAGCATTTGCATAATTCTTATAAAAACACAAACCATCATCTAATGTATCAAATATCATATTTACTTCAGGAAGTAACTTTGCTTCACAGTGAGGAATTACTGTTTTGGGTTCCCCATATAGGGCAACTAGCATTATCTATAACTAATTCATCAATTTCTTCTAACTGAACCTGAAAAAGAGAATTACAATATATTTTAATAAAAAGAAGCTTTTATACTTTAAAAAATAACACTAATAAAGCACAATGTCTATCTTTTTCAGAACACTCATTCTTCAGCATTTATATCAGTAAGTTAGGTCCTAACAATTACAGTAATTGAAATCGAAGCAATTTAATATTTATAAACCCTAAATCATAGAAACAAACAGTAATGTAAAATGAGAAACGCATAATCGAAGAAAATCACAAAATTTCATAACAAAATAGTAACAATGAACAAAAGCCCTAATTCAAAACACAGAACAATTTAAATAAAAAATTCAACAAATAAAAGTAATAGGATTGATATTCACACCATTACTTGTAGGCAAAACAATTTTTGAGTTTGAAATGAATTTTTTGCTGCAATTCACTTTAAACTCCAATTTGTTCTTCAATAACTGTAGAAAATAGATAAAATTAGTTATTATTAATTTACAAAAAAAAACATGAAATTAAGAATTGGTTCTTGCCTTTTGTTGATGTGTTGTCGACTTGTGTGCTTCTTTAATGGCGGAAGTGAAAAATCACGAAGGGAGAAAGATTTTCGGAAGAGAGAGAAAGTTTCAGAGAAGAGAGAGAAGTGCAAATGCGTAAAAAAGCTCAAAAATGAAAATGTCACGAAATTACCATTTTGCCATTAATAACCGTGTCAATCATCGCCGTTACTTGAAATCCATATAACTGAATGCTTAATATGCGACGTTAAGCATATAACATGGGTTCTGACAGCGCCTATATATACATTATATATATATATATATATATATATATATATATATATATATATATATAAAAAAAAATTTTATATAAAATATATATAAATATAGGAAGGATAGAGAAGGTAATAGTAAAAACTCCGTTGATTGATTAAGATCTAACGGTCGAAAAAAATTTGTCATAGCAGCAGATCTAGTAACACATATTTATGAAGAAAACATCACACATTAATTTAGAAAACATCACACTTTCAAGTGACACATGTTTATACAGAAAGTATCACATAATAATTAAGAAAGCATCACAATGTTTTTTCTATTCTAAAACGCGTGCAAGATGGACCATTGATCTAAGATCTAATGCATGAAATTCCTTCCTATCCTTCCTATTTTAACACCCCTTCTTATTTGATCCTAAACCTATATATATATATAATATATATATATATATATATATATATATATATATATATATATATATATATATATATATATATATATATATATATATATATATATATATATATATATATATATATGTATATATATGTATATATGTATATATATATATATATATATATATATATATAAAATGTTGTGAGTGGTTTCTAGAGAGAGAGGCTCTCCTAGGGTTTATGGTTTTCCATTCCCTTGGTGGGCCTCACGGTGGTTTCGTCGGCGCTCACTGGTTCTGCTCGTTGGCTTTCTGTTCCGTTTTGTTCTTTGCTGTGTTTTGAATGTTTTTGCATTTTTTTTCTCTGTCTGTGGCTCTTTTTGTGGGTTTGTTTCTTGTCCTTCTTAGTCCTCTCTAGGTTATGGTGTTCTAGATCTTATTTTTGTTGGTTTTTTTTTGAGTTGGTTTTTTCATTTTAGGGGTAGGGGGTTCGGTGGCGGCGAGGGTTTTTGCTGGAGTGAGGGTTGCATGGTGATAGGCGATAGGTCTTTAGTGTCGAATATTGGTGTTTTCCTTCTGGGGTCTTTTTCTTTTGACGTTTTGGGGGTTTTGCTGGAGTTAGGTTTGCAGGGTGGTAGGCGAAGGGGCTTCAGTGTCGGAAATGGTGTTTTTCTTCTAGAGTCTTTGATTTTGACGTTTCGTATTCTTCTGGGCTGTGGTTCTCTGGGTTTTTGTCTCTTTGACGTTTCGTATTCTACTGGGGTTTATCCTTTATCTCTTCGTATATTGGTGTTCTCTCTACTGGGTTCATTTTTTTTTTCCTCTTTGGCTTCTCATTGTCTTTGGCGTTTTTGACTGGTCTGGGTGTCGACGGCCAGGTCTTTGGGTTTCTCTTTGGTGTTTTCTTGAGGTCTTGGTGTATGGTAAGGGTGTCAGCTCGGGTTGTGTGTCGGCGGCTCTGCTATGTTTTTAGGGTCGTTTGTGGTGTTGGGTGTTTCCTTTCATATTTTGTTGTCGTCTTCTAAGCTGTTGCCTAAGTGTCGTTTCTTGTCTGGAGGGCTGATCTTTAAGATTGGGTTAGGATCGTTTGGAGCTGGTGGGTATTTTAATTCTGGGTTGGTTGTTTTGACGGTGGAGTTGTCTGATACCCCGTTTTTGTTTTTGTATCGTGTGGTTTCTGGGTTTAATCTTACGAGATTATGGAGTTTTGGGGAGCTGGTTTTAAGGTGTTCGGCGCTGGCTCTCGATCATAGCTTTTTGGGGTTGTTGTCGTGTGCCTATTTTCTCTTGGTGTTTGAGGTGCCATGTCTGTTTTTGAGATGGTCTGCTGCTTAGATTGAGGATATTGGTGATGGTTATGGGAGCGTTGACGACAGTGGGTCATCGTGTTCTGTTATAGCGACTGCATTATGTTGGTTTTGCTGGGTGTTGGCCGGTTTCTTAGGCTCAGTCTCGTCGGCGCTTTGTCTGGGTGTGTTAGTATTGGTCGGAGTTAAATGATCACGTATGGTTGCTGGGGTGCTGCGATGGTGACGACGGATTGTTGAAGATAGGCGATGGTATCTCAGGAGTTGTTTTCTGGAGCTGTCTATGGTGCTGGGTCGTAGATGTTTCTGGATGGTTCTGAGATGACGGGAGGTCGGGTTTTTCAGGGTTGGGCAGCCGATTGGAGTTGACAGGAATCGGTGTGGCTGGGTTGTTCATGGAGGTGGTTTCTTTTTGGGGTGTTCGATTCAATGGAGGCGTTAGCTTAGGCGTAGTATTCTGTTCTGGTGTTTTTATTCTTTCTGATATGTCTTTGATGATGGTGATCCGGGCTCAAAGGAGTTGGAGGTTAGTTTTTGTGCTATCTTTGGGTGGATGGGGAATGGGTTTTTACTGGTGACGCATGCTTGTTCGAGTGTTGGTGCGTGGTGTTTTCTTTTCTGTTGGTGTATGATGGGGCTGTGATGTTGGTGGCGCACGGTGTGTTCCGGTCTGCCTGTTTGATGGCTGTGGTGTATATCTTGGTGCGATACCGTTGCGTCAATGCAAAAATTGGTTCGTGGTGGAAAGCAATATTGGAGAGCCTCCATAATCCTCTGATTTGGTGTCTTATGGGTGATAAAGTAGTTTTGTATATGGCGGTGCTTGTGCTATATTTTATTGTCTGGTGTATTAGGTGTAGAAAGTGGAAAAACTTTTGGTGATGCATAGTCCACTCCTATGCTGTTTAGAGTGGCCTGTTTCTTGGTCCCATATTCCAATGGCTTTTTTCCCGCTAGGGGTTTTTTTATGCCGGAGGTTTTGTGGGGTCCCAAGTTTCAGTGTTGGTGTTTTCTCTTTATTATCTATATATTCCAAATTTTAAAAAAAAATTGTGCATATAAAAATAAAATATAGAATATATAATATACAATATACAATATATATACCAATATAAAGTCCTAATTTATTATCGAAAATAATTACTATGAAACATAACTACCAACATAAATTAGCAAGATACACGACAACTTTATCTTTCACTTCGCGCATTTCCATGTCCGTCAATTTTCGTCTTTCCTATGGAGTGTCGTATAAAACCTAAATAAAATTATATGAAATAATTAAAAAGTTAATACATATAATTAGATTTTCTAATAAATATATAATATTATAATTTAAGAACATAATAAATACTTACGCGTTAATATTTTCTACCCTGACGTTTTTCATGGCTTGTATGATATCATCCATAAATTTAATAACGTAGTAGCCGCTGTCTATGCTATTATCTTGGTGAAAACACTATAAAAAAATATATTATACACCCTCCGTTCCTTTTTATCTTCCACTTTGGGTTTTTTCACAAATATTAAGAAAGAAGGAATCTTTGGTGATAGTGCTTGTTATTTTAATTATATAGTAGTGGAAATTAATCATTGTATTGAAAATATAAGAGAAAAAATAATTAAATAGTAGTGTGAAGTAATGATTGTATTGGAAGTATTAGAGAGAAAATAATTAAATAGTAGTGTAAAGTAAGGAAAGTGGGGTTTTAAGGGGTAAAAATGAGATAAAAACTTCCCAAAAATAGAAAGTATTCTAAAGTGGAAGAACTTTTGAAATAACCCGTTATAGTAAGGTGGAAGAACATAAAGGAACGGGGGGAGTATATGTTAGTGCCAAAAATGCTTCAAAACCGTTAAAATCGCAACTTAACACGTAATTGCAACACAATATATATATATACCAAATAGTGTTATGTGCCAAGTTTAATACATAACAAACCAAGTTTAAACTATTTTACGCGCGAATGCGCGAAAAATGCTTCAAAACCGTTAAAATCGCAACTTAACACATAATTTCAAGCATATGACAATTATATTCGATTCTAACCACTTCAACACAATAATATATACCAAAATACTGTTGTGTGCCAAATTTTGTGCATAACAAACCAAGTTTAAGCTATTTTACCCGCGAAAGTGACAAAAACGCTTCAAAACCGTTAAAATCGCAATTTAACACGTAATTTCAAGCATATGACAATTATTTTCGATTCTAACTACTTCAACACAATAATTGTAGAAACACTTAGAGATGTAGAACTCAACAAGAGGGGGGGTGAATTGTTGTGTTACTCTTAGGGTTATTTTCGCCCTGTTTTTCTTGCGGAATTTATATAATGAAAATACCCAAAGCAATAAAAAGAAACTTGAAAAGAACACCAAGATTTAACGTGGAAAACTTTCTTGGCCTTGTAAGAAAGAAAGCCACGACCCACTAGGGATTTCAACTTTTCTTATTAATTTTATGTAATTACAATTCTTTATTACATAAAACTTCTATTCTCCTTCTATTCTCTAGGCCTAAACTTCTCTTCTTCTTCGCTTGTTCCCTCTTCTCGTTTGTCTCTTCTCTCTTTTACATAAATTTCTCACTTTTCCCTTTTAGACTTCCCAAAGTCTAAATTACACACTCATAAAAACCATACAAGAAAAATTCTCTAAAATTGGATGAACAAACAAGGAATAGCACAAGGAAATATTTTCAGAATTAACTAGCAATTAAGGACACTTAATATTTCCCGTTTCTTGATCTTGATCTCACGAATTAATATGTGGACACTCAAAATATTTTTCTCAAGATCTTCTCCTTTTTCTCCACTCAATGCCGGTTATAAAACATAGTTTATATATCCATTAAGATTAGATTATGCCATAAACCCATGATCTAATGATGTGGGATTAGTGGGCATAAACCGTGTAATAGTGGGTGACGATACTTGGGGGTTACTCCAAGTGTTTTTGTCTTTTAGCTAAAATTAGGTTAGATCCTAATTTTTAGGGAGTTATTTTAGGGATTAATATTTTAAAAGTCAGTTAATTTAATTACCGAATTAATTCCTTGTGCTAGCCTATTTTTCCATCCGTACAACAAAATAAAAGGAAAATAAAAATAGAAATTTATTTTCTTAATATCTCGTTGACCATTTCTCTGACCAGTTGCGCTGGGAACACTGCATTGTCTCCGTTTGGACAGTCTTCAATTTTGACCAATCTGGAACTGTTCCTATGACTTCTAGCATATGACGTAGACTTGTAATGTTCTTTCACAACTTCTTAGGTGCTATCGACGATCTTTAATAATCGGATATATGACCTATCAAAACAATCTCAAAACCAATTTGTTTATTTATAAAAGTTTAAGTCATCATCAAAACCAAATGGGCCAACAATAATATATACCAAATACTGTTGTGTGCCAAGTTTCGTGCATAACGAACCAAGTTTAAGCTATTTTACGCGCGAAAGTGACAAAAATGCTTCAGAATACTTAAAAACGCAACTTAACACATAATTTCAAGCATTTGACAATTGTATATGATTCTAACGACTTCAACACAATAATGTATACCAAATAGTTTTGTGTGCCAAGTGTCGTGCATAAAAAACCAAGTTTAAGCTAATATACGCGCAAAAGTGACAAAAATGCTTCAAAACCGTTAAAATCGCAACTTAACATGTAATTTCAAGCATATGACAATTATTTTCGATTCTAACCACTTCAACACAATAATATATACCAAATACTATTGTGTGCCAAGGTTAAGGCATAACAAACCAAGTTTAAGCTATTTTACGCGCGAAAGTGGCAAAAACACTTCAGAAAACTTTAAAACGCAACTTAACACGTAATTTCAAGCATATGACAATTAATTTCGATTCTAACCACAACACAATATTATATACCAATATATTGTTGTGTGCCAAGTTTCGGGCATAACAAACCAAGTTTAAGCATTTAACAATTATTTTCAATTCTAACCACTTGAAAACAATTATTTTCAATTTTAAGCTATTTTACGCGCGAAAGTGGCAAAAACGCTTCAAAACCGTTAAAATGACCACTTAACACGTAATTTCAAGCATTTAACAATTATTTTCAATTCTAACCACTTGAAAACAATAATATATATCAAATAGTGTTGTGTGCCAAGTTTTGTTCATAACAAACGAAGTTTAAGCTATGTTACACGCGAAAGTGACAAAAACCCCTCAAAACACTTAAAAACGCAACTTAACACGTAATTTCATACCTTGTGAATCACTTAATTCAAATGTATTCTTTCCGTGTGATCTACACGCATATAATTAACATCGTCCTCATCTGCATTAACCGATTTTGGATTAATAAAGTGTGGGGAGTCTTCAAAAGCATCATATTCTTCGTTATCATCAACATCACCTATACTAAGGATACTTCTTTTTTCCGGTATAACAATAGACCATTTTTTATCAGAAGGGTCTACAATGTAGAATACTTGGTTGGCTTATGTGGCTAGTATGAATGGCTCCTCACTATCACACAAACGATCTAAGTCAATACAAAGAAACAAAGGCTACGAAGAAACACTGATGAAGCCTCAACATCCAAAGTCAATACAAAAAAAGCAGTGCCAAAGTCCAAGGCATCAAAGAGGGGAAAGGGCAAAGTCCACCTGTGATTAATGTCATGTAATTGTATTAGCTTTAGGAACTAACTTTTGTTTGTATTATATATGGTTGTATGGCATTTGACTAATTTTTGTTTGTATTATATGTGGTTGTATGTCATTTGAACTTAATCATTGGAAGCAATGTAATATAGCAACATCCAGTAGTGATATTTAACAGCAGTGTTTACATACAAAAACCATTTCATTAGCTTAATAATATCAACATCCAATACTATATAATTTAGGTCTTAATAATGGCCCTAATGGAATACAATACACAATTTAATGCATAATAATAACAACAACCAACAAAAACAAGAAAAACATTACAACATATTTCATGAAGTCAGCAACCCTAAGTAAGCCATCAACCTTATTACACAACCCTAAAATAGTAGATTTTAGTTCATTGAATTCATCTCTACTCATGACCTTAGGAGCAGGCTCTTGAGCATCTGTAAGTGTAGCTTCATGAAGATTTTCCTTCAAATCATATGAATAGCCCCATTCAAATGCTTGGCACGAAATACATTTGTAGTAGATTCTTCCAAGATTGATAACTGAACCGGAAACCCTAAAATCATAAAACTTAGACGGATCACAGTCGCATTTCTTCAACCTTACCCAGCTATCACCAGCTTCAACATTGGGGAATGCCTGGTGTCTTTTGGAGGTACCAGAGTAGACTTTGCCACAAAAAAGTTGAGTTCTTGGATGAGGTAGCCATGGAAGGAGAAGGAAGATGATAGGGAAGAGAGAAGAAAGAAAATCGAGCTACTGAAATGAAATAACACCTGGGTATATAAACATCCATCAACAATTAACCATGGTTAGGTTAGATTTCAAACCTAACGTGTATTTAACGGAAAAAAGTGCAAAAGTGTCACGGTTGTTATTACCACTAAACCTCAGTGGTGTCATTGGAAAAAAAAATTAAGTTTAGACATCATTAAAATCGGATACCTCAGGGACACCAATGATAATTTTCCTTAAAATAACGATAATAACCGTTGATGGTTATAAAATAACCAACAAAACAGAAAACAATGTTTGCAAGGAAAAACCCCACACACAGCAGGCCTCCGCGAACCGGGCAGAAGCCTGCGAGCCGCGGAAATGGCTCTGCCTGCCTCCGCGAGCCGCGCACCAGGCCGTGGGTCGTTCACTTGGTTCTGTCTCGTTTATGCTTTCATTTACAAACTTGGGATATACCTAATTTATTTAATTAAATTTATTCATCTAATTTAATTAATTAACATTCCGATAACCATTATACACTTCTAAATTACAACATATTTGCTGATATTCCAAGAAGCTACTGTATACAACAACAGTTTTGAGGATAGGTGATATTTCGATCTTTTGGTCAGTGATCAGAGATGGATTGAGAAGTTTACAGAAAGAATATAAGATATTTAAAGAAGCAAGATGTAAAAACTTTGTCCAAGTGGTTTGAAAAGAGACTGTTGACTTTCCCAGCTGCAGATTCTGGTAATCTTACATCAACTGCATGTGCCAGAGGGAGTTCCATGTATTTTCTGATGATTCACTTTCGGGAGAGTTATTCAGTCATATATTCAATGGATTGCTGCTACCCTTGGAGACGGCATTTACAGTATATGATATTCATACTACAAAATAATAGTCTCTCCTTGATGGAGAATCTAGCTGTTGATAAGCATCAACTGCAGGAATTGAAGTTCCTTTTTAGTTTTTTCGAGACTATCCTGTCTGATTCTGGATCTTTTTCAGCCATCCCAGCTAAGAACACTGGAAATCCTTGTCTGATAGCTGTCGAGGGCTGGGTTCTAGTGGTAGTAGACCGGATAGTTCGTTAAAAAATTCTAAGACTTTCTTTCTTATTGCTAGGAGGACACCTCATAGTGTTGGTTCACCTTCAATTCCTACTGATCAATAATATATTACTCCACAAGCATAGAATCATTATTCACCAAATGAATTGAGAGTGAAGTTTAACTAGTACGTCTTAAAATTAACATTTTGAGCTGAAATCTTTAAGTTTTTCTTTTGCACTTTTTGCTCTTACGGAGAATTTAGTGTTAATTGAGAGAACATAGTATACATATATGATTTTAACATATTTGTCATTGCTGTTGACAATCTAGAGTAGCCACCGTCAGCTGAATCGCTGCCTAAAGACGCTGAAGCTACTGTTGGAAAGATGTTTAAGCGGCAATGTGTTGTTGCTGTCGTCTGTGCTACTGATATCAATGCTAGCAGAAGGTTTTTTAGGCTATTGGGTTCAGGTCTACTGGACATAGGTGTTGTTAATATACTCTGCTAATAAGTGGGTGACCATATACTTCTTCCTTCACTTAATATTTGGGTATAGTCACTCTTCATTGCTAACTGCCTCCATAAACTTTCAATAGTAAAAGTCATCTTATATGACTGAAGAAAGAGAGAAGGGATGCAAGGAACTCTTCTTGATGAGGACTATATATATCATGTGTCTAAATAGCAACATTAGTGCCTACTGGCTGCACAGACTGCACTTGCGGCTGATGTGTCGTATGCGAGGATGTTGTATGCTTGTTTAGCTTGTGTTAGTGATGTTAAAACAACCCAAATCAACTTTCACCGTTAATTTGATAATGTAGAATCTGAATCTGCTATACCATACTTCAACTAACAACTCGGAGCTTATACGTAAAAGATCACATGAAAATATTCCAAGCAATGTTTTAAACTTTAATTAGAATATCCCAAAAAACCCAATGAAGAGACCGATCGATTGATTTCCCAAACATTCGAAGTCTGTAGATATTAAGCCACCAACCACACATTTCCCCCTTGTCTATGCAACCAAGTGGTATACAAAGCAAAAGGTTCCATGCAAAGAATATCAATATTGTGATTGTAAAATCTGTACTAATAGTGTGGAGTGAAGACATCTACTTCCATGATGCAAATGGTGAACACTTTCATATTAGTGTTTCGGACCGAAGGGCAAAGTCAGCAATTTGTAAACATGTTATGTATAATAAGATGTAAACAAAAGTGCAAACTACCCCGAAAAGTAACATCTTAAGGTTGCAAAGGGATCTCTATTCACTATACCAAAGTGGGATAGGGTATTATCAGCATTTCCAGTCTACTGCCATTTAAAGTTCTTTTAAAGTTCTTTTAGGTTGCTTTTGGAAATGTTCATTTCATTTGCAATTGTAAATTTCAATTATGAATTCATTAATTAAGAATTTGAGAATGACAAGGTTTGAAAAATCATTCTCAAATTCTCATTTTTAAACGCGATTATAATCATAGTCGATTTGACTCAAATTCAAATTTGAATATCTTTAATTTGCCAAACACTAAATTTAAGTCAAATTCATACTTTCAAATGAAATGATAATTCCCAAACATAACATTAGAAGATTTGTCATGTACCTCTTTCTGTGATGATACCAGCAATTGATTCTTTCTCTCCAAGCTTCATAGCCCCCAATGCTCCCACATCCAAAGCTTCTAACATTCAATAGAATTATGTCAAGCAATATATATATATATATATATATATATATATATATATATAATATATATATATATATATATATATATATATATATATAATAATATATATATATATATATATAATATACATATATATATATATATATATATATATATATATATATATATATATATTTATGAATATCAAAAATAAGAAGGGGTGTGAAAATAGGAAGGATAGGAAGGAATTTCATCCATTAGATCTTAGATCAATGGTCCATCTTGCACGCGTTTGAGAACAGGAAGGATAGGGGTGTGATGCTTTCTTAATGATTATGTGATACTTTCTGTATAAACATGTGTTACTTGAAAGTGTGATGCTTTTTAAATTAATGTGTGATGCTTTCTTCATAAATATGTGTTACTGGATCTGCTGCTTTGACAAATGTGTTTCGACCGTTAGATCTTAATCAATCAACGGTAGTTACTCCTTCCTATCCTTCCTATTTTCACACCCCTTCTTATTGGATTCCTCCCCTATATATATATATATATATATATATATATATATATAATCAAAAAAAAAGGACAAACAAAGATAAAGAAAGAAAGAAGAAGTATAAGATTCTTGTTATTGAAATTTAATCAAATAATTTGTACAATGTTCATTAGGCAGAACCCTTTTATTTATATATACAAGAGGATAAACAAGAAAATGAAAGTGTACACACTTGGTTGTACTAACAAACTCCCTAACAACTTCAGTATACAATAACAACCTTAATGACGTGGCTTAAACAATATAACTAATAACTAACAGCTAATCTATGCAAGACACTGAAACATCTTAGTAAAGCTACATTCAGAGCCGTCTTGTTTATTTTTGGGCCCCAGGTCAAAATTTTAAAAAGGGCCCTTAAAAATTAACACTATGCTTAAATACCACAGTTTCCGGTGAGACATTCTCTATTGGGCTGACCAAATATATATTTTTTGTCTTAAAATGATCACTTATAGCATTATAATGATCACATACAATCTTAAAATATTCACTTTTTATGAAAACTTATAATTTTAAAACGATCACTTATGATCTTAAAGTAAACAATCAAAGAAATGGACTGATTATATGGGGTCCGTCTCATGGTGAGACGATCTCATATAAGACGAGATAAAAAATTAAAGGCACATAACAATAATTTAATACTCGTTCTCAATATTTTGTTGGCTTTAACAACTTTGATCATTAATATCGAAAGTTTATTAGAAAACGAGGGATTGTATTATTGAACAATTTCATAAAAATACATTTTCTTAAAAAGTTAGTTTTATTATACATATATTCAAACATTAAGTTTGGTTGTTAAAATTGTTTAAATTAAACCACCAACAACTAAAACAAAATAAAGGGAGTATATCACAAATCTTTTAATATTAATCATAGTTTTTTTTAATTAGGGGTTCATAAAATAACACATAGTATACAAATTGATTTCATGTTTTAAATTCTTATTCATCAACATTCTATACTAAGTTGGTACAATAAAAAATTATTGTATTACTAATTTTATTATGAAGTATTAACTAGCTTTAGAACTAAAATATATAAAAAAAATAGAAAATAAAAGGAAAAAAACAAAAAAGAACCTAAAGCTAATCTAATGAGTCTTTAAGGAGATTAGAACACGCAACCATTAAATTCATTCCATCGCTACGATATTGCAAGAATACCAACTGCCCTACTCCTTAAGCATGTATATCAATTGCTTACCTTGTAAATGAGGCTCGCTTAAATTATGGGCCCTGTGCTGAAGCCCAGCTTGCACAGGGTCTTCACCGGGCCTGCTTAACTCCTTAATACTACACAACTAGAATGATAATATTTGGGTGAGTTAATTTGTTTTAAGTTTGCAAGGTAGAATGTTAGGAAATTAGCTCCTATATATAGAAGATATTTTGGGACAAGATCTTATAAAATTTGGATAAAAAAAATCAAAAAAATCTTGGCTTCATATCTTACTTACTTTACTTATGTAAGTAGATAAGTAAGGATGAAATTTGATTTCTTTTCAAACTTAGTTTACTTATGTAAGTAAATAAGTAATAAAAAATATAGGTAGGTTTTGACTAATAGATTTAGGTAATTATTTTTGTTATTTTAGGTGCAAAACTAGCTTAAAACTTTAATTAAAATTATTAATAAAAATATGCTTATACTATTATAAAATAATTTTAACAAAAGTGTTAAAGTCGTTAAAATAATCGTTAACAAAATTAATTAATAAATAAGAATTTTAAACGTAAAATTTTAGAAACCCGTAGGTTAATTAAATGATTTTAAATTTCTGTAATATATAAATTAGTATCTAAAACTTTTGGGCTCATAAAAAAAATAATACTTAGAAACTAAAAATATAGTTTCATATATTTAAATTAATTTAAGAAATCACGCATATAAAAGAAAATAAATAAAGAATTCGAAAATTAAGTCGGATATTAAATCAACTTAAAGTCTAATAAAATAAAAATTTTAAATTAATTCGGAAATGATAATTAGTTGAAATAAGATTTAGGGATTTAGTATAGTTGGAGGAATTCAATAATCACAATTAGGAATATAATTGAAGGAATTAAGAATTAATCGAAAATGATTAAGTTTAGAAATTTTCAGTCCGTTATAAGTGACTTCGAAAACCTCTGCCCCTTGAATACTAATCAATAACAATAAGCCACAATAAGAACACGATTGTATCTAATGCGTGCAATCGAAAAAGCAAAAATTGATAAGTTGTAATGACACCAGTCCAATTTTGGAATAGAACTTACATCCTCCACAACAGGAAGTAAATTGTATCTAATCTTATAGTCCGACAACGGAGCTAAGACTATCGAACTAGCATACAAGAGAAACAATTGCTTAAATAATTCCGCCCCATTAGGATAGTCCTTTAACCTATCCAATATCATATGAGTCTTCTTTAACTCATCATCATCACCAGCCCCTAGAAGTTTCCTCCACTTCATTACTAAAACCTTGTTGTTAAACGATGTCGTTATTAAATTGCGAGGATTAATAGGCAAGCTAAAAATATTATTTACATCAGTAGCAGTAATATAATACTCCCGCTCATTTCTACCATTAGTAATGTGTTGAACCCAACTATTAGGATCAAAAATTTGAAATAAGATTTTAGTCAAAATATGTAAATGCACTAGATGATTAATAGGCAAGCTACCTACTGTATAAGCTTTTAGATGTGGGTGCATTAGATGTGCAATGCTGATAATAAGAGGTTGCAACCTTAAGCTTATAATAACAAAAGCCAAATAACAAAATCTGAGTTGATCTTGCTATGTCAATCCATGACCATATGTTTAACAATAACCAAGTTTGCATTAAGAAGTAATGATAATGTATTAGATTTTGGTTGGCTAAGAAAACATAATGAATGATTGTATTAAATAAAATTTTGATTTTGGCTCTCACTGAAAACAACTTAGTGTATTATATAGACAACCTACATGCAAAAATACATATACAAAGAAAAGCACAAAACAAGCACTCCACAATATGTGTCCACACACCAAGTACTCCCATAACTAAGTACTACTAAAGTAGTGGGACAATATGTATAAATTTACGTAGTCCAAAAGCAGGGGCGGATCCAGAAAGTAAAACGAGTGATGTCGACAATTTTTTGAAAAAATTACATTTACAATTATATGGTACGATCAAGCCAAATTTTAAAACAATGTACTAGGTCGAAGAGTATAGCAACAATCAATTATAAATCATAGCGTATGGGGAAGGATAGAGCACGTCAAACCATAGCATTATGGTATTATCAAAGAAGTGGGCGTGTTTAGAATTAAAGTAGATAATAATATAAAGAGTTATAAATGTGATGAGTTATGTCTAAAACAAACTAAAATAAAATTTGAACAAACTCATTTAGAACGAACGAAGTAACAACATACAAAAAAAAATCATTTTAAGGCTTAAGCTATCACTTTGTATGAAATACTGGTTATGTCAAGATCATACTTGTTTAATTCAAATATATATTCTTCTGCCGAACCATTTAGTCCCACTTAGTTTTAACACTTTAATTAAGTAAATGGGTTAATATAGTAGACTATTTAGATTTAAGAGAGAGAATACAAATTTTACAATCGGTTATAAAGTCATATTTAAAAATAAAATGAGACAAATTTATTAAAGAGTATTAAAATGAAAAATAGGGTAAATTAAATAATAATGAGGAGTAGAATTTTCAAAAGAATGTTCTCAAAAATAGAAAACAGAAGTATAAAAAAACACAATAGACATTTTTAATTTCCAATCTATCTATACTATATACTAAAACAAAACACAACTGAGATAAGTAATTCAAAATATTGAGATGAGTTGTCATCTTCTCATGAGATTGATGATGTCATTGAATAAGGATGAATATAGGAATATTAAATGTTAATGATGTTTATAAAAGGATTAATTTGACCATCATTAAAAAGTTTAGTTGGGACTATAACATGTACTATTAAAATTTGAAAAACAATGTAATAAATAGTAATATGTAATAATGATGCGCAAATTATTATCTTTGATTTTTAATTTACAAATCATCATTAATTTATATTTATTTAAAAAAAACATTCATTCATTTACAAATTAATTATATTATTTTTAAATATACTTTTAAAAAAAGTTCACTAAAATGCAAATTATATTATATATACAGTTTACAATGACCCACTGCTTTATCATTATTAGAATGATAACTATAAAAAAGTTTAAATTTCATTTTTCATTAATTTTATAAAATGTCTATTAAAAAATAATTAAAATTAATGTAATATTAAGGTGGACCTATTCAATTTATCTTGTTTTTTTATATCAAAATGAAAAAAAAAAACCGTACAATAGGGATTATCTAGTATAAGATAAAGTGAACAAAAATCTTTAATATACTGCATTCCCAAGCTAATCTATGCGTTTTTCAATCTGTTATGCATTGATTGCGTTCCCAGTAAAAAAAATAGAAAAAAGCAAAAAGTGAGATGCGAAGGGATCGAACTCAAGACTTCGACATTAAAGGACTATAGCTTCTACCAGCTGGTCTATCGCCAACATCTATTACTTATTTATTTTGTTTTTGCTTTGTCAAGAGAGTAATTAACTTTTGATTAAGGCTTCAATCCTTATAATTCCCAAACACATTGTTGTTAAGTGGTATACTCTAAGTATTAAGAGTATATTGTGTTATTTATATCTCGTTGTGAATTTTCAAGCTTCAACCCAAGTACCTTTGTGGTGGAAATACCACAAAAAGAAAGTGATCACACGCGTACAACAAGTTCCCTTTTGTTATTTGTAATTTCAATTACTTAGTTTTGTTATTTGTAATTTCAATTTTGTCATCAACAAAGGGTTAAATACAAATTCCCTTTTGTAATTTGTATTTTGCATTATTAAGCTTTTAATAATCTTTTGTGATATCTTCTTTGGGATGACAACTATTAAGGATTTTACATCTAACTTTGCTAAGTTAGAAAAGTTTGTCGGTGTCGACTTTCGACGTTGGCAAAAGAAGATGTTGTTCCTCCTAACTACTTTGAGCGTGAATTATGTGATAAGTACCCCTAAGCCGGAGGAAACGGAAGATGAAACTCTTGACCAAACAAGAAAGAGTAAGTGGGAAAATGATAATTTCATTTGCCGGGGCCATATTCTCAATAGAATGCAAGACTCGTTATTTGACATCTAATAAATACATGGCGGAGGATGCAAGTTCCAAAAAGTTTCTTGTAAGTAATTTTAATTCTTATAAGATGGTAGAAAATCGCCCCATAATTGATCAATTTCATGATTTGCAAAGAATGCATGCTAACCTAAAATCACATAAAATTGAGATAGATGAAGTTTTTCTTGTTTCATGCATTATAGACAAGTTGCCTCCCTCATGGAGGGATGTTAGACATGCTTTAAAGCATAAAAGAGAGGAGATTACAATCTCCGATCTTGGACAACATATTGTTGTTGAGTCTAGCATAAGGATTCGTGAGAATCAGAAGGATGAAAATCCTAATGTTGGAACCATTAACATGGTTGCGGAAGGGAGACCATCCCATTCCGGAGAGAAAAGGAAGAAAATTGATTCTTCAAAGGGGAAGGTCGTTGTCTCAAATACCGAAAAGGTATGTTGTGCAGGATGATACTTTGTCTTGGTGGATCGATTCGGGGGCATCCAGTCATGTGTGCAATTCTACAAAATAGTTCAAAACCTTTCTCAACGTAGTTGATGGGGAGCATCCCTTTATGGAAAACAACGCACCTATCATGGTCCAAGGCAAAGGACAAATTGAGCTATTGTTCACTTTGGGGAATCTCCTAGTTTTAAGGGATGTTTGTTATGCACCCGAAATTAGTAGAAATCTTATCTCGGGTCCAATTTTGAATCGATTGGGCTACAAATTAGTATTTGAAGCCGATAGGTGTATTATCTCTAAAAATAACTTGTTTGTAGGACGTGCTTTTCTATGTAATAGGTTATTTAAATTGTCTTTGGATTTAAATAAGAACTTTGTATGTAATGTTTTAAACTTGAATGAAAAGGATGATTTGCATTACTTGTGGCATGTTAGATTAGGACATGTGAACTTTGATAAAGTTTCTTTTATGTCTAAGCATGATTTAATTCCTATGTCTGTTAAATTGTCTAAAAATTACAAAATGTGCATGTTAAATAAGATCACAAGAACACCTTATAAAAGTGTTGAACGAAAATCCGAGATTTTGGAATTAGTCCATAGTGATCTTTGTGACTTCTAGAGTACACCATCATTGGGAAATAAGAAATTTGTCATAACTTTTTTGATTATTTTTCGAAGTTTTGTTATGTTTACCTTTTACATACAAAAGATGAGACTCTTGATCACATTAAGATTTACAAAAATGAAGTAAAAATACAAATTGGAAGTAAACTTAAAAGGTTAAGAACCGATAAAGGAGGTGAAAATTATTATCCAAATTATTTTAATTCAATGGGCATTATACATGAAACAACCGCCAGATACGCACCACAATCAAATGGTGTGGCGGAGAGGAAAAACCGTACTCTACAAGAGATGGTTAATTCCATGTTATCCTACTCGGGTTTGAGTGATGGATTTTGGGGTGAAGTAATGTTGACAGCTTGTCACATTCTTAACCGAGTTCCAATGAGAACAAATAAGGAGACTCCTTATGAACTTTGTTACAAAAAGAAACCAAACTTAAGCTATCTTAAGGTTTGGGGTTGTAGGGTCATTGTAAGATTGCCCGGTAACAAAAGAAAGAAACTCGGTGAACGAGGGATTAAATTCATTTTTATAGGTTATGCTATTCATAGCAAATCTTATAGGTTCTATGTTATAGAACAAAATGAATATATGTCGATTCATTCGACCGTAGAGTCAAGAGATGCAATTTTTGATGAAAATAGATTTTCATCATTGAGTAGACAAAGAAATCTACAAGTTTGTGCCAATGATAATGTTGACGATAATCAAAAAGGTTCACCTCTATGTGTTGATGAAAATCAACAACTAGATGAACAAGAATTAGTTGATCCTATTCCCAAAAGGAGTAAGAGACAACAGAAAGCTAAAAGCTTTGGACCGGACTTCCAAGTATACTTGGTTGAAGGTACTAGAAGTGAAGTATCTTCTAGTGTTCCATATTTATTTAATGTGGAAGGTGACCCATTGACTTATAGTGAGGCTATGGCATCACACGAAAGCGCCTTTTGGAAAGAAGCTTTTGATGCAATCCAGCATGGGTAATAACACTTCGGTGTTAGTGGATCTTCCTCCTACTTGTAAACCAATAGGTTGCAAGTGGATTTTTCGAAAGAAAATGAAGATTGATGGTACTATTGACAAGTTCAAGGCCCGTTTAGTGGTACAAGACTTTAGACAAAAGCATGGTATTGATCATTTCGATACATATGCACCAGTTGCAAGAATAACCACTATTCGGTTATTGGTATAGCTTTAGCTACTGTCTATCGTCTAGAAATACATCAAATGGATGTTAAAACCGCATTTCTATATGGGGAATTAGATGAGGAGGTTTATATGAAAACACCCGAAGGGATTGTTTTGAAAGGACAAGAGCGAAAGGTGTGTAAACTTGTTAAATCCTTATATGGGCTTAAACAAGCACCTAAGCAATGACATCAAAAATTTGATGAAACAATTTTGTCCTTTGGGTTCAAATTGAATCAAGCCGATAAGTGCGTTTATAGCAAATTTGATAGCCATGGTAATGGAGTTATCATTTGTCTAGATGTGGATGACATGCTCATCTTTAGTACTAGTATAGTACAAGTACAAGAGACAACAAAAAAAAATTTTGTCTAGATCCTTTGAGATGAAGGATATAGGGGAGGCCGATGTGATCTTAGGTATTAAGATCATGAGACAAGGTAACCGTATCAATCTAAGTCAATCTCACTATGTTGAGAAGACACTTAAGCGGTTTAGTATGCTTGATAAAGCACCGGTCTCAATTACCATGGAACCATATATGAAGTTTGCAAAACATACCGGTCAACCAATTTCTCAATCGGAATATTCAAAGGTCATAGGATCTTTGATGTATGCCATGACCTATACAAGGCTATACATAGCTTTTATGGTTAATAAACTTAGTAGATTTATGAGCAACCTGGGTCCCCATCATTGGATGGCGATAAGGAGAGTATTAAGATACTTGTTCCATACCGGGGATTATGGTATAGCTTATAGCGGTGAACCTCCTATTTTAGAAGGCTATACCGATGCTAGTTGGATCACTAATGAAGAGGATAGTTCTTCTACAAGTGGTTGGGTGTTGTTTATGGAGAAGGTGCCATATCATGGTCTTCTAAGAAACAAACATGCATAACTAATTCTAGTATGTCAGCGGAGTTCATAGCTCTTGCTTCAACATCTAGTGAGGCAGCGTGGTTGAGGAATCTCATGTTTGAGATACCTTTGTTACCTAAGCCAATCTCACCGGTGACGATTCATGCGGATTGCATGACGGGTTTAGGTAGAGCTTATAGTCAAGTGAATAATGGTAAGTCTTGTCATATTGCTCTTAGGCATAGCTTAGTGCAAGGAATTATCACTAATGGGGTCATAATTTTTGACTATGTGAACATTAAGTTCAATGTGGCGGATTCGTTTACGAAAGCCATGAGTAGGGATTCAATTGAACAAGTGTCAATTGATATCAGTTTATGTAAATAAGAATCATTTGGAAAAGCCTAATTCACACATGAGTAACATCATGTCTTGAATTCAATGTGGTAAAATCCTTTTGATTTTTGTAAGCAACAAGCACAATAACCCATCAATGCTTTGGATCGTGATGAACGAGGTAGTCATACATTGAAAGTTCTCAAGATCAAGAGTTGAAGAGCTTTTGGTGTTGTATCCGGATCACGAGGATATATTTTATATGTATTGAGAACATACCTATATAAGTTTGAAGTATGGCCGCTTCAAGTAGTCAAAGGTGGCATATCAACTATGATAAACTTATGAATAAGATACGGACACGGCCTTATAATGTGTCAGGTTAATGACTTTGTGTTATTGATTTTGTGTGTACTTCGTCTTCAAGTGGTTGGAAGGGTCATTTGATTCAAATCCGTATGGAAATCAATTCTGGCTCGATCACTTGTGAAGTATGTTGTTCTAGGCGTTAATTCAATCCGAAGGGATATTAGCGTTGATGCATGAAATGTATTATAAGTTTTGTTTTGTAAATGAGAGGCTTATTATACCCTAAATGGGGGAGGATTCTTGAACATTTAGTGTCTAATAATCCTAAATTTATAATCACTAAGTACTACTAAAGTAGTGGGACAATATGTATTAATTTACGTGGTCCAAAAGGAGTTCAAAGGATAGGACAATACGGATATAAGGAAAACCAAGCCATCACAAAAAGTCGACTCGGCTTTCCTTGGTATGGACCTTAAGCCGACTCGGCTTGAGGCTCTGGACACTAGTGGAAAAAAAGCCATTGGCTGCGAGACATAGGCTGCGGTTGTTCAAAGACGCAGCTTAAAATAGAAGAAAAATATCGCGAAAAAAAATAATTAGACATAGGCTGCGGTGTTTAGAAAAACCGCAGCAAATAACCCCAAAAAACTTAAAGGCTGCGGTTTTTCATGATGTCCGCAGCCAATGATGATTAAAAAAAACCCTAATTGATCATGAGGCGCCTGGGTATAAAATCAGAAAGAAGAGCACCTTCCCTTCTTCTTTAAACCTAATTCCCCAAATCCCTTCTTCTTCTTTCTAAAACCTAAAATCAGAAGAAAGAGCGCCTCTCATTCCCTTCTTCTTTCTAAAACCTAAAATCTTGTTCCTTACAAACTAATCCAGAAGACATCTTGAACTCAGCAAATCTCTCCGAGTCAATTCCTTCTCTCTTGTTCCTTTGAAAATCGATACCCTGTTTTCTGAGTTGGTACCCAAATCAGGAAGATTACCAGAAGAATCGGATAAGGTAAGCCCAACTTGGATGAGGATCTTCATTCGTTTTTCTGCGTAATTTCATTCGTTTTTCTTCATTTCTTCATTTGTTTTTCTGGGTAATTTCATTCGTTTTTCTTCATTTCTTCATTCGTTTTTCTGGGTAATTTCATTCGTTTTTCTGGGTAATTTCACTTGCTTCATTTCTTCATTTCTTCATTCATTTCTACATTCGTTTCTTCATTCGTTTTGTGACCCATTTCTTTTTCAGATTTATGCAGGTTGGTTCAAGTTTCAAGTAATTTTTGTTCTTAATTATTTTTGTTCTTGGTAATTTTTAGATTTGTAATTTTAGATTTGTAATTTCGAGAATCTTTGTAGATTTTTGAGTTCTTGAATCTGTAAAAGTTGAAGATGTATTTTAATACTAGTCATATTAATTTAGTTTTTGGATCTGTATTTTAATCTTTGTATTTTAATACTAATATATTTCTTGATTTTTGATCTGTATTTTAATCTTTGAGTTCTTGATTTTTGTTCTTAATTATTTTTGAGTTCTTGATTTTGTTTGATTATTTTTGTTCTTAATTTAATCTTTGAGTTCTTGATTTTTGATCTGTATTTTAATCTTTGAGTTCTTGAATTTTGTTTGATTAAATTGCATGAAACGAAATGAAAAAAAAACAAAAAAAAGCCATCAAAGGTTGCGGTCATTGCCAGGAAAAGAAATAAGTCCCCTTCTCACTGAGTTAGGGCAGCTTCTCTCTCTAGGGTTTCTTAAGAGACAGTTCTACCGTCCTCCATGGCGGACGATCTCTTCGAGCGATGCTCCAAATTAGCCTCACTCAATGAAGCAGATGATGTTGTTGTTCTGGAAGGAAGTAATGATGATAATCATGAGAAGAAGATCTCACTCAGACTGATTGGGCGAGTCTTAACTGAAAAACCCGTGAATTTTGATGCTTTCAAGCGGACCATGCTTCATGTATGGAGTCTTAAGGAGGGCGTGTTGATTCGATCTATGGGGCCAAATACGTTTACTTTCCAATTTTTTCCATTGGAGAGACATGGAGAAGGTCTTGAATGGAAGACCATGGAGCTTTGAACAAAGATTACTTTTGATGCAAGAAATCGAGGAGGATACACAACCTTCTGATGTAGTACTCAATTTCTCGCCATTTTTGGTAAGATTCTGTAACCTACCTTTTAGTTGTAGATCCGATAATCATGTTAAATCTATTGCCAAGGCGCTGGGGGAGCGTATGGAAGTGAAGGAAGATTTTCTGGATGTAAACCCATACCGTAGGGTTAGGGTTATTTTGGATGTCACAAAACCATTGAAAAAATACCAGATGATTAAAACTACGGGAGGGTCGACTGTGAAAATTCCCATTAAATATGAAAGGTTGCCTCATTTTTGCTTTCTTTGGGGGTTGATGAATCATACTGAGAAAAATTGCACTCGGGTTGATGATGAAGAAAAAGAGCGGGGTTATGGATGGGGTCTTGATATAAAAGCTTCTCCTCGTAAGGGCCTCTACAAACACAAGGAGGAGGTAGAAAACCTAAAACTGAAAAAATCCCTCTTTGTTACAAAACCGAAAACTTCCCTTGGTGTTGATGCTGTGGAAAACGTGCCATCCATGGCAGGTAAGGATGTTCATGATGCTACTGTTTTAGAAAGTGCTATGGAAAATGTGAGTGGTGAGAATGTTTCAATTAATGATGATGAGGTGAGAATGTCTAAGAGTGCACATGCACTTGGTTGTGATAAAAATGGCGGCAGCACCCCACATTTATTAGGGGAGAGTAGTTTTGCTGATGATGAGGTTAGCAAGTCTAAGAGTGCACATGCACTTGGGTGTGGTAAAACGTGTGTTGTGGGGCCTAAGGAAATATTGAATGCACTTGGAGAGAATGTAATGGGATCTTCTGACTTTGTATTTAATGTTGGCGTGGGAGTGAGTGATGCTCGGAAGCATATCAAAGCCAAACAAAGGGTAGACATAAACATAATATTCATGATTCTGTTCAGCACATTTCTTGCTCTGTTGAATTGCCTAACCCATCTAGTGAGTCGACTTCCAAAAGAAAATATGCAGACTGTGATATCGAAATGGTTGACTGTGAAGGGGATCTGAAATGCTCTTGTTTGGGTAATAATAATTCTTCAGTAGCAGGCGCTGGCCTCGACCAGTCCCGCGAACAGCTATGAAAATCTTGAGTTGGAACTGTCGCGGGATTAACAACCCCGAGACAGTTCAAGCTCTCCGCACTTGGTGCTGGAGAGAACGTCCCGATCTTGTGTTAATTATGGAGTCGATGGTTGATAGGAATAAATTGGAAATTGTTCGTAATAAATGTGGGTTTTCTAATGGTTTTTGTGTGAGCAGTCGAGGTAACTCCGGAGGTCTCGGTTTATGGTGGAAAGATTTACAGGTTAATCTTAGATCCTTTTCTGACAAGCATATCTAGGTTGTGGTTGAGAGTGATGTGCATGGTAACTCATGGGTTGCAAATGGTATATACGGGTGGGCAGATAGGGCAAACAAGTTCAAAACTTGGGAGCTCATGCAATCTTTAGTCAATGGGATGCAAACTCCATTTATTTTCTTTGGAGATTTTAATGAAATATTAAAATTTAAGGAGAAGGCAGGGGGTAATCAGAGATGTGCTAAGGACATTGAAGCGTTTCGAAGCTGCATTCATAACTGCAACATTGTTGATCTGGGCTATCGCAGTAGTTGTTTCACTCGGCTTCGTGGAAATTCCCAGTCGACGTATGTTCGTGAGAGACTCGATCGTTTCCTTGCCTCGCCAGGGTGGATTGATCTTTTCCCAGGTATTGATGTTAGGCACCTTCCTATATACAGATCGGATCATGCACCCATTTTACTTCATACAGAAATCAGGAGAGGGGAAGATCTCAATGAGAAGTTGTTTCGTTTTGAGTCCTTTTGGTTGTCTAAGGATGGTTGTAGAGAAGTCATATTGGAGGTGTGGAATGCAAATTTGGGTGATTCTATTCAAGCTAAATTGGAGATGTGTAGGAACTCTCTAAGGGAGTGGGCGTCGAAGGAGTTTGGTGAGATTCAAAATATGATTAAAACTACCGAAAGAAAGCTTTCCAAAGCTCAGAAGCAATCCCCGACTGCTCATACTATTGCTGCTTGCTCGAAGATGGCCAGTGAGCTGGATGGCTTACATAAAGTTGAAGAAGCTTATTGTTACCTACGCTCAAGGGTTAATGAACTGAAAGATGGAGACAAGAACACCAAATACTTCTATCACAAATCTAGCTCGAGGATGAAGCGTAATTCGATCCGCGGACTGAATGATGATAATGGGAATTGGAAGACCTCTAAATCTGATGTTGAACGATTGGTTGTGGCCTACTTTAGAAGTATCTTTGCCTCCAGTTCCCCTTCGGGTTTCCCAGAAGCTCTAGAGGGCATTGATGTTGTGCTAAATGAGGAGATGAATCAGCTGCTTAATATGGAACCGACTCTAGAAGAGATTCGCGTTGCTCTGTTCCAGATGCACCCTATGAAAGCTCCAGGTATTGATGGTTTTCATGCACTTTTTTTTCAGAAATTTTGGGATATTAAATGTGATGATGTGGTGGGTTTGGTGAAAACATGGTGGAGGGGTAATTTGGATTTGAAATCTATAAACAAAACTTGTATCTCTCTTATCCGCAAGTGCAATGAACCGAAGAACATGACTAAATTTAGACCAATTAGTTGCTACAATGTCATTTATAAGATCATATCCAAAGTGATGGCTAATAAGCTCAAATGCTTCCTGGGGGAGATTATTTCAGTGTAGCAGAGTGCTTTCATTCCTAAACGACTTATTACTGATAATGCTCTTCTGGCCTTTGAAGTCTTTCATGCTATGAAAAGATGGGGTAGTGGCGGTAAAGAGGCTTTTGCGCTAAAATTTGATATGAGCAAGGCCTACGACAGAGTTGAGTGGATCTTCTTGGAGAAAGTAATGCTGAAAATGGGTTTTAGTGACATTTGGGTTCGTCGCATCATGAGCTGCATCACAAGCGTATCCTACTCCTTCAAAATAAATCGTGCGGTGTGTGGAGAAGTGGTTCCTTCGAGAGGGTTAAGGCAAGGAGATCCTATATCGCCCTATCTTTTTATCATTTGTGCTGAGGCGTTCTCTAGATTGATTTCTGTTGGTCTGGCTCGTGGTAGTCTTGATGGCATTCGTATTTGTAGAGGTGCCCCTATTTTATCTCACCTGTTCTTTGCAGATGATAGTATCCTTTTTGCTAAAGCATCGGTGCAGGAATGCTCGGAGGTAGCTAATATCATTAGCATTTATGAGAGAGCTTCCGGTCAAAAATTAAACTATGATAAGACCGAGATTTCTTTCAGCAAAGGGGTGCGTAGTCAAGTGCGAAGAGCTATTGTTGATACTCTTGGGGTTAAAGAAGTAGACCGTCATGCCAAATACTTGGGTCTCCCGACTATCATAGGGCGTTCTAAAAAGGAGATCTTTGCTTGCTTGTCAGACCGCATTTGGAAAAAGCTCAACGGTTGGAAGGAAAATTTTTTATCTAGAGCGGGTAAGGAGGTACTTATCAAATCAGTCATCCGCGTTCAAGTTACCAAGCGGAGTTATTGACACCCTTCATTCGACGTTTGCCAAATTTTGGTGGGGATCAAACAATGAGCAAAGGAAAATTCACTAGCATAACTGTCATCACATGTGCCTCCCGAAGAACAAAGGCGGCATGGGCTTTAGAGATCTTAACTGCTTTAACACAGCTTTACTGGCGAAGCAAGCTTAGCGTATGTTAATGGGAGCGAATCCTTTGCTTCTAAATGTTTTCCAGGCTAGGTACTTCAAACACTCTTCTATCCTTGATGCTCTCCGTGGGTATGGCCCAAGCTTCACATGGAGGAGTATATGGGGTGCGAAATCCTTGCTAGTTGAAGGTCTGGGCTGGTGCGTTGGGAATGGCTCAAACATTAGAGTGTGGCAGGACAAATGGATTCCTATGGGATGCAGTATAGAGGCGCCAACCCCCCCGGTAACTTTGATCCAAATATGCAGGTCTCTGAGTTGATTAATTTTGACTTAGGTTGATGGGATACACAGGCTCTTACTCAACTTTTCGATGAAGCATCAGTAGCTGACATTCTAACTTTGCCTTTATCCCATAGATGGCCATGTGATTCATTGTTCTGGTGGCGTGAGAAGAATGGGTGCTATTCAGTGAAGAGTTGGGTATCGTCTTGGTTTACTTGGTCACAGTGATAGAGATGATAGTACAGCGGCAGCTGATTCTCGCTTTTGGTCTTCTATATGGAATGTCGAAGGCCCCCCCACGCTTAGACACTTCCTATAGAAGGCGTGTAAAGGATCTCTCGCTACTAAACACACTTTATTTCAGAGATAGTGTTCTTGTTCCCCTTTGTGCGACAGGTGCCACAATGAGCCGGAAACTTTTTTGCATGCCGTCATCGATTGTCCAAAGGTCCAACCAATGTGGGATGTTCATTCTGCCAAACAATTGATCCATGATGCTCCGAGAACGAATGTGCCTGACTTTATGGAGTGGATAATTTGCCATGCTTTGAAGGACACTCAGAGTTCCATATTTGCTACTATGTGGGCTGCATGGTTTTTTCGCAACAAACAGGTGTTTGAAGGTTTTTATGGTGATCAATTGAATATAGACTGTAGTTTTAACAAGATCGTCGACGGATATAAGCTCTACAACGCCTCCACTGTTATCCCTGCACAACCCCGCTTCCTCCATCATCAATCATGGCAACCTCCTCCAAGGGAGTGGGTTAAGGTGAACTTTGATGCTTATGTAGCTGATGAAGCAGTTCGCGGCCTTGGTGTGGTCATTCGTAACAGCGAGGCAAAGATTCTCGTAGCAGGTGTTAGAAGAATTAAAGCTCGATGGCCTGTTTATGTTAGTGAAGCTGCTGCAGCCATGTTAAGCCTTCAAGTGGCATCCAGATTTGGTTATAATAACATCATCCTTGAAGGCGATTCGCTGTCTGTTATTTCTACTATTCACGCTAAAGAACAGGGAAAATCGCCTATTCACCTCCTTTATGATTGCATCCTTGTGTTATGTTCTAGTTTGTCTGGTTTTGGTTGTAGTTTTGTTAAGCGTAATGGTAACTCGTTAGCACACTTGGTGGCCCGATGGGATACGGGTACAACTGAGGAAAAAATATGTATGGAACCTTTCCCCAAGGCCTACAAACCTTGGCGGATCTTGATTTATGCTAATTATAGGGTTATTTCAAAAAAAAAAAAAAAGGTTGCGGTCATTGCCAAAACCACAGCCTTTGATGGCTTTTTTTGTTCTAAAAATGGGGTATAGGCTGCGGTCTTTAGGACCGTAGCCAATAAGTTTTTCTCATTTGCTGCTATTACTAATGCTGCGAGTCAAAATCGCAGCCTATACCCCCAAAAAACTGCAGCCAATGTACTTTTTTCCACTAGTGGGAAAATCCCATTTGTCCAGCAGTTTAAGACGAGTCGGCGTTCCTGGGATTGGAGCAAAAGCCGAGTCGGCTTTTTCTTCTGATATGACTGTTGGGTTAGTTCTTGATCCTTGAATTGATTGCATTGGATTCCTTTTCTTAATTCACTCTTATTCAGAGATTATGCTCATGAATGTCATGGATTAATGGCATTGATTTGGATGCTCAATATGATCATAAAGGTGATTAATTGGGTCATGACCCTTAGGTTATACTCTTGTAGTATAAATAGGGCTTGATGATGAGTGGAATGACACACCTTTTTCTAAAATTCCTCTACTCTTATTCTCATTTGCTTGTGCTTTGTCAATAGAGTAATTAACTTTTGATTAAGTGGTATACTCTAAGTATTAAGAGTATAATGTGTTGTTTGTATCGCGTTGTGAATTTTCAAGCTTCAAACCAAGTACCTTTGTGGGGGAAATATCACAAAAGGAAAGTGATCACATGCCTACTACAAGTATCGGGTTTCCGGGTAACGATTGTCGTTACAAAGTAATCTTCAAGTATTTTAGTTTTGTTATTTGTAATTTCAATTTTGTCATCGACAAAGGGTTAAATACAAATTCCCTTTTGTAATTTGTATTTTGCATTATTAAGATTTTAATAGTATGACTAAGCAAAATTACTATTCTCAAATGAATAGTATTTCCTTAGTCACTTTTAATTTATAATGGATAATGGATAAGAATATATAATTGATCCAAATAAAGGAAAAATATATTAAATTAATAATATTAATATATTAATTAACTTAAAGTGTATAAATAATTGTAAAAATAATGTCTTTTTAAATCAAAATAAACTCAGTTGACTTATTGTAAGTGTTAGTTAAAAGTATCAGTTATATATTAAAATTAGAAAAAAAAAAGTACATTGCATTAGTTTTGTAAGATATTTTAGCAAATCAAAAAGATTTAAATATATTTGATTTATATTACCATTGTTATATGTGTGTGTGATTTTTGTTATATTTTTTATTTGATTTACTTACAAAAATATTTACATTATACTCAATTAAAAAAAAATTATTTTTTTATCTTAAAAAGTTGTTACTTAATAAGATATATAAATTATTGATTGCTTAATATTTTTAAAATGACTTAAAACACATGACCATCAAACTTCATTAACTTAAATTACAAGTCTTAAATAATCATGAGTCGGCCCAGTTTAAGACGTGTGTAATACACGCACTCTTTTCCCTTCGAAGTTTCCGTTTTTTTATTTTTTTAATTGTAATTCAAATCATTTGATTGATATGACGTTAGAGTTTCAGTATCACTATTATTTCCCTCAGTTTCTTGTTTCCTTTCATAATTTCGTTCTTCATAAACTTTCCATTTTCTCTCATCCTCCACTGTCGTGTTTCTTCATTCTAAGATTTTTCTTCCATTGTTGCCTACTGGTAATCTCCTTCTTGATTTCCTTTTTTTTTATTTTTTTGCATGTCTTGATCTTATTTTATTCGTCTACGGCTTTTTGGATTTTTTATATGTTGCTTTTCATCATTTTTGTTATTTTCGTGTTCATTTCGCTTTATGATTGTTTTTGTTTGTTGATTTTGTTTTCTTTCCTTTTTCTTCGTGATCATCTACTTGTTAGGGTTCATTTTTTTGCAGTTTTTGTTTTAGGTTCTTGTTTTTTTTCTCTAAACAATGGTGAAATCTAAGAAGAATGATGAGGAGGTGTTACCTTTAATTAACGTCTCAAAGAAGAAAAGAGTTTCGAAGAAATCAATCGCTAAGAAGTCTAAGAAGAATGATGTTCTTCAAAGAAATTGAATGTTGTGAAGGAGAAACAATCACGTAATAGATTGAAGGAACAAGGTGTATGATTTGCACTTCAGAAGAACTGTATGTTTTCAATTCATATTTTTAAGTTTTAGTATGAAATAGATTTGTTTAGATCTTAAATTGATTTTTATGAGTTTAATATTTACATGCATTATAATTGAAGTATGTTATATAACTGACAATGATAAACATTGAATTGTATATTGTTAAAGTTTATATTTGTTGTTTATAATTGATATAGTTAATATTAAAACAGAAATGAAATAAAGTTAATAACTGATGCATGTTAGTTTTTGTTTGGTTTTCATCATTGTTATATTTCAGTCTATAATTGATGTATATTAGTTGGAAATTGAAGTCATATCTTCTTTTTGGTGATGATTGATAGTATAAGTTTGAAACATACAGTCATAAGTGTTGTTTGTCTATTGTGTTTTAGTGTTGTTTTTTAGTTTTTAATAATGGAAGATCTTAATATTTAAATTGAAATTAATAAGCTCAAACTTTTTATGCTCTTAATATTTAAAAAATCAAAGCCTTGTCGTTGAATTTTTTTAATGTTCAAGGTTTAGAAGGAAATTAAAACAAACTGTAAGGTTTGGGGGTTTTTTGGAATTGAATGGTACTAAAGTTGTTATAACCAAAGGTCAAATAAATTCTATCATGGAATGTTAGACATTAAGATTACTAAATATCCTCCATGATTTTTACCATATCTTATTTCAAATTTTTGATCCTAATAGTTGGGTTCAACACATTACTAATGGTAGAAATGAGAGGGAGTATTATATTACTGCTACTGATGTAAATAATATTTTTAGCTTGCCTATTAATCCTCGCAATTTAATAATGACATCGTTTAACAACAAGGTTTTAGTAATGAAGTGGAGGAAACTTCTAGGGGCTGGTGATGATGATGAGTTAAAGAAGACTCATATGATATTGGATAGGTTAAAGGACTATCCTAATGGGGCGGAATTATTTAAGCAATTGTTTCTCTTGTATGCTAGTTCGACAGTCTTAGCTCCGTTGTCGGACTATAAGATTAGATACAATTTACTTCCTGTTGTGGAGGATGTAAGTTCTACTCCAAAATTGGACTGGTGTCATTACAACTTATCAATTTTTGCTTTTTCGATTGCACGCATTAGATACAATCGTGTTCTTATTGTGGCTTATTGTTATTGATTAGTATTCAAGGGGCAGAGGTTTTCGAAGTCACTTATAACGGACTGAAAATTTCTAAACTTAATCATTTTCGATTAATTCTTAATTCCTTCAATTATATTCCTAATTGTGATTATTGAATTCCTCCAACTATACTAAATCCCTAAATCTTATTTCAACTAATTATCATTTCCGAATTAATTTAAAATTTTTATTTTATTAGACTTTAAGTTGATTTAATATCCGACTTAATTTTCGAATTCTTTATTTATTTTCTTTTACATGCGTGATTTCTTAAATTAATTTAAATATATGAAACTATATTTTTAGTTTCTAAGTATTATTTTTTTTATGAGCCCAAAAGTTTTAGATACTAATTTATATATTACAGAAATTTAAAATCATTTAATTAACCTACGGGTTTCTAAAATTTTACGTTTAAAATTCTTATTTATTAATTAATTTTGTTAACGATTATTTTAACGACTTTAACACTTTTGTTAAAATTATTTTATAATAGTATAAGCATATTTTTATTAATAATTTTAATTAAAGTTTTAAGCTAGTTTTGCACCTAAAATAACAAAAATAATTACCTAAATCTATTAGTCAAAACCTACCTATATTTTTTATTACTTATTTACTTACATAAGTAAACTAAGTTTGAAAAGAAATCAAATTTCATCCTTACTTATCTACTTACATAAGTAAAGTAAGTAAGATATGAAGCCAAGATTTTTTTGATTTTTTTTATCCAAATTTTATAAGATCTTGTCCCAAAATATCTTCTATATATAGGAGCTAATTTCCTAACATTCTACCTTGCAAACTTAAAACAAATTAACTCACCCAAATATTATCATTCTAGTTGTGTAGTATTAAGGAGTTAAGCAGGCCCGGTGAAGACCCTGTGCAAGCTGGGCTTCAGCACAGGGCCCATAATTTAAGCGAGCCTCATTTACAAGGTAAGCAATTGATATACATGCTTAAGGAGTAGGGCAGTTGGTATTCTTGCAATATCGTAGCGATGGAATGAATTTAATGGTTGCGTGTTCTAATCTCCTTAAAGACTCATTAGATTAGCTTTAGGTTCTTTTTTGTTTTTTTCCTTTTATTTTCTATTTTTTTTATATATTTTAGTTCTAAAGCTAGTTAATACTTCATAATTAAATTAGTAATACAATAATTTTTTATTGTACCAACTTAGTATAGAATGTTGATGAATAAGAATTTAAAACATGAAATCAATTTGTATACTATGTGTTATTTTATGAACCCCTAATTAAAAAAAACTATGATTAATATTAAAAGATTTGTGATATACTCCCTTTATTTTGTTTTAGTTGTTGGTAGTTTAATTTAAACAATTTTAACAACCAAACTTAATGTTTGAATATATGTATAATAAAACTAACTTTTTAAGAAAATGTATTTTTATGAAATTGTTCAATAATACAATCCCTCGTTTTCTAATAAACTTTCGATATTAATGATCAAAGTTGTTAAAGCCAACAAAATATTCAGAACGAGTATTAAATTATTGTTATGTGCCTTTAATTTTTTATCTCGTCTTATATGAGATCGTCTCACCATGAGACGGACCCCATATAATCAGTCCATTTCTTTGATTGTTTACTTTAAGATCATAAGTGATCGTTTTAAAATTATAAGTTTTCACTCCAAGACTATAAAAAAAGTGAATATTTTAAGATTGTATGAGATCATTATAATGCTATAAGTGATCATTTTAAGACAAAAAGTATATATTTGGTCAGCCCGATAAAGAATGTCTCACCGTGAAACTGTCGTATTTAAGCATAGTGTTAATTTTTAAGGGCCTTTTTTAAAATTTTGACCTGGGGCCCAAAAATGAACAAGACGGCCCTAGAGTTAAGTGATCCACTTTTCTTTCATTTGCTCCTAATTTCACTTTATTATATTAATTACTTATTCTCTAATATTAATTAAGTTGAAGAAAATCAAGAAGGAGCTTAATATATATTACCTTAATAGCTTGAATTATCATTTTTTTTTGGAGCATAGTTGGGTATTCTTTTGGGTACTTGAAAGATCTTCATTTTGGAGTTTGGAGTACTTAGCTAGTTTGGAGGATCATAATATTTAATTTCTTTGGTACTAGTATGGTATAACTTCTTACCCTACTCTTTATGTGGCATTTTACATTATATTTACTTTATAATATGCAAAGTATGATATATATTGAGTATGTTAAGTAAGAAGTTAGTTTAAGAAAATTATGATTAATATTAAATATAGTTTAGTTGTGCCAAAAATATTTTTAGCATGTTAATTAATAAGATTTGGACATGTTTAGAAAGTTGAGTGAACAATTAATACTAGTGACATATATTAACTACTATCTATGTTATAAACTAGTGTTACTTTTTTTTTTTGTATTATTTAGGAATGTTATAATATTAAGAATGCTTATGGTAATATTATAACTAAAATTTTTATGTAAGCCCTTAAATTAGTTTATAAAGTTGTGTGTTATTTCATGAACATATTTTTTTTATTTGTATGGTTATGCTTAAGATGTTCTTATTATACTTTATCTTTTATATTAAAGCTTATCCTTAAAGTTACGTTAAATATTTAAGTTATTGGGTATAAGATTTTAATTTTTATAAAATTAAAAATTAACTATGATAATAATAAAAATATCACGTTAATTAAAAGATATATTCGGAAAAATAAAATTTTTGTAAGTTATTTATATAGAAGTGTTTTGTTAAATACATGAGATTTTATACCAAAAAGTAACTTTTGGAATATTAAATAGCTAGTTAGTATAAAAATATATCTTTAGTTGACTTTTTGACTAAATTATTTGAAATGATGTAAAGGTTTTTTTTTTATATAAATTTGCGAATTTTAAAATTTTATGTGAAATTTCGATTTTATGAAAATATTAAAAGAATAAAATTTTTACTTGTTTTATAACAAGAGTTATGGATTTGTGTGAATATATAAGTTTTATTTGTTTTATTACTAGAAGTATTGATTTTGTGAGCTTATAAAGTGGTACTTGTTTTTATTTTGTATTAGAAATATTAATTTCATAAAATTATAATTTGTATTTGTTTTAAAAATATAATATTGATTTTTGTGAACTTAATAAGTTTTACTTATTTTTCAACTTGGAATATTGATTTTTGGTGAATTTGTTGAATTTTGAAAATTTATCCATAGAATATAGTTTTACTTGATTCATAATTAGAATATTTGTCTTTGTGAAAAGAATTAAAATATTGATTATTGAAACTTATTTCAAGAGAAACATAATTTAGTAGCTAGTAACTACTTGTTAAAATATCAATCTAAAGACTATTAATAGAATATTAAGTTATTGGTGTAAATTTATTTAATAAATGAACTATAAAAAAAATTAATAAAGTTTTGAATAAAGTTTAATGAGTAAAACTTTATTAGTGAACTTAGAAGAGCATATAGGTAGAATATTATTAAATAAGGTAGTTAACATCTAAATTGGTCAAAGTCTAAGTCAACTTGTAGCAGTAAAAAAGTGATGTGTTTGTGTGAAATTATCTGTGTATTGATTGAATGACCCTGATAATAAGGAAATGTCGAACCATGGACCGGCATGTAAAATCCCGGCGCCCGTGTTGGCCGGCACGTAAAATGCGGTGTTAGACAGGGGGTTAGCTACCTATCCTGTAGAAGCTCGAGCATAAACATTGGCGGGGTGACGACCCCCACCACAGTTAGATATAGGGCTTTGGCCCTAATCTAGCCAGACCCTTACATATATCAGGTGTCATATTGTGGTGCTTGTTGATCAGTGATAAACTTGATTACGATTGATGCTATGAGGCATGGTACGGTTATGAGTATTAACCAACTGAACTTGCTTAAGTATTAAGATTACCGAATTGTATAAGTGGCAGTAACGTACTTCTGCCAAAGTTGAGAATGTTATCTTAATGACTTAAAAGTACGGAATAGTAAAAGTATACAGTGGTGTCAATTAATGATAAGTTCGTACTCTAATTATTATTTAGTAAATGTAGTGTATTATTCCATATTTTGAGCTGGATAGGGAGTTATGCTCGGCGTTAAGCGCTGACCGGTTCAACCGGCGGTCATCCGTGTTATGGATGGCAGTATTTTGCAGGAATTAGTTCAGGTTCCGATCCAGGCCACAGCTACCAATTACTTATGCTATCGAGGACTTAGCTGCATTTTGTTTCATGATCTTGACGTACTTAATTTTAATTGTTATGTATTTTGGAACAAACGATATGTATTTGAATTTCCAACTCTAATGTAATATTTATCGTTTGTCACAAACAATTTTAGTTTTTTTTAAAAGTTTTAGCAAATCGACTTTTTCACACTTCCGCAATATTTTGTAAAATTTTTTTCATTAATGTTAATTACCTATCGAATTTATCGGCCCTGTTACAAGTGGTATCAGAGCTAAATTTTTCTCGAATTGCGGGACGTTTTGTTCTAACACATAAAGATGTTCTCGATAGCTGACTTTCTTTTTGTTAAACAAGAAAAGGAGAAGATTTTCAAATGATTTTTTTTCAAATACTTTTTTTTTAAAAAAAAAAGGGATTTTTATTGTGTGCTTTTGTGACTATGTGTAAAGTACCTTTTAGAATTATGTTAATGTGATATCGATGACATGTTTAAATTTTACTTGGAATGGTGAGAGACGATTATATTCCTCTTCACTAAAGAGTGTAGAATAGTTTGAAGGTAAAGTTATTTCTAGTCATTTTCTCGTAGGAAATTCCTCTGCGGATATTCTTTTTGATTCCAATATTTATCGACCTTTTATTTCTACCTCTTGTTTTCATAATTTCTCTATTCCTCTCAAACCTCATAAATGGAATCCTCAAATAGAGTTTGAATAGAGTTTTCGGACCACCATTTTCCTACCTATTTAATAGAGTTTGAATTGCGCACATGTGATATTATTTTAGGTATGGATTGGTAGGGATGTTATTATGAGGATAAATTGTGTTTGGAGAAATTTGTTCAACTTAAGACTCTAAGAGGAGAGTGGTTGATTAAGAAGAATTTTGTGGTCCTCATTCAAATCAGTTATGTTGTTTAAGCCATTGAGATAATTAAACATAGAGATTAGGGATACATGTGTTTAATTTCTAATAGTGAGGAGAAAACCAAGTTAAGTCTTTAAGAAATCCCAATTATAAATGAATATCATGATTCTTTACAGAGAATTTAACTAGTTTACCCCCAAGGAGAAAGGTTGGTTTCAATATGTATCTTATTCTTGATGTTACTCAAACTCTAAGAATACGTACCATTTTGCCCCTACTGAGCTAATCGAATTGATAAAGCAACTAGATGACTTACTAGAGATAGGTTTTATCCGACCAAGTATGTCACCCTAGCAAGAACACGCTTTATCGAGGAAGAAGAATGGAACAATAGGTTGTGAATTGACTATAAGGAGTTAATTAGATTACCATCAATAATTGTTACCCTTGTCTAAGGTAGATGATGTGTTAGACAAGTTAGAAGCTAGGCACTCAAGTGTTTTCTAAGATTTATTTGAGGTCTAGGTTTCATCAATTAAGGATAGTTGAGGAAGATATTCCTAAGACTACGTTCTAGACCAATTATGGACATTATGAGTTTTGTTGATGTCATTAGGGTTGACAAATGGGCAAACACCATTTATAAATTTGACCTTGAGATATCTTTATCCTTATTTGAATAACTTTGTAGTTGTTATTATTATTGATGACATTTTGGTATATTCGAGTAATAGGAAGAAACATGAGGAATAAGAGAGGATCATTCTAAAACTTTTAAGGAAAAAAAACCATTGGAAAATTTATTAATTGCGCTTTTTGGCTGGAGGAAATTTCTTTCTTGGTCATATTGTGTCTATGGATGAGATTTCTATGCATTTAGAGGAGAATAAGACAAAAATCGATTAACCGACTCAATTGAAGTCTAAGGCCTTTTGGGATTAGTCGTTTACTCAAGAAAATATGTTAAGAATCTCTTTAAGGTTATTTATCCCATATTTGAGTTGTTGAGGAAAGAAATTTAATTTTACTAAAATGATGATTGATTTTGAGAAAGTAAAGAAAAGACTTACCATCGTTCCTATTTCTAGCAATGCCTACATGTGAAAAAAAAATCGTTTGAAGTCTACCGTGATGCCTCATTTCATGTTTTGGGATGTGTACTTTAGCAAGAGGGAAATGTCATATCTTATGTATCGAAGATTGGAAAACATTGTGAGAAGCTTTTAAGACTAAATTACGTTTGAGTAATGCTATACATCTTGCTACTTATGGTCAAACTGAAAGAATAATTCAGACTTTGAAAGACCTTTTGAGAAGTTGTGTGTTTGATTTTAGAGGTTCTTGGGATGATATATTACCAATGATGAAGTACACTTACAACAAAAGTTTTCAATCTAGAATTAAGAAGGCACTAAATGAAGCTTTGCATGGAAAAAGTGTCAAATATCTTTGTGCTAGGATTTGATGGATAGGACGATGCTAGAAGGTCTAAATGTGATTTCAGATTCCATCGATGCATTAAACATTGTTCAATAAAACATAAGAGTAACACAAAACCTACATAAGAACTATGTTGATGATCATCGAAGGATGCTACGATTTGAGGTTGGCGACAAGGTATTCCTTAAGGTTTCACCTACGGGAGGTGTCAGCATTTTGGGGTTTGAGGAAAGTTGAGTCAATGATTATTAGATCTTTAGAAAATTTGAGAAGAGTCAGAAAAGTTGCTTATGAGTTGTCTATACCTCCAAATTTGGAAAAAGTTCATAATGTGTTCTATATATCATAGTTGAGGAAATATATTTAGGATCCATCGCCCCATGAACCCTTTCAAATGATGAGTCATTAGCTTACAAAGAGACGCATATTAGGATTTTGGATACTCGAGTCAAGGAGTTTATAGGAGTTCAAGGATTACATTGATTAAGTATCTATGGTTGAATCATAGAGTACATGAAGTTACTTGAGATCGAAAGAGACCCACATGAGAGAGCGGTACCCTGACCTTTTTAGTAAGTTCAAGTTTCGGGACGAAACTATCTTAAGGGGGGAAGAGTTGTAACAGACTGAAAATATCTAAACTTAATCATTTTCGACTAATTCTTAATTCCTTCAATTATATTCCTAATTGTGATTATTGAATTCCTCCAACTATACTAAATTCCTAAATCTTATTTCAACTAATTATTATTTTCGAATTATTTTAAAATTTTTATTTTATTAGACTTTAAGTTGATTTAATATCCGACTTAATTTTCGAATTCTTTATTTACTTTCTTTTACATGCGTGATTTCTTAAATTAATTTAAATATATGAAACTATATTTTTTGTTTCTAAGTATTATTTTTTTATGAGCCCAAAAGTTTTAGATACTAATTTATATATTACAGAAATTTAAAATCATTTAATTAACCTAAGGGTTTCTAAAATTTTACGTTTAAAATTCTTATTTATTAATTAATTTTGTTAACGATTATTTTAACGACTTTAACACTTTTGTTAAAATTATTTTATAATAGTATAAGCATATTTTTATTAATAATTTTAATTAAAGTTTAAAGCTAGTTTTGCACCTAAAATAATAATAATAATTACCTAAATCTATTAGTCAAAACCTACCTATATTTTTTATTACTTATTTACTTACATAAGTAAACTAAGTTTGAAAAGAAATCAAATTTCATCCTTAGTTATCTACTTACATAAGTAAAGTAAGTAAGATATGGAGCCATGATTTTTTTATTTTTTTTATCCAAATTTTATAAGATCTTGTCCCATAATATCTTCTATATATAGGAGCTATTTTCCTAACATTCTACCTTGCAAACTTAAAACAAATTAACTCACCCAAATATTATCATTCTAGTTGTGTAGTATTAAGGAGTTAAGTCATCCACTTTTCTTTCATTTGCTCCTAATTTTACTTTATTATATTAATTACTTATTCTCTAATATTATCTAAGTTGAAGAAATTCAAGAAGGAGCTTAATATATATTACCTTAATAGCTTGAATTATCATTTTTTTTTGGAGCATAGTTGGGTATTCTTTTGGGTACTTGAAAGATCTTCATTTTGGAGTTTGGAGTACTTAGCTAGTTTGGAGGATCATACTACTTAATTTCTTTGGTACTAGTATGGTATAACTTCTTACCCTACTCTTTATGTGGCATTTTACATTATATTTACTTTATAATATACAAACTATGATATATATTGAGTATGTTAAGTAAGAAGTTAGTTTAAGAAAATTATGATTAATATTAAATTTAGTTTAGTTGTGCCAAAAATATTTTTAGCATGTTAATTAATAAGATTTGGACATGTTTAGAAAGTTGAGTGAACAATTAATACTAGTGACATATATTAACTACTATCTATGTTATATAAACTAGTGTTACTTTTTTTTTGTATTATTTAGGAATGTTATTATATTAAGAATGCTTATGGTAATATTATAAGTAACATTTTTATGTAAGCCCTTAAATTAGTTTATAAAGTTGTGAGTTATTTCATGAACATATTTTTTTTATTTGTATGGTTATACTTAGGATGGTCTTATTATACTTTATCTTTTATATTAAAGCTTATCCTTAAAGTTAAGTTAAAATTTAGTATGATAATAATAAAAATATCAAGTTAATTAAAAGATATATTCGGAAAAACAAAATTTTTGTAAGTTATTTATATAGAAGTGTTTTCTTAAATACATGAGATTTTATACCAAAAAGTAACTTTTGGAATATTAAATAGCTAGTTAGTATAAAAATATATCTTTAGTTGACTTTTTGACTAAATTTATTTGAAATGATGTAAAGGTATATTTTTTTTTATATAAATTTGCGATTTTTAAAATTTTGTCTGAAATTTCGATTTTATGAAAATATTAAAAGAATAAAATTTTTACTTGTTTTATAATAAGAGTTGTGAATTTGTGTGAATATATAAGTTTTATTTGTTTTATTACTAGAATTATTGATTTTGTGAGCTTATAAAGTGGTACTTGTTTTTATTTTGAACTAGAAATATTAATTTCATAAAATTATAATTTGTATTTGTTTTAAAAATATAATATTGATTTTTGAAAACTTAATAAGTTTTACTTATTTTTCAACTTGGAATATTGATATTTGGTGAATTTGTTGAAGTTTGAAAATTTATCCATAGAATATAGTTTTACTTGATTCAAAATTAGAATATTTTTCTTTGTTAAAAGAATTAAAATATTTATTATTGAAACTTATTTCAAGAGAAATAAAATTTAGTAGCTAGTAACTACTTGTTAAAATATTAATCTAAAGACTTTTAATAGAATATTAAGTTATTGGTGTAAATTTATTTAATAAATGAACTATAAAAAAATTAATAAAGTTTTGAATAAAGTTTAATGAGTAAAACTTTAGTAGTGAACTTAGAAGAGCATATAGGTAGAATATTATTAAATAAGGTAGTTAACATCTAAATTGGTCAAATTCTAAGTCAACTTGTAGTAGTAAAAAAGTGATGTGTTTGTGTGAAATTATCTATGTATTGATTGAATGACCCTGATAGTAAGGAAATGTCGAACCATGGACCGGCATGTAAAATCCCGGTGCCCGTGTTGGCCGACACGTAAAATGCGGTGTTAGACAAGGGGTTAGCTACCTATCCTGTAGAAGCTCGAGCATAAACATTGGTAGGGTGACGACCCCCTCCACAGTTAGATATAGGGCTTTGGCCCTAATCTAGCTAGACCCTTAAATATATCAAGTGTGTCATATTGTGGTGCTTGTTGATCAGTGATAAACTTGATTACTATTGATGCTATGAGGCATGGTACGGTTATGAGTATTAACCAACTGAACTTGCTTAAGTATTAAGACTACCGAATTGTATAAGTGGCAGTAATGTACTTCTGCCAAAGTTGAGAATGGTATCTTAATGACTTAAAAGTACAGAACAGTAAAATTATACAGTGGTGTCAATTAATGATAAGTTCGTACTCTTATTATTGTTTAGTAAATGTAGTGTATTATTCCATATTTTGAGCTGGATAGGGAATTATGCTCGGCGTTAAGCGCTGACCGGTTCAACCGGCTGTCATCCGTGTTATGGATGGCAGTATTTTGCAGGAATTAGTTCAGGTTCCGATCCAGGCCACAGCTACCAATTACTTATGCTATCGAGGACTTAGCTTCATTTTGTTTCATGATCTTGACGTACTTAATTTTAATTATTATGTATTTTGGAACAAACGATATGTATTTGATTTTCCAACTCTGATGTAATATTTATCGTTTGTTACAAATAATTTTAGTTTTTTTTTTATGTCTTAGTAAATCGACTTTTTCACACTTCCGCAATATTTTGTAATTTTTTTTCATTAATGTTAATTACCTATCGAATTTATCGGCCCTATTACATCACTACCATAGGTTAACAATTTTCTGATCAAATGCTCAAAGTTAGGTTTTATGAGGAGAGGGAGGCTGGTTTTGGGAGTGGTATGATTCAGGTTGATGGATTCCCTATTTGTGACGTACTGAAGAAGAAAAATTCTATATTGCTGCTAAGGAGGGTGACCGTGAAGCCGTTTGCGAAGACTTGCATGCGAATGCCGGTGAGGCATGTATGAATGTAGATGGGAACGATTTTTTAAGTTCAAAATTCTAGATGGTGTCAAGAAGGATGCTGACATCAAAACAATTGTTGAAGATGTGAGTTAATTTATTCTTCATTTGTTTATTTTTTTATTTGTTTTCCAGTTGACCAATTTAAGCATCTAACTACTAGGTTATAATCTAAATTGAAATTCATTTTATTAAACGGCATTTTACATTTTCACAACTGAGTTTGTTAAGCTGCTAATTGTGTGGTTTTAATTTATAAATGATGGTCTTATGTCAACAATGTATGTGTTTTAAATTGATTGTATGAACTTTTACTTTCATAAATTGTATGTTTTAATATCTTAATTGTTTCATATAAGATATTAATAGTTCCTTTTTGTTTGAAGATCTTAATCATTGATGTATTTGTTTTCATTTTAACAGTCAGTTCAAGAGGCTTGTTTGCTGCTGAAATGAGATTTTGATGTGGTGGTGCACACCTATATGGAAAGGTTGGGTGAAGCCACAAAAAAGCAAGTTGAAGATGGGGGTGTTGTGTTTACTACAAGATAAATTTTTCAAGATAATGATTGGTTATCGTCAGTTGATGCACTTGTAGAACAATTAATACAAAAAACAAATAGATCAAAAAATGTGGATGGTGATGTTGCTGCTGCTGAGCAGTGTACTCCCATCCAATCTCAAGAAAAGTCTGATATAACAAACATTCCATCGACATTGAAAGAATGTTGTTCTATCAACCTAGGGTCATGCGGTGTTGACGTCCCGTATGTGTCCCAGATCATGATTGCGAGCAAAGAAATTTTTATAGATTTGCATTCATTGGAGAAGGAGGTTATGGATTATAGTTTCCTCGAGGAAACAATGCATAAGTTGTGAGTTCTCTGAACCATAGTTTATTCATTATCGTGTTTTTCTTGCTTTAATACATTCTTTTGTTTTTAATTTTTTGTTTCTGTGTTTTTTCAGTGAACTGAAGATATATTTTCTTTTGGTGATTTTTATGCTTTATCACGCGATGAAGCATTTAGTTTGAAGAATAATGAAAAGATTTCGTCTGTAGTTTTTGATTCTTGGGCAGTTTATTTGAACATGATTGAAAGAAATAAGGAGTTGGCTTTGCCTAATAAAGCATTGAAAGCATTTTTATTCACATCCCAGCACTGCGTAAGTGTGTTACATCTTTTCAGTAGCTTTGTTTGTTTTTATTGTACATAGTATTTTTTTTTGTTTTTAATTAATAGCGTGCATTAGGAATGTTAATGTTTGAGTACGATGGTGAGAAGGCGAATGACTTAAAGGTTGAGGTTGTTGATGCGTGAGAAAATCATGTAAAATTGATTAAGGCAAATGCTGACATTAAAAAGAGTAACATGGTATGTTACATTTGGTTTTAATTGATTCTGTTTTAATTGACTTGTATATTTACATAATTGTTAGATATAAAAGAATATTTGATTATATTTTAGATTGTTTTTCATAGAATTAACAAATGTAACTTGATTATTAAGGTATATTACAGAATAATTGTATTGATTTATTTTTCCAAGTATCTGCCTCAATAATGATATTGTATCGGTCAATTTTGTGAAAAATAATCTAATATACTTATTGCATAAGATACTCATGGAATTGATTGATTTAAATGTATTACTGATGCGTGTAATATTTTTTTCTAGTTTTTCGTTCCTGTGACTCTTGTTGAACAACAACCCCATGTAATGGTTTTTGTTGATACTCAACGCAAAATTGTTCACTATTTGAACAATATAAAAAGGAGGAAGGATTATAAAGATGCTGCAATTCTGCATAAGTTTGTTGTGAGATGTTTTTCTGATTTTCTTGATCCATTTGAGCATTCATGCGCTGATGAAGTAATGAATTACAATCTTAGTGTTGTTAAACTTCCTTGGACAGTCAATGCATTGAATGACTGTGGTGTTTACGCTGTGTTTTTTATGGAGCAATTTATGGTTGATAACAACTTTGGCCCTCTTCATTCTTCTGAGGATAGACTAAAGTATAGGGGATTGATTTGTAGCTGATTAGTCTTGTCCAATGTAAACAAGAATAGGGAAGAAGTACTGAAGAAACTCGATGCTTTCAACAAAGAAAAAGATTCCAAATTTTCACTCATTATAGCTGAAAGGTAGTTGTGTTTTGTATCGGTGTAGTATTTGGCTCTAGAAACAATTTATTTTGCTTTTCAAATTAACTATATGGGACTTGTCTTATTCTACAGTTTAATGCCACTTTTGTGCTTGCAAATAAGTTAGTATCATTTTATGACTAATTTTAAACAATTATATCACATTATGGGTCATTCACACTGATAATATAAAGGTTAGTTTTGAAATTGATGGTTTTCAAGTAAATCTTGATGTTGTTAAATGGTAAACAGTTTTATAATGTAACTCAATTGTTTGTTTATATTATTCAATTATCTATATAAAAATAAATCTTCGCATTCAATAGAGACATTGCTCAACATCAATGTAAAATTGAATAATTTTGAAGTAAAAGTGAAATATATAAAATAACAACTTTTGCTCTCCCTACTTGACATGCTTTAATAAAAAGTTGCTTTATTTTAAATAGAAATAGATTTATGGTGTTATGGCCATGTTTATTACAAATTGAAATACATTAAGCAATAATTTATGTTTGGAAATATTAAACTGATCAGGTTTTATTATGATATTCTTGCTATGAAAACTGACACGCCTTAGAGAACAATTGATGTGTTTAAATAACTTATTAATGAATGATTTTTTGTAAGTATTAGTTCTAAGAATACGATTTACAAATTGTATATGTTTCACGAAGCATAAAATGTATCAAATTACATGTTTGTTTCTTATTTTTGTTGTTGTGTCCTTTTGAGTTGAATTCTTATATCCTTTCTTCTGCAATGTCTCAAAAAGTCCTTTCAATCTCTTATTTCTTCCCTTTGTCACTGTTCTTTCTAGATCTCATACCTGTGTTGTTACTTCTAATGTTATCGTTGCTCTATTTCTAATACAATTTCAATTTCATTATGAGCTCTCTCAATGTCTTTACCTACTTCAACATTAGTTGTATTGTACAGTGTTTCTACCACCTTTCTTGCTTATTCATTGCTTTGTGACTTTAACACAAGATTGTAAAACTTACGCCTCATGCTTTGTCTCCACGTAAGTATTGATATTATGGGGTTTCCAAGCCAATAGGTTGACATTGGTTACCATAAAGTGTATCCCAAATATCCTTTTTAGCCTTCTTTGTCCATCTTCAAAGAATGTATATAGATGTTATATTTTGCACAGAATGCGAGTGTTAGTACTCGTAAACAATGGCAACATAACCATCCATTCGATTCAAAATTATTACAAGTAGAGTCAACATGTATAGTATCATTGTATTTGGTGTATTGAACTTCATGCATGTTGATATCAGTATATCCATCAAACCAAACTATGTTAAGATTAAAATTAAAGTTGTTAATACTGAAACTAATACACTTTACTAATAAAGTATAAGTAAAGACAGATATTTATTAAGGTAATAATAAAATTGAATTTTATAATAAATGAATTGACTAGTTAACAGTCGTACTTTTATAAAAAATACCTGTATATTTTTTATCTCCCATGTCGACAACCTGTTCAATTGAAGATGAGATAAGCATCTTGAACTTCTGTTCAAAGTCTCTGAAAAATGTTGTTGTGTACACCTCTAACACATGTCGTACTCAACCAGTATGTCTAATTGCAAACGTTGGGGTTGTTGTTATGCAATAAAACTCTAAAGTTATCACCTTTTCTCTCCATCTTTCAATAGTTTTTTGAATTATTTTGAAGAATTGATATAGGCTTGTGCTTTTCGTTGCTTCAAATCCAATTGCATTGTTTGTGGATTCACTTCGTTGTGAAGATAATATCCCAGCTAAAAAGAAGTTTTTGCTCAATGTAGTGCACCATTTGTCTCTTAAGTTGTACAGTCTGTCAAACCATTTGTAGTAAGCTTGATTCCTTTTTAGTTTGAATTTATCAAGGATGTTTCCCCAACATGCCTGGATTTAGTTGGATTGCTACACCCCATTAAGTATTTGTTAAATGCATCTTTGAAGCTTACATCTTACCTCCTTCCGTATTGTGAAACTGCATTTTTCAATATGTGCCATAACCATAGCCTATGCCTTGAGAAAGGATAGACCTACAATATATATTGAACTGTAAGTGTTAAAAGGAAAATTGAAATTTATAACGTTTAAATTGAATATTGTAAGACAATAATTATATGTAAAAATATCACTTCCACTGCTCTTGTAATTACTACGTCTTGGTCTGTGAAAATTGATGCGGGACTTTTTCTTTCCATTGCATCTTTAAATTGTTCGAGGACCCAAAAAAATGATTCAACTTTCTCATCTGCTTTGAGTGCATATCCAAACATTGTAGTGATCTAATGGTTATTTATTCCAACTAGTGGTGCACATATCCAGTTGTATTTATTTATATAATATGTTGTATCAAAAATGACAACATCCCCATAAATTCTAAAACCTTTCTTCATTAAAGAATCGCACCAAAAGAGTGCCACAAGCTTTGCATCATTATCAAGTTTTATATTCCAAAATAAACCATTCTCTTTTTGTGTCAACATAATCAATTGCTTGATCACAGTTTGAGCATCCCCACCCTCAATTTCTTTCATTCTCTATGTTCACATAGTTTAGATGGTCTCTTAAATTATGCCCTACACACTCTGTCCCACCAGCATGCTTTGCCAATATTTGTACATTGTAGTAGGCCTTACTTGTGCATCCTCAAAGCCTTCAATGGTTTCCATTGTTTCCTTCAAAGTTGTTTTCCTCTCAGATCTTTGCAAGTATTGTCATTCTACTCTCGCTAATGTATGGTTATGTGATACAAAATCTTGTTTGACAAAGATGTATCCACGTCAGACTTGTTTGTTACTGTTCTTTGCCCTTCGTCATCGCTCTTTACCGCCTTTCTTACCTTTATCGTTTTCTTAGTTATTTGTATGTATCCTTTTAGTTGTGTAAGTCACATACTATGATTTCGGTTAGTATCATCCTATGCTTGGCTAACGTGGATGTAAGATGCAGGATTTCTGATATTTGCAGGTTCCTCTCTTTGAAGACCCTTCTTGAGCCGAAGGACTGTTTTGACCGCCCTCTCCTTATGGGTATGATATGTCGTCGATCTTCCTTCACCAGACCCTGATCATAGATTTATCTATGTGCGGGAAACACTATGTATGATGATGATGAAGATATTCCTTGTTTAGAACAAACGAAGTATCATTCATATATAACACCATATATTTTCCTTATTGTGGATTTTCTAACACTAAACTCTATTACTCTAGCATGTTCAAGATACAATAATTCAAAGTCCTCCCAACTGCTTGCTCTCATGCCCTCCAATAAACCTCTTATGTCAAACTCCCTCTTTGCAGTTAAAGGTTCAATTTGCTAGCATTCTATCGCAGTTGTTTTATCTGAAATTTGCACAATTATTTAACTAATTGAATGCTATATATGGACAATTCTTGTTTTGTAATATAACTCAATTATTTGCTTATAATATTCAATTATCGATATAAAATAGATCTTCACTTTAAATGGAGACATTTGCACAACATCAATGTATAATTGAACAATTTAGAAGTATAATTGAATTATATAAAACATCAATTTAATAATGTTAGTTTTTGAATTGAGACATTTAAAGTTAAAATTTGGAATCCAAGAACTTATATTGAATTATAGAGAATTGACTAATTTAGAACTACAATTGACATGTATAAAATATCAATTGAACAACAAACTATCAATCATATTATGCTTAAAATTGTACTAAAACAAATGAACATTTTAATCTTGAATTGAATAAATTATGCTTAAAATTAAACTTTTTAATAGAAAAATTAATCATACCTGTATTAATCAAATTAATATCGACAATATTTTCTTCGTTTTCACCATAAATCACCATGATTTGTTTTTTATCAAGCTTCAAATCTCTATACAACAGATTATCAACTATATATCTTTGAACAATATCATTATACATAGATTTTCGTAAAGTTACCTTCAATTTAGTCTTCATATCTTCGTGATGTTTCTAATGTCAAGTCTACGTCAAATTCGTTCATTAATCTTCCATTACAGACTTTTTTGATGTTTTCTGAAGTTAATTAAAATGTTGATTTTCTTTGAATGAAAGAAAGAATTTAAGACATTTTCTTAAGAATTGAAGAGAAAATCTCGTTTGGATTTGTTTCCTTTAATCGCTTGCGTTTTTGGCTGTTTGAAGATAGCTTTCCTTATTTACCATTTTCAAATTTGGCAATTTTTGTATGTACTTCATTTCCTTTTTTGGTTGCTTTATTGAAGATGGACTGGAAAGTCTCAGCCAAGACTGGCTAAAATGTTAAAGTTTATAAAAACTGTGCATTGCACCGGTATTTTACAAATTTTCTCAATAGCAGTAGTATTGATAAAAAATTAAAATTAAAATCATTTTCTATATACTAAAACAAAGACCATCTAATGACATGGTCAGTCTCAGGTAAAATATTTTCCAACTCAAATTAGCTTCTCTCATACACTTTTTTATAACTTTATTGTAGCTTTCAAGACAAGATTACTATACATATTGCATGCTATTGCAATTCTATATGACTATTTATTTTTCCTATTTAGTATTTAAGGAGATTTATATCTTTATACCAATAGGAATAATATATGTGATTTTAGTAAGATTGAAAACAAATTTTCTTCTCTGTATATGTGTTGGAATATTATATGTGATTTTAGTAAAGTGAAAATAAATTTTCTATTTAAGATTTATCTTCTATATATTAATACAAATTACTATGATATTTTTTACCTCTAAATTGAGCATGCCTCTTTAATTATACATTATGTTACTAGTCATCATTCTGTGAGGCTGATAAATAACTTGATCGAGTAAGTGGCTAATTGCAAAAATATTTGTCTTCTACTACGAGGCAAAGACAAAAAGAGGTCAAACAAAAATAAATAAACTTATTATTCTTAAAAAGTAAAATTAGATATTAATAATCCAACCTTTCACTCATCAACTGTGAATAATCCCACCTATGAATTATTTTTTAATAATTCAACATTTTTCCTTTGTTTGCTGTCAACATATGATAGGGTATGCTGATAGCAAACTAACGGAAAATGTTGTATTATTAAAAAAAATCAAAGATGTTGCTAGCAAACTAAAGACAAAGGTTGAATTATTAAAAAATAATCTAAAGGTGGGATTATTCACAGCAGATGGATCGGTTTGATTATTAATATGAATTTTTCCGATTAAAAATGAAATGAGTAACTCAAACACTTAAAGTTAATCAAATGAGGTGAGCAGCAAAGTGAAGGTGTATTAAAAGTCGTCATTCGCAAGATTATGACTTTCATACACCATTTCTATTTATCAAGACACAAAAATAAATGTTGCGTTCAAAAGGAAAGTCTCCTAGAAAAGAGAAAGGCAAATGAGATAAATTTGTAATTTGATAATTTTTTTATGTTAGAATTCTTCTTAACATATACAAATATTGCTATGTGGAAATTCACTAAAATATATCAATAATTTAAGTTGATTATATTTCCCTAAGTACTCAGTCATTGAAAAAACCATCATTCAAAATTAAGGGGTTTTTATTTAGATTATTGTATGATATGACATGATAACTTCGTTATCTTTGTCTCATTTAGTTTGTACACATTTTCAAATATATGAATCGATGTCCAAATGCATCTTATTGTGCATAATTATAAATTATAAAAAGTTGATATTAATAAATTTATTATAACGAATCAAATAAGATCTCAATTGACTCTGATTTAATTTATATATTTGGAATAACTCAAATTAAAAGTGTTAGGAATAATGTTGAAAACTAAATTGGATAAATGAAGGGAGTATGTTTTAAGTATAGTTGAATTTTAAAAAATTAAATATGGTATATGAGTTTAAGGTATCTCATAGAGGTTTACTTAAAAGATAAGTGGGAAATTGGTAAGAAATTGATTTTTTTTTTTTTGTTCTAATGTCAAACGGAGAAAGAAACTTTGTGTTTTGTGTTTTTCAAGAGTATATTTTCCTTATTTTTATAAGTAATCTTTATTTTCAATTTGTATAAGTTGTTTGATCCAAAAATAAAAACAAGCATTTATCCTTGCGTTTTTCTTTCTTGTATATCTATTCCATTACATACGTTGGAGTATTTATAGTCTATTCAATTTTTGATAAAATGAATTTTTGTATATAGTGTTTAACACGGGTAATCAACTAATATTACATACAGACATTTAATATAGTGATTATTAAATAGCTTGTGCTTGGCAAGTAGATAAAGTTGTTTTGTCAAGTAGATAAATGTCTTAAATATATTTAAAAAATCCCACAAGTCTTACACAAAGAGTAAATTATTCAAAACAATACTTCTACACAAAACAAAAAATCTCAATCAAATCCAAAAGTCAAAATCAATAAAAAATGTTTGTCGAAGATAGCGTATCCTTGTGATCTGTTGTTAACATCATCCAAAAATCAAGTGACTTTTTAATGTAAAAAGTAATACATTTAATATTATAATACTTTCACATTACACATACCTTGAAAGACATGTTTTCTTATTATGACCTTTTTATGTAGGGATGGCAATTCAGTCCGAGTCCGCCCCTGATCCGACTCGATCCGAGGATTTCTATCCAATTCGACTCCGAAGTTGAAAATATCCGACTCCGAATCCGATTATATAATTTGAATCTGAGTTAGAGCCGGAGCGGAGTTGGACCTCAAAAAAAATCTGATAATCCGAGCGACTCCGACTCCGACTCTGACTCAACCCAATTCGACCCGACATCGAACTCAAATTTTAATTTAAGGCATGTTTATATTTTAGAAAATTTAAACTTTATATGAAATTAAGTTTATTCTAACCAAAATTGCAAATTTGACATCTGACGATATGAGTTACTAATTACATTGTAAATAAGATTGAATATTGTAAGTTTAATCAAGTTGAATGAATGAAACTTATCAAAGCAATCGATTAGATTATTATAGACTTACAGTCTTACATAGTTTTGACTTTTGAAGTTATTTAAGTATAATAAAACCTAAAACTAACTATAATAAACTATTAGAAATATAGTATTAGTCTTAATTAATATTATTCAATTAAATACTTAATCGATTGTTTAATAAATACTTAATTGGAAGTTGGAACTTGTCTAATATAGTTATATAGACTTGAAACTATGTCATTAAATTGTAGGAAAGTTTGCCAAGAAAAATCCCAACTATCACCCGTTGGCAAAAAATAATTGCAATTATCTATTATTTTTTAGGAAAATTTGCCAAGAATAATCCCAACTATCACGCGTTGGCCAGAAATAAACCCAACTATTGATTATTTTTTAATAATCCTAACTATTGATGAAGTTTGCTGAAAATAGTCCCACTCTATTTTCAACCGGCTGTAGCAGGTTTTTTTGAGTAATTTTTTTTTACCTTTTTTTTAACTCTCCTTTATCAAATTAGGTAAACCTACCCTTTCATCTTCAAAAACCGATTTACCCATTCCATGTTCAAAAACCCATTAAACTCCTTCCTCCATTGATGAGCAAGCTTCCACCACAAATTGCACCCCTATGTTTGGGATTAGGGTTTGAATACTTAGAAGAAGAAGAAGAAGAATTCATTGAATCTTAAAGGGATGAAGCTTTTAGATATTGACCATAGAGGAAGGATGAAGGATGAATGAAGTTTTAGGGTTTAGGATGAACGAAGAAGAAGATAGAGAGGATGAAGGGTAGGTTATACCTAATTTGATGAAGGAGAGTTAAAAAAAGGTAAAAAAAATACTCAAAAAAACCTGCTACAGCCGGTTGAAAATAGAGTGGGACCGTTTTCAGCAAACTTCATCAATAGTTAGGATTATTAAAAAATAATCAATAGTTGGGATTATTTCTGGCCAACGGGTGATAGTTGGGATTATTCTTGGCAAATTTTCCTATTTTTTAATAATCCTAACTATTCATCGAATTTGCTCAAAACAGACCTACACCCTTACTGACCGACTATAGCAGGTTTTTGGTGATTAATTTTTTTTTACCTTTTTTTTACTCAGGTTCACCGAATAAGAAGAATTACCCTTTCATCTTCAAAAAGAATTACCTTTTCAATTTTAAGAAACCCATTTACACTCTACTTCCTCCATAGATGAGCTTCTAACCTAAATTTTGTTGAATATTTAGTGTCTAATAATCCTATGTTTATAATCACTAATTACTACTAAACTAGTGGGACAATATGCATTAAATTACGTGGTTCAAAAGAAAGAACAAAAAAAATTTGGAAAACTGAGTCAACAAGGAAAGCCGACTCGACTTTTACTTTTTTGGGCCTAAAGCCCAATCGGCTTTATGTACTGGAAATGAGATTTTGTCCAGCAGCTAAAGCCGAGTCGGTTGTGCTGGTTTTGGAGGAAAAGTCGACTCGGCTTTATCCTTTGTTTTGACCGTTGGATATTTTCGGTTTTCCTTGAGTGAATGCTTTGGATTCTTATACTTATGGCTCTTGATTTCTCGAGTTATAAGGGAGTATTAAGGTGAATAATACTCATGAATACCATAGATTAATGGTATTGAATTGTATGATCAACAATATGATCATTATGGTGATTAATTGGGTCATGACCCTTAAGCTATACTCTAGTAGTATAAATAGGGTTTGATGATGAGTGGAATGCTACACCTTTTTCTGATTTCTTCTACTCTTATTCTCATTTGCTTGTGCTTTTTCAAGAGAGTAATTAATACTTTGTTGTTAAGTGATATACTCAAAGTATTAAGAGTATATTGTGTTGTTTGTATCTCATTGTGAATTTCCAAGCATCAACCCAAGTACCTTTGTGGGGGAAATATCACATAAGGAAAGTGATCCCATGCCTACAACAAGCATCAAGTTTCCGGGTAATGGTTATCGTTACAAACCAATCTTCAAGTTAAACTATTTTTTTGTTATTTGTAATTTCATTTTGTCATCAACAAAGAGTTAAATACAAATTCCCTTTTGTAATTTGTATTTGCATTATTAAGTTCTTAATAAATCCTCAAAACTTACACTCAAACCTTACTCTTCATACGCACACTTGAAGGAGAGGAAAGCATCAGAAGGTGAGCAAGTTCATACGCACACCTGGTAGCCGAAGTTGCTGCCCAATTTCGGTTCCATTTATGGTAATGTCGATTTTACCTAATTTTTTTAATTTAAGTTTTTCTTGTAAAGTGCTTGTTTAAGATGATAGTAGTCGTTGATTTTTCCCTTTTTTACGGTTTAGGCTGGTGTATTTGACAAATTTATTGCAAAATTTTGGTTTGGGGGTAAATTTATATGGAAAAACAATGGTTTAGATTATGTTGGTGATGAAGGTTATACCATAGAAATTGATGCTAACCTAATTTTGTGGTTGATTTGGATAATCTAGTAGTGAGTAAGATTAGGGCTGATTATGAACATTCTTTATTTTTTATGAACCCAAGTTGTATTCAATATCAAGAAGGTTTGAAAAGGGTTAATAGTGAAGAAAGTGTAATGGAAATGGCAAAGCTAGGTGTTAAATTTAGGGCAGTAGCTGTTTATATACTCAAGGTAGGTGATGATGTAGAGTTGGAAAGGGACATAAATAAAAGGGCACCAAAGTTAAGTATCAAATGGTCAAGTAAAACCAAGGTGGAATATAGAAAAAAAAATAATTCATGTGGTCCCCAGCCATGTCAAGAATCAGATTTCCTTGTTACACAGGACCCCATACCTTTGTCTACCTTTATCCCAAAACCTACTCTTCATTGTCCCCCACTGAACCCTATTCAAGCATTTAAGGGTCAAGCATCTAAAGTTGGGGATTGTGAAGTTTGTGATGGTGAAGGGAGTGAACAATTTGAGGATGCACGTAGTGAAGGATTGGATGAGCAAGATGTAAGTGACTCAAGTGGTGGTGTGGGTGATAGTGATAGTGTTGGATGAGAGTTATTGTGTAATTTCTAATGTAGAAGAAAGTGAACAAGAGAGTTATACGAGGTGAGTGATCATGAACAATATAAACAATTGGGCTATGTTGTAAATGCTTCGAATTTAAGCAGGGATAATGTTTCTGATTATAATGAAAGTGATGAAGAAGGGACACATGTTGCGAATGAGCACACAGATTAGAAATTCAAATGGCGTGTAGGTGCTAGCTTCCCAAACCCAAATGCATTTAAGGATGTAGTGATACAGTACGCACAAGGTAGAAGTTTAAAGATCACTGTCAGTAATAAGAAAAGACGGAATAGGCTAGGTGTTGTATGTGTTTCGGGTTGTCCCTTTAGGCTGTATGCATCTTGGATAAAAAAACTAGCTGAGTATACAGTTAATCTCAGTGAAGAACAAGCATAATTGTCAGAGAAATATGGAGGTAAATAGTATACTAAAATCTAGATGGGTGGCTGAGAAAATGCTTGAAGTGTTCAAGAAAAGACCACACATTCCTTCAAATGAGATACTTGACATGGTTAAGAGCAATTACAGTGTTATTTGCAGCAGGGATTTCGCATGCCATGTCAAATATAGTGCGCATAAGAAGCTGCATGGTTCATGAAAGACCACTACAATAAGGTGATGAATTAGTTTGAGGCATTGATAATTAGTTGCCCACAAAGTAAGTTTAGCATTATTACAGTCCCAACCACCAACCCATTTGTCTTTCAAAGATTTTTTGTTTTTTTATGAAGCCTTGGGGAATGGATGGTACAATGGGTGTAAGAAAATGTTGTGCATTGATGGGTGTTTCATCAAGACTATCTTAGGGGTTATGCTATTATCAACGATAGGACGGGACCCAAATGAACAGATGTTTCCTGTAGCATGGGCCGTAATGCTAATTTTGTTCATGACGATAGTGATTGTAATGAATCCATTAAGGGTATTACCGAAATGTAAAGGTAATGCTTATTTTGTTCATCACGATGGTGATTGTAATGACATTTCATGTACGTAATTAATTCATGGTAAATTTGATGCTTCTGAGTACTGTAAACTGATGGAATTGATGTTGTGTTGTTGTGATGCACATAAACACAAATTGTTGTTGCTTGGGCTGTTGTTTGTAAGCACAAATCAATGCTGCTAGGGCTACTGTTTAAGAGCACAACTCAGTTGTACAAGTTTCTGTTGTAAACTGATTTATCCATTGACTTGTGCTTATGTGCACTGATTTTTGCTTATGTACAAGCTGCTAGGGCTGCTAGGACTATATGTGCAATGATTTGTGCTTATGTGCACTGACATCCTTTTGGGTTGCTGAGATTTATGCAAATATGTGTGCACTTTCTTGCTGTGCTCATACATTCATTAGGAGTAAGAGCTGCAGAACATTGTTCATATTCATTCAAAAGAAATTTGTTCACAATAAATTATTACATTTTTGTTAATAACTACTTCCAATTACATTGCTTTCAATTTCCAAATGACTTCTTAATACTAGTTGCTAGTTAGTACATTTCTTTTAAGAAATTCCTAAGTAAGAAGAAATATAATCACTAAACATATGAACCAAGAGAACAAAAGCATAACTCCTAAAGCCTTCACTGTACCATTGAGCTTTGCATTTTCCACTTTAAGTGAGTTAACAACCTCTTCCATGGTCATCTTCTTATGCTTTAATTTTTGAATTTTATCAAGTAATGCTCCAAATTCAACTTCTAATTGCTCATGCTTGTCGATCTGGTCAATTGATTTGTCAACATCATCTTCCCACATAAAAAAATTGCAATTTGTATCCTAGCACAACCATATAATTACTAACTCAGATTAGATTTAATTTGAGTGAAAAAATAAAATTGAAAAAAAAATCAGAATTTGGAACACTTATAGGCCAATTAGAACATCCATAGAACTTTCCCAGCCAAATACTTCGTTTTGCAATCCTTATTTGCGCAGGAAGACCATGGAAGCATTTCAAGCTTCCACCACAAATTGCACCCTATATTTGGGATTAAGGTTTGAAAACTTAGAAGAAGAAGAGGAATTCATTGTCTTAAAGGGATGAAGCTTTTAGAGCTTTCGCATGAGTTAACTTTTTTAATGAGAGTTTTAGGGTTTGTTAATGGAGGAAGAATGAATGAAGAAGAAGATGGAGTATAATAAAGATGAAGGACATCTTATTTTGTATTGCTGAGTTAAAAAAAAGGTAAAAAAAAATAATCACCAAAAAAACCTGCTATAGCCGGTTAATGAGGGTATGGGTCTTTTTTGAGCAAATTCAATGGATAGTTAGGATTATTAAAAAATAATCGATAGTAGGGATTATTTTTAGCCAACGAATGATAGTTGGGATTATTCTTGACAAATTTTCCTAAATTGTAAGTGAGATTGAATATTGTAAGTTTGATTAAGTTGAATGAACGAAACTAATCAAAATAATCGATTAGACTATTATGGACTCATTGTCTTACATAGTTTTTAAGTTATATAAGTATATTGAAACCTAAAACTAACTAAATTAAACTATTAGTCTATATGATAATCAATTAGATACTCAATCGATATTATATTAAAGATTTAGTTCTAAGTTGTCAATTATTAAGAATTAAACGAAAATACACCGCTAATAATGAATTAAAATTTTATTGAATTATGTTTAAACCACTAATAACCTCATAAATCTAAATAATTCTTATTCAATTTTACTACTAATTAGCTTTTCTAAGAAATTAAAATTGTATTATACTATTAATTAAATTTAAGCCATTGATGATATGTAATGTGGATGAATGAATGGTTTTGATAATGTCCACCTCATCAATCCTTAAAAACTTTCAATAACCGATTACATACAACTATGAATGTCATATGAATTTTGGATTTTAACCATTGATTTCAAAATTGTTTTAATATTAGCCCTTGATTAATTTTGACATAAGAGTAAAAAAAAATTAGACTTTAATAACGCCTAACGAATAATAATACAATGTATACTCATATTCCATCTTGAGGCTTTGAGCTTTGACCTAATTCCAGCAGCCGCACCAAGAAGCCCACCGCAGCTTCAGCTTTGATCTAACTCCCGCAGCCGCACACATGAAGCCCCCCGCAATAGTAGCAACCCCCCTCAGGCTGCAGCGCCATCCTCACGGTGGCGGTAGCAAGGTTGTGCGTAAAGTTTCATTTCACCTTTTTCTATTGATGCAACCATTTTCCAAGTTGTGTGTATTAACTCAGTTTTACATGTTGATGTATTAACTCGGATTTTATAACTCAGATTTAGTAGCAAGGTTCCATTTCACCTTTTTCTATTGAATATTGATGCAACTATTTTCCAAGTTGTGTGTAAACATATCAGGTTTTGATTTACAAGCTCTTTATGAAGTGTTTTGTGAAGATGTATTAGTATGATCTTTTTAATGCACTGAGATTTTGGCATCTTATCAAGACCTATATAATTTTTCATTTTGGAGACAAAAAAGACTCATAAGACAAGGAAAATTATGCTATTGATTGACATACTTGATTCATTTTATGAAAAGAAAGGTTCCATTAACTATTGTTTCTTTCAATTTTGTTTTTTATTAGTATATAATTGTTGTTTTTTATTCATACAGGGATGGATTTTGAGAATGAAATACATAGTCCAAAAACTCCTGTTACTCCAACAATTAATTTAGAAAATAGTGAAGATGTTGAATGTGGATAGGGTTGTATTATTGGTGCTAATGGTAGAAACCTTACCTCTGTTGTATGGAAACATTTTACTCAAGTACAAGTTGGTAAAGAAATGAAAGCAAAATGTATTACCTATTTCAACTGTTGCTTTTGAGAGTGCTTTTAGCACTAGTGGTAGAGTTATTGGACCTAATCGTAGTAGGCTTCTTTTTGAGACTGTCGAAACTTTGAGGTGCCTTCAAAGTTGGAGGCGTATAGAATTCAAAGGTATTTAATTTTTTTTTACATTAGTACGTACAATTAAGAATTTATATAATTATATTATTTATTAAACTTGTTGTTTCTAATCTGTAGACGCTAAAACAAATCCCCTTCAATATGCACCGATTTTTGAAGACGAAGATGTAGAAGCTGTAGAAGAAGAATGACAATGGGTATGTTTTGTTTTGATTTACTTAAAAATAAGTTTTTGCTTACTACATCATTTATGCTTATATTACTTTTTTTTTTATAAACTTGTGTTAGGGAACTAAGGATGGATTTAATGATTTTGTAATATTGAGCATGACGAATTGAAGACTTCATCATTTATGTAATTTTTATGTTTGTTAATGTAATTTTAGGGAACTAAGGACTATTTTGTTTATTGTAATTGTAGGACTAATATTTCTTAATAAAGTTGAATTTGAAGACTGATCTGTATTACTTTTTTCGTGCTTTAAAATCATAAATGTGTATCGATAAGAATAAATCTTGATAATAATTCAAAGTCCGCCGGATATCCGAGAGTCCGAGTCGGAGCAATGTTGGAGTATGCATAATCTGATTCCGAGTGGAGGTGGACCGAAAAAAGTAGTCCGACATTTATTCGGAGCAAAGTCGAAGGGTTGATAGTTCGAGCCGAGTCCGACCCATTGCCATCCCTATGTTTATGAAAAATACTACAAGTGACCTTCGCTCGTATCAAGTCATCCATCTCGTTCCGTAAAAATTAAATGAGCTTGCTATTGGAATTGAAATTAATTTACTTTTGGTTTAGTTTTGCTTATGAGAGATTTAAGAGATTCGACCAAATTACAAACAAATAGATTTAATTTACTTTTTTTCTTAATAAACACTAGTTTGAAAATAAAATTTGATGCATTCTAAATTGAAAAATAAAATTTGATGAATTCTAAAATCATGAACTAGAGATCACAATTCAGTTCGAATCCGCCCCTAGTCCGACTCGATCCGAGGATTTTTATCCGATTCGACTCCGAGGTGGAAAATATCCAACTCCGAACCCGATTATATAACTCGACTCCGAGCTAGAGTCGGACCGGAGTTGGACCTCAAAAAAATCCAATAATCTGACTCCGACTCCGACTCTAACTTCGATCCGACTCTGACTCGACCCGATTCGACCCGACATCTGACTCAAATTTTAATTTAAGTTATTTTTATATTTTGTCAAATTTAAACTTTATATGAAAATAAGTTTATTCTAAAAATTGCAAATTTGACATGTGATGATATGAGTGACTAATAACATTGTAAGTGAGATTGAATATTGTAAGTTTAATCAAGTTGAATGTATGAAACTTATCAAAACAATCGATTAGATTATTATAGACTTACAGTTTTACATAGTTTTGACTTTTGAAGTTATTTAAGTATAATAAAACCTAAAATTAACTATAATAAACTATTAGAAATATAGTATTAGTCTATATATTAATATTAATTAATTAATATTAATCAATTAGATACTTAATCGATTGTTTAATAAAGATCTAATAGGAAGTTGGAACTTGTCTAATATAGTTATATAGACTTGAAACTATGTTATTACATTGTAAGTGAAATTGAATATTGTTACTTTGATTAAGTTGAATGAACGAAACTAATCAAAACAATCGATTAGACTATTATGGACTTATAGTCTTATATAGTTTTTAAGTTATATAGGTATAAACAAACCTAAAACTAACTAAATTAAACTATTTGTCTATATCATAATAAATAAGATACTTAATGGATAGTATATCAAAGAATTCAAATTACATAGAATTCAAAGGTATTTAATTTTTTTTACATTACATAGAATTCAAAGGGCTAAGATTAGTCTTCACATTACATAGAATTCAAAGGTATTTAATTTTTTTTTACATTAGTACGTACAATTAAGAATAAATGTCCACTTTTCTTATTTGGTAAACTCACTCTAATTGTCCACTTTCCTTTTTTGGCAAAGATTTTTTACCTAAATACCTCCAACTACCTCAACTTATATTATTTAAAATACCCCACATACCACCTTCTCAATTATTATGATCACTTAAATACCCCACCTACCACCTTTTCAATTATTATAATCACTTAAAATACCCCACTATCATTTTTCTTAAAATGCGGTCCAAACCCAAAGTGGACACTTATTATGAATTGGAGGGAGTATTATTTATTAATCTCGTTATTTCTAAATTGTAGACGCTAAAGCAAATCCTCTTCAATATGCACCGATTTTTTAAGACGAGGATGTGGAAGCTATAGAAGAAGAATGATAATGGGTATGTTTAGTTTTGATTTACTTAAAATTAAGGTTTTACTAACTACATCATTTATGCTTATATTACTTTTATTTATAAACTTGTGTTAGGGAACTAAGGATGGATTTAATGATGCTGTAATATTGAGCATGACGAATTGAAGACTTCATTATTTATGTAATTTTTAAGTTTGTTAACGTAATTTTAGGGAACTAAGGAATATTTTGTTTATTGTAATTGTAGGACTAATATTTCTTATTAAAGTTAAATTTGAAGACTAATGTATATTTATTTTTTCGTGCTTTAAAATCATTAATGTAGTATCGATAATAATAAATCTTGATAATAATTCGAAGTCCATCGGATGTCCGAGAGTTCGAGTCGGAGCAATGTTGGAATATACATAATCCGACTCCGAGTGGAGGTGGACTGAAAAAAGTAATCCTAGATTTATTGAGAGCAAAATCGGACGATGGATAATCCGAGCCGAGTTCCACCGATTGACATCCCCATCAAGAACTACTTTCAATACCCTCGAATTGCCGACTTCATTATTATTACAATCACCCAAAAACTTCTGGCTCTATCTTTTCTCTTGTGTTCTATGTTTATCACAAAAAATACGCCATGGATTCAACGCCGGTGAATTGGGAAGCTTTGGATTCTCTCGTCATCGAATTTGCTAAATCTGAAAATCTGTTCCACGAAAATGACGCCATTTCTTCTCTTTCTCCTCCTTCTTCTCCTGCTTCTTCCTCTCTCTCTCCTCCTCCAGCTTCACCTTCTTCATACTCGTCTTCGTCTGCTTCTTCTTCGTATCAATCTCGTCTATTGATTCGTCGAATTCGCCTGCTTTTAGAATCTGGTGATGTAGATTCTGTTTTGGATCTTCTTCGTCTCCATGCTCCTTCCATTTTGCTCGATCGCCGCCTCCTTTTTTGCCTCCAGAAACAGGTAATAAATGATATATTTAAGGTTATTTTTTATTTTATTTTTGAATTAATTTTGACTGATATTTTTGATTGAAGAAATTCATTGAGTTATTGAGGAGAGGAACTCCGGAAGATCGCGAATCTGCTATTGAATGTTTGCGAAATTCGCTTGCTCCTTGTGCTCTTGATGCTTATCCAGTATGAAATTCATTTCCTAAATTTTTATTATTTTTGTTTTTTTTTTTTGTTTTTTTGCTTTTTTTTTTTTTTTTTTTGTTGTTGTTTTTTTGTTTTGTGGCAATAGTCAGTGTTATTGACGGCGAGGTATTTATTTTTGTTTGTTTTGAAGGAAGCGTATGAGGAGTTTAAGCATCTTCTTCTCGCTTTAATTTATGATAAAGATGACAGCAATTCTCCTGTAGCTAGAGAGGTACTGTTACATACGACTTTTGGTCTCTATTGCTTTAGGCTACGAATTTAATTTTCTGTGCTTTGAATTGTGGCATTTGAATGTTGTGGACCATTTATATGTTTGCACTTTGCAATGCTTAGAAAGCTGGTAATTTTTCATCAAACGTGGTGAGTTTTTATATTGTGAAGTTTACTTTCATCCTGGCTGTAGATAATGGGACACTGATTAGAGACACTATCATTCACCTTTCTCTAATAATCAAGGCCCAACTTGAATACGCTTTTCCATGAATCCTTAAAAACTCCAGTTCACCCTTTTCTATTGACTCATTTTTTATTCTTTGTTATGTTTGAGGCATTTGTGGTGATTTCTAATAATCCAGTATTTATGTTTTTGATACTAGTTTGATACTTATGAGTGTTTGAATACGAGCAAAAATTCTCCTTGAATAATTCCCAAACCACTAAGATCAATGGCTCATCAAGATAACCTCTTATAGATTTTATGCAAGAAGGTTGTTTTAACATCTGGTTGCTCAAGTAGCAAATCAAAAGGTGCAACTATTACTTGTAGCACTAATATAGGTGTGTCAAACCACTAGTGAAATCCTTCAGCAACTAGTCTAGGCTAACTTTTTGATCCTCCAAAGTTCCTATTTCTTTTTTGAAAAGCCACTTGCAAGGAATGATTCTAAGAGTTGTGGTACTTCGACAAGACAAATTAAATCTTCTATACAATTTCTTTAACTAGGAACTTTTCGGCCTTACATATGTCCTATCACACTGAGCGTCTTCCATGGGTATGTGATAGAGTGGTTTTGTCATCGATGTGGGTAACAAGAAAGCATTGTTAGTGCAAAATAATGGTAGATTATAGTATAATAAGAAATTGCAATTATTTCTAATGTAATGACATATATTGATTAATGATAAAGGATTAATTTGAGCTAAATGGTTACCTAAGCGAGATAGTGTTTACAAGCTTTTGAGAGGCTGCTACACTCCAAATGGAGTTAGAAACTCATTACAAAATACTTTGTCTTCATGTCTTTTTCTATTACTTTTCAAAACTAACTTTATTCTTAATCTAACATACTTAGTGGATAATTACTATAGTACCTCTTGAACATCCCAATTTTCCAAAGACAAGAAGCTACAAGAACTTCTTAACCTTCAACAACCTCCAATATATCGTGTGAAGGAAGTTACAACAAGTGGGCTAAATGTGGAAAGTTGAGGAAAGTTGCAACTGCTAAAAAGAAGTTTTACTTGCTGGTTTCATAAATACCAAATGGAGGTTGCATTGCTAATACTTATTTGTTTCATAGATTCCGATTGGAGGTTACATTGCTGAAAATGTGTAGTACGTGGTTACGTGAAGTTGCTTTGAGTCTCTTTATTATAATTATGTAATTTAGATGTATTTGAAGGTGTTGAATGATTAATGCGAAAAATCGAAATTGTGTTTAAAACTTGTTTGTACTTTTCTTGGATTAGAATTGTATTGTAGAAATTCTTATGCAAAGTGTAAGTGGCCTATTACACTTGTACCTTAAGAGCTTTATTTAGTGAGTTTTGAGTTGAGCCTCATTCTATCCTTAAATTCGTTTGCACTTTAATCAAATCAAAATAAAAAATCATGACTTCTTGATTCTATCGGCAACAACCCTTTTCCACGTTTAAGTAGATCAAAGACCCTTGTTCCTTATATCTTCATCCCCTTATTACCTTCCTTTACTTTTTTCCATCGGTGTCTTGTAAGCCCCCCTAGGGTATAGGTTGTCTTACAACAAATTGGACTCAAAGCCAACTTTTAATCTTAGTGATAGCCTTGAACCACATCTTCGAACGCAACGTTGTGAATTATGAAGTTATTACCGAACTTGATGCAATTTTCTTCACAAGGTACCATCAAGCATAAAATCAGTTTGTTTATTATCGATGGTAGGAGTTGCATAAATTTGGCATCAAAAACACATGTATCCAAGTAGAAACTTCCAACCATTCCTTTTCCTCATTCTACACCATAGAATGGTTGAACCAAAACAAAGGACTTAAAGTCACTCAACAAATCCTCATCTATTTTTGGATTGGAAACTCCTATCTAAAGGAAATTTTTACTGGGAGATGTTATAAGATGTTGCAAGACCGCCTACTTCCTAAGGGGAGTTACAAAGCAAGGGAATTAACAAGTGAGGCAAAAAGAGAAGGATATGAGGATGAATGGGAAAAGTTTGTTTTGTGCGGTGTGGTTTACGAATGATGAAGAAGTGGTTTACTTTTTAGGGCTTTTAGTTTCATCAAATTTGCAAGGAAATTAAGGATATGATAAGGATTAATCCTATAGAAAATGTGAGATAAATATTGGAAGGATAAAAGATCCACTTGCGAATGAATATAAATGAATTCAAAGGATAAGAAATGCACCAACAATGAATCTAAGTAGAGTTTGTTTGATGGATGATATATAGGTTTTACTAAACTCAACTCACTAAATACATTACCATTAGCAAGTTAGGTAGCAGTGTAGCACTCAAGGCACATGTGTAATCGCCACATACACTAAGCATAAGAAATCATAAGGATAACAAATGTTTTATTAAACACAAAGTTCGGTTCTATCATATCATAATTTACTTACCTAAAGAAAATACAATGCTTTCAATTTATAGGCTGTAAAAATAGAATTTTAAGTTAAGTCCTAACTTATGCTAAGGATTCATGAGTTGTCTTGTGAAAGGATTGATGACATGTGCAAATACACTGCAATCCATATCCTAGTTGGATGTTTTATGACTTCCCTTACTGGTTTCCCTTTTGATTTCTCATAGAAATTTTAGCCTTGACTTTCTAAACTTCCAACTACATCATTGTAGTAGCTGCCCACTACTCCACATTGCGTTAACCACCTGCTCCTCCTTCATTTGTGCAGCAACTATTGAATACCTAAATCATCTGCAGCAACTGTCTATTACCCCCTCATGTTCATATAACAGGTGCTGAAATCGAATAATTGTTAGCTGCAATGTCTTTAGGAGTTAGGAATCTCCCTTGCACAGCCCTGGACTTTTGCCTAGCTGCTGGTTTAAGTAATTACTCACGGAAATGTAAGTGTTTTCATGTGGGTGATGTTGGTCTTATGATGTTGAACTTCTTTGCAAGTACTTTCGACTCCTACATACGAAGGTTTTTAGACTAACTATTACAACTTAAACAAGAGAAATAAAATAAAAGCACTTAACTAAAACATCCTAATCCGCAAAAAGTTCTGTAAGTTATTTAAATATATTACACTCAAAGTCTTTGAAAATAAATATAATGCATTGAAAGTAAGTGATGAATGTATAGCAAAAAACATTATCACAAATCCATTTGAACGTTGCCTTTGTGTAATGTTGGTGTTTTTTGATTAGACAAGCCATGAATAAAGATTTTTCCTAATGTTGAAATGTAGGTGGACCTTGATTTCAACATAAGATCTTTTTCTACTATATGGGGAGATGTTAGAAGAAATATTTCTATAAACTCTGTATGACAAATAACTTTGTTGCCGTGAAATAATGGGAGTTATACGTTACGTAATAGTCAACGTGATATTTTGCCCAAGAAAACTCATTTATCTCTACATAACGGCATTTAACGTTGCTGCAATTCTAAATAATGTTACATAATAATGTTTAACAACAACCGTGACATAAAATAATGGTTGAGTTTTTCTTCCATGAGTCTACACAGCCTTTCGTTCTACCTTATTTCGTTAGGTTCCTCCAGAGTATGAGCCACAACTATTTGTAGTTTAGCACCATAAAATTAATGGGTATTAATGAAATTTTTATAGGGAGATGTTTTAAGAACTTCTACAATCTGGGGTGATGTTAGAAGAAATTTTTCTACAACTTCTTGACAAATAACTTTGTAATCGTGAAACATTGGGTGTTATACGTTACATAACAGTCAATGTTGACCGTGAAAATTCAAAAACCGGTATAACAGGATTTAATGTTGTGACAACACTCAAATAGATTGTGTAACGACTATTACACAATAACTGACAAGCTTTTGTTTCATGAGTCTACTTAATAGGCTTTAAAACCTTTTTCTCGACTTGACTATCGTAATGCTTCTACACAATATAATTCACATCTATTTTTAGTTTAGCACCATGACGTGTGCTATCGTGTTTGTTATATGTAGTTTTTTAAAAGACAAACTCACACCTATTGTTATATGTAGTTTTTTGAAGGACAAACTCACACCTACTAATCTTATATCGTTTTGAAAGGTATTTAATACTAAAGCCCTTCACACCATCTTCGTATGTTAAAATCACCTTTTCTTAGGTCTTGGGTCTAACCTTCATTCACTCACATGATTGTAAACTAATGTAACCAAAAATTGGTAACCCTCCTAGATCAAACTTCATATGTATCTAGCTGGTTATAGTTGTATTTGGCCCACAATTTATCTTCTAGTACTTCTAGTGTACTATTGTCACGACTCCACTTAGTACATTGGATTAAGTCAACAATAATAGCTCTTGATGGACTTTCAGATTAGAAAATAAATGTGTTTTGCTTGAACATGTCTAGGTATGAGTATGGTATGTGTTTAGTTTGTTTTGTGACTATGAAAAGAAAGAAACTTGTTTTCAAGTGTTTTAGGAGACCCTCCTAGAATCTGGAAGAGGTAACCTGGACTTTAACTAGAAAGAGGAAAATTGAATAGTCACAACTCACAATAACTATTCCAAAAGAAAGAGAATGTGTTTTAAGATAGAAGAAAAGAAGAATTTGGATAACTAAGGAACTCTCACTTAAGTTATCAAGGATATGTAAGCAAAGAATTCTCACGTGAACTTAGTAGGTATAAATCCTAACCAAGGAACTCTCACTAAAGTTAGAAATTATTATTTAAGTTGTAAGGAACTCTCACTTACCACTTTAATTCATCAATTATGAGTAAAACTCAACACTTTGTAATCAAATCTCCCAAGATTCTTGACACAAAATAGTCGTTTAAGAAAAGTTTGTTTTTTTTGAAGAAAGAAAAGTTTGTTTTTTAATCATCAAATTCTTTATTTTTACTCATCAACTTTTCCTTGTATAGGCTGCAAATTGCAATGATTTGGAACATTAAAGACACTTTAGAAAACCTAAGATACTTTGGCTAAAAACAAATGGCCATGAACGGCTTTATTAAAAAACTTTAACCAACATGTAACATCCTTAATGAAGCAGAAACAAAATATCTTCCGAGATGCTTAAAACATTACGCTCAGCCTAGTGAATCTGAGTCATGAACGACTTTATTAAAAAACATGACATTCTAAAATGATGTCGTTTTGAACTTTACACACTTGAAAAGTACTTTGTTATGTACCTAGTGCAATTGCTACAAATGATGAAACTCCACTTTAATGAGAGACTTAAAAAATGACTTGAACCTATGCACTTCCTCCTAAGTTATTCCAAGGCTTTTAATGAGTGGTCCATGCATTGAAAAATCATTCAATGAAGACTCTTTGAATGACTTTGACAAAAGGACTTTCTTTGATGAACATTGGTGTGAATTAATAATTCTCTCGAACCTCTAAGACTTCAAAGCTTTGATGACGATGACCTCTTTCTTTGAGTTTCTTGTGCAAAAATTCAAGAAGACTTTTCAAACGTGAAGAGGAAAGGAAGGACCAGAGGCAATTATGATAAGCAAAGAATAAAATAATAGAGAGAGAAAAGGCCGAGTTGCTGAATTCCCCAAATGAACTCATTATACTCAAGTTAGCCCTCTAATACACTATTTATCTTCCCTAGTGGATAATGACCATTCTACCTTTGTCCTTGCTTCTCTATTCTTCCAAAGTGTGTTTTTTTTGATTGTGGGCCTTTCCTCAATTTGTGCTTGTAACAATAAGTCAGTTCAACTCAGAATAATAATAATAATAATGGTTTGATGTCCACAACTTATTCCTAGTTCTATTCGATTCATTTGAATTCAATTAATATAGCACATTGTTGTCATTGTAACACCTTTTACTAAGAGAACAAACCATGAGTTTAGTTTAGAGACCGAACCCTTGTATGTCTAATGCAACGCGATGTTGAATATTAATCACTTCTAGTGAATGGATACTTGAGTTTTGTTTTAGTCCTTGATTAAACAAGTCAGAGAGAAAGCCACGAAATATCTTCGTATTTTTGGTATTTGGAGATTATGTGGTCTAGCCACTTTTTTATGGCTGTATTCATAATATATATTGCCATCTTGGCCTTAATTGACAACTATTTTTAAGAAAGGAAGCATAAGCGGTCTAAATATATTAAATTTGTTGAGTTTATTTTGCCGAAGTATTTTGAGTGTGGTTATAATTATAAGGCTTGTTAATCACATAAGAGCTTTTTTATGATCAAGAAGGCACTACTGATGGGAGTGTCATGCATTGGTGCGTTCTGATGAGAACATAAGATATTGTTTTCTACATAAGAAATTTGATTTGAGTAAGCAATGTCCATTAATGTATTGACTAAAATAAGTTGATTGCATAGGTTTAAAAGGCTTCCATACTAAGATGAAGTAGTTCATGCAAGGTGATGTCTTGAGGCGTATTGAACTAGTGCTCCCTAGTTGTCCCCTCCACGCCCAAATGAGAGAAGGGCTGTCATGCTTGGCGCTTCAAAAGATTTTAGAGATTCCAATCTTGAACACTTGTAGAAATGTTTAGTGGTTGGCTGGTTGCCTTTTTTTGTAGGTGGTTTAATGTTCTATTAGCTTTTGATGAAATGAAAGGTGGATTTTTGAGTCTTTTGTTTGGTGTTCATAGATGTTTTTTGGTTTAAAATATATGCATTGTTCTTGGTATTTTGTTTTGGCCCTCTATGAGTATTTGTTTTCGTCCCTCAACTTTTTAAAGCATTGGCTAATCTAGTTGGTTATAAGCTAACTTCTTAGGGGTTAGACTTGGCGACTTAACTCCATCAAATTTAATATGCTTATGCACACATCTTTACTTAGATTTAAAAAGCTTTTCTAGGTCGCCTTATGCAACCTAAGAAGTAAGAAACTTGCCTTAAAGTGCCTTTTGGTTAGCCTATGCGCGCAATATGTTTTCTCTTTTACTCGTCTCATCTTCTTTAGTTTTCTTCTTATGAGTTTTATTCAAGAATATTTTATTAGATCTGAAGGAATTTTTATTTATTTATTTATTTATTTATTTTTCCGGATTGGGGCTCCTTTAGTCCAATGGCTTGCACCTTCGGCTTTGACTGTCACCTAAAGCCTACACTTAAGAGACGTTTAGCGCCTTAGGGTGCGTCATGCCCTTTAAAATTAAGAACTTAAGCTTAATTTGACTTCCAAATACTTGTTTCATCTAGATTTCTCATAACCTAAATTCAAGCTCAATATTAGTTATCTTGTTAAACTATTAGCTTTTAGCTGGTACATAATGCAATATCAAATTGAGATCTATATTAATATATAAACTTCACTTGTGATAAGTAATTGCCAAGCCCTAAAATGTGTCCTTAAGTACATAAGGGTCTTTTTGTATGCCTATAGTCAATTTGTCCGATAAATATTTGGTTGTTGGTGGATAAGTTTATGTTTCATTCACATAAGTTCCCAAAAAAATAATTCATGATCCAACTACATTCTTATAAAAGCCAATTTGAATGAGCTTTGGTGGAATTTGTTTGTAAGATGATCACGAATGAATAGATGAAACGATCAGTACATTTACATCTTGATACACATGCATTTGAACATTAGCATAGGTGATTGGATGTCATAAAAAATTCTAATGATCTTGGTGTGATGTTCTGTGTTTCAGTGGTCGGAAAAACGAAGATGTGAAATTGCTGGACTGATGTGCTCTATTCTTAGAGCACATCTGCAGGCCCATGATCCTTTGTTCTCCATGACATTAAGATATTTAATAAGGTTTGAAGCCCCTCTTTTGATGGTTCTTTTACATTGCCTGTCTTAGTTTTTTCTTATTACTCTTGGTGCTTTTGAAATCAGTATACACAAGGAGTTCTGCCTTCGTCAAGGAATCTCCTCACCCATATCAGACCTTACTGAAAGATTGCTTCTTGAGGAAAAAGATGCCGCAGCAACGCCCCAAGAGTCATTATATGAAGTGCCTCCATTTGATGAGGTGGTTTTGCCCTCCTTTCTCATCTGTGTACTTTCCACTTGGTTATTTGTGCTTAATTAAGTGATGTTTTGCTCTTTAGTAGTGCATATACATAAGGAAGATATCCACACGAAAATTTCTTATTCAATAGTAATTTTTCGTCTTGTCAAATCTGTAATTCAGGTGGACATACAAGCCTTAGCTCATGCAGTTCAGCTTACTAGACAGGGAGCAGTCGATAGCTTAAGATTTGCAAAGGGCGACTTAATTCAGGCTTTTCAGGTTCTTATATTTGATAGACCCTTGCTGTTTTGTCCTCCCATTTTTCATGTCTGGCTTGTCTAACTAAAATGCAAAAGAGAATTAAAAAGGTAAAATCCCACTTTTGACCGTCTTCGAATAATAAAAATCCCACCTTTCATAGAATAACATCCTTTAGTCACTTATTTAATTAAATTTTTATCTTCCGGTTTCTCAACCTATAATAACCAGTCAAGCTATTGACCTGGACACAACCACGTGTCATATGATTACCTGTCCACATATTTTTATTTTTAATTTAGTTTAAATAATTAAAAAAGTGATGTTTTCGTTTTCTCTCATCCTTTCTTCATCTTCTTTCCTTCCCTTTGTTTCTCTTTTCCTTACTCTCCCCTCTGTTCATGACATAATTAAGAATTATTTTTGATGCTATCATCAAAATCAATTATAGACAAATTTCCAATGAAGGAAACAAAAAACAGGGAATGAATGTTATGTGAAATCAAATTTTACCCAGTTTATCTCTGCTCCGTTCATGATATAATTAGGTAGAGACTTGATAGTATTGGATTCTAATTCACATTAATGGAGTTGAGAAATTAAGAATTTCAAAAAACTTCCAAGATTATTTAAGTTGAACAATATGAGCTTTTGTTTGTCATCCATGTTTTTTGTGGTCAACTTGAGATTTTTAGTGTAATTAATGAAAACATGGGGAATCAATACTCTTGACTTTATACTCCTTTTTGGGAGAGTTACAAACCTCTTGAATGCTTGTCCTAGAACCTATCTTTATGTTTTCTATCTACTATTGTTACTTTTTATCTGTACTCTGATATTACATGATCCATTTACATTTCCATTACTACATTTTCTATACATCAGCTACATTTCTGATTTCTACAAGTTCACTATCATAGCCAACTTGGCGCCTTTTTAGTCTATTACAACTTCTCCATAGAAAGCTTTACATTTTTGGGAGGAATGTTGCAACTATCAACAGACTGAGGAAGTATGTCTTACTGTATTGGATTATAATGAACTATAGTAAACTGACTTCTTTTATCATGTGGACTTACTCCTTACATCTGAGTGTTCAAACCCCACCCTTGGTGAGAGCCACATAATGTCATTGAGGGTGATGGAATGTTGTTTCTACATGTTTTGTAAATGTTTCTGGATAATAGAAATTGATGTTCTGTGGGGTTTAGTTGGCGCATCTTTGAGAATTGTTGATCTATTCCTACACGCTGTGTTGTTTAAACTTTATTTTGTGGTTTACTTGTTTTTTTAATTTTTTATTTTTGCAGAATGAAATATGTCGCATGAGATTGAATGTCACTATTCTAGATGAGCTTGTCCATGAATATTGTGTTTACAGGGGTATTGTTGATCCTGTTGTGCCTTCTGCTGGTGGTATGCTCAATGCTTATTATATTTCAAGATCTCTAAATTCATTGAATCTAAATATTATATGTTTTGGACAGTGATTCTTTCTGTCTGTCTCGGCAGGATGCGGGTTGCCTGTTGATTTTGGCCATCTGAAGGCTGATAAAAACAATGCTACTGAATGTTTGTCCATGGCTGGAAATGATATGGATTGCGTAAATAGTAAAAATTCTGATGATGGATCCTCCGTTACTAATGCTGTTGGTGATGGCATTGAAATTAGTACAGACATGATTAGGGTGCAGGATACAGATGTAGAGATGCGCTATCCTAGTGAGAATGCAAGTGATCATGATTATTGTAGCACCAGTGGGACTCATCAAATCAAGAATTTGAAGGTTTGCCTAAGAAGTCAAAGCTATGCAGTCTGTGAACGAAGGAGACGTAAAAGATGGAGGGAAAGAAACGACGAATTACAATTTTCTGCTGGCATTTCTCGTGAAAGCAGTAAGCGAGAGGTTAGTATTGCCATATTGGAGCCAGTAGAATCTGTGTCCGTTATCTAATTTTTTCCTGTTACTGACTTTGGAAGTGTTCTTGTAGAGTAGTGAAAAACACACCCCTTCAGATTTAACGTACAAGGAGGATAGACGTGAGACTGTTTTGTGCATAAAGGATTTAGCTGATAGAGGTATGGCTGCTGAGGTGGTTGAAGAAGTAAATACTTTGGATCCTGATTTTTTCGAGCAGAACTCCGCGTTACTTTTCCAACTGAAGCAGGTACCATCACAGAAATACTGTGCTGCTGAAGCATATAAAGATTTAGCTGATATGGGTATGTTTTTAGAGACATTTTTATTTGGTTGTTTTTTGTGATCAGGTAGAGTTTCTGAAATTGGTTGATTCTGGTGATCATTCTGGTGCTTTGAAGGTTGCATGTTCTCATTTGGGGCGTTTAGCAGCCAATAATCCAGGCTTGCTGAAACCCTTGAAAGAAACACTACTAGCTTTACTTAGGCCTAATGATGTTGGTTTTAAAAGAGATTTGCCACTGCAAGCTCTGGCAAGTTCACTTCAGGTAAATTACTCTTCATATCTAAATTAAGAGTTCATTGGAAGTCGAGTTTCATTTAGAAGATGAATCTGTTTCTGAAGTTAAGTAGTCTTATTGTTTCTACAGCTCTTTCCTTTAAGTTCTATTTTAATCTTTTCAAAAAAGCACTGCCAGCTTATAGCTGGTCGATTTTGATTTCTTCAGCTCAATTACATTTGAATTCTGCCAAGTTTTTTGTGCTTTGGAGGACTAGAATTTCTCCTTATTATGATTTCCAATAATGTAAATGTTTCACTGTTGGACAGGTTGCCATTGGTAGGAAGCTGGACATTCAAGAACCAAAACTTATGAAAGTCATGCAAGCAACCCTTCATACACATAATGAGTGGTTTAAACTACAAATGTGCAAAGACCGCTTTGAATCATTTTTGAAGATCGATGCCTTGAAAGAAGTCAATAGTCTGTTGATTGCTGATACTGTTTCTAAATCCAATATCGATTTGCAAAGTCATGGATCTTCCCAAGTCATTTCATCTAGTATCGGAATTCCAGAAGAGGGTGATAGTCCTACTCAAGTGTCATCTCTAGAAGTTTGTGATGAAGGTGCAATACTGAAAGTTATGGTGAGTTACAAATCTTGCTTCAGGCAAAGGCACTAGTTTCGATGTTTCAGAATTACGCATGAGGATTTTAATTTTGTGGTGTGTTATATTAAGTACTTATTTTTGCTTTTTAATTTTGCTAATTAGTCCATGCTCTAATCCCAGCTTGTTAACATAAATTCCACTAATGTGTTTGGGAAGCATGATTTCATTTGGAAATTTAAAATTGACTCAAATTTAGTGTTTAGCAAAATAAAAAATAAACAAATACCAATTTAGGTTTGAGCCAATTTCACCCTTTTGAAAGAAAATAGTTATAGTTAAGAATTTGAGAATGACTACTCAAACATTTTCATTGTCAAATTCTTCTTTCATGATTTTGTAACTGAAATCTATGATTTAAAATAAATTACACGTTTCCGAACACAACCTAAAATTGCAAATAAGTAAAAGTGCTTAACAATCAGGAAAAGGGAGTTTAGTAAGTAGAAAGGAAGTGGGCATTAATGACCAATGGCCAGTGGCTAGTGGCCAATGGATAGGTTAGCAACATTTGTGCACTGTCATAATTCTCTGCTATTGGATTCGTTTTGGCTATACAATTGTGTCACATTTTAGAGTTGGCTTCTCTTAATTTTTTCTGGTTATGTTTGGGCCCAATTAATGGTGCAAGTAGGCGAGGGCTTGTAGTTTTGAATTAATCATTATTGCTGTTTTTGTGCAGGAATTTCTTGCTCTTCCCAGGGCTGACGCTATCCATTTGTTGGCACAGTATAATGGAAATGCCGAGACTGTTATCCAACAAATTTTTGCATAGCTGATGGCCGTCAACAACTATATAACAGTATTTATTTGTTGCTTGCAGATTCTTTCCTGAGTTTGCTTTCTGTAGATATCTGGAGGTTACTTCTGTATATTCCTACTCCTGGGTTCTTTATATGTTCTTACAATTCTTTCATGTTTATATACTGTTCACTGTTTAGGTTAAACCATTAATTGTAGTCTGATAGATTGATTAAATTGGTTAGCAATGTCATAAAGTCCCGTTTGTTGGACTCCAATTGATGTATACCAAATCCTTTTCTAAACAAGGAAACAGAAAAAAAATCTCTGGCTTTAAAATTTGCATTTCCCTCCAATTTTTACTGTGGGTTAAATATGTCTGGAACTCTGGATCATCTATTTTAGTTATATTACATGGGGAAGCAAACCTTTTCCTAAAACTCTGACCCTTGTTTTAGGCCATTTGAATCAAATGAAGTCATGGATCATTGGTTTTTTCAAATTAATAAGGGCCGATTAAAGATAAAGAAACAAGAACTTATGTTGATAATATCCATTACTGCACAAAGATGCGTCTTTCATCCCCAACCCAGAAGAAAATTAGAATTCCTTTGTTTTTTTAATATTAATTATTTTATGGACTACAATGCACACTAGTATTGTATACAATCACACGTAGAAACATTGATATTCTTTTACTCCATGGCTTCATCAGATAGAATCATGGCCCATACGGTATTTCCTCTCTTCCGATAATCGTTCAGCAAACCTGTTTTTGAAAGAATTAGAGCGAGGACAATCAAATATATAGTAGAATGGTATATAGGTGATAGAAAGGAATTGATATCTATGTGTAAATAATTCATCGTGTGATGAATTGTGTAATCCTGCAATTTTCGTTATGTATATTTAAAGCATAAATTAATGAACGAAACCTTTGGAGAGCATATGCATAGGTGCCAAGGTGTGGAAGTGCTTTTAATGACCCAGTTTCAGGATCAACCCCACTGGCTGGTTTATCAAGCATTTTCCGAGCAATCTTAATCAGATCTTCCATATTCTTCTCTGTTGACACGTCAATTGAAGCTGCTGCTCCTGTAAGGCTGTCATCCTGTTTTCATTTTCAAAACAATCTAGATTCACACATTGTTGTGAGAAACGGTCTCTTCGAGAGACGCATCAAATGTATGGGCTAAGTAGTCCAACTAGTCCAAATTAAAGAAATAAGAATGTGAGTTTCTTATTTTGAGGTTGTTTTTTGTTACAAGAATAGTAGATCTAGATTAGCTATTTTCACAGTATAAAATAGTCTCGTGACTAGGGCTGTTAATTCGGTTACTCGGTCGAGTTTTGGTTCGGATATTCTCGGGTTCGGGTTTTGCCTGTTGATTTAGCGCTTTGAATTGGGTCGATTCAGTTACGAGTCCAATCGAGTGCGGGTCTATATCGGGTTAATATCAAACCGGGTCGGTTTCGACTTGGGTCATATCCATTTCAGTTTGGATTTGTATCGGGTTTGGTTAATACAATTTGGATCCAAATCGGTTATGTTGCAGGTCGAATCGAGTTCGATTAGACTATGGGTCGGGCCATTTTTTTTAGGTTAACGTTAATTCAAATTATTTTGGTTCGGGTTGACTTTGGATCGATTATATCATTTTTGAGTTGTGCATTTAGTTCTTCTCAGAATTCGAGTCGATTAAAATCCAATTCAATTGAGTTTTATGTTAAATGAAATTTATGGTTATTATACAATTCATTTATGTTGAAATCGTTTGGGATTGGAGAATGAAGAGTTTTATTCGGTTAATTAAGTTGTCGGTTATTAGACAAATTTGGTTTAACCTAAGAAAAAGTCGATAAGATTTAATTGTGGGTCTGCATTTACTGTTTAATTTTAACTGAATTAAACTGAATTATTAACTGATTCAATTCAATTCAATCAAATTATATCACTTAATCACATTATCGGGTTAATCTCGATTGTTGATTATGAGTCATTTTGGGTGGGATTATGTCGAGTACCTATCTAGTTAAAGACGAGTTCGAGTTGTAACAGGGTGGGTGCAATCGACTTCGGTTAACCACATTGTCGAGTTAATCTCGGGTGTCGATTGTTCTCGAGTCGGGTACCGGTCTATTATTGGTCTAAAATAATCGGGTACATGTCGGATTACAGGTCAACATCAGGTCGAGTTTCGACGGTTACAAGTCACTACACCTCGGTTCAACCAACGTGTCGGATACAGGTCGATTTCGGACGGTATTATAGGTTACGTCAATTTTTAACAGCCCTACTTTTGACCTTACTAACTGTTACCTACTTAATAGTATAATGTATAGCGTATTTAGCTAAGGGTATCTTTGTACTTATGTATTGCTCTACGTATGGTAGTGGTGTATATATATATATATATATATATATATATCTATATATATATATATATATATATATCTTTCAAAGGATTAATGAGAGGCAAGGATCACAATATTCCTACATGGTATCATATTCTTAGGTCTTTTTTAAACCCTAAACCCGCCACCTCTCTTATTCTCTCTCCTGGGATTTGAGTTTTTTAGTTTTTCTCCTGTACGAAGATTCTGCTCCTTTCTCACCTCCTTCCTTCTTCCCAAATCGTTCCTGCTTTACTGCTTCCCTCACAAACGCTCCTTTACTGCTTCCCTCTTATTGTACCTTCTGTCCTTCACCCAAGCTTTAATGGCGGACAAAACCAAAAACCCATCTCTTCACCCACACGACCACAAATATTTGGAACCATGTTCCCATTCTTCTTGAAATGGAGAAAGGCATGTACTCTACTTGGTCCCACCTCTTTACTACCCATTGCAAGGCCTACCGAGTCATCCACCACATTATCCCTCCCACCTCCTCTTCTTCTTCATCTGAAATTACATCATCCGAAACTGAGTCCATGGCTGAATGGGAGTGCATAGACGCTCGAGTCTTTCAATGGATTAATGGAACTATCTCTCGAGATTTACTGACCACCATCATCTCCCCCACGAACAAAGCTACGGCTCAAAAGGCATGGGAAGATCTTCGGGATCTTTTTCAAGATAATAAATCTACCTGCGCTTTGTATTTGAAAGATCAGTTCACACATACTCAGCTCTCATAATTCTCCGATGTGAGTTTGTATTGCTTTTATCTCAAGAGCTTGCCTGACCAACTTGTTAACATTGGTGCTCCCGTGACGGATCAACAACTTGTACTCCAGCTTATTAAGGGCCTTCCAAGGACCTATAATGATGTGGCTACTTCCTTGGAACAGCTGGACCCATTACCTTCCTTTTACCTCGCCCGTTCCCGGCTTATCCTCCATGAAACCAGGCGAAATTATCAAGCCTCACGAGAGGCAGCTGAGGACTCTACTGTGCTGTTCTCTGCTCATCAGCCGGATGATGGCCCTTTGTCCTCTCCCAAATCTTCCTCTCGCTCATCTCCTACCACCACCTACAATTAGATGCGGGGTCAGTCCAATAGATATCATGGTGGACGTCGTCGTGATCAGATGGGTTCTCATCGTGGGGGGTGGTCATGGTCCTTCATTCAATGCCTCAAATACTCGACCATATCATCACTGGAATGCTCCTCCTCAATGGCCCAATATGTTTCCTCAATGGGGTACTTGGTCTTATCCTCCTTGTTCTGTTCCTCCATGCCCGTATCCTTCTAGTCCCATGCCATGGCTACGTCCGTCGGATCTATGAATGCTGCTGGTGTTTTGGGTCCACGCCCCCAGGTCTATCATACTTAGTCCATGACTTCACCGAGATCATCTCACTCATATTGCCCAAAGGATATTACAGTTGCGGTTCATAATATGTCACTTAATCCCCCTGATGGAGCTTGATATATGGACACAGGAGCTACTAATTACATGACATCGTTGGTAGGTACTCTCTTTCCCTATATTAATTCTAGCAGTCACAATCATATTGTAGTTGGTAGTGGTGATGTTATTCCGATTGTTGGTCATGGCAATGTGTTTCTTCAACCCCCTAACCCTCCCATTGCCCTCAATCATGTTCTTCATGCCCCCAAAAATATCAAAATCTTGTTTTTGTTAGACGGTTCACTAGTGACAATCATGTATCTCTTGAGTTTGATCTATTTGGGTTTTCTGTGAAGGATCTATGCACAGGGAGACCGATTCTGCGATGTAATAATACCGGGGACCTGCATCCTCTTCTACCATCACCAACTGCTACAATATCCACACCTTTTGTTGCTCTCTCAGAGACTTTATGGCATGGTCGACTAGGTCATTCAAGAGTTAATATTATGAATACTCTTAGGAAAAATAGTTTGATACAACGTAATAGACCAAGTTGTTCTATTGTTTGCCAATCTTGTGTACTGGGCAAACATATTAGACTGCCTTTCTATGATTCTACTTCTTATACATATTTGCCTTTTAATATTGTGCACAGTGATATTTGGACTTCACCAGTCGTGAGCTCTCTTGGTCACAAATACTTGGTCACAAATACTATGTGTTGTTTTTGGATGATTACACTAATTTCCTATGGACTTTTCCCATTGCTTGCAAATCTAATGTGTTTCTTCTTTTTGAACAATTCTATACCACTATTCTTACTCAATTTGAACGTCGTATTAAGAGTTTTCAATGTGACAATGGACGGAAATTTGATAATTCGTCTTTCCACCAATTTTCCTCTAGACATGGGTTTCTTTTTCGCTTTTCATGCCCTTATACCTCTACTCAAAATGGTAAGGCTGAGCGAAAGATTCGTACCATAAATAACATGGTATGGACCTTGATGCTTCACTTCCATGTCTCCTCACTTGTGGCATCATGCTTTTGGCTATGACCACTTACCTCCATAATCTTCTGCCTACTAAGCTTCTCCAAAATACTTCTCCCATTCAAGCTTTGTATCATAAGATCCCTAAATTAGATCATCTAAGGGTATTTGGGTGTCTGTGTTATTCGTTATTTTCGTCTATCACTATACACAAACTTCAACCTCGTTCCACCCTTTTGTCTTCTTGGGTTATCCATCTAACCATCGAGGGTACAAATGTCTTGATATCTCATGTAATAAAGTTATTATTTCGAGACATGTCATCTTTGATGAGCAACATTTTCCTTTTGCTAAGCTTCATGCAGCTTCTACTACCCAATATGTTTTTCCTTATTCTGGGTCTCTTGCTCCTGTTCTTCCTCTCCTTCAACACCCCACTCCACCTGATCCACACCCACAAATACCCCAGAGTCTTATCCTACCACATACTCCTCCTTATTCCCCATCTAGTTCTCCAGTGGTCTCTCCCGGTGCACCTGCTCCTATGTCTCCCATTCCTGTTGGGTCCCTACATCCTTCAATTCCGTTCGGTAAGCTATATTTTCTATTAAAACTTTTATATTAAAGATGCAAATTGAAATAGCCCAATCCAACATAACCAGTATTATAATATTGTTTAAAAAGCACTGCGTAAGACTTATAAAAGTCTTGGCTGAATCCGACCTGTGGCCCGATAGCCATAGCAAACTAATATCAGAGTATTTAAAACATTTTTTAAATTAAATCCACAAATTAAGCTTCAAACGAATAATTTCCAGCTTAACTTTAATATCCTATAAAACCTCTATCTCAAACTTTTAAGTCCCAAATTCATAATCCAAACTTAACTCTTGGCATTCGACATGACTTTTACAAAAAGAGGAATCACAACACATAAGGAAACTTTAATATTTCCTCAGCACATAAGCATGATACACATCACACATATAACACAAAGTCACATTAATACCATCTAATTCTCATATGTTACCCCCTGAGACTCGATAATCACGCTCTCTCGGGTTTTTAAAATTCATTTTTCAAAAGATATTATATATACTCGGATAACTGGCATAAGGAGTGGAAGACCAAGCTTATCAAGAATTGCAATGATGTTGTGTACGAATGATTTGATGCAAAGAGTGCAAAAGAAGAATTTCGACAATATTGAAAGTTATGAGTTAATTGTGATTGGAAATCAATCAAGGAATAAAGAACTAGAAAAGTATTTTTGACATGTTTAATTTAATGACATTTGGAGGAGAATTTCAATTAAGGGATATTGCGAAAAAGAAAGAAGGGTTGTTATGAATAGGGATGTCGTAAAGTTTAGATTGTGGTAAGTCTATTGAGTGATACGTATTGAGGTAAATGTAAATTTATGATAGAGAATATTCTTAATGATTTACAATGTTGAAAGGATAACTTTAAGAATTAAAAAGTTTGAATGTTTCAAATTATGTCATGCTTTATTTATGATTAATGTGAGTTGAAGTTCATTAGTCAAATAAGTATCAATTAAAAGTTATGGAGGCCTTGAATTACATATATGGAATAATTTGAAGATAAGTTGTACTTATGGAAAATGAATATTTGATTAGAAGCTAATTGTATTCATGCTAATTGTATTGAGGTAATCGAAAAGCTAATAACTAGGGGAACAAAAGTGTTTGTTTAAACTATGATTGGATGAGACATTAAAGGATAAAAGTTGAATGGGATAAGTTGTGTAAAATTGTATTAATGGTGAACCAGATGATCAGAATAAAGGTTAAGAATCGTATGAAATTGAATGTCAAGAGTATGGAACTTATTTGGGAAAGATGTGTTTGAAACTTAAAGTGTTAAGGGTTATATATTAATGCTAGATTGGGGTGTTTCACAAATGCAACAATTTTAATTAGAAAGGCTAAAGTGTACTAGGTTGAAGATGTAATTAGGACTTCATGCCGATCTGAAATTTTTGCACAAAGAAAACCTAGTAGTCCTTTTAGAACCTTATGTATTTTTGGGTAGTTTTTACCTTATTGCTTTATCAAATACCAAAAAAAATAAATTTAATTTGCAATTTTGCTACAATGTTTAAGGTGCTTGATATAATTTTTTTAGGGGAATTGTAAAAAATAAACTAATTTTTGCTCGATTTGCAGAAAATAATACAATTATTATTTAATTTTAATTGTTGAAAATAAACTCAACTATTGTTTATTCCTAATTTTTGACTTGCAAATAAGCTTTGAAGATTATTATGAACAATAGGTCGATGTATTTTAGCAAATATATCTAAATAGGTGGGTTTATTTAAAAATAAATAATAGGTGGTCTCAATTTTCAACGGATCAAACAAATCCCGATTTATTATTAACAATTTACTTCTTTTTATTAATATTTGCCTTTTGCTCTAGATTTTGTTGGATAAACAATAGATAATTATTGATTAATTTACTATATATCTTAAATAACTCACTTATTCATTCATGTTAAGCCAATTAGTAGCATTTAGGTACATGGAAAAGGGTGGAGCTGACATCCGGGCCTGCTTAAACACGACATGATGTTGTTTGACATGATTTGACATGAGGTATGATAGGTACATGGGTCATTTGACATGACACAATGTTTATGGTTTGATTTCATTTTTGGGTGGACAAGCATGGCATTCCATTGTTCACGATATGACTTCGCATGAAATATGTCAAACAGAGAACGTTCCATAATTAGGGGTAGGGAGAAGAATGTTTTGTTAGTGTCTATTTTTTTATAGGAGGTTAACATCTCATATGATTTACTACTTTATATCCTATTAAATCTCAAACCAACTTGTGGTTTAGAGATCTTTAGGCAGTTTTGTTTTTTCTTTGAGGTTTCTCTTCCCTTTGTATTCACATGAATACTGGGCTCGGGAAATCCTTCCTAGAAGGTTGGCTCTTGTTCCATACTAATGCAACTATACTGAGGGTTGAGTCCTTTGTCTTTGTAACTTGTATGGGCTTTGTTTTGGTGCAATGATATATTTTTTTCTTTTTCCAAAAAAAAAGCATCTCATATTCTTTATTCTTATAGTAGGCTAACGAATGCAAAAGGGTGGGCTTAAAGATGGCACGAAAGGTTAATGACCATGGATTGAAGGTGAACTAATGAAACATGGTTATATGCAAGTATTAAGTAGAGTTAAGCAATAAAAGTAAATAAAACAATAACACCAAGATTTAAGGTGTTTCACCATCAATAAGGCTACATCCACCATCCTAGGCTAGTGTTTCATTACGTGTTTAAATGATATTGGAGCTTAAAAGTTCATTATAATGTTGAAGGAATTACATCAATATGGTAGTGTGTGTGTGTGTGAGAGAGAGAGAGAGAGAGAGAGATATGGGAGGCTCAAGCTATTGGCTTGGCACTACAAATAATAAACATAGCACTACACACATATATAGGCAATGAAGACTTTAGGAGGCTGAGACAAAATAGAAGCAAAAAGTCAACAGCCACGAAAAGGAGCCTGCTTCCTTGCTCGACCAGTTGGCTCGGTCGAGCGGCTGTCAGGCATGCTTTTGACACCTACTTTCCAGCTTGTTGCCTATCTTTCACATGTGATTCAATAGTTCCTATGGTCCCCTCTATGCTCCCATAGCTTGATCTAGGTAGTGTGTGATCTAGCTTGTTGCTTTGTTTTATGTACACAACTAGATGGTGCCCGTGCGATGCACGACTTTATCAAATTTTTTGACATATTTGTGTATTATATTTATATTTTATTTCATTGTGAATAATTGTATACATTAAGTACATTATATCATATTTTGCATTGTGCGCTATATAATTATATTTATACATTTATTTTTTATTTTGAATAAAAGAGAAAATGGTTCTCACCTTAAGTACAATACGAAATTATGAATTTTTTAAATAAAAAAAATAATATATTAATTTTTCAAACAAAAATACCTATTACATTAAGTTATAAAAGTATTAAATATTATTACTATCAATAACACACTTCAAAATCTAAGATTAATATAGAGAATTATGTAAATTTATTTTATTAGTTTAAACGACAAAGATAATTTTTTCTCATAAAAAATATAAGTGACTTACATAAAAAGAGTCACTACCTAAATCATATTAGAATTAATCATTGCATTTAATTAACGAAGAGTATAAATAAGAAAAAAAAATTCTAATAGAAGTATAATATTATGTCTTAACCATTTAAAAATATTCAATACACTAAATAATATTCATTTAATAAATAAAATTGAAACCATTTTATAAATAATTAAAATAAATGAAATTAAAATATATAGTTTTCTAATATATTAAATGTAATTTGAACCAAAAAGTAAAAAAAAATAAATTAATAAGATCATAATATATTCAAAATAAGAGATAGAAAGTCAAAGATCATAATAATGATGACATCTTCATTAAAGTTTAGAGGAAAATTTTTTAATAAGGATGCGGCACGTAAGAAATTTTGAAAGGTGATGATGTAAGCGGTGTTTTGTTTTAGTAATAGTTATAAATGAGAATGTGTACTACTTCATGAATTGGAGTGCCCATTACTACTCAAAATATCATGCTTAACGTTTAGTAATCTCAGTTTGTTTTGTTTTTTTGGAAATAGTAATCTCAGCTTGTTGCTTTAACCTTTAAGACCAAATTCTCCCACTCTTTAATTGTCATCTAATCATATGACTAATCACAAGACTCAAGTCACACTTCTTTCATTTATATTCTACAATACACTTAGTTAATCTAGTTGAACCTACAAGTCCAAATCCAACTAGTAGTACGTTTTCCATTCTAACATAGTTTATGTATATGGTTTTGAACGCAATTCATAGTTTTGACCAAAAATTATTACTATTATTCTATTATACATACAAATAGATGCAAGTATTCCATTTTTTTGATTGTGTGTTGTTATTTTGTTGTTAGATTTTGTAATGTAAAAAGGTATAAAGAAATAAACTTACTTGCACACGAAGATAATTGTGTTGAGAACGAATTGACTGGAAAACGATATTGTTCTGGTAATCAACCAAGTCAGAACCTGCTTCATAAAAAGCTTGAATTATTGGAGATGAACCTTTCTCATATACCCAAGACATTAAACCCCATTTTGCTGTTATTTTCGCATCGTATTTTTTGTCATTTTTTGCTGATCCAGTTCCAATCGATAATACAAGTAATTTGTCGTGGATGCTATCATAATCTGGATTTTCTCTCATTACTTGTTTTGTTACTTCATTTATTGCGATTAAAGCCTGCCCATAAAAATAACACTTGACAATATTAGGTTTAATTGAGATAAACTGCGTTCGACCCAAGCTAGATAAATAAAACCTTGGTCCAAAAGAATGAGATGAGAACTAAATAAATTTCTGCTACTCGTCTCAAAACAATAAGCTTATAAACTCATAATTTTCATTACTTGAGTTATATTATTTTCATCTATGGGGCATATAAGTAAGGAAAAAATCATTAACACTATGTTTGGATAGCAAATTAAGAGAGAAAAGAAAGGAAGGGAAGGGGAAGGAAAGGAAGGGAAAAGAAAGGGAGGGATAAGGAGGGAAAATTTATATTGTTTGTTTAGAAGGAAAGGAAAGGGAAAAAGAAGGAAAATGTTTTCCTTCCAAATCTTTCCTCTTTAGGAGAGATTATCTTCTTAACAAAATTTGTTCAAATTTTCCTTCCAAATCCCTCAATTTGAAATCTTTCCTCTTTAAAGAATAATGCAAGTACAAGTTATCGCGATAAAATTTATGAAATGCATGAATTTTCAAAAGAAAAATTACTGTTTTATTAAAAAATTTATCGAAAATATTACTTTTCTATTCAATTAAATATATTAAATTATATGTTGGGTAGAATTGTTAATAAAATATATAAATACTTTATTCAATTTAGCTCAAATTTTTTTTAAAATTGAAATTCTAATTAGGTAAATATTATCATGTAAACAACTATTATCCACTAAAATAATTCTATTTGTCAAGGCTCCCAAAGATGTTATTTGTCATTTTTCAACATTTTTATTAGTATGTATGATATTACTTTTTTATTCAATTAAATATATTAAATTATATGTCGGGTATGTACAATTGCTATAATAATTTCTATAAATAGTTTACTCAGTATAGCTCGAATTTTATGAAAAATCAAATTCTAAATTTATATAAATATTATCACGTAATAAACTATTATCAATTAAAATAATTTCATTTGTCAAGACTTCTTAAGGATGTCATTTGTCAAGACTTCTTAAGGATGTCATTTGTCATTTTTCAATATTTGTATTTGTATGTATAAATCATTCAATTAAACATATCAAATTACAAGTCGGGATATATAAAATTGTTATAATAAATTATATAAATACTTTTACTCAATTTAGCACCAATTTTTTTTAAAAAACTAAATTCTAAATTAGGTAAATTTTATCTTGTATAATAAACTATCATCCACTAAAATAATTCCATTTGTTAAGACTTCTTAAGGATGTTTTTTTTTAATTTTTTTATAATTATATTTTAAAAAAAACAGTTTCAAATAATAATGTAATTAAGTAATTTATATTATCGTTTTTCTCAAAAAAAAAAACTGTACATTATCGTTATTAAATTTACCAAATACATGAGTTTTTAAATCAAAACATAATTGCTGAAGTTTTTTTAAATTATTTACCTGATACATAACGTTTTTTTATTCGATTGAACATATTAAATTCTAAGTTAACTAAATAGAATTATTGTATATCATACAAATATTTAACCTAATTTAGCTCCAAAAAAAAAATTATATTTTAAATTATATAAATATTATCATGTAATCGACCCAGTCTTTGAAACATTTTTGCTCCTTTCTCTCTCCTCTGGTATTCTCTCTCGATGCGTCGTCGTGTGCAAAGCCATGACAAGAGGTAGAGGCCGGCCTAGAGAAAGACCACCACAGAAACGTTTACCTTCTTCTTCTCCCTCTCTTGCTTCTAATGTCTCTTCTTCTTCTTCCCCTGCTCATATGCTATCTGTGCCCCAAACCGCTGTCGCTATACGCACTCCAGCCCCTTCGATTCCTGAGAATGCGTCTTTAAATCATGATATGGAACAAGGTGATGCTCTTTATGCTAGTTGGGTTTCGATTTTGCGTGGTTCTTCTTCATCATCTGGGCAGCAGGTGTCTAGGGTTGCTCCTTCTTTGAATGCGACAACTTCTCCATCACATTTTGGATCTACTACTTCTTTAATTGAGGGGCAGCAGGAGGTTAGCGTAACTGGTCAAGTGTCGAACGCTGGGAAGCAGGTTAGGGCTTCTCCTTCTATTGCTCTTGTTCCTCTTCCTTTGATTAACAATCCCACTCCTCAAGCTTCAGGTATTATTACTCCTGTTAAGATTTGTTTTGATGATATAGCTCATGAGGTGTCTTTTTGGAAAACATATGTTGTTTGTTTTGTCTTGGGATCGAACCCTCCCACTCATGTTATTGAGGGTTTTGCTCGAACGGTATGGAAAGACCTTGGGATAGATAAGATATGTATGGTTGGTAAAGGGGTGTTCCTTGTGAGGTTTAATTGCTTGGAGGATATGCACAAAGCTTGTGCTATGAGTGGTATTATGTTTGATAAAAAGCCATTTATAGTTAAGCCATGAGCTAAGAATATGTCATATGATAAGCATGATTTGTCCTTTGTGCCTGTGTGGATTAAATTTCCTAAACTTGATGTTGCTTATTGGAGTGAATCATGCTTGAGGAAATTGGGAGGTATGATAGGTTCGGTGATATGGGTTGTCAATGCTACTCTTAATTTTGATAAGCTTATGTATCCTCGTTTGTTAGTGGATATTAAAATCAATGGTGTGTACCCTGATGAGATCTCTTTTGTGGATGAAAATGATAATTTGTGTTTGCGATCTGTGGAGTATGACTAGAAGCCTGTTACTTGCCAAAATTGCAATCAGCTTGGGCATACTTATGACCAGTGTAGGCGTGCGGATCAGGCTTCAGTGCTTAATGTGCAGCCTGTGATCGATACACTTGTTGCTCCAATTCATGAGGTTGATGCTGAAGGTTTCCAGGCTGTTAGAGGGGAGGTTATCCACCCTGAACAATCTCCTGAGGATCAGGATGTTGAGGTTGCTCAGAATATGGAAGGGAGGCAGGAAGTTGTTGCCCCTATGCAATCCGACGCCACTGCTGTGATGACATCGAATGGGTTAGAGGTTCTTGGAGTGTTTGATGAGGATACTGCTAATAATCTTATGCTGTGGGCGTTACCCTATCAAAGCAATGATTAATATTATTTCTTGGAATGTAGGGGGTCTGAATAGTGCTAATAAGCAGCTTGAGATTGCAAAATTTCTCTCTTTCCATAATATTGGCCTATTTGGTCTCCTTAAGATGAAGGTGAAGAGGAGTGGCTTGGTCCTCTTTATCGATGATTGTGTTATAGCTGGTGTCTTACTATGAACCTCCCTTGGCATAAGGGAGGTAGAATTATTGTTGGTTGGAAGCAGGAATTCTTTAAAGTTGACATTCGTTATTGTAGTAGTCAGCTGATTCATGTGTTTGTGACTCCTTTTGTCGGGGCTGCTTTCTTTTGTACTTTTATATATGGGGCTACAGATAAGTCAAATCGTTTGCAGCTATTCTCTCAGTTGGAACTTCTATCTAAAGATATTGATAAACCTTGGATAGCTCTTGGAGATTTCAATTGCATTGCTAATTTTAATGAGCAAATTGGTCAAGCTGTTCGAATATAAGATGTCATGCCTTTGCGGAATAGCATGTCCTATTGTCGTTTGAAGGATATGAAATTTTCTGGGAGGTTCTATTCATGGAATAATAAGCAATCTGGCGATAGACGTGTGTTTAGCAAGATTGATAGGGTCTTGTGTAATGATGCTTGGGAGGATCAATTCCCTAGAATGGAGGCTATCTTTTTACGTAAGGGTTCTTTTGATCATTCTCCTATGGTCATCCATTTTGTTTCTCCTTGGCCTAAAGCTTGTCTTTTTCGCTTTTGCAATTTTTGGGTGCAAAAGGAAAATTTCCTAGAGGTGGTTAGTAAGATTTGGAATCAGGAGGTTGTGGGGTATCCAAGCTTCTAAATTCAGTCTAAGCTTCACCTTTGTTGGCCCATTTTAGTTTTGATGATGACTTAACAATTATAAACAAACAAAGTATTTTAGAGATTGTTTTGTAGGTCAAATATCCGATTGTCATAATCGTCAATGGTACCTAAGAAGGTTGTGCAAAGAACATTGTATGTTGAAATCAAAGTCAAAGTCAAACTTAGAAAGTCAATCTTGCAAGGACAAACAGTCAAGGTATATATTCCAGTTCCAAGATTGATAAAACTGAAGTCAGACCAGATGGAGACAACACAGTGTTCCCAACACAGCGAGTCAGAGAACTGAGTCAACGAAGAGTAGGGAAATAAATTTTATTTTTCTTCTTATTGACTTGTAAGGTTGAAAATAAGACTTGCACAAGGGTTTTAGTTGGCAAAAAATAACCACCTATTTTAGAGGACTAGATTAATGTAGATCCTATTTAATCTCCACAAAAATAGGATTTACTATTCTTGGTTAAACCTAACCGTATACTTGGAGTAACCTCTAAGTTTCCTATCCATTATCCCACATCCTTAGATCATGGGAATAAGGTTAGTTTCTAAATCCATTAGTATATTAATACTTTTGGAGCCGGCACAAAAACCTGCGTCGAGTGCCCCCTTCAAGAATTAAGTGAGATCAAAATCAAGAATAGGAAAAAGATAATTGTTCTTAATTGCCAATTAATTCATTTGATTTTTCCTTGTGCTTTTCTTTGTTTTTCATCCAATTTGAGAATCTTATTTTGTAAGGGTTTTTATGAGTGTGTAAACTTAGACTTTGGGAAGTCTAACGGGGAAATTAGAGAAGTTTATGTAAAAGAAAGAAACGAGAAGAAGAACCGAGAAGGAGAAAACAGAGAATTAGGCCTAGAGAAGAGAAGGAGAAGAATTTTATGTAATAGAGTTGTGAATTACATAAAGTTTAATAAGAGAAGTTGAAATCCCAAGAGGTCGTGGCTTTCTTTCTTACAAGGCCAAGAAAGTTTCCACGTTAAATCTTTGTGCTCTTTTAAGTTTCTTTATATCGCTTTGAGTATTTTATCATTCTAAAATTCCGCAAGAAACAGGGCAAAAATACTCCTAAAGGCTATACAACAATTCACCCCCCCCCCCCCCCCTCTCTTGTTGCGTTCAAACTCTACGTATTTCTACAACCTTCTTCAGAGAGAGCTACAAGCTGCTTTCCATAAGGGGAATGTTAAGGCTATTCTTGATGAGGTAGAAATCAGCCTTAAGCAAGTTCATGAGACTCTTCATTCTTGCCCTGATGATATGGTGTCCTCTATCTCTCAGATTGAAGCTGCACAGGCTTATCAACAAGGAAAATTGAATTATGCTGTGTTTTATCAGAGTTTATGACGTCGGAGGATTCACGACACTATCCATGTTCTCCAAGTGAATGGTGCCCTCGTTTATGATATTGGTAAGATTCACAAAGCCTTTTTATCTTTCTATTGAGATATGTTGTGCTGCAAAATGGATAATAGGAGGCTTATTAACATGAATGTTATCAATGCTGGTCCTGTTTTGAATGACAATCTTAGGAGTCAGTTGCATCTTGACATTAGTTTTGATGAGATTAAGCAGGCTTTATGGAGTATCCTCGATAGTAAGGCGCCTGGTTTGGATAAGTATAATAGTAAATTCTATAAGGCTGCTTGGCCACTCGTAGGTTCTGATATTTTTTATGCTATCAAGGTCTTTTTTACTACGGGGAAGCTGTTGAAAGCTTGGAATAATATTGCGATTACTTTAGTGCCTAAAGTTGATTGTCCTACTAAGCAAGGAGATTTTAGGCCTATTGCATGTTGTCATACCCTTTACAAATGTATTTTCAAGCTGATATGTTCTCGTATGTGCTATGTTCTTGGTTATCTCATTAGTCAGAACCATGGTGCTTTTGTGGCTGGTAGGAGTATTATTCATAATATAATGCTCTGTCAGGATCTAGTTCGCCATTATTCCAGGAAAAACTGTACTCCTAGTTGTTTGGTGAAGGTTGATTTACGTAAGGCCTATGACACTATGGATTGGGATTTCATTAAGGAGATGATGCTTGCTCTGGGATTTCCGATTCATTTTGTTCAGATCGTCTTTACTTGTATTTCTACCTCCTCCTCCTCCTTGATTATTAATGGTAAGCCTCTCCCTCTTCTGAAAGCTAAACGAGGCCTGCGACAAGGTGACCCTATGTCTCCTCTCCTTTTTGTGCTTGGGATGAAGTACTTGTCAAGATTGTTAAGATGTTCAAGTAATGATCCTAATTTCAAACATCATCCTCGGTGTAGGCCTATGCATCTCAATCATTTGTGTTTTGCTGATGATTTAATGTTTTTAGTAAGGGTGATATGTCTTCAATCCGAATCATTCTTAGTGGGTTAGAGATTTTTGTTGATTCCTCGGGCCTTTGTGCTAATGATTCAAAGTTTGCCATTTACCTTGCTGGGGTGAGCCAGGATCAAAAAGCTTTGATTCTTCAACATGTTAATCTGCCCTTAGGGGTTCTTGATTTTAGATATCTTGGAGTTCCACTTAACTCTAAGACCCTATCTGTTGCTGAGTGTGAGAAGCTTGTTGATAAAATAACGAGCAGAATTCGTGGTTGGCAAGGTAAGAAACTTTCTTATGTAGCTCGTCTTCAATTGGTTAATTTTGTCCTCATGAGTGTGACTACTTATTGGTGCCAGATTTTTCTTTTGCCTAAGAAAGTCATTAAGGCTATAAACTCTATCTGTCGTTTTTTCTTATGGCATTATGATGATTTTAGTGGGAAAGCTGGTAATGTTAATTGGGATGACCTTTGCAAACCTAAAAAGGAGGGTGGGTTAGGTATTCGTAATCTCGAGGCATGGAATTTAGCGGCCATTGGTAAGACTGCTTGGCATATTAGTCATATGCATGAATCCCTTTGGATTCGATGGATTCATGGGGTTTATACAAAAGGTGATAATTGGTTTATTTTTAACCCCTCTCCCACTGCTAGTTGGACTCTCAAGAAGTTGTGTCGGGTTAGGGAGAAGCTTGGTAATTGGATGAATGTTGAGGTTTACAACATCAAGGATATCTATAGGGACTTAATTGGTACTCACCCTGCTGTGAATTGGAGTAGATTTGTGTGGCACAGGACCTCTCTTCCTAAGGCTAGATTTGTCTATTGGTTAGCGATGCTTAACAAACTCAAAACGAGGGATCATTTGAGGCGCATTGGTGTTCTTGAGGATGATTCTTGTCCCTTCTGGTTCTTATCTGTTGAATCTAAATCCCATATATTCTTTGAATGTGGATATAGTCGTGAGTGCATCTCTCAGCTCAGTTCTTGGCTTGGCCTTCCTATTTGCTCTCTTGCCATAAACCCCAGTAATTCGAAAGTTCCTAAGCTTGTAAAGAAGATTGCTGTGTCTTCTATTTCACAAGTGGAAAAAACCGTATCTGTTGCTATACATTTGCTGCGGTTTTATTATACGCAGCATTTAATAGGAAAAAAATTTGGCAAAAAAAAAAGACTTTTGTATGAATTTGATTGTGTTTATAAATTTGTATGAATTTGATTGTGTTTATAAATGCAGAAGAAAAATATATCATGTTTGAGCGTTGTAGGTCAATTTTTTATTATTTATTTGATAATGAATTATTGTATTTGATTACTTTCAATTGATACGAAAAGTTGAATGCTTTACCAACTTCCTTGTATTCCTTTTGAATTGTATTAGGTTATATGGAAACTATATGTTGTCACTTCCCTTCAACAATATCAAAACATTAATTGCAAATCAATTAAAAGGAATGATTTAAGGATATGGGATATTTGTACCTATTTGAACAAATGTAGATTTCAACACTCAAAGAAGCAGAAAGCAGGAAGAGGTAATGGGTTTCCAAAGTAGTTGATTTAAGTGATAATAGTGTTAGTGGTTGTGTAAGCAAGTATTGAGCTTCTCCATTTGTGTAATCAGAAAGAGCCTTTATTACGATTAGAGTTTTCATCTGGGTTAGTTCATAATATCAACAGTATGAATCTTCTTCTTCATCATCAGTCTCCTCAAAATTCTAAGTAAGTTTTCCATGATTTGATCTCATCAAACCCTTTACTTTTTATATATATATATATATATATATATATATATATATATATATATATATATATGTTTGTCTTTTTGCGTTACTGAATATTGTTCAAAGAAAATGATGGGAAGCTCTGAACTCATCTCTTCACCTTCTAATGAATGGTCATCACAGGTACATTCTTAATTTCTTCTTTTAGGAATTTTCTTCAACAATACACCAATGCAAAGCATTACATTTTACAAATCCACTATAACTATTAATTTTAGGTCCCCATTATGCTTTTATTTGCTAGTATTTTGGAAGAGTATCTCAACACCCAATATTCAATTTATTTTCAAACCCTAAAAAACAACCCTTGAAATTTTCTTCTTGTTTTAATGTTCATCTGAATAAAAATATAATTTTTATGTCTAATTTTGATTTTAATTTGTTTACAGAATAAGAATGGTGTCTTAAACAACAACTGCAATATGGGTACAGCTTCAACTGGTTTTGTAGATCAAGAATTTCAACAAAAACAACAAGAAGGTTTAAGATGTCCTCGTTGTGATTCAACAAACACCAAGTTTTGTTATTACAACAACTACAGTTTATGACAACCAAGAAATTTTTGTAAGGCTTGTAAAAGGTATTGGACTAGAGGTGGTACACTTCGAAATGTTCCTGTGGGTGGTGGTTCTAGGAAGAATAAAAGGGTTAAAAGACCTTCATCTTTTACTTCTTCTTCTTCTTCTTCTTCTTCTTCTTCTTTTATTATTAATACTTCATTAACTAATACTAATACTAATACTAATACTAGTCTAGAACAACCTTCTAATGATCATGATTTGGGTAATCATCCTCTGTTTTATGGCTTACCCACTAATCATTCTCCTAATTCTAACATTAACTTTCCATTTTCAAGGTATGATCTTCAAAACCCATCGCAAATTAATGGTCTTGGATTAGGGTTTTCATCTGGGTTAGTTCACATCAGTCTCTTCAATACCTATACGGTGAAGGTGTTGCTACTTGTGCATCATACCCCATCGTTGCATGAACCTCCATGAAAGTGAAGCGAGAAGATTGGCATGAGAAATGATTGTGTGTATTTGCATCAAAAATTCAAGGACAAAGCTACAGCAGGCAGCAGCAGAACATCAGATTGGCATATACAAAGTTATTGAATAATGGGGTTTTTTTTTCCTTCAACTCTAGTTTGATGTTTCAGGTTACATTGGTGAGTTCGAGTATGTTGATGATCGCAGATCTGGTAAGAGCGTCGTTGAATTGAATGGAAGGCTAAACAAATGTGGGTGCAGTGTCAAGGAGCAGCTATCAGTGTTGTGCTTGAGAGGCTTCATGATGCTGCTCTTGTTGTTACTGGTTTTGATGACATTTTTTTTGTTTTAATAATATATTATATTTTGTATATATATCACACATTTAAATTATTTATATATATATTATATATATATATATACATATACATATATATATATATATACATATATATATATATATATAATATATTATATATATACAATATATATATATATATATATATATATATATATATATATATATATATATATATATATATATATACATATATATATATATATATATATATATATATATATATATATATATATATACATATATATATTTATATATATACACATATATATATGTATATATATATACACATATATATATTGTATATATATAACACATTTAAATTATTTTTTGTTTATTATATTTTATTATTATTTAAACAAAAAAAGAGTTAAAGGTTACGGTTCTTGGGCAAAACGGCAACCAATAGTGCATTTTTGATTTTTGAAAAATGCACTATTGGTCTGATTTAGCCCAAGAACACATAACTCTTTTTCCTAGGTTTTTGACGGACCTTTCTTTCAAGATATCAGCTGCTACCACAAGTGCTGGGGTCTAAAACCGCAGCCTTTGATGGCCTTTAAACCGCAACCAATAGGCTTTTTTCCACTAGTGTTTATAGTCTTATTTATCATGTTTGGCACTCTAGGAGTGATTGTATTGGGAACTTTAAAGTTGTCTTTCCTTCTATGATTGTAAAATGGGTATACTTTGTGAGACTAAGCTTAGAATCCTTAGCTTGTATCCTATATCTCCTAGTCTTGAGTCTCCTTGGTGTAGGCGTCTTTTGGAGTGTATCTAAACTCCGTTAGGCCTTCCTTAAAGCCTCTTTGTTTTTGTGCTGTACTGCTTGGGTGGATTAATGAAAATCTTTTTTCTTTGTCCAAAAAAAAAATATATATATATAATCATGTAATCAACCATTATTCACTTTACATAATCTTTTGATCTTATTTCCCGTCCTAAGACATGCATTAAGTCAAAAGTTTTACTATATTTATATTCTTATATGTTTCAATTTATTTACCATTTTTAGTCATACTATTACTAAATAAAAGCTAATCAATATGACATGTAATCATTTCACATCCAATGATATTTTTTCATTTGTCATATCTCTTTAAAAGATGACACTTTGAATTTTTCATGACATTTATAGAATTATAGTATTGTATGATGATATAATATGATAAGATGTATACATATGATATATAAATAAAGGTCGGGTATATAATATTGCTATAATAAATTATACAAATACTTTACTTAAACCAACTTCAATTTAAAAAAATTAAATTATAAATTATGTAAATATTATTAAGTAATTAACTATGAAACCACTAAAATAATTTTTTTATCATGACTTTCTAAGAATGCTATTCATCAAATTCTAATATTTTTATTATTATATATATATATGGTTGAAAGAGCTAAAAATGATAGAAACTATATAGGAAAAATTACCTAGAATAATCCAAACTATTCATGATTTTCCTACAATAATCTCACTTATTGATTAACCAAGAATAATCCCAACTTTGAGGGGCATTTTCCTAGAATAATCTCACTTATTGATTAACCAATAATAATCCGGACGACTTGCTATAGCAAGTTTTATTTTTAAAAAAGATATATTAAAATAAAATGTCGGAAATTTTTTTTTAAACAATATTCATAAAAAATTATTGATTTTTATTATTATTTAGAGAAATTTTATGTAAGTTTTCAAAAATATTTTCTAATTTTAAATTAATATATAATTTATTTTTTTGGTGAATTACCTACTATAGCAGGGCATCGGGTTATCCAAATTTATTCTAAGAAAATAACCCTCAAAATTGGGATTATTCATGGTTAATCCATAGGTGGAATTATTGTAGGAAAATCATAAATAATTTGGATTATTATAACTAATTTTTCCAATTATATATGATTTAGCGTACCGGATTGGTAGTGACAATTCCACCATCAATGAGGTTGAATTCTCGTGTCTTTCCGTCATCATATATATTTTCGAATTGATGGGAAGGAAAAAATGTTGGAGCCGCTGACGTGCCTAGACATATATCCAATAGTTTTGCATTCATATCAGGGTAGCTTGAAATCTGCATATAGTTCAGACTATTAAAAAGTTAGCACTTTTTTCTAATGTTGTTTAATTCATTCTAAACCATTTTATATTTATTTTCATATATAAAATAAAATTAAATAGTTATATTAATATTGAGCACTATTCACCCAATTATAATTTTGACAAATCATAATCATAATGAGATATTTATTATCATTTAATTTTAAGTGAACAATGCTGTATATAAGTTCTATTCATTTATATATAAAATATATATCCGATAATATAAATTTTTGGTGATGTCTAGTTAATAATAAAAGTGTTAACCTTATAGGAAGAAAAAATAACAGGTTGAAGCGTCTTAATGTCGAAAGTTGGAATGACAACATTAGTTAGTGTGTGATGCAACCTTGTCTCCTTCAAATCATTTTTAAGTATTTCTTGGAGGTGCTTCCCATCATATTTAGGACCCCAAATGGCTTTAACAAAACTTACAAGCTTACCGAATGGCCCCCTACATTTAAATAAATGAAAATATATTAGTTTTTAATCATGATAAATAGATATTACAAACATTATAACCCATGAAATTTATATAGTTCAAATATAAAGAAAAATAATTTGCGAATCACATCAAAATTTAGTATTTTTGCGAATTACAGATTTAATGTTTATCTTTTGTAACTTACTGCCACCAAAGTATTAAAGTTTATAGGCTAAAACACATAAGTTATACCATTTTGATTGTTGGAATTTTAGGTTAAGTGATTGGAGTTCTGTGTTTTTGGCCTGAACATGTAAATCTTAATACTTTGGTGGTTGTAATTCGCAAAAAATAAATTTTGTGGTTGTAATTCGTATAGCTACTAAACTTTAAAGAGACATTCTACATGGTAGCATCCAGTTATCATGAAACGCTAATGGTAACACTTTTGTGTGATTTTTCCACTTGATAGCATCCAGTTTATTAACTATCTAACTGCCATAGCATTTTACGTTAAATTCTTGTTAATTTCATTTATTATTTTGTAATATTTTTTCACATGATAGCATTTAGTTTTTGCTCTGAAATGTTTAATTTAACATTTTTACTTTTAATTCATCGATTAATTTATCAACGTCCTTAAATGTTGTAACAATTAAGTAGATATGTATTAGTACTCGGAGTGCACCTTTTGAACTTATGAAATGTACTTTTTAAGCTTATAAAATGCACCTTTTGAATTATTTATTAGTGTGTGTAATGCACGTTCTGAACTTTATAACGCCAATAATTTGAATGAAAGTAAATTGTTACAACTTTTAAGGGCATTGATAAATTAATCGGTGAATTTTACGTTAAAATGGTGACTTAAACATTTGAGAGCAAAAATTTGAATGCTATCATGTGGTAAAATTTTACTAAATGATCAAATAAATAGAAATTAATGAGAATTTAATGGAAAAAGTTATGGCAGTTAGATAATGCATAAACTGAAACCGAATGTTATCATGTGGAAAAATCTTACAAAAGTGCTACCACTAAAGTTTCATTAAAATTAGATGCTACCAAGTAGAATTTCCTAACTTTAAAATTGTAATTTGCAAATTATTTTATAAACAAATAAAACGAAGATTATATGGAATAATTAATTAGATTAAGTGTGGATGATAAACATCAGCAAATTAATGGAGTAAACTTTAATTAACATGTAACATGTTGGGCACCCAGCATAATCATGGAAGATTATATGGAATAATTAATTAGATTAAGTGTGGATGATAAACATCAGCAAATTAATGGAGCAAACTTTAATTAACATGTAACATGTTGGGCACCCAGCATAATCATGGAAGTGGGAAGAAAAAGATATTTTCCAATAATTGAGGGACTACCGAGTCTAGTGATGTAAATAGTTGAATCATTACTAAGAAGATCAAATAATTAAAATTTGACCCAGAATAAAGACTTATACAAATTTTTTTTGGGCATTTCTCGAGGAGGTAACTCAGATATGTTGTGTGGGAAAATATCACACTCAATAGCAAGTATTAGGAAACGGGTCGGAGAAAGTATACTCTAACATGATTTATCAAACAAGAGTCAGTGGACTAGAAGAGTGAATGCAACACAAGTTCTCTTCAAACCTGGCACAAAATAGTTCTTTGTATAAGGGGTGGTTAAGATTCGAAGTCGTGAACAACAAATGTTATATGCTCAAACACTCCCTAGCTCCTTAATGTTGTTCCACAATATGTTCACGTAAATTTAGAAAAATAAAATTTTTAGATAGTCGATATATATATTATTTTATGGAAAATTTACTTGGAATAATCATATTTTTTTCAAGAATTTCCTACAACAATCTCAGTTTTTGATTAACTAATAATTCAAATTTTAAGAGAGTATTTGCATAGAGTAAATTTGCATAACCTGATGACCTGCTATAGTACGTAATTCACAAAAAAAGTAAACTTAAAATACATGTAAAATTAGAGAAAAAGTTTGAAAATTTACATAGAAATAGTGAATAATAAAAAGGAAAAAATTATAAGAAACTACCTAACCTATATACCTTTTTTTTAAAAAAAACTACATTATCCAAATTTTTTTACAAAACTACCTAATATATCACAAATATTTGCAAATGACTACCTTTTAATGAATAGCGTCAGTTTACCGTTAGTTTAACACTTTGACCAGCACACCTGTGGCACGTAATTACTTAAAAGGTAGTCATTTGCAAACATTTGTGTTATATTAGGTAGTTTTTTATAAAAAAATTTAGATAAGGTAGTTTTTCAAAAAAATGGTGTATAGATCAGGTAGTTTATTTATAATTTTTCCTTAAATAAATCAATTAGTTTATTGTATTCAAATTTGACTTTAAATTGATCAGTTCAGACTTTAAAGAGATCTATTATATACAAAGTGGTCAATCAAGTTATCAGAAAAACTTTTTATAGAAATTAATAAAATTTTTTGTTTTTGATCTAAAAGTGATCAATTTTGACATAAATGTGATCATATTGAGACGGTTGCTCGCAAGATTAGCTAAAGGAATTTAGCCGCTGACCTTTCTCGAGTCGAGAGACTCTTTGGCCACACTCTTCTTCATAAGTCGCTTTGTGTGTTTGTTTCTCTTGGCACCATTGGGGTGCCATAAATGATAGAGTTTGGAGTGATATTTTGGTGGATGTTCAGTCTCTTTATCACAGGCATATAACACATCTAAAAAGTCATATGGTATAAAAACTAATTCTTGGAATGCTTTAGCTTGTGCAAGTTAATGTAGATGCATCCAGCTTTAAATTTAAGGAATTACAAGCCGCAATATCCGATGTCCATATTGGAGGTGGAGATTTAAGCATTATAGAAGAAAAAAATTTTAGAATTTGCAATGAGATAGGCTAATAATGTAGATGCAACAAGCTTTCATCCAATCGATTATTTTGAATGGAATGAAATGAAAAACGAGTCTCCTTTTATCTCATAAAAAGTAAACTCTAATTTTAAATGAAATTAAAAAGAAGTCTCCTTTTATCTCATAAATGAAATGATTAATATATATTATATCAATATAATATTTTATAATAGGAAAAATTTTAAGAAGCTACCTAATCTATACACCTTTTTTTTAAAAAAACCCATATCTATTTTTTTACTAAAAACAACCTAATCTAACACAAATGTTTGCAAATGACTACCTATTAAGTAATCACGTGCCACAGGCATGCTGGTCAAAGTGTTTAACTAACGGTTAACTGACGATATTCGTTAAAAGGTAGTCATTTGCAAACATTTTTGTTACATTAGGTAGTTTTTTGCAAAAAAATTTAGATTAGGTAATTTTGTTAAAAAATATGTATAGATTAGGTACTTTCTTATAATTTTTCGTAATAAAAGAAATTAGAATTTTTTTGGAAAAATTACCTAGAATTATCCAAACTATTCATGATTTTCCTACCATAATTTCACCTATTGATTAACCATGAATAATCCCAACTTTGAGGGGCATTTTCCAAGAGTAAACCCGGTGACCGGATGACTTGCTATAGCAAGTTTTATTTTTTTAAAAAAAGATAAATTAAAATAAAATGTCAAAAACAATGTTAAAAAATATTCATAGAAAATTTATAATTTTTTTATTACTTAGAATTTAGAATTTTTTATGTAAATTTTAAAAAATATTTTCTTATTTTATTACCCAAGTTTACTCTAGGAAAATACCTCTCAAAGTTGGGATTATTAATAGTTAATCAATAGGTGGGATCATCGTAGGAAAACCATGAATAGTTTGAATTATTCTAGGTAATTTTTCCAATTTTTTTTACAATTTTTAACAGCTTTTTCGACATTTTGTTTTAGTTTAGTTTTTTAAACAACTTGCTATAGTAAATCATCAGTTTACCAGGTTTACTCTAGGAAAAAATATCTCTCAAAGTTGGGATTATTCATAGTAATCGATAGATGAGACTATTATAGGAACATTATGAAAAGATTGGATTATTTCAGGTAATTTCTCCTTATTTATTGAATAAAAAATTTAATGGAGAAAAATGATCAGGACCTTAAGCATTTAAAATATTTTATTAGGATGATAAATGGAAAGAAGTTTAAAGAATGGAGACAGTAATATTTTATTGAAACTTGTTAAATAGTACTGATTAAAAACTTGTTAAAAATACTACAATAATTACTTGTTAAATAGTACTGCAATAATATTTTCCAAATTTTCCTAATAAAAGAATAAGATCGAATGCTAAACTGATTAAAATTTTGTTATGTTCATTTTTTATAATTAACGATCTGAAGGTGAATACAGGGGCGTTCCTTAGGCCTGGCAGGGTGTACCACCGTTTAGAACTCATTATAACTATAAGTACATAAGAGATCTAATTTCACCGTAAATTATTTTTAATATTCTTTTGATTCGTACATAAGTTAATCTTTATATGAAAGGTCATAAAGTTAAATGCAACAAATTTGGTAGTATAGAAAAATACCTCTCCTGAGGAAATATTTGAGGGCATTGTTTCAAGTAGAATTTAGGAATATCTTTGGCATCATAAAGAGGACGATTGTGTTGATTTGGTGCGGTCAACATAGCTGTTATCAAACCACCTGTGCTTGTTCCTGCTATCACATCAAAGTAATCCGCTAGTCTTGCTTCTTTTCCATCCAACTCCTACATTTTTTTCATTTTTTTCCGAGCTTCCTCGTCAACAACTTTTTTTTAGATAAGTCACAACTATTTTATTAAATGCGCTTTATATATACATATAAAATCAAATGAAAAGGATTTTAAAATGAGAAGTATAATAATGTTTTTTTTGTTAGTCACTATATATAAATATAAAAATAATACTCCCTTCAATTTACCATTAAAGTCCTATTTGATTTATCACTCTATTCAATACATTTATTCAATTGTTAATATCTCTAATTGTGCATAGTTAAAAATTGTGCAAAATTGATATAATTAAATAATCCTTGCATTGAGACGAATCAAATAAGATCCCACATGACTATGTTTTAACTTATAGATTAATAATAATATACAAATTAAGAGAAAGATATGAATAGTGTGATAAAACTAATGGGAACTTAGTGGTGAATTGGAGGGAGTACTATGTTATAAATTAATAACATTCTTTAAATTTATGAGATAGTATCTTTTCTGTGTAAAATAGTGACTTTTACTATTAAATGTTGTTTGCTCGATCTTGACCTTAGCTTTTTATATATTACTCAAATCAAAGGTGTACCTCTTATTATTCTTATTTTGAACACTTTTTATAATACAACTTTTATAGAAATCTAGAGGAGTAGAAGTTTTATTTCATTTTCTTTCATTTAAATCTAATACACCCTTATATCCTTTTATAGTACTAACTACTAAGACTATCGCTAATACCCACTTATAACTAATTACAATCTTACTATCAAATATACCTATACAAAAATGATGGTAATATACAATGATATGAATGGAAGTATATATTTGCAGTTGTAAATAAGAATGAAAAACAGTGATTAATATGAAATGATATACCTGTAGATGATTCTCAAGAAATTCAAGAACAACAGCGGGAATCATCCCTCTAATGCCGCCGCCATCAATACTCAGAATTGTGGTTAACTTCTTCCTATTATTATTGTTGTACTTCAATGTTTCTACAGACTTCATTTTTTCACAATTATTCATCCAATAATAATCCCTTAATAATCTTAAATTTACTTCTACAGCTGCCGGTAATACTATAATAATAATAATAATAATAATAATAATTTAATAACAATAATAATGCCTAGTGGGTTTTTTTGACTGCTATGCTAAAGATAACTCAACTACCCCGTAAATATGAATTATTTAAAACATCATACATGAATAGGTTTTGTACTACTTACTAATATTAAAAATACTTAGACAATCTTCTTTTTTAATATGATAAAAAGTCTTTCCGAAAGTCTTTATATAATTTGTCCGAGGGAATCTTGTTTTAATATTTTATCTTTCCGAATACTTAATTATTTTAATTGTGTTGAGATATTGTGTTATTGGGTCAACTGGCCCCAAAGACTATGGGTAAAGTCAAAAAGCCAAACTGTCCTGGTCAACATTAGAGTTGACCCAGCCTGAGATGAAATTATTAAAATGACCTTAGGGCTGTCTTATCATACTATCACATCTTATAAATACGTCGATTCAAACATAAAATGGTATGCTTTCTCTCTCTCTTAATTACCATTTTTAGTCTTAACTATTGATTTATTATCCGACCACTGATTTGAGCGTCGGTGAGGCTTTCCGGGAACCGCCCCCGGACAAGTAACTCTGTTCATTTTGTAGGTATTCTGCCGTTAACCCACATTTAGACATCTCAAACAGCCGTTGACATACTTCAAGTGATCACCTTCCGGTCAGGGAGACTTAACTCGATTTCTACGCAGAAACATTTTGCGCCGTCTGTGGGGAGAGAGACAAGCAACACCCTTTTCACTCATTTTTACAATCAAAAGCCATGAATTCGAAAAGAAACACAAGAGCTAATACTAGGCAGTCAGAACACCATTCTACCCACTCGGTCCACGACCAAGATCCCAACGATGGAATCCAGTTACCTAACTTCGTCACAAGACAAGATTTGGATGACTTTGCCGCAATCATCACTTCACGTTTTCAAGAGTCACTCCAACAAGCAGTTAGAACTCTGCCGGCCATCCTTCAACCACAACCGCAAAGCCTCCTTAATTCTGCCCGTAGACAGACAGAACAGAACCCCACCTTTCAAAGAGAGGCCCCTGACTTCTGGGTAGAAGACATCGCAGAAAGTCAAGAGTCCCCTCTTCAGCAACAAGCTCCTAACCAAGTGCTACAGCCCACTTGGGGAATGCCAAACTCCGCACTTCGCCATAGTCAGCTACCCCCCGAACACAATCGGCAGGCTCCTAGCAGGATGCCTGATTAGGCTCCTAACCGGAGACACGAGCAATTGGGAAGTTCAAGGTTCGATGCTCGACAAATCATTAATCGTAGGAGGAAGGAACAAGATGCTAGGACATATTTGACTTCAAAAAGGGAAGAAAAGAACCAAGGGGAAGAATCCTATCATAGCCCGTTGTTCCAAGAAAGGTACCAGAGGGACAATTACGCCCGGGAAGACTACATTAGAGATGGTTTTGATTCGACCCCCACCATTTTTAAAACCCCTTTGTTAGCTCGAATATTATCTGTCCCTAATCGGAACAAAGTGAAGGTACCTGCCATAAAACCATTCGACGGATCGGAAGATCCCACGGAGCACATTGCTTCTTTTCGTGCTCATATGGCCGTGAGCACCACCTGCGAAGCTATGCTATGCAAGTTCTTCCCGACTACACTCTCCGGGTTTGTACTAAACTGGTACACGTCCCTACCTCCCGGGAGCGTAGACAATTTCGCCGCACTTGAAACTTTGTTCCTTGACCACTTTGTCGCCTCTAAGAGGCAAAAGAAGTCAAACCTGCATTTGATGTCCATAATTCAGAAAGAAGAGGAGTCCGTTACCTCATACATTCAAAGATTTCATGAGGAAGTACTGTCAATTCCCGGAACTACTGATGCCACCACGGTCCCTACCCTTATCAATGGCATCAGAACCCCGAAATTGAAGTGGAAGTTGCTAGAGCATGACATCACAACGTACCCGGAGGCCATGGACGTCGTGCAGAGATTCATTCAGGCGTTGATAGCGGTTTTCTAACGCGTCGTTTAACGCTAGAAACACAAGCTAATCAAAAAATATTTATAACACCCTAAATACGACTATAGCGAGTATAGAGGTAAGTTGGGGATCGAACCACGAAGACAAGGTCTAGGAAGTTTAAGTGCTAGGTGTAGAGAATGTAATTGGTGTAAATGGAGGGTGTTTGAACTGTACTAAGAAAGCGATAAACAAGACTAAGATAACAATAAGAGACGAACGAGGATGGTAAGGATCCACCCTAAGTCGATACTATGTTCTCATATAGAGCTAGGTCAAGGGAGATTGAGCATGGGTCAATCGAGACACTCTAGATAGCATGGGGAAGTTGATGACCTATAGCCATGCGAACGACCCATAATCGCCCTATGTCTCACAAGGGAGTGGCAGGACAAGATATGCATCGAATATCAATCAAACAAACCACAACAACCTCAAGCCTAATCTAACACATGAACAACATTCACCAAACCTAGTGTTTCACCAAACCAAAACCCCTATGAAATCTACTCTAGCATATTTAAAGCAACTACAACTAAGAACAATAAGGAAAGCATGATTGAAAACATTAGGGCAAGAAGGAAAGCAACAATAATGAAAGACAAAACAAGAAATCTATCTATCAACTACACTACAAAGCAATAAGGAAAGCAAGAACAAGAATGAAATGTAAATGAACAAGATTTGAAGCAATAATCAAAGCATGAAAGGAGAAAGCATTAAAAAGCATAAATGAAATGTAAACTAAGACAAATGAGAGATAAGAAAAGATAAACTTACATAAACCAAAGTGCTTGAATGAAAGGAAATAAGATTACAATGCTTGAATGTAATGGAAAGCAATAAATCTCTAATCTAGGGCAAGAAATGTAAAGAAAGCATTAAAGTGATGTTCTTAATGGTAAAGAGGGTTCCTAACCATCAAGGCATAGGGTTTATGTTCATAAAAGTGCCCTTATATAGGCTACACAAGATGGGAACAAAAGCCCTAAAAGAATCCTACGTGGCTTAAGTTGCGAAGAAAACGAATCGCGTGTTTTAAACAGCATTCGCCCGAAGCCAAGCTGCCTTGGACCGAATCTGGGCCCATTCGACCGAATGGGTCCCAAATTCTCCATTTCCAGAACATTGAGAAAACTTGACTTGGGCATCATAGGAGGATTCGACCGAATGCAAGGTCAATTCGACCGAATTTGACCATTCGAGCGAATGGGACTTTAATTCGCCATTTCCAGTGGGTTTTGCACTTGGTCTTGGGCTGCTGCAGGTCCATTCGACCGAACCCAAGGTAGATTCGACCGAATGTGGGTCTTTTGGCCTCTTTGCACATTAAAACGAGCTTCAAACGATTCCCGGCCTTCGCGATAACTTCGAGGGTGACCCGAAACACTTGTGAGTGCCTCGAAACACGTGACTCTTCTTCGACCTTGATGTCTAAGCCTCGAACTCGATCCGATTTACCTCGAAATCTCTCGAAAACACCTGAAATGACCTCTAAACACCATGGAGACATCAGACAAGAACAAGGTAAAATTGAGTGTAAAACGCATAAAACCAATGTAAAAGATCGAGACTTGACACCAAAGTGGGGACATAAATGTGCTCTAAATCGAGCACATCAGGCGTCTGATATATGCACACCACTGGACTCTCGAAAAAAAGAAAGAGATAGCCGGCAGATCACAAGAAGCAACGCCTAGCCGACGGAATTCAGACAACTTTGGGAGGGAGAGATTCAGGTCGCCCATGGGACCTCCAGAGATGAAGGCCGTAGACAGGTCCAAGCATTTCCAGCACTAGAATCAAAAGCCGCTATTGAGTCTCGTTTTAATCGTAGCATGAAAGACATCTTCTACTCAGTCAGAGATCAGTTGCCGGTACCCCCAAGAATATCAACGTCACATAATCGGAGGAACATGTACTATTAGTGTGAATATCATAAGGAGCACGACCATACACTATCTCAATGTCGGGAATTAAGGAAAGTGTTAGGTAAGTTGGCCGATGAAAGCCAATTGAGCAAGTTTCTGAAACGTAACGATAGTCGACCAAGAGGCCGAAGAGACAATCATCAAAGAAATGAAAGACGCTCTGACGCTCATGAATCGTCCGAAGCCACGCAAGGAGTCATCCACTTGATATCCGGAGGATAATCCGAGTTCTACCCGAGCATGAGATCTGTCAAGGATAAGGTTCACAAACTGAACGTTATGACCGCCGAATCGAAGAAAGCGGTAGAGGGACTTAGGATGATATTCAGAGAAGGGGCGCCAGCCATACAGCACCCCCACACGGACCCCGTCGTCCTCACCCTCAAGGTGAGACTGATGAGCGTCAGAAGAGTCTTGGTCGACACGGGAAGTACTGCCGATTTGATTACAATGGATTGTTTAAAACAGTTGAAGTATGGTGTAGAACACTTGGAAAAACTTGACCGGCCCTTAGTAGGTTTTGGAGGGAGCCGAGTTTGCCCATCGGGAACGATAGTGTTGCCAGTTCGTTTCGGGGAGAAGGGAAATGGGCGGACCTTGCCGGTTCGTTTCACAGTCGTTGACATCCAGTTCCCCTACAACATCATCAAAGCCATCATTTCCACTCATTAACTGCTTATACAGTATGAGAAAGATGACGAAAAGGTTGGAGTATTATACGGAGATCAAAAGAGCGCCAGAGAATGTCAAGTCAACACGTTCAAGATGGGAGCTGAAAGCGCCGCGGAGCAAAGTGGCAAGAAGAGAAAAGTGGAGGCGGAATCGGTCTTACATGTGACCGATGAGGATGCCCGAAAGGTAACTCAGCCTCAACCGCTTGAGGGCTATGAAGAATTCGCCCTTTGGAGCAATGAAAAAGTTCCTTTGGGGAGAAACCTAATCGGACCCTTAAGGTAGAGCATCATTGATGTCATCCGGAAATATCGAGAAGCATTCACATATAGGGTTGAAGAAATGCCAGGCATACCTGCAGAAATTGGCTCGCACCACTTAGACATCAAACCCGGTTATAAGCCGGTAAAACAGAAGCTAAGGCATCAAGGCCTGGAAAGAGCAAAGGCAGCTAAAGAGGAAGTCGAAAAACTCCTAAAGGCTGGATTCATAAGGGAGTGTAATTATTCTGAATGGCTCGCAAACGTCGTCCTTGTAAAGAAATCATTTAGGAAATGGCGCATGTGCGTGGATTTCACCGATCTCAACAAGGCCTGCCCTAAAAACGACTATCCCCTGCCCAAAATAGACAAGCTCATGGATTCCACTGCAGGACCTGCGTTCCTAAGCTTCATGGACGCCAACACCGGGTATCACCAAATCCCACTAGCCGTGGAAGACAGGCCCCATACCGCTTTTATCAACCCTTCCGGGGTATATTGCTATATAATAATGCCCTTCGGGCTAAAAGTACGAGGGCCACATATCAACGCATGATTAACAAAGTGTTCAAAGAACAAATTGGGCGAAACTTGAAAGTCTACGTCGACGACATGATAGCAAAGACTAAGAATGCTGAAGAGCATGCCGAACATTTGAGAGAAACGTTTGAGACTTTGCGTCTAAACCAGATGCGCCTTAACTCGGAGAAATGTGTATTCGGAGTGACAGGGGGTAAATGCCTAGGCTTCTTGGTCGATGAAAGGGGAATCGAAGCTGACCCCGACAAAATTCAAGCTATTATGTCGATGAAGTCACCAAGGACGGTCAAGGAGGTGCAGCACCTGACTGGTTGCATTGCCGCCTTGAGCCGTTTTATGTCTAAGTCCGCGGATAGATGTTCGTCTTTCTTTAAAGTGTTGAAGCAACAAAAGTTCATATGGGATCAAAAAGCCAAGGAAGCATTCCTCAATATGAAGGAGCACTTGGCGGAAATACCTTAGTCGGTATCACCCTTGCCGGGTGAAACGTTGTATTTGTATGTGTCTGTTTCGGAATACTTGATCAGTGCTGTTTTGATAGCAGAACGAGAGAGGCAACAACTGCCCGTTTACTATGTCAACCACGCTTACCGCGACTCTTAAGCCCTGTATCCGGCAATTGAAAAATCAATATTCGCGTTGGTCATGGCAAGTAGGAAATTAAAACCGTATTTCCAATCTCACCCTATCGTAGTTTGCACTTCTCAACCTATGAGAAAAGTATTGGAAAGAAAAAATCAGTCGTCTCGGATAGCTGAGTGGGCCAATCAGCTAGCCGACTACGGAATTGAGTTCGAGGGACAATTGGAAACTATATGTCGGTGGATCCTCAACACGAGACTGTTTAGGGGTTGGGCTACTAATCGTATCACCCCATGGATCGAGATTGGAACATGCTGTCTGATTTAGCCTTACGGCCACCAACAACGAGGTCGAATATGAAGCCCTTCCGCTGGGGTTGGGCATTTGCTTAGCCTCCGGGGCCAAGAAAGTAGTAGCACATACGGACTCCTAGCTCATAGCCGGACAGGTGAGAGGAGAGTTCGAAGCAAGAGACGATAGCATGAAGATGTACCTCACCAAGGTAAAAGAAGCAATTAAGAGGTTTGACTCTATTCTGTTAAGTCATATCCCTAGGTCAGAAAACGCTCAGGCCGATGCCCTTTCTAGGCTAGCCAGTTCGGCAATTAGTGATGAACCTCGTAACATTGTCTGGGAGGTGTTACCCTGCCCCAGTATAAATGCCTTCGTGGGAGGGGTTGATCGGACTGACTCATGGATGAATCCTTACATTTCTCTTCTTCGGGACGGGCAAGTCCCAAAAGATCCAGAGTTAGGTCCAATCATTTTGAAGAAAGCCAAGTGGTTTGAGTGGTGTGACGTGGCGCTATACAAAAATTCTTATACCCATCCACTTCTCAAATGTGTAACCCCTACGGAAGGGGATTATATCTTAAGGGAGATCCACGAAGGGGCATGTGGAATCCATCAAGGAATTCAGACTCTCGAGGGCAAGGCCTTGAGGAATGGCTAAGACTGACCGAGTCTAAAGGCCGACGCAGAAAAGATCGTGAAAACATACGAAAAATGTCAGTTTTTTGGCAAGGTGCCTCGCCGGCCCTCCAACTATTTGTCTCCAATGCAAGCAGCTCTACCATTCGACCGGTGGGGGATCGACCTCCTAGGCCCTTTCCTCCCTGCCAGTGGAAAACGCAAGTTTGTTATCATCGCTATCGACTATTTCACTAAATATGTTGAGGCGGAAGCCTTGAGCTCGATCACGGACAAGCAAGTTTGCCAGTTCCTCTGGAGAAACATCATTACTTGGTACGGAGTCCCTCAAATCATAGTATCAGATAACAGCACGCAATTTAACAGCGCCTACACAAGAGAATACTGCAGCCGCTTCAACATTCAGACACGATTCTCCTCCGTCTCTCGCCCTCAGACCAATGGACAAGTTGAGTCTGAAAACAAGATCGATCTGAATGGGATTAAGAAGAAGCTTGAAGCGAGCCGCGGTGATTGGGTGGATGAATTACCCGGAGTATTATGGGCTAGCCGAACCACAGTAAAAGAATCAACAGGCCATACCCCTTTCTCTCTCGTATTCGGCACTGAAGCCGTTCTTCCTGTGGAAGTAGGAATACCATCCACCAGGGTTACATATTATGATCAGTACAACAATGATGAATATAAACCCGTCAACCTCGGCCTGAAGGGCGAGAATCTCGTTCACCCTTGTCTTGGCAGGGATGGAGGCCAGCTGCTTCAATTCATTATCGAACACCAGCTGCCCCATAATCTTTCTCCACCGCACCCTCAAATCCTTGGGGGAGAGATCAGAAAAATCTTGATCAGAACAATGGACAACTCCCGTGTCCCGGCGGGTAATCTCATAATCAGGGTCATCGGCAGCAACAACCTTCCCCTTCTCCTTATCCTTCTCTTTCGACACCCCCGCAGCCTTTTGGCCTATGCCTCCCTTTGGCGGGAGTGTCTTCTGTCGTTTAGCCGGCTGGGTCGAAGGGGAACCAGCGGATCCAGTTGCATCACTGGAAACGGGTTGCGACTCCTCAGGCAACTTTTTGTTCTTGCCATTCTAGGAAGAGAAATCAGGATGAGTGGAAAAATCACAAACATTCACAAATATAAAAAATCAATATTACCTTGGGAGGAGGAGGAAGCGATGTGTTTTCGGCCAGAGCCTTCTTCTTTTGGGACTCGGCCGCCAGATGGGCAAAGGTCATGGAATTCATGATCTCAGGTATTTTTTCTCCAATTCCTCAAAGGCAACAACTGCAGATAAGGAAAATTGATTAGTCAACGACCAACAAAAATGAAGACAATTATAAGAGCCAAACTCACCCCTGTGATGTTTCGGATTAAGCCCTAGGGCCGACAAGAGTAACTCGTTTTGAAGGTGTGCTCTATCTACAGCAAAGTTTCTTTATAGAAAAATGGGTTTGAACTCTCCTAATTCTAAGCCCTTAGTCGCATGCTCTATAACAAAAAATTCGTCTAGATTGCACTGAGGAACATTATTATTCAACTGAAGGTTCGGTTGCTCGTCATGACTCGTCCTAAACGGCCATGGTTTGGCCCTGTACAGAAAAACGAAATCATTTCGGAAGCGTTTCATGCTGTCCTTCAGCTTATCTACAATCAAAAAGCCTGACCGGTGTTGAAAACTCACCCACCCAGGACCCTGCTTTGACAAACACCTCCTTATCCTAAATATATACCTAAAGCTCGTAAGGGTTGGTGACAACGGATTTTTAACGCGTCGTTATACGCTAAGAACCGAAGCTATGCAAACACATTTATAATCACCCAAAAAGATACTACAACGAGTGTAGTGGTAAGTCGGGGTTCGAACCACAGAGACAAGGGATGCTAGACTAAAGGTTTGGTGTTGGAAAGATTGGATGGTTGGTAGGTAAGAGGATGGGTGAACTAAACTAAAGATGAATGTAAAGCAAGGAAAGAAAGCGGGCTTAGGCTAGGTCCACCCTAGGTAGGTCCATTGGAAATATAGATAGGTTAGGTCAAGGGAGATCGAACGAAGATGGATCGAGACACTCTAGACATCTAGGGGAAGTTGGTGACCTATAGTCATGCGAACGACCCATAATCGCCCTATGTCTCACTAAGGAGTGGCAGAACAAGATTCGACTCGAATATCAATCAACAATCAACATCAATCTCAACCATCTTCCTAAATATTAAACACAAGACCAAAACCCTAAGATTTCTCTAACCTAAAACCCTAAAAGACTACTCTAGCATATTTAAAGCAAAAGCAAGAAGACAAGAAAGTAATAAACCTATTCTAGAAAGCATTAAAGGAACAAAACACATGAATGCATTGAATGGGAAGAAGAACAAGAAAGCAATAAAGTCTACACTAAGAAAGTAATAAATTAAAGCATTAAAGGTAGGAAAGCATTAAATAAAGAGAACTTACATAAATGAGAGTGTAGAAATGAAGAACAAAACATAAAGGAAAGCATAAAACTAGTCTAGGGCAAAAATAGAGAGAAAAACATTAAAGGATTGATGAACAAGAATGGGAGGGTTACTCCCAATCAAGTCATGCCTTTTACATTCAGATTTGGGCCTTTATATAGGCTGTACAAGATGGGGGATAAAAACCCTAAAGATGCCACGTGTTTTAAGCTTGCGAAGAAAAGTTCTATGGTAAATTTCCCCCCCATTTGACCGAATCTCCATAACCATTCACCCGAATGGTGCCCATTCGCCCGAATGGGTCACCTTCGGGGTTTCCAGTAGCTTTAAGCATGTTTCTTGAAGTTTCTTGGACCATTCGCCCGAATGGCCATGGGCATTCGCCCGAATGCAGCTGGGTTCACTCGAATGTGCATTAATTCGCCCAAATCAGCACCCTTAAGCCTTTGTTCCTTGGTGCATCTAGGCCATTCGCCCGAATGGGCCTTCAGTTCGGCCTAATGCAAGTCATTTGGTCCAATTTGTTGTCTTCTCAACTTCGAGCAAGCATCAAATGACTTTCGGGCTTCGCGAGGACTTTGGGTATGACTTGAAATGCTCGGGAATGCCTCGAAATGCGTGCCTCTTCTTCGATTCAAGCGTCGAAGTCTTGTACGCAACAAAATCACCTCAAAAATCTCCTCAAAACACCTGAAAATACCTTAAAGCACATGGAGACGAGATAAAGGTGAAATCACGCGTAAGATATGTAAAAACCTATGTAAAACGCGAGACTCGACACTAAAATGAGGCGATAAATGTGCTCTAAAAACGAGCTCACTAGTTGGCTCTACCCCTACCGCCGCACAAACTATAATAAATGCTACTATACATCCCCATCCATTGGGATAGAGTTCAGACACGGTTATGTTGTAGGCGTTCAAAACCTCTACTGCAAAAGGGTGGAGAGAAAAGCTAAGGCCCGTCTCCATTGCATCCTTATAAATGGCGATGCACCCTTCGGGCACATCTAGGACACTCTCCCTCCCCCGGGGTTTCACCAAAGAATACCCATTAGGTAACGCCCAAGACTGCTTGATTAACGACAAATCCTTGTCCAAAGACGAACTCCAACTTGGCCTAATGAAGTAGTTAGCCGGACCATTGCTGGCCCTATGTCTTGGTCCTTCGTAATGGGGGTTCTGACCCAGATCTACACTCCTTCCGGTAGAAGTGGGCGCCATTTCTACTGGTGCAGATGGATACGACCTGTAGGAGGTAGAATGATCATTACACCCTCTAAATGAGCAACATCAACATCAAATTCACCAAGGGCGAATGCAACAGTTGGTTTCCAGGGGAGGGGGTGTAACGTCTCCGGATAGTGAATAGGGGACTCGACACAAGATTCATTTACGTCATGTTCAGTTACATAATTATAAATATCCAAAAAATTTAGTTTCCACATCAAAATCGTCGAAATTAAATTGTGAAAAGGTGTAATCGGCCTTTATTTTTGCACAAGACCGAAGAAAAGAGCGTACCTAAAGATGAAAAGTCTCGAGAACTCAAAAGAAAGCACTAAAGTTTTTGAAAATTCTTGAGAAAATCTTTGAAAAGCTCTAAAGAAATAAAATGCAAAGTGAAGCAAATGAGTTACAAGTCCTATATTTATACGAAACAAGGTGAAACAGTACCTCTGGCACGATTATCAACGTGACGTGTAAGGATTCAAGGAACAGATGGGACGTCTCAGGTATTCGGCTAACCACACCAATCCTCAACAAAGGAGCCGGACACCTCGAGGAGAGGGTAGCTCCCCTTACTCGGCCTCTCCCATGGATGAACTCCATAGGGGTCCGAATACTCTCACACTTAGCTCATCAGTCTAAGTGTTCTTGGGGCTCTTTAACCCAGCAGGAGCCGGAAACCTCAAAAGAGAGGATATCTCCTCCTACTCGGCCCCTCCCATGGATGGACTCCATAGGGGTCCGAATACTCACACTTAACACATCAGCCTAAGTGTTCTTGGGGCTTATTAGTCCTAGCAGGACCCGGACACCTCAAGAAGAGGTTAGTTGCCCCTACTCAGCTCCTCCAGTGGATGGACTCTATAGGGGTCCAAGTCCTTACAATTAGCTCACCCCCAGGAAGGGAGGGTGCTCTCATTCAGCCTTGCATGTATTCGAACACCCCCAAGAAAGAGGGTTCTCCTATTCGACCTTGCATGTATTCGGACACCCCCAGGAAGGAGGGTGCTCCTATTCGGCCTTGCATGTATTCGGACACCCCCAGGAAGGAGGGTGCTCCTATTCGGCCTCGCATGTATTCGGACACCCCCAGGAAGAGAGGGTGCTCCTTTTCGACATTGCTAGTATTCGGAGTCCCCCAGGAGGGAGGGTGCTCCTATTCGGCCTTGCTCATATTTGGACTCCCCTAGAAAGGCAGGGTACACTACTCGACTCCTTCCCTAGACTAGCTCCATAGGGGTCTGAATCATCCCCCTTTGCCCAAAAGCCTAAGAGTTCATGGGGCTACCCCTATTCGGCCCCTGCTAGGGATGGACTCCATAAGGGGTCCGAATACTCTTGCACTCCGTTCATCAGCCTAAGTCTTCTTAGGGCTCACTAGCCACCGTAGGAGCCAAACACCTCAAGAGGTTAGCTACCCCTATTCGGCCCCACCCATGGATGGACTCCATAGGGGTGCGAATACTTTCACACCTGGCTTGTCAAGTGCTCCTATTCAGACCTACATGTATTCTGACACTCCTAGAAGGGGAGTTGCTCCTATTCGGTCCTGCGTGTCTTCGGACACTTCTAGAAGAAAGGTTGCTCCTATTCGGCCCTGTACGTATTCGGACACCCCCAAGAGGGAGGGCGCTCCTCTTTAGACACCGTAAGTTCTATTCAGCCCTTCTGGTATTCGGGTACTACATGGAAAGGGGGTGATTAGATTGATTTGATTGATGTGACGGGGAACAGTGGAAATTTGGCTATAAAAACGCTCGCACGTCTTCATTTCTCCTCATGGGTCCTTTTCACAAAAGCCCTAAAAAGGAGTTACGAGTAACATCACTCATGAAGGATGCTTAGTGGGTAGAAAAGGGGAATTTCCTCCTAAGGACAGATTCACCTTTTCCCCTCATTGACGCCCTAAATGGGTAACGTATTCGGCTAGTACTGCCTGTATCGTTCTTGACAGTGTTGTCCTTAATCTGCGGAAGACTTTCTTCCTGCCTCAGATCAGAAAGCCTTCCCAGGTTAAGGACAACTCAGATGAGAACGGAACCATATCCCTAACCGGCCTTTAGTCCCCGAGTGCGATACTCGGACATTCGAAAGGTTGCACGACCCGTAGCTCCCTTCTAGCCGAAGGCAATCGAAGCGTTCTTATTAATATTGTCTTTCACTTGGGGAAGACATTGTCTTTCACCAAGATCAGAATGTCTTCCCCGATGAAAGACAACATGAATGAGAAGAAAACCGCAACAAAAGTCTTCGGCACTCACCCCACTACTCGGCCATTGCGCCAGTATCGACGTTCAAGGCGCTCTTATTAGTGTTTTCCTTTATTTGGGGAAGACATTCTCTTTTGCTAAGATCCGAACGTCTTCCCCAATACAGGAAAACACGAATGAGACTGATGCCACTATAAAAAATATTCGGCCTTCGTTTCAGTACTCGGTCATCATGCCAGTACTCGGCCTCTCTCTGCCATGTGTTCGGGCACTTAAGGTATGATCTTTGTTCGCCCCCTTGTGCTGGCATACGGACATCCCGGTCCCCTGTTGGGATGCCCTAGTTGGCTAGTCCCACTGGGGCTCGTAGCCCTCCCTCTTGTCCAGTATTCGGACATTCAGGGATAGGGCCACATATGTATTCGGCCAGTTCAGCCTTCAGCCCTCCATGCCCTGTATTCGGACACTCATAGGTGTGGGCTTAAGTTATAACCAACCTTTGTTTCTCTTATCCTTGTTTTCCGCACGAAGCCCGCCCATGCGTACACTAAGGCGTCCTTAGTGCGTGGGGCTAATGTTATTGGGTCAACTGGCCCCAAAGACTATGGGTCAGGTCAAAAAGCCCAACTGTCCTGGTCAACATTAGAGTTGACCCAGCCTGAGATGAAATTACTAAAATGACCTTAGGGCCGTCTTATCATACTATCACATCTTATAAATACCCCAATTCAAACCTAAAATGGTATGCTTTCTCTCTCTCTAAATTACCATTTTTAGTCTTAACTATTGATTCATCATACGACCACTGACTTGAGCGTCGGAGAGGCTTTCCGTGAACCGCCCCCGGACAAGTAACTCTGTTCGTTTTGTAGGTATTCTGCCGTTAACCCACATTCGGACATCTCAAACAGCCGTTGACATACTTCAAGTGATCACCTTTCGGTCAGGGAGACTTAATTCGATTTCTACGCAGAAACATATTGTATGGGTGTTAGGTGTGTACTCTTTTAGTTTGTATAAATTCTGACTTTAATTTGGAAATTAGACTCGATTAATAGTAACAATAAGAGTTTTTTTTGTTTCTTTAATTGACAATGACGTGATAACTTTATTGACCACATAACACATACTACTACTACTATTGCAATTTCCACATAATACACTAGACACGTAACAACATTTATGTTTTTATCAGTCAATTAATTAATTAGCAATTGCAATACATAAGGCACCATAGAAGGCATTTCACGGACTGAGCCACGGTCCAGTCGCATGTTTTGTGTGACTCTTACGTGACTTGGTCATGCATGACTAAGTCGATTTATTTTTTTTTGATTTTGAATGAAATTAGATTAGAAATTCTCGAATTGTTGTTTGCGTTTTGAATTTCTTTAGCTTTAGCTCTACAAATTTTAAGTTTAGATTGAGTATTTTTAGAGTGATAAAAGGAAAATTGAAGTGTATTATAAAATTTTAACTCTAGGGCATTTTAGTAAATAGGAGTGGCTATAAAATGAAAACGGATCCGATGTTTAAGGATCGAATATACATATATCCTTATGACGCTGTCAGTTGTCATTGATAATTGTTTTAGTGTATTTAATATGCTTAGCTACTTTAATACTCCCTCCGTTCTCTAATGAAATTCCAAATGAATTGTTCAGGAGAATTAAGAAAATATTATATTTTTGATAGTCGATATGATATTTAATTAAATAGTAAATTTGATTGGAGAAAATTAGGGACAATAAGAATTTAAAAAATATTAAAAGAAAGTTAGTGGAAAAAAATATAGAACCACAACTAATAAAAAAATGATTTTATAAAGTTAGTGGGAAACGTGAGGGAACCACAAGGAATATTAATATTAAAATGTTAAATTGAAGTTAGTGGAAAATACTTATGACCTATAAGCATTAAAAAAAATATTAAAGTGAATATGAAAAAGGTTATTTTTGTCTAAAATTTATGATATAAATAAAAATATTCCCTATTAAAACAACAAATAAAGTTACCTTAAAATAACATATGAGAACTTTTTTAAAAAAGGAAAAGAGTAATATTTTGTCTAGTAGCTTTTGAAAAGATGCTCCATTCTTCTATCTTTAGTCGTATATAATTTGTTTATTAGTAGGGCGTGAAACACATTTCATTTTCGTTTTGACAAATCTAATGTGGATGTTGTGTACACTACTTTATTTTTGCTTTGGTCGCCATTTAATGTTTTCATTAATGATTGTTCACGCTACTTTTTACGTACTAGAAACTCCCATCATTTACATAAGGATTAATAAACTTTAGTCTAAACCGTAAATAAAATCGGATTAAATTGAAATTTTAGTATTTGGTTTGGTTTATGGTTTAAATGGTCTAGTCTATTTCTTTTTCAAATTAAATTACGGTTTACGGTCTGATCTCGGTTTTTTTATTTTTTAGATCAGACCGGACAACAAACCGTACTATGGTCGCAAATCATAATTTTGCATTTCAAAAATTAAGTTGCTACCTTGATATTTTAACATGTAGTTGTTTTTATATATCAATGTATACTTGAATGATGTTAATGTTATCAACTAATTACAAATCATTATATTTATTAATTGTAGGTGTGAAATATTTGTATGAATACATATATTAATTTGGATAAAATTATAAAAATGAAAAATCGTAGACAAGACCAGACTGAACCGTTGTAAAACAGTTTTGTCCAGTCTAGTCTGGTAATTTAAACTGTTTGGTCCAATCTGAAAAATTGTCAGACCAAAATTTCTGATTTGGTCTGATTTTAATGTCAGACCAGACTAAACTGGACCATGTTTACCTCTATTTACATCCCATATTGTGAGTACTAGTATAAGTAGTATGCAAGAGTGAGTCTTAAACACGACAACCGAACACCTTTAACCAATATTTTTCCTCCACTTGCCGTTGGATTATTGCGAATGATTTGCAGTATAAATTTTTCATAAAGTACGCCATTTTTTCTATATTCACAATTTTTTATTACTCCTTCTAATTCGTATCGATTATCCCATTTAATTGGGCACGGATATTAAGAGTAGGATGGGGTCCACCAAAAAGGTGGTAGTTAGGGCATTTTAATTAATTAAATTAATTGTAAAGTGGAGGTATTTTGGCCATTAATTGTGTGAACATGAGATATTTTGGTAAAAAAATCATGAGTAAAAATAGAAATGAGATATTTGATGTGAACTTACCCAATAAGAAAATGGGACAATAGTTGTGGATTGGAGGAAATGTTATTTATTAGGATCAGTTACTAATTACAGTCTTTAATTAAGTTTCGTCGTTTTCAAATAAACAGCCGCAAAGTTTATTTTTTTACAAACAACAACCTTCAAGTTACCAAAAACGACAGCGATACAACCACTTCACCGGATGACTCGCCAAGTGTCCGTTGACCTAGGTGAATGACCTTTGACTTTCAATTAAATTCCTTAATCTAATCTAATTACCCATTCCCTCTAATTAAACCCTTCTTCTCCAACCTCTCTCTATCTCTTTCCCAGCACCACCACCATTCCTCTACCCCAACACCACAACCACCATTAAAACCCTTATTTTCTTTCTCTTTGATGGGTTGATTTCCTCCAATTAATGCTCTTTTGTGGGTCTTGATATTCTTCCTTTATAGAACAAAACTCAAAAAATAAATATTATGTTTTTGAGTAAAAGAGGTTGAATTTGAAGAAAGTTGTGGTTTTTATTTCTGGGTTCTTTTTTGTTTTATGGTATTCAAGTGGAAAATGGAGGTGAGTTTTTCGTTTGGGGTCCAACAATGGCATTATGTTCTTTGAGCTTTAGTCTTTCTCTCTTTATTGCTATTTTCAAGCTTGATTTTGTACAATCTTCTTTACACCAAAACCTTAATTAAATCATTCCCTGAAAAACCCTGAATTGTAAAAATCCTCCACCAAAACTTATTGGAGATCGAAACTCTACTAGGGCTTAAATCGGACCCTAAGATTCAAAAAAATAAAATTAAAAAAGATACTCCCTTCGTTCCCTATTGGATGTTCCCATAGGGGATGTTCACGGGAATTAAGAAAAGTGGAATCTTTTAAATAGTGGAGATATTATTTTATTGAATAATAAATTTGATGGAGGAAAAGTTGGGGTCACAAATATTCAAAAAGTATTTAAAGAAAGTTAATGCAAAAAATATGGGGACCACAACTAATTAAAAATATTTTTATGAAGTTAGTGGCAAACATGTGGGGACCATAAGAAATATAAAAATGTTAAAATGGAGTTAGTGGATGATATGTGGGCCCATAATCATTATTAAAATATTAAAATAAGGATGAGTGAGGTTATTTTTGTCCAAAATTTGTGATATAAATGGAAAGATTCCTTATGGGAACAACAATTGAAACACCCTAAAATAGAAAGTGGGAACTTTTTTAAGGAACGGAGGGAGTATATTTTTATGTCTCTCTCTCATAAAAAAATAAAAATCCTAAATTCAAGAAACAATTTGAATACAAGTTATTTTTTTGAATAGATCTATTTAAACACAATTAAATATGACTAGATTATCTAATGACCCTGCTCTTGGATTTTATGAAACAAATTCAGATGATGATAGTTGCAGTAAATTACTAGAAAAGAGGAAAGTAGAGTGAACATTAAGAACATATGATAAAAAGAAAGAAAAGAGGGGTTCAATGGTGGTAATGGTGGAGGTGGTGGTGTTGGGGTAGGAGAATGTTGGTGATTGAGAGGTAAAGAGAGGTTGGGGAAGAAGGGTTTAATTGGGGGTAATTGGGTAATTAAGTTTGATTAAGTGGTTGTATTGCATTCGTGTTTGGTAACTTGAAGGCTGTTGTTTGTAAAAAAAACTTTGCGGTTGTTTATTTGAAAGCGACTAAACTTAAAGGTTGTAGTTGGTAATTAATCCTATTTAATATCACTTTGAGATGAACTTTGCGAAAAAATTGAAATAATCGAAGTTGAATGATTATTTTTATTGCACTTGTATAGAGATTTTCCTATCATAATAACATTAAATTTTTATTTGCTATTTTGATCACGAAAGAGGTGGTTAGATATTTAATAATAACAAACATATTAACCTAAAAGTAATATTAAAATTTTTTATCTAAATAATTTTTACAGAAGGAACTTGAAAATGTTTACTTCCTCGGAAATCCTAATACCAAAATTATACTACATATAAGTGGATAAATCTTTTAAAATATAGGTGATAACTGGTTTTTAACGCGTCGTTTGACGCTAGAAACACAAGCTAATCAAACACATTTATAACACCCTAAATACAACTATAACGAGTATAGAGGTAAGTTGGGGATCAAACCACAAAGACAAGGTCTAGAAAGATTAAGTGCTAGGTGTAGAGAATGTAATTGGTATGAATGGAGGGTGTTTGAACTATACTAAGAAAGCGATAAACAAAACTATGATAACGATAAGAGACAAATGGGGTTGGTAAGGATCCACCCTAGGTCAATACAATGTTCTCATACATAGCTAGGTCAAAGAAGATTGAGCGTGGCTCAATCGAGACACTCCAGATAGCGAGGGGAAGTTGAAGACCTATAGCCATGCGAACGACCCATAATCGCCCTATGTCTCACAAGGGAGTGGCAGGACAAGATATGCATCGAATATCAATCGAAAAAAAACCACAACAACCTCAACCCTAATCTAGCACATGAACAACATTCACCAAACCTAGGGTTTCACCAAACTAAAACCCCTAAGAAATCTACCCTAGTATATTGAAACTAAGTACAACTAAGAACATGAGAGAAAACATGAATGAAAGCATTAAGCTAAGAAATAAATCAACAAGAAACAAAAACAAAGCAATAGATGTAACTACTAACTACTCTACAAAGCAATAAATGAAACAAGAACAATTGAACAATAAATCAATTAATACTCAAGGCAAATGTAAAGAAAGCATTAAAGAACATCAAAATGAAAGTATTGAAAGCAAGAAACAATAAGGTAAAGATAAACTTACTTAAACTTGAAACTTGAATGGAAACAATGTAAGATTACAAAGCTTGAATGAAAATGAGAAAGAAAGAACATTAAACTAGGGCATGAAATTGAAATGAAAAACAATAAATTGATGTTCTAAATTGAAAGGGTTTCTCTCAAAATGGGCATGAGGTTACATTCAGATTTGGGGGGGCTTTTATAGACTAAGAAAAAGGGTATTAAAATGCCCAAAAGTAACCTTGCGTTTGGCTTGCGAAAAAACTAATATCCGCAGAAAAAGTGACCATTCGGCCGAATATAGTTGCTATTCGGTCGAAGCTTGAGCTGGTGCGTAGAATTACATGTGTGCTTCGTTTCCGTTCCACCGAATTAATATTCCTTTGCTCTCATTCGGCAAAAACAGTAGTAATTTATAAATGTTAGCCTACTATGCCGCTAGCTACATTTGATAATTAATAGGTGTGCCTAACTTGGATGAATTTCCAAGTGTTGCCTAACTTTCCTTTTCATATATATATATATATATATATATATATATATATATATATATATATATATATATATATATACACCGAACATCAGCGAGCCCTCTGCGAATATCTCGAAATGTGCTTCGAACTTTAACGTGGCTTCCGCGAATGTCTCAAAATGCTCGTCGAACTTATCGAAGTCTCCGCGAATGTTTCGAAACGCATGTGTCTTCTACGATTATGATGCCTAAGCCTCGAACTCGATCCATTTCAACTCGAAATCTCCGAAAATACCTAAAATAACCACAAAACACTACGGAGACAAGAACAAGGTAAAATCGAGTATAAAATATATAAACCAATGAGAAACGACGAGACTCGACACCATAATGGGGATATAAATGTGCTCTAAATCGAGCACATTAATAGGCGTTTTCAAAGTTGATCTCTCTTGGCATTGCAAAGAAAGATATCGACGGCATTCGCATATGTCGTGGTGTCCCTATTTTGTCCCATCTATTTTTTGCTTCTCACAATATTCTTTTTCGTAAAGATTCGGTGCAGGAATACTCGGATATAACTAATATAATTGGCAAGTATGAAATAGCGACCGGTCAAAAAGTGAACTATGAAAAGGCCGTGATATCTTTAGCCGAGGGGTTCATTAACAGCTTCGGACATCTATTATGAATATCTTTGGGGTGAAGAAAGTGGATAGACATGAAAAATAACTGAGCCTTCCTATAATCATTGGTCGATCAAATAAGGTGATTTTTTCGTGTCTAAAGGATTGAATCTGGATGAAGCTTCATGGATGGAAAGAGAAGTTTTTATCAAAAGCTAGTAAGGAGGTAATCATCAAATCTGTTATTTAAGCTATTCTCACTTATATGATGAGTATCTTTAAATTACCTTGCAGTTTTGTGGATGAGTTGCATGGTTTGTTTGTCAGTTTCTAGTGGGTTTCGACAAAAGAGTGTAGGAAGATCTTTTGGCATAGTTGGAGTCAGTTGTGATTGCCAAAAAATAAAGGACGTATAGGCTTTCGAGAGATAAAATGGTTTAATGCAGCGTTTCTTGCAAAACAATCTTGGCGTTTGCTGGTTGGTGCAAACCCTCTTCTCCTTGATACTCTCAAAACTCGGTACTTCAAACATATTTCTATTCTGGAAGCGCTTCGCGTTTACGATCCTAGTTTCACATGGCGAAGCATTTAGGGAGCTAAATCTCTTCTTAAGGAGAGTTAGGGTGGAGGATTGGTAATATTCTGAATGTCCGTGTTTGGTATGATAATTGGGTTCTAAAAGCTCAAGGAATGATGTTCCCTTCTACAGCATCTGCTACTCATCAAAATTTGATGGTGAAGGACCTTATTGATTTTGATAATGCATGCAGGAATTGTAATACCCTTGCCTAATATTTTAATGAATATACAACTACTGCTATTCTTATTGTACCACTTTCGTGAAGGTGGCTAAGTGACAATCTGTAACATCCCGCTGTTTAACTCGGATCGTTTTAAAAGAGAAAACAGCTTTTGAAGAACTAAATACGGCCCGAGTCAAACCAGGACGTTAAAAGATAGTTTAAAACAGATTTCACAATGAAACAAAGCTTGCGGATCGAGTTCTAATAGAGTTATTATGATCTAGTAGACGTAAAGAAAACTTAGCAGCGTATAAGTTTGTAAAGGTAAGTCTACTTATTACAACTTGAGAACGTAAACGCCACATAAAACCAAACATCCAAAATACGAAAATTTAAGTTCATAACAAAACTTCTGAATCTAGTAATTTATTTCTCCAAGGGTTGTTAAGACCAAAAGTACACGTGAGCAAGAAGTCGCATATCATTCTAATAAATATAACAAATTATAATCAAATTCCTGTAACCGTTAGTCAGCCATACTGTTGTATTCTTTTTCTAGCTATACTGTCGGTTCAACTCCAATCACCATGGTGAGACAATACATTAGGGGGAGCTAACCCCTAAGCAAGTCTCTACCATAGACACACGTCTTACTTCGGTGCCTATGGTTAAGTAAGCATACCCCTGCGGTGGCTCATAAAGCTCCATATGCCGCGAGTACTTCTTTCCACCAATTGACGTCATACTACGTCCACTTTAAGGTTAGTGAGGTCATACTAACTCTGCTTATTAAAAAAACATATAGTAGTTTACTTACTCAGAAAACATATCAGTCTTTATACTATACGCCCATGCTTTACCTTTGTTACCATTAACATATGACACATAACATATACTACAAAACTTCGTTGCATGTACGTGCCTTGACCAAACAAACAATTCACAAACGTCTTAATCAATTCCCGGTCACGAATCAACTTCCTACAAGGTTCAATCGTACTCATGAAATAAGCACACATTCACACTATCATCAAATCAATCATAACACATACATACAACTACCACCACACTTAGACACTACACATAACATGAACATTGATCACATTGTCATGACATGTTATACACCCATAAAAAAACTGCATATGAAAACTGTCCAGAAACCCTTCTTAAAACAGTTAAACTGGAAATCTGACTTCACCGTTACGTCCGGAAGGCATCAAAACCTCCGGATACCAATTTTCATGATTTATAACATAGCATAAGTATTTTTAACCTAATTTCAAAGCCAAAATACTCCCAAAAACACCCTTTTTTCACAATTTTCCAAACCTACGGGATTTTGTCCATTTTTATTAAAATACATACAAAATCCCAATTTCCACATTTCCTATTAAATCCATATCATAAAATTCATAACTTCATACTCACATAAAAAATCATTTTCAAAAATTCTCAAATAATTAATCTCTTATAAAATACAAATCTTCCTAAACAAATCATTCATCAATACTTAAGATCTTCATGCCATACCAAAACATACCCTTATACTACAATACAATTTCTCCGTGAAAATCCTAATTTAAATATATATATTATTATTATTGTTAATATTTTTATACATTCTCCATCACCTTAATTTAACATGTTCATATAAAGATAAATTTTAAAACAAAACATCCTACACTACCATTTGATAACTACATATAATATTTACATTATTATGTTAAATCATGGAAGAAAGGTCATGGTAGTAAAAGATCACACACATTCGCATAAATCATACAATTGAATTTAAACTTGATAAAAGATAAAAATATAGAATTAACTTACAATTAGATGGAAAAACACCAAAATTCAAGATTGGAAGAGCTATTAGGGGTGTGGATTGAGAGCAAGGGTTTAGGGCATGTGTTCTTGATGTTTCAAGGAAGATTGAGAGCTAGAAAGAATTCTTAGATTTAGGCAATTAAGAGAACTAAGAAATGAATAATTAGGGTAGTAATGTTTTAGGCAATTAAGGATTATTCTCCTCATATTCTATGGGAGTTACAAATCCACCAAATCCATCCTAAGGGCCGGCCAACCGTAGCATTTTCCCTCCTATTTTTCCTTTTTTTTTGTTAATTTGAAATAAGAATGGTTTATGGGTTTTGGGCCCGAAATGTCAAATTGTTAAAAAGGTTGAATATAACATGATCAAGCCCAAAATGAGTTCATAATACACTATTTATATATATAAAAAAATATAATATACTAGTAATTTGTTAAATATATCGGGAATCTATCGTTTTAAAATATCGGGGTGTTACAAACTACCCCCGTTAAAAAGGTTTTGACCCCAAAACAATAACATGCAAACAACAACACACACCAGCATGTACGGAATCACCAAACACAACACATAACTACAGGAAAACTAGGTCAAAATACTCAACGTGCAAAAATCCTATCACTTCCTACCCCCCTTAAAAAGTTACGTCCCCGTAACTTACTAACCTGAGAGAAAAGATATGGATACTTCGCTCGCATGGAAGCTTCTGTTTCCCAAGTTTCTTCTTGTGACCGATGGTTTGACTATAGAACCTTAACCATTTCGACGTCCTTTCGCCGAGTACTACGAACCTTCATGTCTAAAATCTGAATAGGTTGCTCCTCATAGGTTAAGCTCTCATCAAGCTCTAACTGCTCTGGGTCTAAGACATGCGAAGAAGCCGCAACATAGCGTTTTAACTGGGAGATATGAAGAACATTGTGAACCTTGCCTATCGTATTAGGCAACGCTAACCGGTAAGCTAACTTCCCTATCCTTTCCACAATATCATAGGGACCAATGAATCGTGGGCTACAAATTGGCTGCGGTTTTAGTGTATACGCAACCAATATATAAAATTAAAAAAAAAAATTGGAATAGGCTGCGGTTTGCTTATATGTCCGCAGCCAATAAGTCATGGGCTGCAGTTTCACTTTTGTTCGCAGCAAATTAAGCCCAGCCCAGCCCAAAAGCATAAAAACCCTAAGGAAAAACGCGCCTCCTGGTCTTCTAATAAATTAAAAACGCAGCTATCATTCTAAATTCATCTCCCTAAACGCAAAAAACCCTAATCCTTAAATTCATTCTAAAAAAACGCCATTGACAGCTATCATTCTAAATTCATCTCCCTAATTTATTCGTCTCCTCTGATTCTCTGATTCTCTCATTTCCTTCCCATATCTCAGATCCTTCTTGTGTAATTGCTTCATTATATAACTCAGATCTGCTTATCGTGTCTGTCAATGGCTGTCAATGGCGTCTTTCTCGCTAATTATCTTTTCCTTCAGAGGTTTAAAGCCTGTCAATGGCGTCTCAATTCGTACTGTTAGATCGGTGAGTTCGAGATCGAAGATCATCGTTCGTCGTTGTAGCCCTATCGTGTCTAAGTCAATGGAGGTGTTCTTTTTTTTTTCTGGGTTATTTTCTTTAGTTCTTGTTCTTGATCATTTGTAAATTTTTTTCGATCTAACTTTTGTGTATAATAAATTTTTTTTCTGGGTTAATTTCTTGAGTTCTTGTAATTTTAATTTTAGATTGTAATTTTAATTTAGTTTTTGGATCATGAATCGTTCTTTGTTCTTTTGAGTTCTTCTAGGTAATCTTGAATCGTTCTTTGTTCTTGAATAGATTTTTGAATCTTGAGTAGATCTTGAATCGTTCTTCTGGGTAATTTTAGATTTTTGAATCTTGAATCGTTCTTCTGGGTAATTTTAGATTTTTGAGTAGATCTTGAATCTTGAATCGTTCTTTATTCATGAGTCTTTCGTTTTTGAGTTTTTTTTTATTTTGAAAAATGACTAAAGGCTGCGGTTGTACATGTCCGCAGCAAATGTTTTTTTTTTGATTTTGAAAAATGACTAAAGGCTGCGGTTGTACATGTCCGCAGCCAATAATAAAATCTCATTTGCTGCTATAACAAGGGCTGCGAGGTAAAACCGCAGCCAATAACGGTCAAAAAACCGCAACCATTGACGTTTTTTCCACTAGTGTTAACTTCCCACGAGCACCAAAACGAACCATGACTTTCATTGGCAACACACGGAGCAGGACCTTGTCGCCTACGGCATACTCATCAGGCCAACGGCGAAGATCGACATATGATTTCTGTCGATCTTGGGCTGCTTTCATTTTCTCGCGAATTAACTTGACTTGTTCAGGCATCTGAACTAACGTATCCGGTCCTAAAGTTATAGACTCGGTGAAATCATCCCAAGACACTGGACTACGACACTTGCGACCATATAGTGCCTCAAACCGAGCCATTTGAATTGTGGCCTGATTGATAACTGATATTATAGGAGAACTCCACCAGGTCTAGATGTTCATCCCATGAACCCTGCCATTCCATGGCTACCGTTCTCAACATTTCCACCAACACCTGATTAACACGTTTGGTTTGACCATCTGTCATAGGGTGAAAAGACGTACTATAGAGAAGAGTGGTTCCCAAAGCCTGCTGTAACGATTTCCAGAAATGTAACAAGTATCGAGTGTCCCGATCAGAAACTATAGTAAAAGTATCCCGTGATACCGCACCACGTATTTAGTGTAAGCGCGAGCAAGTTGTTCCATATCCTACTTACAATTCATCGGAATAAACCTTGCAGACTTAGTAAGCCTATCCACAATAACCCAAAGAGTATCATTACCAGCCTTAGATCGTGGCAGACCTAAGACGAAGTCTATTGAAATGTCATCCCACTTCCATACCGGAACTTCCAGGGGTTATAGCAATCAAGCTGGCCTTCGGTGTTCGATCTTAACCTTTTGGCACGTTAAACACTTAGAAACAAATTCGGCAATGTTCTTTTTCATACCTGACCACTAAAACATACCATTTAGATTTGGTACACACCATCGTCCTTTAAAACGAAGGCAACCATCCTCATGTATTGTAAAGCCTTCGACTTTCCCTTCATTGGTCTGGTTACGTAGCTTAATGAGCTTGGGGTCGTTCATTTGCCTAGTCATAATCTCCTCAAAGAATGTAGGTCCAATAGACTCCCAATTTGGCTTCCAATTTCCCTTCTTTGATTATCTCTAAGTTCATTCTCTCAAACTCCTTACTTAACTCCTTAGACGTTATCAATGTCTCCATCGAGTGTTTTGATTTCCTACTCAAAGCATCAGCGACCACATTTGCGCAACCCTCGTGATAAGAAATCTCCAAATCGTAATCACTGATTAATTCCAACCAACGTCGTTGTCGCAGATTCAATTCGGGTTGTGAAAACAAGAATTGTAAGCTTTGGTGATCTGTAAAGATCGTACATTTCACACCATACAGATAATGACGCCAAATCTTGAACGCAAAAACCACAGCTGCTAGCTCTAAGTCATGCGTTGGATAATGGACTTCGTGAGTCTTCAATTGCCGCGAAGCATAAGCTACTACCTTTTTGTCTTGCATCAAGACACAACCCAAACCATGTTTGAAAGCATCGCTATAAACGGAGTACTCCAAAGAAGGTTCAGGTAGGACCAATACTGGAGTAGTAATTAACTTTTCCTTCAACAACTGAAAGGCTCTCTCACAGTCTTCGGTTCACTCAAACTGCTTCTGCTTCTTCATCAAGAATGTAAGCGAACGAGCAATACGGGAGACTCTTTCACAAAACGACGATAATACCTTGCTAACCTAGGAAAGCCACCTTTTCTAACCAAAACTCACACTTCGAGAATTTCGCATACAACTGATTTTCTCTTAGAATCTGCAAGACTAACTTTAGATGTTCTCGGTGTTCTTTTGGGGTCCTAGAGTATACCAAGATCTCATATATGAACACCATCACACACTTATCGAGGTATGCATCAAAAACCCGATTCATCAACCCCATAAAAGCTGCTGGTGCGTTCGTCAACCCAAAAGGCATCACGGTGAATTCAAAGTGTCCATACTTCGTTCTGAAAGCTGATTTACTGATATCGTCCTCCTTAATACGTAACTGATGATAACCTTACCGCATATCGATCTTTGAAAAGATCCTAGCTCCTTTTAGCTGATAAAAAAGGTCATTAATCCGTGGTAACGGGTATTTATTCTTAACGGTGACCTTTTTAAGTTCTCTATATTCAATACAGAGACGCATTGTCCTATCTTTTTTCCTCACAAATAACACCGGGGCTCCCCAGGGCGAAAAACTAGGTCGTATATAACTTTTTTCTAACAACTCCTCTAATTGAACCTTCAATTCCTCCATCTCCTTTGGGGCCATTCGGTAAAGAGCTTTTGAAATTGACCCTGTACCAGGTATTAATTCAATCGAAAAGTCTACGTCTCTCCTTGGTGGCATACCAGGAATTTCTTCCGGGAACACATCCATAAAGTCACTGACCACCGGGATATCCTCAAGCTGTACCTCCCGCTCTTTTACCTTACTTATGCTACACAGAAACCATGGTTGCCCTTGTTTGATTAACTTCCTAACTTCCAAAGACGACATGATCTTTACCTTCGGTCCTTTAGGAAGGCTCCTATATTTAACCGTCTCTCACCTAGGCCCACTTAGAGTCACAGACTGTTCTTCGCAATCTATTATCGCTTTATATCAACCTAGCCAATCCATCCCAAGTATTACATCCAGATCATTCATTTCTAGAGAAAACAAATAACTTGGAAAGTTTACCTTCCCTATCCTGACCGACACTTCACGATAAAACATATTACAATAAAGAGTCTCTCCAAAAGTGATAGTGACTGAAAAAGATGTTTTCTCGAGGTTTTCCAACCCTAAGTCCTTAACTCTAGACTTTGAAACGAACGAGCATGATGCACTAGAATCAAAAAGTACTTTAATAGACTTTGTATTGATGAAGAACGTACTTGTAACCACCTCCGATGCCTACGCTGCGTCCCTAGAGTTAACTGCTGAAAGTCTGCCATTATTCTGAGTAGTAGAAGCACCTCCTTAGTTTCCACGTTGGCCCATAAAATTCTCGCTTCGAGCATTACTCTGGGTTTGGTGAACACCAGAGTGATTTCCTTGAAACCTAGGGTTTTTCGCAACCTTCCAAGTTTCGACCAAAGTTACCCGCATTGTGGTTTCCCCTTCCAGCTTTGTTATCACCCCGTCCATTACCGAAACGTTGTTGTTGAAAACCCCGATAATTTCCCCTTGGAGCTCTTGTTGTCCCAAGCGAGTATAACATTCATACATCCCATGACCCGGTTTACCACACTGAGACCAGTCCACTAACATTCCCCAACAGTCCCTTCCTGGGTGATATCTCTGGCGTTTTCTACAGTTATAAATTCTTTCTTTTCCATTGCGGTCATACAAAGGTTTCGGCATCCTAACCTCTGGTGTCGAGTCCCCCCTACTCTTGCTATTCTGGCCTGCATGGAAGCCTTTTTCCTGGATGCCTCCAAATGGCTTATGTTTCTTGAATTGGTTGTGAACGGGATTGCTCACACTCACTGCATTCTGAAACAGGGGTTCTTTCCTCTTTTCCCCACTTTGGCTCATTTTCTCTCGTTCCTTCCTAATAACATTCCCAATCTGAGAAGGTCTCTTGTATAACTGGTCTAACATATTATCTATCAGTCTCAATGTGTTTTTGAATCTCATACGACAAACCTAATTCGAACCGCTGAATTTTCTTTCCTTCCGTTGGGACATCCTCATGGCAAAACTTCAGATATTCCTTAAATTTCTTGTAATACTCGTTGATAGCGGTTTTGTAACGCGTCGTTTAACGCTAGTGACACAAGCTAATTAAACAATATTTATAACACCCTAAATACAAGTATAACGAATATAGAGGTAAGTTGGGGATCGAACCACGAAGACAAGGGTATGGAAGGTTAGGTGCAAGGTAAAGAGAATGTAATTCGTATAAATGGAGGGGTGTTTTAACTATATTATGAAAGCAATAAACAAGATCGAAATAAGCTATAGAAGACAAACGGGGATGGTAAGGATCCACATTAGGTCGATACCATGTTCTCATACAAAGCTAGGCCAAGGGAGACTGAGCGTGGCTCAATCGAGACACTCTGGATAGCGAGGGGAAGTTGATGACCTATAGCCATGCGAAGCACCCATAATCGGCCTATGTCTCACTAGAGAGTGGCAGCACAAAATTCGCATTGAATATCAATCAAACAAACCACAATAACCTCAACCTTATTCTAGCACATGAACAACATTTACTAAACCTAGAGTTTCACCAAACCAAAACCCCTAAGAAAACTACTCTAGCATATTGAGACTAACTACAACAAAAAACAAAGAGCAAGACATGGAAATGAACATTAAGGCAAGAGAGAAACTAGCAATAATGAAAGGCAAAGCAAGAAAACTAACTACCAACTACACTAGAAAGCAATAACCAAAGCAAGAACAAGATTTGAATGTAAATGAACAAGAAACAAAGCAAGAATCAAAACTATGAAGAACAAAACATTAAATAGCATGAATGAAATACAAACTAAGTAAATGAAAGCAATAAAGAAAGATAAACTTACATAAACTTGAAAGGAAATGATATTACAAGACTTGAAATGTAAATGAGAAAACTTAAACTCTAATCTAGAGCAAGGAAATGAAAGAAAACATTAAATGATGTTCTTAATGGTAGAGAGGGTTTCTAACCATCAAGGCATAGGGTTTATGAACAGAAAAGTGCCTTTATATAGGCTACAAAAGATGGGGGACAAAAGCCCTAAATATCCCACGAGGTTTAAATTGCGAAGAAAAACACTGCGCTGGAATCCAAGCAAATTCGCCTGAATGCACGTCAGATTCGGTTGAATCTAACAAATTCGCCCGAAGTGGATTTCATTCGACATTTCCAGAACACCTTGATTTTGGCTTAGGCAGCACACACGTAGATTCGACCGAAGCCATTGACAATTCGACCGAAGTTGCCCATTCGAGTGAATGGGGCTTCAATACGCCATTTCCAATGAGTCTTGGCCTTGGAATTGGGCTGCAGTGTTTAGCTTCGACCGAAGCTAATGGCAATTCGCCCAAATTGGCCTCTTCATGCCTATTTGCACTATCAAACGAGCATCAAATGGATTCTGGCCTCCACGATGACTTCGGAGATGACCCGGAACACTTGTGAGAGCCTCGAGACACGTGCCTCTTCTTCGACTTTGAAGTCTAAGCCTCGAACTCGATTCGATTTACCTCGAAATCTCCCAAAAACACCTGAAATAACCTCTAAACACCGTGGAGACAAGAGCAAGATAAAATCGAGTGTAAAACGCAAAAAACCAATGTAAAACGATGAGACTCGACACCGAAGTAGGGACATAAATGTGCTCTAAATCGAGCAAATCAACTCCCCCAAGCTAAACCCTTGCTAGTCCCTAGCAAGGAGACTAGGTAGGAACAACATGAAAACACCGGGCATCCCAAAAACAAACCAACTACAAAACAAAACAAAACTAACCTATCAAAGCAATAGAACTTAAAACTCACTATCGTAGGAATCACGATCGCACTTAGCACGTACAACAAGCCCTTTAAACCTCAAGGTCTCCCAAAGAGGACGAGTAAGGTCTCGTGAGGGTTTTCTGAAGGAGACCCACAAATCCAAAGCAAACAAACATAGTGAGCGGAGAACAAAACAATACAAGCATAAGCATGGGCAAAACTCTTCCCTAGCCATAGGTTTGCAAGTACAATGGTCTCAATAGAGCACAATACCAAAGAGAACGACCAATTCCATAAACTCGAGATCACTAGGTGAAGCAACATTACAGGCTATGCCACCCACTACCTAGAGAGGTCACAAGTCTACGCTCCCCGGGTAATTTTTCAAAAGATGTGAGAAATATGCAATGACGCTCATGTGTTTGATTATGGTTCGTGTTTGGCTCATAATCTTCCAACTAAAGATGAGTTGGGAATCAAACACCTAATAGGGGTAAATCATTGGGATTGTGACATATCTAAATCCAGCACAGAACAAACTAATCAAACCAAGTCGAACATGTTAGAAAAGAGTTGTAATGTTGGCTTAGGGTTAACGTGGGATACATTTGGGAATGTGGAGCTAAGAAGAGGATAAAAAGTGATCCTAAACGAAACAACCACAAACGTCTCATGATAAATCAATGAAAACTATATCCAACAACCATAATAATCCAATAATCTCAAATAAGCACAAATGATCTCTATCATAAAACACTATCAAAAATCTGAAATCTCATAAGCACAACAAGTGTTTCCAAGCTCATCTCCCAATAATATAATGACCTCCTCACTCATATGAATATGCATATGTATAAAAACCCAATGAAGAACAAGAGAGAGGTCTCCTCAACCAAAGAATGTGTATAAATAATCACTATGTAAGCACTAGAGGATGAAGGAAGAAACAATAAGAGCTGGATACGAAATGAATAAAGTCATACAAACCAACAACCATAATATCATAACCAAAATCCCACAATCACTGTAGCACACAACAAATCCCACCATCATTAAGCTATCCTCTAGGTAAAAAGAGGGAACATTTGGTTCATTTGGAAGCTAAATAATGTGGCTAAAAAAGAAAAGAAAAAGACAAAAACTTGGCTTATCCTAATGTCAAATACGTTCAAGGTAGGCTATTTGGCTATGTAGCCATAATCTCGCGAACGTGTTATCGTCCTTGGTCTCATGAAAAGCTGACTACGCTAGAGAAGAACCGACACAATACTTAGATCCCGTAACTAGGATTCAAAATGAATGGAACTCGCAAGGAGTCCAAGAAGGCTTAATACTCACAAGCTAGTCGAAATGCGCCTCTAAAGGTAGACAACCAATCCACCAACTAAGCAAACCCAGTTCCCCCAAGATATGTGGAAAACAGTCAGACTCTAGGTCCCAAAACAGGCACAAGGCTAAGAAAATACGAGTTTGCATAGGGACATAAATGTGCACAACAGAAGCTTGCATGCTAGGTTCAAAACTCAACCATTTATTGAAAGCAAGGATAAAAACACAAATTATACAACCTAATCATGAAACTATAAAAGCTACATGAACAAAAACTAAATAAGCTAAACATGCGAAAAACTAAACAATAGTTACATTAATGCAAATCTTTTGGGGTTTTGAAAGCGTAAGCGCATCCTCCCCCAAGCTGGCTCAAGAGCCGTCTCGGCGATGGGGACGGCGAAAGGAAAAACCAGAAGAACGAAAGATAGGCATTATTGGAACTAAAACAAACATCATATAAACAACATCAAACACCGGGTTATCTCCCGCAAATACTTTTGTTTAACGTCGTTAAGTTCGACCCAGGTAACCACCAGCTCAAACAACAAATGAAAAGCTAGGGAAAGAAACCATACCTGAGCTAGGAGTGGACTCACTCCTAGCATCACCATCGCCTCGTACATGGTGACCCAAACCTCTTCACCTCGCAGCAGTGGTAGAGGTAAGCAATGCAGAACCGGGGCCACCCGGATGGATACTCGACCATTGGGCTCCCCCAAGCCAGGGTGGAGACATCTTCTTTTTGTAAAGCTTTCTTTTTCTTTTTCCTACCCGCTTCCTCTTGCGGGGTTGCTTATCAATACTTGAGGCTTCTTGCTCATTTTTGTCATACACAAGAACAAACTCCTTCTCCTTCATAACTTCATCATCCTTCTTCTTCATCTCATCATCATCTATCATCACCACACCATCATCACAAATCACCTCATCCTCAAATACATGGGCTTCAAGAACATCAAACCCCCCAATCTTATCACCATGTGAATCATCCATCACATCAAGAGAGAAAAGTTGCTCGACCATGGGCTCTTTAGAAGACTTAGCAAACCCAAATAGCGCAAGGAAAAATCATGGGCTACCAGTATAGTAATTGTCTCGAACTCACAACCAATGAGGGCACCAAAACTCTTCAATGCACCTCTCCCAAGAATGAGGGGAGTGTAGGAATCTTCCACCATGTCAAGCACAACAAAATCGCAAGGAACAACAACACTCCCCACTTGGATAGGAAGATCCTCAAACTCCCCACATGGCACTTTAACGCTTCGGTCGGTGAGTTAGATTGATTTATTTGATGGCTTGAGCTCAAAAGCAAGGTGTTTAGCAATACTCATCAGTTTGAGGCTAATCGAGGCCCGTAAATCGGCAAGTGCTCCCTTGGGTTTTTGGTTCCCAAGAGTGACGGGGAGCATAAAGGGTCCACGAGCCTTTTCCTTCTTGGCCCAAGTGCCTTGGATGATGGCACTGACTTGCTCCGGTAGATTAACAACCTCACTCTCAAGCCTCTTTTTGTTCTCCAAGAGAGTCTTCAAGAACTTGGCATATTGAGGCATTTGCTCCATTGCCTCTAAGAATGGGATTTTCATTTCCAGCCGCTTCATATGTTCAAGAAACTTCATCAATTTGGCTTGCCATTGCTTTTCCACCGCTTTATATGGGACAGGTAGCGGTGGGGCATGTAGTTGCTCATAAGCCCTTCTTTCTTGTATTTCTTTCCTTCTTTCTTCGTGCTCCAATTTCCTCTTCTCTTTTCCACAAACTTCCTCTCTTTTCTCAACTTCTTCTTCTCTCTTTTTCTCAACAACCTCCTCAAGAATCTCTCCTTCTCCCCCTCCAAGCACATCTTCATGCTCATCATTTTCTTGTTCATCATTACCCATAGCAGAACCTTCACCCACATCATCACTAGTAGTCTCAACCGGAGCCAGATAAGATGTCCCCGATCTAAGGAAGATCGCCTTGCACATGTGGTGGTTGGGATTGGGTGGTGGGTTAGGTGATGGAGGTTAGGTGGATGGGTTGGGTTGAGGGTTGGATGAGAATAGTGTTGGTGGAGGTGGATGTGCTAGGAGTGCAAGTTGGGTCTCGAACATCTTTTGTTGGGCTTGGAGTTGTGACATTTGAGCGATCAACGTTTGATTGAGCTGGGCTAAGGTACTCATTTGGGTGGTAATGTAGTCTTAGTTTGGAGCGGGGTTCGGAGGTAGTTGAGTTGGTGGATATGGTAGGTTGGGCTTGGGGCGTGGTACTTGTGAGAAAGGCCTATTTCAATTGGGCTTACGGAAATTACCACCGGCTTGATTGTTGTAAGCTTGGTGGAAGCTCCCTTGGACATTGTTAGGATTGAAGGGTGATGTGCTCAATTTAGAGCACATTTACATCCCTACTTTGGTGTCGAATCTCGATGTTTTACATTGGTTTTCTATGATTTACACTCGATTTTACCTTGTTCTTGTCCCCATGGTGTTTAGAGATCATTTCAGGTATTTTCGGGAGGTTTCGAGGTAATTCGGATCGAGTTCGAGGCTTAGACTTCAAAGTCGAAGAAGAGGCACGCGTTTCGAGGCTCTCACAAGTGTTTCGGGTCATCCCCGAAGATATTGCGAAGATCGGAAGGCGTTTGAAGATGGTTTGAAGCTTCAATGTGGCCAAAAGACCCACATTCGGTCGAATGGGGCTGGCCTTCGGTCGAATGGGCTTGCTGATGCCCAAAGGAAGCTTGCAAACTCTTTGGAAACCACGAATTAGATCCATTCGGTCGAATCTGCTTCAATTCGGTCGAACCTGGGTCGAAGCCAGGTCAAAGCGAAGCACTGCAGCCCAATCAGAAGACCAGAACTTTTCCATTCGGGCGAATTCGACCCAGAATCTGGCAGCTTCGGGCGAATTCTTGGCAGATTCGGTCGAATGGCTGTAGAATCCTGCGACTCTTCTTTCTTCGCATGCTTATTTCACGTGGGTCTTTTAGGGCTTTTAGGGCACGGTCTTTTGGGGCTATAAATACCCACTTTTCTGAATGTAATGCCTATGCTTTGGTAGATAGAAACCCTCTCTTCTATTAAAACATCAATTTATTGCTTTCTTTCAATTCCTTTGCCCTAGATTAGATTTCTATGCTTTCATTTACATTCAAGCTTTGTAATTTCAATTCCTTTTCATTCAAGCACTTTGGTTTATGTAAGTTTACTTTCCTTTATTGCTTTCTCTCTTAGTTTATCTTTCATTCATGCTATTTAATGTTTTGTTCTTCTTAAGTTTGATTATTGCTTTGAATCTCGTTCTATTGCTTTCATTTCTTGTTCTTACTTTGGTGATTGCTTTCTAGTGTAGTTGATAGTTAGTTTCCTTGCCTTTTCTTTCATTATTGTTGATTTCTCTCTTGCCCTAATGTCTATTTCCATGTTTTACTCTTTGTTCTTAGTTGTTATTGCTTTAAATATGTTAGAGTAGATTTCTTAGGGGTTTTGGTTTGGTGAAACCCTAGGATTGATGAATGTTGTTCATAGGCTAGATTAGGGTTGAGGTTGTTGTGGTTTGTTTGATTGATATTCGATGCATATCTTGTCCTGCCACTCCCTTGTGAGACATAGAGCGATTATGGGTCGTTCGCATTGACTATAAGTCATCAACTTCCCCATGCTATCTAGAGTGTCTCGATTGAGGCACGCTCAATCTCCCTTGACCTAGCTTTGTTTGAGAACATAGTATCGACCTAGGGTGAATCCTCACCAACCCCGTTTGTTTCCTATTGCTTTTATCAATGTTGTTTATCGCTTTTCTTAGTTTAGCTTAAAACACCCACCTTTATACACACACCACTACTTCCTTACACATAGCACTTAGTCTTCCTTACCCTTGTTCCTCGTGGTTCGATCCCCAACTTACCTCTATACTAGCTATAGTTGTATTTAGGGTGTTATAAATGTGTTTGATTGACCAAGGCTTCTAGCGTTAAACGACGCGTTAGAAACCCGTTATCAAAATGGCGCCGTTGCCGGGGAGCAAGCCGTTTTAGTTAGGTTTTGTGCTTGTGTAATCCATTTTATTGCTTTCTTTAGTTTTTGTTCAAATTTTGCTTGTCAGTGCTTACGCTTGGTTTCTAGTGTTGTTTGCATGAACTATAGCACACGGAGATCACAGCTTCAACTTGTTCCTTATAATCCTGAGATACAAAGGTTCACTAGACGATCTCCTCCTCCTACTCCACGTCAATCGTCTAGACCCAACCCAGCTCCATCAATGGCCGACAATCAACCACTCTTTGGGCAATTTGGGACCCCGGGGTCAAGAGAATTTCAAGAGGCCGTGGTACTCACGAATGCCCCACCGAACTTCCGCATAGACCCACAAAACACAAGGATGGTAAAGGAAACTCCATTTTGCGGGCTAAGGAACGAATGTCCTCTCTTACACTTGGAGGCATTCACGGAGAATTGTAGGTTCATACCTCAATGCCCTAACCACCCCGACTATATCAAGCTTTGCCTCTTTTCGGTTAGTCTAGCGGGGGACGCCAAGGATTGGTACAAATGTTTAGAGCCCAACTCCATAACTACATGGGAGCAATTGAGAACGACGTTCCTCGAAAGGTTCTATCCTACAAATCGCACGCAAGATTGGCGCAAAAAGATCGCGTCATTCACACAAGAGGACGATGAGAGCCTATGTGCCGCATGGACTAGATTTAAGGGTATGCTCCGAGCTTGCCCCCATCATGAATATGGGGAGAACCATTTGAATACCTTTTTCTATGACGGGCTTGATGATTCAACTAAGGAACTCCTAGACTCCGCGGTTGGTGGGCAACTCTCAAAAATCCCATGCGACCGTGTGAAAGCCATGATCGAAGAGGTTGCCAAGAATAGCACTTGGGGTGGTGCAAGGGGTAGTAGACAACAAAGGGGCGTGATCGATGGTGCAAACCTTAATTCGATCGGTGCTAAGATTGAAGCAATCATGGACAAGAAATTGTCCAAGCTTAAGTTGACATAAGGTAGTTCTAGTGTCTCCGCCGCAAATGAAGCCAAGTCTTTCTCATGCCGTATTTGTGGGGGTACTAATCATGATACATCTTATTGTGGAGGTCGAAATCCAGAGCATGTGGCGTCGGTAGAGTATGGGTCAAGTGCTTATGAAGGGGCCCAAACGACAAACTTTGATGGATATGGGTCTAATCCCGAACATGTAGCGGCTATGGGTTATGGGAACCAAGGCCAAGGGTACTCTCAATACACCTTATTCAACAACCCGGCCTCCCGACCTCCCTTCAATCCGAACAACGGTCAAGGAAATTTCAACCAGGGCTATAACAACAATCAAGCCGGCGGTGGTTTTCCTAGGCCCAATGGAAATAGGCCTTACCCACAAGTGCCATGACCCAATCCCAATCAATCATACCCAACCACCCAACCACTTCCTAACCCCACTTCCAAGCAAGACTTCATGACTACCCAATTGAATACCTTAGCCCAACTCAATTAAACTTTGATTTCTCAAATGGCACAACTTCAAACCCAACAAAAGCAATTGGAGACCCAACTTGCACAATTAGCCCAACCACCTCCACCGATGCTATTCCCATCCAACCCTCAACCTAACCCATCCACCCAAGCTCCACCTCCTAACCCACCATCAAACCACCACACATGCAAGGCGATCTTCCTTAGATCGGGTACTTCTTATCCGGGTCCAATTGAAGCTTCAAGTGATGATTTGGGTGAGGGTCCTTCTATGGGTAATGATTTGCAAGAAGATGTTGAGCATGAGCTTGGGGGAGAGGGAGAAGAAGAAGTTCTTGAGGAAGTTTGTGAGGAAAAGAAAGAAGAAGAGGTTGAGAAGAGAGATGATGTGAATGAAAAAGAAAAGAAGAAGTTGGAGCAAGAGGATAATTGGAAAGAAATGCAAGAGTGGCGAGCTCGTGAACGCTTACATGGCCCACCGCTTCCTTTCCCATATAGGGCGGTAGAGAAGCAAATGCAAGCCAAATTTCTTAAGTTTCTTGAGCATATGAAGCGATTGGAAATGAAGATCCCGTTCTTAGAGGCAATGGAGCAAATGCCTCAATATGCCAAGTACTTGAAGTCACTCTTGGGGAACAAAAAGCGACTTGAAAGTGAGGTAGTCAATTTACCGGAGCAAGTTAGTGCCATTGTTCAAGGCACTTGGGCTAAGAAAGAAAAGGCTAGAGGACCCTTTGTACTCCCCGTTACCCTTGGGAACCAAAAGCCCAAGGGAACACTTGCCGATTTGGGGGCCTCTATTAGCCTCATGCCGATGAGTATTGCCAAACACCTTGCTTTTGAGCTTAAGCCATCAAAGAAATCCATCCAACTAGCCGACCGGAGCGTCAAAGTACCATGTGGGGAGTTTGAGGATCTTCCCATCCAAGTGGGGAGTGTTGTTGTCCCTTGTGATTTTGTTGTTCTTGATATGGTGGAAGACCCCTACACTCCCCTCATTCTTGGGAGAGATGCATTGAAGAGTTTGGGTGCCCTAATCGATTGTGAGTCCGAGACCATTACTATACGGGTACCCAATGAGCAAGCGGTTTTTGGGTTTGCTAAGTTTTCAAAAGAGCCCATGGTCGAGCAACTTTTCTCTCTAGATGTTGTTGATGATTCTCAAGGTGATAAGGTTGGAGGGCTTGATGTTCTTGATGCCCATGTGCTTGATGATGAGATGATGGATGATGAGGTTATTTCTTATGATGATGGTGTGGTGAAGATTGATGATGTTGTGAAGGAGAAGGAGTTTGTTCTTGTGCACTCCAAAAATGATGATGAAGTTGAGGGTATTGACAAGCAACCCCACAAGAGGAAGCGGGTAAGAAAAAGAAAAAGAAAAATGTTTCATAAAAAGAAGAAGATGGCTACACCTAAGCTTGGGGGAGCCCGATATTCGACTTTCCATCCGGGTGACCCCGGTTCTACATTGCCAACCTCTGCCACTGCTGCGAGGTGGAGAGTTTTGGGTCACCATGTCCGAGGTGATGGTGATGCTAGGAGTGAGTCCGCTCCTAGCTCAGGTATGGTTTCTTTCCCTAGCTTTTCATTTGTTGTTTGAGCTGGTGATTAGCTGGGTCGAACTTAACGACGTTAAACAAAAGTACTTGCGGGAGATAACCCGGTGTTTGATGTTGTTTATATGATGTTTGTTTTGTTTTCTTTAGTTCCCATAATGCCTATCTTTCGGTCTTTTGGCTTTTCTTTCGCCTTCCCCATCGCCGAGACGGCTCTTGAGCTAGCTTGGGGGAGGATGCGCTTACGCTTTCAAAATCCCGAAAGATTTGCATTATTGTAACTATTGCTTATTTTTTCTTTTAGTTCTTCACATGTTTAGTTTGTTTAATTTTTGTCCTGTTTAGTTTGTATAGTTTCATGTTTAGGTTGTATAGTTGTGTTTTTATCCTTGCTTTCAATAAATGGTTGAGTTGTGAGTCTAGCATGCAAGCTTCTGTTGTGCACATTCTATGTCCCTATGCAAACTCGTATTTCCTTAGCCTTGTGCCTGTTTTGGGGACCTAGAGTCTGACTGTTTTCCACATAGCTTGGGGGAATTGGGGTTTGCTTGGTTGGTGGCTTGGATGACTACCTTTAGAGGCGCATTTCGACTAGCCTGTGAGTATTGAGCATTCTTGGACTCCTTGTGAGTTCCATTCATTGTGAGTGCTAGTTAGGGGATCTAAGTATTGTGTCGGTTCTTCTCCAGCGTAGTCGGCTTTTCTTGAGACCAGGGATGATAACACGTTCGCTAGAACTGAGCTATATAGCCAAAATAGCCTACCTTGAACGAAATTGACTTTAGGATGAGCCAAGTTTTTGCCCTTTCCTTTTCTTTTGTAGCCACATTATTTAGCCTCCACATTAGCCAAATTGTCCCTTTTCTTTACCTAGAGGATAGCTTTGTGATGGTGGTTTTAGTGTGTGCTACATTGATGAGTAGGTTTTTGGTTATGATATTATGGTTGTTGGTTTATATGACTCTATCCGTTTCATGTCCAGCTCTTATTACTTCTCCCATTTCCTCTAGTGCTTTCATTGTTGTTATCCATACGTATTCTATGTTTGAGGCGACCTTTCTCTCGTTTTTCATTGAGATTTTATACACATACATATTCATGTGAGTGAGAAGGTCGATGTTTTATGGAGAGATGAGCTTGGAGACACTTGTGCTTATGAGATTTCATGATTTTGGTGTTTTATGATAGAGATCATTGTGCTTATATGAGTTTATTGGGTTTTTGATGGTTGTTGGATATAGTTTTCATTGGTTTGTCATGAGATGTTTGTGGGTGTCTTGTTTAGGGTCACTTGCTATCCTCTACTTAGCTCCACATTCCCAAATATATTCCACCTTAACCCTAAGCCAACGTTACAACCCTTCGCTAACCTGTTCGACTTGGTCCAATTAGTTTGTTCTATGCTGGAGTTAGATATGACACAATCCCCATGATTCTCCCCTATTAGGTGTTTGATTCCCGACTCATCTTTAGTCGGAAGATTAGGAGCGAAACACGACCATAATCAAACACATGAGCATCATTGCATATTTCTCACATCTTTTGAGAAATTACCCGGGGAGCGTAGACTTGTGACCTCTTTAGGTAGTGGGTGGCATAGCCTGTGTTGTTGCTTACCCTAGTGATCTCGAGCTCGTGGAATTGGTCATCCTCTTTGGTATTGCGATCTATTGAGACCATTGTACTTGCACACCTATGGCTAGGGAAGAGTTTTGCTCATGCACATGCTTGTATTGTTTTGTTCTCCGCTCACCATGTTTGTTTGCTTTGGATTTGTGGGTCTCCTTCTGAAAACCCTCACGAGACCTTACTCGTCCTCTTTGGGAGACCTTGAGGTTTAAAGGGCTTGTCGTACGTGCTAAGTGCGATCGTGATTCCTACGACAGTGAGTTTTAGGCTTTATTGCTTTCATAGTTTAGTTTTGTTTTGCTTTTGTGGTTAGTCTGTTTTTGGGATGCCCTGTGCTTTCATGTTATCCTACCTAGTCTCTTTGATAGGGACTAGCAAAGGTTAAGCTTGGGGGTGTTGATGTGCTCGATTTAGAGCACATTTACATCCCTACTTTGGTGTCGAATCTCGATGTTTTACATTGGTTTTCTATGATTTACACTCGATTTTACCTTGTTCTTGTCCCCATGGTGTGTAAAGTCATTTCAGGTATTTTCGGGAGGTTTCGAGGTAATTCGGCTCGAGTTCGAGGTTTAGACTTCAAAGTCGAAGAAGAGGCACGCGTTTCAAGGCTCTCACAAGTGTTTCGGGTCATCCCCGAAGATATCGCGAAGATCGGAAGGCATTTGAAGATGGTTTGAAGCTTCAATGTGGCCAAAAGACCCACATTCGGTCGAATGGGGCTGGCCTTCGGTCGAATGGGCTTGCTGATGCCCCAAGGAAGCTTGCAAATTCTCTGGAAACCACGAATTAGATCCATTCGGTCGAATTTGCTTCAATTCGGTCGAACCTGGGTCGAAGCCAGGTCGAAGCCAGGATGAAGCTAAGCACTGCAGCCCAATCAGAAGACCAGAACTTTTTCATTCGGGCGAATTCCACCCAGATTCGGTCAAATCTGGCAGCTTCGGGCGAATCCCTGGTAGATTCGGTCGAATGGCCGTAGAATCCTGCGACTCTTCTTTCTTCGCATGCTTATTTCACGTGGGTCTTTTAGGGCTTTTAGGGCACGATCTTTTGGGGCTATAAATACCCACTTTTCTGAATGTAATGCCTATGCTTTGGTAGATAGAAACCCTCTATTCTATTAAAACATCAATTTATTGCTTTCTTTCAATTCCTTTGCCCTAGATTAGATTTCTATGCTTTCATTTACATTCAAGCTTTGTAATTTCAATTCCTTTTCATTCAAGCACTTTGGTTTATGTAAGTTTACTTTCCTTTATTGCTTTCTCTCTTAGTTTATCTTTCATTCATGCTATTTAATGTTTTGTTCTTCTTAAGTTTGATTATTGCTTTGAATCTCGTTCTATTGCTTTCATTTCTTGTTCTTACTTTGGTGATTGCTTTGTAGTGTAGTTGATAGTTAGTTTCCTTGCCTTGTCTTTCATTATTGTTGATTTCTCTCTTGCCCTAATGTCTATTTCCATGTTTTACTCTTTGTTCTTAGTTGTTATTGCTTTAAATATGTTAGAGTAGATTTCTTAGGGGTTTTGGTTTGGTGAAACCCTAGGATTGATGAATGTTGTTCATAGGCTAGATTAGGGTTGAGGTTGTTGTGGTTTGTTTGATTGATATTCGATGCATATCTTGTCCTGCCACTCCCTTTTGAGACATAGAGCGATTATGGGTCGTTCGCATTGACTATAAGTCATTAACTTCCCCATGCTATCTAGAGTGTCTCGATTGAGGCACGCTCAATCTCCCTTGACCTAGCTTTGTTTGAGAACATAGTATCGACCTAGGGTGAATCCTCACCAACCCCGTTTGTTTCCTATTGCTTTTATCAATCTTGTTTATCGCTTTTCTTAGTTTAGCTTAAAACACCCACCTTTATACACATACCACTACTTCCTTACACATAGCACTTAGTCTTCCTTACCCTTGTTCCTCGTGGTTCGATCCCCAACTTACCTCTATACTAGCTATAGTTGTATTTAGGGTGTTATAAATGTGTTTGATTGACCAAGGCTTCTAGCGTTAAACGACGCGTTAGAAACCCGTTATCAAAGGGACGTCGGGAGAACGGGTTGTTGAATAGGCTAGATTGAGTGTACCCTTGTCCTTGGTTCCCATAACCCATTGCCGCCACATGTTCGGGATTATACCCATACTCATCAAAGTTCGTCGCTTGGGCCCCTTCATAAACACTTGCCCCATAATCTACATATGCCACATGTTCTAGATTCCGGCCCCCACAATATGATGTGTCATGATTAGTGCCCCCACAAATACGACATCAAAAAAGGTTCGGCTTCACTAGCGGCGGAGACACTAGAGCTTCCTTGGGCCAATTTAAGCATGGAAAACTGATAACGGGTTTTTAACGCGTCGTTTAACGCTAAGAACCTTGGTTAATCAAACACATTTATAAACACCCTAAGTACAACTATAGCGAGTATAGAGGTAAGTTGGGGATCGAACCACAAGGAACAAGTGCAATAAAGCTTAAGTGCTAGGTGTAGAGAATGGTGTGTGTATGTAATTGGGGGTGTTTGTGAACTAAACTAAGGGAAGCAATAAACAAGATTGAGATAACAATAATAAACAAACGGGGTTGGTGAGGATTCACCCTAGGTCGATGCTATGTTCTTCACACAAAGCTAAGTCAAGGGAGATTGAGCATGGCTCAATAGAGACACTCAAGATGACATGGGGAAGTTGATGACCTATAGTCAATACGAACGACCCATAATCGCCCTATGTCTCACAAAGGAGTGGCAGGACAAGATATGTATCGAATATCAATCAATCAAACCACAACAATCTCAACCCTAATCTAGCATATGAACAACATTCACCAAACCTAGGGTTTCACCAAACCAAAACCCCTAAGAAATCTACTCTAGCATATTTAAACTAATAACAACCAAGAACAAGTAAGAAAACATAATTGAAAGCATTAGGGCAAGAAATAAATCAACAATAACGAAAGACAAAGCAATAACTCTAACTACTCACTACTCTAGAGAGCAACAAACAAGTGAGAACAATAAATGAAAGAAAAGAAACATGAATCAAAGCAATAAATGAAGCATGAAAGAAGAAAGCATTAAATAACTTGAATGAAAGATAAACTTAAGTAAATGAAAGCAATAAAGAGTAATGGAAAGATAAACTTACATAAACCAAAGTGCTTGAATGAAAGGAATTGAAATTACAAGACTTGAAATGTAAAGAAAAGCAATTGAAATCTAATTCTAGGGTTTGAAATTGAAATTAAAGCATAAATGATGTTTAATAGAAGAAGGGGATTCTATCTATCAAAGCATAGGGTTTTAGTTCATAAGAGTGCCTTTATATAGGCTACAAAAGGTGGGGACAAAAGCCCTAAAAGATCCTACGGAATTAAGTTCGCGAAATAAAACGCAGCGCTGAAACAACACAGAATTCGCCCGAAGGCAGCCCAGGATTCGCCCGAATCCAACCCATTCGACCGAATGTGGGTCGAATTCGGGTAAAACAGTAGCATTTGCACTTGGAGGCTTCAGTCATAGATTCGACCGAATTGGGTCATGGCTTCGCCCGAATCCATGCATTCGACCGAATGTAATAGCAATTCGGGTAAAACAGTAGAGTTGGAGCTTGGCCTTGGGCTGCTGGGGTCCAATTCGACCGAAGGGCTCCCTCATTCGACCGAATGGGGGCCTACTCGTCTTCCATTGGCTTTAAACATCTTCAAACACTTATCGAATGGATTCCGATCTTCGTGAGCACTTCGGGGATGACCCGAGACGCTTGGAAATGCCTCGAAATACGTGCCTTTTCTTCGACCTTGACATCTAAGCCTCGAACTCGATCCGAATCACCTCGAAATCTCCCGAAAACACCTAAAATGATCTCTAAACACCATGGAGACAAGAACAAGGTAAAATCGAGTGTAAATCATATAAAACCAATGTAAAACAGCGAGACTCGACACCAAAGTAGGGCTATAAATGTGCTCTAAATCGAGCACATCAAAAACCTCTTGTCCATGATCACTTCAATTTTTGCATAGGACCTTAGAAAGTTGCCCTCCACATGCGGAATCTAGTAGTGCCTTTGTTGAATCATCAAGCCCATCGTAGAAGAAGGTATTAACATGATTCTCCCCATACTCATGATGGGGGCAAGCTCGGAGCATACCCTTGAATCTATTCCATGATCACTTAGGTTCTCAACCTCATCTTGTGTGAAAGACACGATCTTTTTGCGCCAATCTTTTGTACGATTCATGGGATAGAACCTTTCGAGGAACGTCGTTCTAAGGCGAGCCCATGTGGGAATGGAGTTGGGCTCTAAGCACTTGTACCAATCTTTGGCGTCCCCCACTAAACCAATGGGGAAGTGGAACATCTTGACATAATCGGGGCTATTGGGGCATTGGGGCATGAATCTGCAAGTCTATGTGAGTGCCTCCAAGTATTGGAGAGGGCATTCATTCCTCAAGCCACTATAGGAGTTCGCCTTGATCATCATAGTGTATTGTGGGTCAATGTGGAAGTTCAGTGGGGCATCCGGTAGAACCACGCCCCCTTGAAATTCTCTTGACCTTGGGGCCCCAAATTGCCCAAAGAGTGGTTGATTATCGGCCATTGGTGGAGGTGGGTCGGGTATAGACGGTTGACGTTGAATGGGAGGAGGAGAGCGTCTAGTGACCCTTTGTATCTCGGGATTATATGGAACAAGCTCTAGTTGTGATCTGTGTTTCATGCAAACAACACTAGAAACCAATCGTAAGCACTGACAAGCAAAATTATTTGAACAAAAACTAAAAGAAAACAAAAATGAACAACATCAAGCATAAAACCTAACTATAACGCCTTGTCCCCAGCAGCGGCGCCATTTTGATAGCGGTTTTCTAACGCGTCGTTTAATGCTAGAGACACAAGCTAATCAAACAATATTTGTAACACCTTAAATACAACTATAACGAATATAGAGGTAAGTTGGGAATCGAACCACGAAGACAAGAGTAAGCAAGGTTAGGTGCAAGGTGTAGAGAATGTAATTGGTACAAATGGAGTGGTGTTTTAACTATATTATGAAAGCAATAAAAAAGATCGAAATAAGCTATGGAAGACAAACGGGGATGGTAAGGATCCACCCTAGGTCTATACTATGTTCTCATACAACGCTAGGTTAAGGGAGACTGAGCGTGGCTCAATCGAGACACTCTGGATAGCGAAGGGAAGTTGATGACCTATAGCCATGCGAACGACCCATAATCGCCCTATGCCTCACTAGGGAGTGGCAGGACAAGATTCGCATCGAATATCAATCAAACAAACCACAACAACCTCAACTCTAATCTAGCACATGAACAACATTTACTAAACCTAGGGTTTCACCAAACCAAAACCCCTAAGAAAACTACTCTAACATATTGAAGCTAACTACAGCTAAAAACAAAGCAAGACATGGAAATGAACATTAATGAAAGAGAGAAACTAGCAATAATGAAAGGCAAAGCAAGAAAACTAACTACCAACTAAACTAGAAAGAAATAACCAAAGCAAGAACAAGATTTGAATGTAAATGAACAAGAAACAAATGAAGAATCAAAACAATGAAGAACAAAACTTTAAATAGCATGAATGAAAGACAAACTAAGTAAATGAAAGCAATAAAGAAAGATAAACTTACATAAACTTGAAAGGAAATGAGATTACAAGACTTGAAATGTAAAGGATAAAACTTAAACTCTAATCTAGAGCAAGGCAATGAAAGAAAGCATTAAATGATGTTCTTAATGTTAGAGAAAGTTTCTAACCAACAAGGCATAGGGTTTATGGACAGAAAAGTGCCTTTATATTGGCCACAAAAGATGGGGGACAAAATCCCTAAATATTCCACGAGGTTTAAATTACGAAGAAAAACGCTGCGCTGGAATCCAAGCCAATTCGCCCGAATGCACTTTCAGATTCGGTCGAATCTGACAAATTCGCCCGAAGTGGAATTCAGTTGGCATTTCCAGAACACCTTGATTTTGGCTTGGTTAGCACACACAAAGATTCGACCGAAGCCATTGACAATTCGACCGAAGTTGCCCATTCGAGCGAATGGGGGTTCAATTCGCCATTTCTAGTGAGTCTTGGCCTTGGATTCGGTCGAAGCTAATGGAAATTCGCCCGAATTGGCCTCTTCATGCCTATTTGCACTATCAAATGAGCATCGAATGGCTTCCGACATCCACCATGACTTTGGAGATGACCCGGAACACTTGTGAGAGCCTCGAGACACGTGCCTCTTCTTCGACTTTGAAGTCTGAGCCTCGAACTCAATTTGATTTACCTAAAATTCTCGCGAAAACACCTGAAATAACCTCTAAACACCGTGGAGACAAGAGCAAGGTAAAATCGAGTGTAAAACGCATAAAACCAATGTAAAATGACGAGACTCGACACTGAAGTAGGAACATAAATGTGCTCTAAATCGAGCACGTCACTCGTCCACCGTTAAATTTCCCATTTCGAACCTAGCAAACGCATTGGATTTGTCCTTTCTCACATGAGGCGGGTAAAACTGATCACTTAACATCCCCTTAAAAATTTCCCAGCTTAAGTCACCATTGTTTTTAGCTACTAACCTTGCCTTGCTATGTGTCCACCAATAGTCGGCGTCTTCCATTAGGAAAAACGCGACTTGGTCAACCATGAACTCACCGGGACATCTCACCACACTAAAGAGTTTGTCAAATTCTCTCAGCCAGTTTTCCAGCATGGAAGGTTCACCTTTCCCACTATAAGTCGAAGGTTTACTCCGAGGTATTCTCTTACTTATTGAGGAAGCTCTTGCCTCCAGGGATTTCTGTTTGGGATTTCTTGCGCCAGCTAAGGCCTTAGCTAGGTTTCGCAGCACACGGTCAGAGTTCCTTCGTGGCACAGACCTTTTGAGGAGTGTGGCGTGCTGGCAGGTATACTGCATAAGGTTAAACAAGGTGTGTAAATATATAGTTCTATAGCGTCTGTGATAATGAAAACTCATAGTATTATTGTTCTTTTAAAAAAAACAAACACGGTGATCGTCCAAAAAGGTGATAAGGTTATGCACAGAATCTATAATCGAATCCGTACGTTTTTCTAGCAAGAGGATTTCAACAGCGATTCATTTCTACTTACTAGGGTTCAACTTTTGTAAACACATCATGTATTTTCACTTCCTCTCTTATGAGGGCAACAAATAAAAAAAAATCACAAGGATAGTAAATAAAGGATAATATCACAAAGATAATTAATATTCGAATTCAATATAGAAATGCAATATTATTTAAATCCAAAAATACTTGGGTATAAAATCCCACATAACCACTGTTCGGTTACCATAAAAGTCCGATAATTATACAACGAAATTGTCCAACCAACAAAATTGTTCATGATTTATCATTACTATGAAACTAGGCATACGAACTCGTACACATGCATACTCAGATAAAATAAAACAATCAGGCAAATAAAGGCGACGCATCCAAATGGTCCTGATTTTCCATGTATCGATCAGGGTCAAAATCAGTATCACCAGAGTCATCAGTAGACGTTCTATCAGAATCAGAAGGAGTTCCTACAGACATAGAATCACTTAGGGTAAGCTGCTCCACGGAATCAGAAAGTTCCACAATTATCGGTTTAGGTGGTCTCTCTTCCCACATGTTGATTTCACTTTCCTCCTCACTCATAGGGTCATCTCGCCTCACTGACCGACCCCTTAGAATTATCACATCGCTATCATTATCGCTCATAATATCATCTCTATCAGTGATTCCCCTCTCCACATCAGCATTATAACCATCTCCTATGATATCCTCATAGGGATCTTCTACCACTCATAAGGGCTCTACCTCTATAATTTCTCCCTGTTCCTCAAAGTCTACCTCAGATTCTTGTTCTGGGTCCTCATCGGGGTCCTCCTCAGGGTCTTCTTTTTGATCCTCCTCGGGGTCCTCCTCGGGATCCTCCTCAAAAGCTAACTCATCGATGTTTATAATTAACACCGAGTTTGGGTCTACTACGGGAACAACCCCCTCAATAACATCAGTTCTGGCACCACTAGACTCTGGAATGTCCAATCCATCCCGACCCACAGTCTCTACCGGTCCCTACCTCCTGTCAAGATCTTGGTACAACTATTCTCTCCTTTCCGTCATTTCAGCCATCTCATCTTCCATTATCCTTTCATACACTTGTTTAGACCTCTTGTAAATCATTTCCATTCGGTATTTGTAGTCTAAATATTTTTCTCCCTCTTTCCGATCCCAAATTCCCAGAGCCTCAATCTCTGCCCAAACTGGGTCATTAACTAAGGCCCTTCAAGATTCGTCTAGGGTATTAATTCCCTCCCCAACTGGTTTCTTTCCTTTATCCATGATAGAAAGGTAATAATCGACTTCCTGACTCACAAAGAAAGAAAACGAGATAATCAAATACTGAGATAAGACAAGGATAAATAATTTAGAATACCACAGATGTATACACAGAGGTTCTACCAATCACACATCAAAAGTATGCATAACTATATACTTAAAGACACTAAGCAGATCACATCATCCCCTTAATGTCTACCCCTTACTCTCGTCATCACTTATTCTTCGTTAGTTCATGGGTTCAGATAGTTAACACTAAATAGAACTCCCGCTCTGATACAAATTGTAACATCTCGCAGTTTAACTCGGATCGTTGTAAAAGAGATAGCGTCTTTTTGAAGCACTAAATACGGCCAGAGTCAAGCCAGAACGTTAAAAGATAGTTTGAAACGGATGTCACAACGAAACAAAGCTTGCGGATCGAGTTCTAATAGAGTTATTATGATCTACTAGACGTAAAAAAAACTTAGCAGCGGATAAGTTTGTAAAGGTAAGTCTACTTATTACAACTTCAGAACGTAAACGCCTCATAAAACCAAACATCCAAAATACAAAAATTTAAGTTTATAACAAAACTTCTAAATCTAGTAATTTATTTCTCCAAGGGTAATCCTCACTCCCCATACCTGCAATTTAACTTACTGCTAGTCATTATCCAGAAAGAAAACGACATCATCGCAGGATCGTTAAGACCAAAAGTACACGTTAGCAAGAAGTCGCATATCATTCTATTAAATATAACAAATTATAATCAAATTCGTGTAGTTGTTAGTCAGCCATACTGCTGTATTCTTTTGCCAGCCATACTGCCGCTTCAACTCCATTGACCATGGTGAGACAATACATCAAACGGAGCTAACCCCTAAGCAAGTCTCTACCATAGACACACGTCTTACTTCGATGCCTATGGTTAAGTATGCATATCCCCGCGGTGATTCATAAGGCTCCATATGCCGGGAGTTATTCTTTCCACCAATTGACGCCATACTACGTCCACTTTAAGGTTAGTGAGGTCATACTACCTCTGCTTATTAAAATAACATATAGTAGTTTACTTATAAAGAAAATATATCAGTATTTATACTATACACCCATACTTTACCTTTGTTACCATTAATATATGGCACATAACATATACCACAAAACTTCACTGTGTGTACGTACCTTGACCAAGCAAACAATTCACAAATGTCGTAATCAATTCCCGGTCACGAATCGGCTTCCTACAAGGTTCAATCGTATTCGAGAAATACGCACACATTCACACTTTCCTCAAATCAATCTTAACACATACATACAACTACCACCACGCTTAGACACTACACATAACATGAACATTCATCACATTGTCACGACATGTTATACATCCAAAAAAAACAGTATATAAATATTGTCCAGAAACCCTTCTTAAAACTGTCAAACTGGAAATCCGACTTCATCGTTGCGCCCGGAAGGCATCAAAACCCCCGAGTACCAATTTTCATGATTTATAACATAGCATATGTATTTTTAACCTAATTTCAAAGCCAAAATACTCCCAAAAAACACCCTTTTTTCACAATTTTGCAAACATACGGGATTTTGTCCATTTTTATTATGATACATAAAAAATCCTAATTTCTACATTTCCTATTAAATCCATATCATAAAATTCATAACTTCATACTCACATAAAAAATCATTTTCAAAAATTCTCAAATAATTAATTTCTTATAAAATACAAATCTTCCTAAACAAATCATTCATCAATACTTAAGATCTTCATGCCATACCAAAACATACCCTTATACTACAATACAATTTCTCCATGAAAATCCTAATTTAAATATATATATTATTATTATTGTTATTATTTTTATACATTCTCCATCACCATAATTTAACATGTTCAGATAAAGATAAATTCTAAAACAAAACATCCTACACTACCATTTGATAACTATATATAATATTTACATTATTATGTTAAACCATGGAAGAAAATTCATGGTAGCAAAAGATCACACACATTTTGATAAATCTTACAATTGAATTTAAACTTGATAAAAGATAAAAATATAGAATTAACTTATAATTAGATGGAAAAACACCAAAATTCAAGATTGGAAGAGCTATTAGGCGTGTGGATTTGCTAGGGTTTGGGGAGTGTGTTCTTGATGTTTAAAGGAAGATTGAGAGCTAGAGAGAATTCTTAGGTTTAGGCAATTAAGAGAATTAAGGAATGAATAATTAGGGTAGTAATGTTTTAGGCAATTAAGGATTTTGGGTCCGAAAGGATTTTGGAGTTACAAATCCACCAAATCCCTCCTAAGGGCTGGCCATCCCTTGCATTTTCCCTCTTTTTTTTTGTTAATTTGAAATAAGAATGGTTTAAGGGTTTTGGGCCCGAAATATCAAATTGTTAAAAAGGTTGAATATAACATAATCAAGCCCAAAATGAGTTCATAAGACATTATTTATATATATAAAAAATATAATATACTTGTAATTTGTTAAATATATCGGAAACAATCGTTTTAAAATATCGGGGTGTTACACACTCTATTTTGGTGATTAAACAAAAATGGTTTTTATTCCGTTAAGATTGGTTATTGTTTAGGCCTCCTAGGTCACAATCATGAGGATGAAGTCCCAAATGTAGCAGATTTTCCAAAGCATTGGTCAATTGTCTAGCTCACCTTGGCTCCTCCAAAGCTCAGACATTTCATTTGTCGTGCTTGCAACCAAGCTACTAAGAGTGTGCTATTTTAGAGAGACTCTGTCCCCTCTGCTTCTTGTGACAGGTGCAATGCAGGTGATATCGATGAATCCATCACTCATGCCCTCATTGATTGTTCTTATATATGCTTCGCTTGTATGGCATCGCCATGCTGCTCGTGGCCTTGTTTTTGATGTCCTTCGCTCCTCCTTCGCTGATATGTATTGCTGGTTGTATGAGCGTGCAACAAAGGAAGAACTGACCTCCATTTGTACTACGCTATGGGCTGCTTGGTTCCATCAAAATAAATAACTTTTTGAGGGTTCTAATTGTGACCCAGTGGTGATGGCATCAAATTTCCACAAGTTGCTGTCTGAGTATAATGATTACGTTAAAAACTAGTCTCACTCAACAAAGTAGTAACCGCTCTTTTTAGTCTTGGACTCTCCAACATCGAGGTTGGATTAAAATGAATTTTGATGCTTATGTGCCGACTAATGCAATATGTTGTTTGGGAGTGGTATTTTGTGATCGTGAAGGTCGGATCCTAGTTGCGGATGTTCGTAGAGTAAAGGCTGGATGGCCAGCAATTGTTAGTGAAGCAGCAACTGCCTTATTTGGCCTTCAAGTTGCTGCTAGACATGGTTTTGAATGTGTGCATATGGAGGGAGATTCCTTGAGTGTGATAGCAGCAGTAGAGTCCAATGTGGAAGGCTCTTCTCCACTTCATCTTGTTTATGAGCATATCTTACTTTTAAGTAGAACTTTTCTGATTGTTGTAGCTTTGTTAAGAGACATGGGTATTCGGTAGCCCACTCTGTCGCTATATGGGATACAGGTGTAGCCAATGAAAAAACTTGTATGGCTCCTTTTCCTCAAGGTCTTCAAACCTGTTGAACTTGATTTATGATAATATTGTCCCAAGTTCACTTCAAAAATAAAAAGATAAAGAATGAATTGTATTCATGTAAAACTTAATTATAAAAGAAGAGGATCATTTCTAGAGTTATAAGGAAATGAAAATACAAAGATAGCTAAACTTAACTAGGAATTAACGAATAAACAATGTAATAAACATAATTAAAACATGTTAAAGATTTTAAACTTTCTTCTTCACTCGTACGACTTTGTGTCTTCTTTAGGAATGTATATTAAGTATATATTTAGGAATATTAAATTTTTTTTAATTATTCTATTATTTATTTTAGGTCCTAAATTAGTCCTTTTAACATTGTATAAATCGAAGCTAGTGTTTCTTTGGATAATCAATATTAAAATCAATACTCACTGGCTAAATACTCAATTTCTGCATTATTTATTTCTTCATAGGATAAGAGTCCATGGTGTTTTCCAGCAACCTATAACCGACTCACCATACGGTGTTCATCATGTACTAAAATCTTACCTGAAATGGAACAAAAAAATTGATTGACATCACTAACACCAATGTTGCAACCTTAGTGGTTAAACACCATCATTAGACTTTCCTTTTCAATGACCAAACCTAGATGATATATTGTCTGATGATGTGCTATTGACTAACGATGTGCTTAATGATATGCTTAATGTTGAGATACCAAACAGGTATGAGTTACCACCTAGAAGTATAAGGGAGATTCCTACGATGAGATATGGTATTGAATTTGAGTCATAAAGTTCTAGATATCCGGTAAATAAAGAGAATAATGAGGCTCTTTCAAAAAAAGTAGTGGCCTTTAATACTCTGTCGCTATATGGGATACAGGTGTAGACAATTGGATGCAGATGGGTATACACCATCAAGTAATTGACTGATGGTACTATTGAGTAGTATAAAACCAAATTGGTTGCATAAGGGTATACTAAGGCTGATGAGGTGGATTACTCTGAAACCTAGTGGCCAAAATTGATACAATCCGGGTTTTGTTATTTGTTGCTGAAAATAATGATTGGCCACTACATCAGTTTGTTGTGAAGATTGCCTTCTTATATGGGAAAATTGAAGAGGAGGTGTATATAAATGACTCCCCTGGGTTTCTCTAATGACTAGAATCTAGGGGAGTGTTACAAGTTAAACAAAGCTCTCTATGGTCTAAAACAATCCCTAGGGGCATGATTTGGGAGACTCACTGCAGGAATGACAAAATTTGGCTACAAACAAAGCAACTTTGACCTTACATTGCTCCTTAAGAGGCAAAATAATATCACTTGTCAGATTATCTATTTGGATGATATAATAATTACTGCAGATAAAAGGAAGGGATATATATTCTCAATGAACAATTGTCTTGCGAATTTGACATGAAAGACTTGGGATAATCTAATTATTCTATTGGCATCGAGGTATTAAGGTCGAAAGGAGGTATCTTCATTAGCCAAAGGAAGTACATTCTTGACTTGCTAGCAGAAACATGCATAGGCAATCGCAAGCCTGCCAAGACACCTATTGTTATTAATTATGGTTTCTAGATGATTAAGAAGAAAAACTTATAGGAAAAAGGCAATATTAGAGACTAGTTGGTAAACTTATCTATCTCTCTTACACACGCTCAAACATTGCATATGTAGTTGGAGTAGTGTGCAGGTTTATGCATCAACTACATATAGGTCATATGATAGTAGTTATGAGGATTTTAAGGTACATGCAAGGTACAAGCAGCGGGGCCATTCTAGTCAAGAAAAATGATCACTTACACCTTGTGGCTTACAAAGATGCAAACTAGGTAAAAGATCGAGATGAAAAGAAATCCACATGCACTACACATAATTGTTTAGGGGAAATCTGATTACATGGAAAAGCAAAAACTAAAAGGTGGTCGCTTTATCAAGTGTCGAGGCCGAGTTTCTTGGTATTGCTAATGGAATAAATAAGATCAAATAGATTTAAATGCTTTTAAGTGAACTACACTTCCTACATAATAAGGCTCGCAAATTATTTTGTGATAGTGAATCAACAATCACTATTTCTAGAAATCTAGTTTTACATGACTGCACCGAGCATGTCAAAATCCATAGACATTTCATAAAGGAGAAACTTAAGAATATTCTTACAAAGGTAGTGTAGCAGGAACGACAGTCTCGATACGTAAATAAAAATAATGATAACGTTTACAATAATATTGATAAATGTTTATAAAAAACAATAAATATTACATCAGAGTAGGAAAATGAAATAAATAACGTTTGTTCCGAAAATACATAATAATCAAAATTTCATGCATCAAAAATCAAAATTATCAAATTCAAGTAAATAACAAAATGCAGCTAAGTTCTTGATAGCATAAATTATAGCTGCGGACTGGATCATAACCTGAAACTAAAGCTGCCATCTATAATAAGGATGACAACCTATTGAATCGATTAGTGCTTAATGTTAAGCATAACTTCCTATCCAGCTCAAAATAAAAAAATTAGACACTACATTTACAAAATAATAATTAAAGTACGAACTTATAATTTCTTAACACCATTGCGTACATTTACTTTATTCCTTTACTATTCCATACTTTTAAGTCATTGTACGTTATTGCCTCTTATATAATTTGAAAATCTCAATACTTAAGCAAGTTTATTTGGTTAATACTCATAACCGTACCATGCATCATAGAATTAACACAAATTAAGTTTATCACTGACCAACAATCACTTTAATATGACACCCGATATGTGTAAGGGTCTAGCTAGATTAGGGCCGAAGTTCTTCATCTAACTGTTATAGGATTCGTCACCCCTTCAATACAATTATGCTCGAGCTTCTACATGATAGCTAGCTAACCCCCTGTATTACACCGCATTTTACGGGTTGTCTAACACAGGTGTCGGGATTTTACATGCCAAAACATGATTTAACCTTACCTTACTATCAGGATCATTCAATCAATATACAAATAATTTCACACAAGCACATCACATTTTTATTATTACAAGTTGACTTTGACTTTGATTTTGACCAACTTGAAAGGTAACTTTCTTTATTTAATAAGAATGCATGATAAGATTCGTAATTATATTGAATTTACCTATATGCCTATATAAGTTCATTACTAAATTTTTTACACATTAAATTTTAGTTATAACTTTAGTTTTAATAGTTCGCTAGTTCAATAATTCACTCTGATAATTTAATATTCTATTAATAGTCTCCAAATCCATATATTTTTTATACAATAAACTACGATAATTTATTTCTCTAGAACTAAGTTCCAAATAATCCACATTTTAGTTGTAAAACAAATAAACCTTATAATGTTCCAAAAATTATTGTTGCTTGTTATAAAACAAGTAAATCTTTATTTGTTCACCAAAATCAATAGTCTCGAAAATCCATATATTTTTTATACAATTAACTACTCTAATTTATTTCTCTAGAACTAAGATCAATATTTCTTGTTATAAAACAAGTAAAATTTTATTTGTTTACAAAAATTAATATTTCGAGTTATAAAATAAGTACACTTATATTTTAACAAAGATCAATATATGTTGTCATAAAACAAGTAAAAGTTATAATTTCACAAAGATTAATACTTTTAGTTATAAAACAAGTAAAATATTATTCTTTTAATATTTTTATAAAAAGTTATTTGCACATAATTTAAGAAAGAAGTTTACTAAAATTACTTTTACATCTTTTCACATAAATTTTAGTCAAATAGTCAACTAAAAAAACATTTTGTACTAAATAGTGATTAATATCATAAAAGTTAGATTTTATTAAGAAAGAAGTTTACTAAAATTACATTAATTTGTAGAAGTATTAAATATCATTACTATTAATCTTCAAAAAAACTATTATTACTATTAATAACACACTTGAAAATAAAATATAAATACATAGAAATAAGTCAAATTATTTTATTAGTTTACAAAGATAAATTTTTCCCATAAAAATATATAAAGATAGTCACAACCAAAATCGTATTAGAATTAATCATTGCATTTAAGGAGCCAAGAGTATAATAACAAAAACAAATCCTAGTAAAAGTATATTATGTTTTAACTATCTCAAAATATCCAATACACTAAATAATAATCATTTAACAAAAAAATTGAAATTCTTTTTATAAATAATTAAAATAAATAAAATATAAAATATAGTTTGCTAATACATTAAATATAATTTGACCCAAAAATTTAAAAAAACAATTAATAAGAAATATAATATACTCAAAAAAATTTATACAAAATCAAAGATCATAATAATAATTACATCATCATTTAATTTAGGAGGAAAAATTTTTAATGTGGAAGCGACACGTAAACTATTTTGAAAGGTGATGATGTAAGCGTGTTTTGTTTTAGTAATAGTTATAGATAGATAGATAGATTATATATTCAATAAAACACTTTAATAGTTACTAACTTATAAAAATTACTCAAAAATATATTTTTAATTTATTATTAGTTTTATTATCATCAGATGACTTGTAATGACTTAAACTGAAAACTTTTACACAATATCTTAGAAATTTACTATAACTTTTTGAAAATGCCTTTAGTATAAAAAAAATGATGTATAATAACAACATTCTTAGCGCAGCCATACTTAATAAAGATATGTTCATAAAATAACACAAACCTTTATGAGCTAGTTTAAAGGCTAACATAGACATATTATCAAAAATTCTAACATAAAAACTCATATATATAATAACATTCCTAATGTAACACATAAATCATAGACATATACTAACACTAGTTTAAAACATAAATAATACTCCCTCCTATTCACCATAGGAGTCCCATTTGACTTTTCACGGTTTTTAAGGAGACTCAAAATGGGACCCTATGGGTAGGAGAGAGAGTGTTATTATGGGTTTTTAATTGTAGAGATTAATAGTTAATGATTCCCACCAATTTTGAAGAATTTTTTATGAAAACTTAAAATTGATAATTTTAAAACCCAAAAGTCGAAATATTTTTCATTACAACACCGATTTTACATCGTTTCGCCAATTAAATAAGGAAATTACATAAATAAATCCTACAATTACAATAATTGTCTTAAATTACATCAACTTGAGCCGAGTACTAAATAAAATTACATAAATCCATTACGATATCTCGCCTAGCCTTCTCAATTGTTCGACGGCCGTGGAGTATTTGCATTCGTTACTGATCATGTGAGTGCGGATTTTCTTGCTGCGATCATTGACTTCAGTTTTTCTAAATTACCAAAATAATGCATTGTTAATTTCTTAAATAGCCACTGTATGCAAACTACCATATTTTCATACTCATTTTTCATCAAAGTACCCACAAAACATAAAAATCCCAAAATTAAATTGTCCAAAAAATAAATAAGGAGATTAAATACTGGCGCCCAAGTTTTAAAAAAAAATTCAGAAACTTCAAAACAGATTGCAAACAAACCGCCAAACTCAAGAATTCACCCAAAAATTAGGCGCCATTAACCACTATCATCATTAAATAGAACGTTCAAGGTATAAATACACACCACTTTTATCCAACAACATTAATTGCAACAAGAGTACACAGAAACTTCAAGGTATAAAACACAATGGCACTTTCTAATAATTTATCAAAAGAGCAAATAGTACAAATTATGCAAAAGTTACTGGCATCATTAAATACGAAGAGGAAACCACAACTTGGGACGATTAATGCATTAGCATTTGAATTCCAAGTTTGTAGGAAGACAATCACAAGGTTGTGGAAAGAAGTAAATAGCCAAATCAGTAATAGAGACACTGTCATTGACCTCAACAGTAAGAGAGTAGGAAGACAAGCATGAAAAAAAATCAACTTTGATGGAAACAAATTCAAGGCCATCAAGTACGAACTAAAAAGTACTCAACATTCAGTGGCTAAGCAGATGGGGGTTTGACAAACCACTGTATGTAGATGGAAGAAGAACAAAGTCATTAGGAAGCACACAAATACAATCAAGCCAGCTCTGACAGAGAATAACAAGCTACACAGGTTAAGTTTTGCTTTATCAAAATGTGAATATGATGAAAACAGTGATGCATTCAAGTTTAAGCCATACACTAACGTAGTTCACATTGATGAAAAACATTTCTATCTTATCAGAGAGACACAAACTTATTATCTGGCTCCGGGTGAAATAGAACCCCATAGAGAGTGTCAATCAAAGAGGTTTAAACCCAAAATAATGTTTATGTGTGCTGTTGCAAAGCCCATTTTTTCAAGTGATGGTGAGTGTCAATTTGATGGTAAGATAGGCATATGGCCATTTATCACACAGGAGCCAGCAAAATCAAGCTCCAAGAATAGGAAGAGGGGGGAGTTGGAAACAAAACCAATTCAGTCAATCACCAAAGAACACATTAGGGCCATGTTAATCACAAATGTACTACCAAGAATTAGAGCAAAATGGCCAGAATATTTGTCTAAGCACATTTATGTGCAATAGGACAATGCTAAGCCACATATAGTTGCAAATGACACAGACTTTTTACAAGAATCAATGAAAGATGGCTTTTACATTCAACTTGTTCAACAACCACCCAATTCCCCTGATATGAATGTTTTAGATTTAGGGTTTTTTAGGTCAATTCAAGCGTTACAGTATCAAAAAGCGGCATACAAGACAAAAGCAGCAAGAGAGGGTACATTGCCAGATTACTTAACCATTGACAAACAATTGATTGTTGATTCACTTCAATTTTTATTCTCAAAAATAAGCACAGATACAATGAATAAGTTAGTGGAATTGATTAGGTATGCAGGAGATATTCAACAATGGGGTAAATGTTGGAAATTTTTTTTTAAATCATTGAGTGACAAAATCGAACCATATCTTTGCACTTAAAAGTCAAAAATTAATCCAAACCCCATAGATTCGATTTTAGATGGCTAAATCATGCTCTCACTTAAAAGTTCATAGAGCAAATTTAAAAATGCATTAAAAAAAGACTCAAACAACATCATCATCAGTCAAAAAACCACATGCACCCACAAGAACAGAAACTCACTTGAGAGAGGACCAAGCTTATCAAGCCACTCTTGTTCTTCACAATCACTATTCGAAAATACAGCATCAACGGAGGTATATTCATGATTATCCCAATCATAAGGCTCAGGTGTGTAAATGGGCTCACCTTCAAAGTCAAGCTAGACAACGTTGAAGGTGAGCTTGACTTTGAAGGCGAGCCCATTTACACACCTGAGCCTTATGATTGGGATAATCATGAAAATACCTCTGTTGATGCTGTATTTTTGAATAGTGATTGTGAAGAACAAGAGTGGCTTGATAAGCTTGGTCCTTTCTCAAGTGAGTTTCTGTTCTTGTGGGTGCATATGGTTTTTTGACTGATGATGATGTTGTTTGAGTCGTTTTTTAATGCAGTTTTAAAATTTGCTCTATGAACTTTTAAGTGAGAGCATGATTTAGCTCTATGGGGTTTGGATTAATTTTTGACTTTCAAGTGCAAAAATATGGTTCGATTTTGTCACTCAATGATTTAAAAAAAAATTCCAACATTTACCTGAGAGTAATGCAATCAACCCAACTTTTTAATGTATCTGTATATAAATACAAATGTTTCATTTTAAACAACACAAAATTTTTACATTGTTGTTTAGATCTGAAACACCCATAGTTTAAGATCCCAAAAGTTTGTCCAAAAATAAACGGAATGTCATTTGAGATTAGTTTCTGGTATGTACTGGTTTCTAATTTGCTTGTTTGTTGCGGGTATGTGCTGGTTTGTGCATTACTAGTTCATTGGTTGCTGGACATTGTATGTTTGCTGGTTTCTGAAATGCTGCTTCCTTGGTTGCTGGTTTCGTATGTTGCTCCCAAAGAAAATGATAAAGACTGTGTATGGCCCATTAATTGTTGCTCCCTTCCCTCATTGTTGTTGTTCATTTTCTGGTAAAACAGTGCTTGTTGATGCTATGTCAACATTTACATGAATACTATAACCCCCTTGTTGAATATCTCCTGCATACCCAATCAATTCAATTAACTGATTCATTTTATCTGTGCTTATTTTTGAGAATAAAAATTAAAGTGAATCAACAACCAATTGTTTGTCAATGGTCAAGTAATCTGGCAATGTGCCCTCTCTTGCTGCTTTTGTCTTGTTCATATGAGGAATGTGATAATCAAAACCTCCTTGTTTTTTCATGACCTCAATCATACATGCTTGTAAAGTGATGAACACAAACCTAAGACATTGTGGACTTAGGCTGTCAAAAGAAGTGTTCACAGCCCTAACTAATTGAGTTACATTGTATGCCGCTTTATTATACTGTAACGCTTAAATTGACCTAAAAAACCCTAAATCTAAAACATTCATATCAGGGGAATTGGGTGGCTGTTGAACAAGTTGAATGTAAAAGCCATCTTTCATTGATTCTTGTAAAAAGTCTGTGTCATTTGGAGCTATATGTGGCTTGGCATTGTCTTGTTGCACATAAATGTGCTTAGACAAATATTCTGGCCATTTTGCTCTAATGCTTGGTAGTTCATTTGTGATTAACATGGCCCTAATGTGTTCTTTGGTGATTGACTGAATTTTTTTGTTTCCAACTCCCTCCTCTTCCTGTTCTTGGAGCTTCTTTTTGCTGGCTCCAGTGTGATAAATGGCCATATGCCTATCTTACCATCAAATTGACACTCACCATCACTTGAAAAAATGGGCTTTGCAACAACACACATAAACATTATTTTGGGTATAAACCTCTTTGATTGAAACTCTCTATGGGGTTCTATTTCACCCGGAGCCAGATAATAAGTTTGCGTCTCTCGGGTTAGATAGAAATGTTTTTCATCAATGTGAACTACGTTAGTGTATGGCTTAAACTTGAATGCATCACTGTTTTCATCATATTCACATTTTGATAAAGCAAAACTTAACCTGTGTAACTTGTTATTCTCTGTCAGAGCTGGCTTGATTGCATTTGTGTGCTTCCTAATGACTTTGTTCTTCTTCCATCTACATACAGTGGTTTGTGAAACCCCCATCTGCTTAGCCACTGAATGTTGAGTACTTTTTAGTTCGTACTTGAAGGCCTTGAATTTGTTTTTATCAAAGTTGATTTTGTTTGATGCTTGTCTTCCCACTCTCTTACTGTTGAGGTTAATGACAGTGTCTCTATTGATGATTTGGCTTTTTACTTCTTTCCATAACCTTGTGATTGTCTTTCTACAAACTTGGAATTCAAATGCTAATGTATTAATCGTCCCAAGTTGTGGTTTCCTCTTCGTATTTAATGATGCCAGTAACTTTTGCATAATTTGTACTATTTTCTCTTTTGTTAAATTATTAGAAAGTGCCATTGTGTTTTATACCTTGAAGTTTCTGTGTACTCTTTTTGCAATTAATGTTGTTGGATGAGAGTGGTGTGTATTTATACCTTGAACATTCTGTTTAATGATGATAGTAGTTAATGGCGTCTAATTTTTGGGTGAATTCTTGAGTTTGGCGGTTTGTTTGCAATCTGTTTTGAACTTTCTAAATTTTTTTTCAAAACTTAGGCGCCAGTATTTGATCACCTTATTTATTTTTTGGACAATTTAATTTTGGGATTTTTATGATTTGTGGGTACTTTGATGATAAATGAGTATGAAAATATGGTTGTTTGCAATCGGTGGCTATTTAAGAAATTAACAATGCATTATTTTGGTAATTTAAAAAAACTGAACTCAATGATCTCAGCGAGAAAATCCACACTCACATGATCAGTAACGACTACAAGTACTCCACGGCCGTCAAAGAATTGAGAAGGCTAGGCGAGATACCGTAATGGATTTATGTAATTTATTTAGTACTCGGCTCAAGTTGATGTAATTTAATACAATTATTGTAATTGTAGGATTTATTTATGTAATTTCCGTATTTAATTGGCGGAACGATGTAAAATCGGTGTTGTAATGAAAAATATTCAGACTTTTAGGTTTTAAAATTATCAATTTTAAGTTTTCATAAAACAATTCCTCAAAATTGGTGGGAATCATTAAGTATTAATCTCTACAATTAAAAACCCATAATAACACTCTCTCTTCTACCCATATGGTCCCATTTTGACTCTCCTTAAAAACCGTGAAAAGTCAAATGGGACTCTTATGGTGAATAGGATCAGGGAGTATAAAACTAAAATTAATTTTTAGTTGAAAAACAAAATAAAGTAGTACTCTTAATGTATTAAGGTCAATTTTCACCGTATTCTTTTCCCTTGTATAAAGTAGTTGTAGTTGTAGTAGTAGTAGTAAGAAAGTTGATAATGGTAAGATTTGTCCTTCGGCCAAGAACGTCATTGATTTCTCCAAGTCTCCATACTTAGCCTCAATGATTGTCTGATCCAGCGACATTCTATCCTCGAGTTGCGAGATTTCAGAATGCAACTGGGAAGTGAATTGTAGGGTGATATTATCAAGCTCATGTTCAAGCTACTTGATCCTGTGTTTGTTCGTGGGTTAACCATGGTAAGGAAAACAGGGGTTGCTTTAATACCAGTTTGTTACGAATCAAGTTACTGCATACCAGAATTTATAAGATCAAAATAAGAAATAGAAGAAGAGAGAATAGTACATGAGAATACAAAGAAGAAGAAAAGAAGAATAAGAGAGGATAGGGAAGGTAGAAAACTATAAATAGGATTAAGAGAGGAACAAAGTATGTTAGTCTTTCATTTCCTACAATCCATTACTGCATAAGCATATTTATAAAGCTAATAAGGCCTAACAACCTTTTGTTCTTTGGATTAGTTATAAGATTCCTTCTAGAATATTTCTCTTATTTCCATACTTGTAACAGGATTCTGTTAATTACTTGCCAGCTCATCATTCATCCCCCCTTTTTTATGCCTTTGATACACCTTGAGAGACTTGGTACGATGTGTAGGTATGACATTACCAGCGGCCAAGAGTTGCACCTTGTCCTAAAGGTGAGAGTCTCCTGCATTTTTACTTGTCCTTCGGCCATGGCAGTGATTGATTTCTCCAAGTCTCCAAACTTAGCCTCATTGACTGCCTAATTTAGCGACATTCTCACCTCGAGTTGCGAGATTTCTAAATGCAACTGGGAAGTGAACTGTACGGTGATATTATCAAGGTCATGTTCAAGCTACTCGATCCTTTGTTGATCCGTGGTGTTACCCATGGTAAGGAAAATAAAGGCTTCTTTAATACCAAATTGTTAGGAATAATGTTACTGCACACCAGAATTTATAAGAACAAAATAAGAAATAGAAGAAGAGAGAAGTGTATACTATAATATAAAGAAGAAGAATATAAGAATAAGGGAGGGAGTGGATGTTAGAAAACTGAAAAATAGGATTAAGAGAGGAGAAGAGTATATTAGTATTTCATTGCCTATAATCTATTATTACATAAGCATATTTATAGAGCTAATAAAGCCTAACAACCTGTTGCCCTTTGGATTAGTTATAAGATTCCTTCTAGAATATTTCTCTTATTTCCCTACTTATAACAGAATTCTGTTAATACTTGCCAGCTCATCATTCATCCCCCCTTTTACGCCTTTGATACACCTTGAGAGACTTGGTGCGACGTATAGGTATGACATTACCTGTGCCCAGGAGTTGCACCTTGTCCTCAAGGTGAGAGTCTCATGCATTTTGACTTATCCTTCGGCCATGGCAGTGATTGATTTCTCCAAGTCTCCATAGTTTACCCTCAATGGCTGTTTGATTCAGTGACATTTTTTACTTGAGTTGTGAGATTTCAGAATACAACTGGGAAGTGAATTGTTGGGTGATATTATCAAGCTCATGTTCAAGCTTCTCGATCCTTTAATGGTTCGAGGGTTACCCATGGTTAGGAAAACAAAGGCTGCTTTGATACCAGTTTTTTTCGAATCAAGTTACTGCACACTAAAATTCATAAGAACAAAATAAGAAATAGAAGAAGAGAGAAGAGTAGATCAGAATACAGAGAGGAAGAAGAGAAGAATAAGAGAGGAAGGGGACGGTAGAAAACTCAAAATAGGATTAAGAGAGGAGAACAGTATACTAGTATTTCATTTCCTATAATCCATTATTACATAAGCATATTTATAGAACTAATAAGGCATAACAACCTGTTGCCGTTTGGATTAGTTATAAGATTCCTTCTAGAATATTTCTCCTATTTCCCTTCTTATAACAGAATTTTGTTAATTACTTGCCCGTCATCATTCATCTCCCTTTTTTACGCCTTTTCCTTGAGAGACTTGGTGCAATGTGTAGGTATGACAGTATGCATAGTTTGCATACATCCCATGGTGACCATTATAGTCCCTGTAGCCATGGATTAAAATAATAATAATAATAATAATCTTTGGGTTCCTTTTGGGTTATTTCAACCACTTTCTCATCCTTTTTGGTCACATTATGGGTTGTCCCAATTAATTCTAAACAAGCCCTAAGGGCAACATAATCTTTACATCCTTAGTTTCTTTTTGTCTCCATCATATTGTTTGAGGGTTACTAATCCTTTTGTGGGTTATTCTACATTCTAATGAACAGGAATAACTAAAAAAAACACAACCTCAACAATGGAAAATAAATGTACAGCCTAAGAACCAGTTGGCCTAAAAAATAATACCAACACGACATAAATCTTATATAATGTAAATACAAAAAATCCAATTTAACACATCACGTTTATTATAAATGCGAAGTTGTCCTACTTGCTCCTTCTCACTTGTCTTTTCCCAACCTGCAGTCAAACTCCTAGCCTTCAATTAGACAACATCATCAGTGGTTCATAAGAACAAACACAACAACTAATACACCTCCGAGACATACCACATCAGTAATGAAAAGGTTAAACACATAAATGATTTCATTCTGGCATAAAAGGCTTTAGTTTGATCATAACGTCTCTAACTTCAAATCCCTAAAATATGACGTTTTTGGTCCTATTTCGATCGCCAAAATTTTACATAATTATGGAGCATTACATATAAAAGAGTTAATCCCAATGAAAATTTTGACCTAAGATACACGATTCCTTTATAACAACCATTGCGGGTACCAACACAATCATACTCATCATAGTTAAATTATGCATACCTCCAAGGTTATTCTTATTAGAGCCCTTACTACAAAAAAAATCAATAGTCTCAACCCGATAAAGCTACACGATTCCTTTATAACAACCGTTACGGGTACCAACACAATCATACTCGAATTATAGTTTAACTCTTTTAAATTATTTGGGTAGTGCTCCTCGATGGAGGAAGGGGCCTAAGGTGATGGCCATGGTAGGGATTGGCTGGCTTGTTTGGTGGTTGTTGTGGAGGTGGAGGTGGAGGTGGCGAGGTCAATTGGGGTACTGGGGTTTTGTGTAGGTTTATTTATCTGTTTAAGTGTTAGTGGAAAACACACCTTTACGTTCAAATGATTCATGATTACTTAAAATATGAGATTATTGTAGAAAAACGAGAAAAAAGTTGGATTAGTCTACGTAAATTTTCTAAGACATATTCATGTAACTAAGAAAATTTTAATCTTTTGGATGGTGAATATATTATTTTATTGAGTAATAAAATTAATGGAGTAAAAAGTGGGAACCATAAACATTAAAAAATACATACAAATAATTAATAGTAAAAATATAAGGACCACAAATATAAGGACCACAAATAATTAATAGTAAAAATATAAGGACCACAAATATTTAAAAATATTAAAAATAAAGCTAGCGAGAAACATATGAAATGTTGGAATTTAAAGGTGTGTAATAGTGATCGGAATGATAATTAATTAAATAAATATGTTTAATTGAGTTAATTGAGTTTTATCCCAAGTTTGTATTTGTGTGAAAATGCCAAGTCGCTGCTCGCGAAACGCTTAAGAAAAGTTTTAACGCACAGGTCGCGGCCCGCGACTTGACTGATTTTTAAGAGATTTTTCTTGCGACGTTCTATTTTCATTTCTTGGTTATTATTATTTCGCGGCTCGCGAAACGCTTAAGAAAAGTTTTAAAGCACATGTCGCGGCCCGCGACTTGACTGATTTTTGAGGGATTTTTCTTGCGACGTTCTATTTTCATTTCTTGGTTATAATTATAACTTCCAACAGTTATTATGGTTATTTTTAACCATGTTCTTTGGGATTGTAGAAACACTTAGAGAATATGAATGCAACAAGAGGGGGGGGTGAATTGTTGTATTGCTTTAATGAGTATTTATGCCCTGTTTTTGCGGAAATTGAATCTAACAAAATACTAAAGCAAATGCAAGAATATAAAAGAAGACAAGATTTTTACGTGGAAACTTCCTAATAGAAAGAAACCACGACCACTCCGGATTTTAATTTTTCTTATTATGTTTTAGGTAATTACAACTGAATTACATAAAACAACTTCTTCTCTTTCTCTTCTAGGCCACTTCTCTTCTTCTCTTTCTCGTTCTCTTCTCTCTTACAAAATCTTGCTCATGGTTCCCCTTATACTTCCCCAAGTCTAATTTACACACTCAAAAACCCTTACAAAACTATTTCTCTAAATTGAATTAAACCAAAGAATGCACAAGGAAAATAATTCGGAATTAATTGGCGAATGAAAGCAAAAATATACTTTCCTCTTCTTGAATTGATCTCTCTTGATTTCTTGATTAGGGCACTCAACTCATTGCCGGTTACAAAATAATGCCTTATATATGATAGAGTCATGTAACTCCACCTTAATCTCATTATCTAAAGATGTGGGATAGTGGACAAAAGACTTGGAAGTTATTCCAATACCCACGGAACATATATTAAATTTTAAATCTATTTTTAGTAAATTCCTATTTTAGTGGAGATCAATTAGGATATTTAATTTTTAACTCTTAAGTTAGTTAGTTATTTTTTCGCCAATTAAAAATCCTTATGCAAACTCTAATTTTATCCGTACTAACCAACTAAATAAATGAAAACTTATTTTCCTATTTTTAGCTGACTCTATTCTCTGACTTGCTGCGTTAGGAACACTACGTTGTCTCAATCTAATCTTACTTCAATTTCATCAATCTTGGAACTAGAATAGTTAGTTCGATTGTTTGACCTTCAAGATTGACTCTTTAGATTGACTTTGACTTTGACATGCAACGTTCTTTCAACAAGCCTTCTTAGGTACCATCTACGATTTTGACAATCGGATATACAACCTACAATACAATCTTTAAAGCTTTGCTTGTTTATAAATGTTACGACATCATCAAAACTCAAATGGGCCAGCAAATTCCCCCTTTTGATGATGGCAAACTTTATAAACAAACTTAATTAAAAATATAGAGTAAAATAAATAAATTAGAACATGCTAGAGATTAAAGCAAGTCTAAGCACATTTACCAAATTAAATCATTACAAAATAATTTACTAAAGATCCATCAAAACAGTTTACTCTAATATTGTACTTTTGAAACATATCAAAGACCATGTGATTAAACATGACTTAAGTTTTCAAAAGTAATCATAATAAACACAACAACTCAAGTATCAAATTTCTACTAATTTGAGGTTGTAAGAATTTTCTAAACGAAACATAAGTGATTAACCATAAGCTAAGTGAGTAGAGACAGTAGCGTATAAATGAAACATTAAGAACTTAAGCAAATATCGTAAGCAATACCATACATTCAAATAATATAAAATTAATGTTAATAACTAATAATAGATAAAAAACATAAACAGGAACCCATAACACTTAGAAACATATTAGAAACATATAGCTTAAAAAGTTTAGCATAGCAAATTGTAACAAACCAAACCATTTAGCATAAACTAATACTTTAGCATATTTTAACAAAGACTAAGTTAGGAGTATAGCATTCACAAGATCATTAAGTTTGTTGCCTTTCTTCCCCCTTTTGACATCAATCAAAAAGTAGGGGATTGACCATACCACAGCACTAAGGCAAGCATTAGTAAAATTGAGAAAGTAAGCAGCAAACCAAATTAGCAAGTACCAAAACATAGTCAAGATATGCAAAGCGAAAACATCATATACTATAATAAGATAGTGCATAGAAAGGAAATAGTAGCATAATTGTTAAAAAATACATCTTGGTGTACCCTAGCATGGTACTCAAAACATAAATTGTTTAATTGTTTAAAGAAACAGACGATGAGGCCAAAAAAATGAAAATAATACATAATCGGAGTAGATAAGCAGAAGGAAGGATCACTGGGCAGTCCCTTCATCAATGAATTCGGTCTGCACTTCCACTATATCTAGTTTTGCGTGTAGAAGGGTCTCCATCTGGGTAAGCTAGTCAGTAATTGAGGCAAGTGAAACTCGAACTTCATCTTGGAAAGCATGGAGTTGAGACTGAAAATAAATAAACTTAGAGAGTGTGACATCAAGGGTAGCAGGAGGAACAGCTGATGGGATATCATCAAAACTAGGTGATGTGTGTGGTGGTGAAGTGGGTATAGGTGATGGTGGTGGCGATGGTACATGAGGTGGTGGAGTTGTAACTGGCTTTGGTGAAGGAGGAGCTTGGGTAGGCTGAGAGGTGATTTCATCATCCAAACCAGAGGGAGGCTTTGAGGCCAACCTACTACTCTTTCTAGGAGTGAGCGCAGGTTCCTCCTAGACTGGCATAGCAATTTCCTCGTCCTCTGAACTATCACTGGATTGATTCTCCTCAAGTTCAGCATCCTCCCCTTCTTCAGAATCTTCCCCCTTACTCACTGCTTCCCCCTGTTCCTTATCAGCTTCTGCCTTTTCTGTGCTGGCAGTAGGAACAGCTCCTTGAATCTCTTCTTCTCCTTCCTTCCTTTCTTCTTCTTTTTCTTCTTCTTCCTTCTCCTTATCAGAACTAACATACTCAACATTCTCCAAGACATCCTCTAAAATCCCCTTCTCATTTAATGTAAGAGGCAAATTATTCAAACATTTTGCAACAATCTTGTTATTTGCGCTCATGGGAAATTCCAATCCTTCAAGAGGAACACCAAACTTCTTGAAAACATGGGTTAACAAGCCCCCATACCCCACCATACTCTTCTTCTCAATGCAATCCTCCAAGTGAGATATCATTAACGAAGGGAAATTTATTTTTATGTGGTTAGCCAAACAGTAAATTAGGGCAGCATCACGAAGGTTTACCTCACTACGCTTGGAGTTGCGTGGCAAGATAAATCTTCTAGCAATATTGTATAAAAGTTTGTGGAGTGGAGACAGGGAATTGTGGCTAAAGCGTATTTTATCATGGATACCAAAAAATTTTAAAACTGTATTCTCATTTATACCCGAAAAAACAATTTTTGACCCAACGTAATAAGTGTCAAAACCAATAGCAAGAACATCGAACCATTCTCCCAACATAAGACTGTTAAATTCAATTTTGATTTCCTCAACTGTGCTAGAACAAACACCGTTTTCAATAGAAAAATTTTGGATGACCTCTCGCATGAGATTTGGGTAAATCGAGTTGCATGAATAATCATACATTAAAACCTCCCACCCTTGATTACTTAAAATAGCATGCAATTGGGGAAAGGAGTTTGATTCATACCAGTATTTGTCCAGCCCAAATCCAACAGACATCTCTTTTCCAATTTCTTCATCGCTATTAGGGTCCAATTGTTTGTTTTTCTTCGATGGTCTGGATGAGGAAATCCCTTTGGGATGAGATCTTTTGGTTTGAGCTTGCATGGTTTTAGGTGTGATTGATCATAGACGTTTTTGAGACGATGAAGGATGTGCTTCAGATGGTGATGGATGAATCACTTGAAGAGGCTCTGGTTGGATAAATTTTGGAGCTTTGCCTTTTGTGTTCTTGTTGGACGAAGATGATTTGGGAGATTTCATGGTTTGAGGAAGATGAAGATGGAGGTTTGAGAAAGAGAAAGGTGAGAGTATTGACGGTTTTAGATGGTTTTAGCAAGGAGTAGTACTTTGGGGTAATGATGGGTTGTGTGAGTGATGTATGGGACGTGAGAGAGTGGGTTTTAATGGGGTGAAAGGACGGTTACACGAAAGGTTTGTACTACTTCCGGGCTTCATTTCTTGCTTGTGAACATGGTGTGTAACGAAAAGTTCGTGGGTAAATTCGTTGAATGGAGCGGTTCCATAACTGATTTTCGAAACACCCCGATGATCCGTTTTCGACTTTAATTTAAGTTGACTCACTGAAAAATAAATAAAATAAAATGCTAGAATTTTGTGGAAAAAGAAAAATAATTTTTTTTTCGTTTTAAATATGAGGACATAATCATATAAGATTAACAAATGCTACTTGGTCAAATCAGCTACGCATGCAATCAAGAAAATATTCACGGTACATACTTGAGATAGTTGCATACCTAAATCTCGCAATAATTGATTTCTCAATCATGGTTGTTGTGGTTGATCTAACCCTTCCAATTTTCACGATGCTTTGAGGAGGTTCGCTAGCATTAAACTTTAGTGAAGCTTGATCGTACCTAGCTCCAACCTCATCTTTTCTAATTGTTCCCTATGAAGTGGTTTAGTCATTATGTCTGCAACTTGCTCATTAGTACTAACATGTTTAACAATAATATTTTTATGTTCCACATTATCCTTAAGAAAATGACGTGTTATATGTATATGCTTAACTCTAGAATGATGCATGGGATCTTTTGATATGCATATGGCACTAATATTATCACAATAAATAGGAACACATTCAAATTTAATACCAAAATCTCTTAGCTGTTGTTTTATCCAAAGCATTTGGGAACAGCAGGCTGCTGCTGCCACATATTCAACTTCAGCGGTGGATAAGGCAACTGTGTTTTGTTTCTTGGAACACCAAGATACTAAACATGAGCCAAGAAATTGTACCATTCCTGAAGTACTCTTTCTATTCACAAGATCTCCTGCACAATCTGCATCACTAAAACCTTTCAAGTCATAGACATCACTTTTTAGATAAAATAGGGACAAGTCATCTGTTCCCTTTGAATATCTTAGAATATTCTTTACCGCCGTATGATGTGATTCCTTAGGATTTGATTGAAAGCTAGCACACAAACCAACACTAAACGAAATATCGGGTCTACTAGTAGTTAGATATAGTAAAGATCCTATCATGCCTCTATACATGGTTTGATCTACACTTGAACCATTCGCATCTTCATCTAATCTAATGTTAGTGGCCATAGGTGTATGGTTTGTTTGAGCGTTATCTAGACCATAATTGTTTAGAAGTTCTTTTATATATTTTTGTTGATGAATGAAGATACCGTTAGCCATTTGTTTGATTTGCAAACCAAGGAAGAAATTTAATTCTCCCATCATGCTCATTTCAAATTCATCACTCATTAGGTCAGCAAATTCTTTACACAATAGTTCATTGGTGGCTTCAAAGATAATGTCATCAACATATATTTGAACAACTAAAATATCCGAACCTCTATTCTTAAAGAATAAGGTCTTGTCAATTTTACCTCTTATAAATTTGTTCTCAATTAAAAATTTAGACAATCTCTCATACCATTGTCTAGGAGCTTGTTTGAGCCCATAAAGAGCTTTATTAAGCTTATAAACATGATCTAGAGAGGATGGATTTTCGAAGCCTGGTGGCTGTTCCACAAAGACTTCTTCTTCTAGAAAGCCATTTAAGAAAGCATATTTCACATCCATTTGATATAATTTAAAATTCATAAATGCAGAATAAGAAACTAGAATTCTAATAGCTTCTAACCTTGCTACGGGAGCAAATGTTTTAGTATAGTCAATACCTTCTTGTTGATTGTACCGTTTGACTACCAGTCTTGCCTTGTTCCTTACTATTGTTCCATGCTCATCCAGCTTGTTTCTAAAGACCCATTTTAATCCAATTATCTTTTTATTCTTGGGTTTCGGTTCCAAGTGCCACATTTATTTCTTTCAAATTCGTTTAGTTCATCTTGCATTGCCACAACCCAATCTGAATCTTGTAATGCTTCTTCGTGATTCTTGGGTTCCAATGTTGAGAGAAATGCAAAGTGTGCACAGAACCTTCTCATTTGGGATGTTGTTTGTATTCCCTTACTTAAGTCACTCATGATCAAGTCAAGTGGATGAGACTTTTGATGTTTCCACGGTTTAGGCACGAAGTCTTTCGTGGGGACTGATGTGGAAGCATGTTCACCGACTTGATTTTCATTGTGCTCAACTTCATTTCCTTTCATGTTGCTCTGCCACTACAAGAAAAGTTGTTTTTAGCAACAATAAATGTCGTTGCTAAAAACCATATGTCGTTGCTAAAAACGTTTTTTGCAACGACTTTTGTTGTTGCGGGTACAGCCGTAGCTAAAGGTTTTAGCAACGACTTTGGTAGTTGCAAAAGGTTGCACATTTTTGCAACGAGTTTTGTTGCTGCAAAAGCAATATCGTTGCAACAATAAATGCTCTGGGAACTCCTAGATCAGGAACATCTGGTTGGTCCTGATTTTGGTGTTGTTCCTGTTCCTGATTAGGTTCATCATTTTGAACATGTTTCTCTTCATTTACTTTTTGTTCTTGCTCTTTATGTATGTTTTCATCATCTTCTAGGTTAGCAAGACCTATCTTAAAATCACCTGTTTCTTGTTCACTTGTCATAAAATTTGTTTCATCAAAAATAATGTGAACAGATTCTTCAACACACATAGTTCTCTTATTATAGACTCTATAAGCTTTACTATGGGATGAGTAGCCAAGAAATACTGCCTCATTACTTCTTTCATCAAATTTACCTATATTTCTTTTTCCATTTACACGCACAAAGCATCGACATCCAACTACGCGAAAATATGAAATATTAGGTTTAATGCCTTTAAACAGTTCATAGGGTGTTTTAGAAGTGATTGGTCTAATTAACACACGATTTCCAATATAGCATGCAGTATTAACGGCTTCATCCCAAAAGTTCCTAGGGAGACCACTAGCTATTAACATGGTTCTAGCCATTTCCTCTAAAGTTCTATTTTTACGTTCTATCACACCATTTTGTTGTGGTGTCCTTGGTGCGGAGAAATTGTGACTTAAACCATGCTCGTTGCAATAATCCATAAACCTTAAATTTTCAGATTCTTTACCATGATCCGATCTTATGTGGACAAGTTGATTGTTACTAGATTTTTGAATTTTATTGGCAAATGCAACAAATTCATCAAAGGCCTCATCTTTGCTAGATAGAAATAATGTCCATGTAAATCTACTGTAATCATCAACTATAACAAATACATATCGCTTTCCACTGCGACTTTGGATTCTCCTTGGTCCACAAAGATCCATATGAATTAATTCAAGTTGCTTTGAGGTGATCACGATATTTTTAGATTTGAAAGACGACCTTACATGTTTTCCTTTGGCACAAGGATCACATACTTCATACTTTTGAAATTTAAGGGCCGGTAGTCCTCTAACTAGGTCTTTAGTTCGTAAAGTATTAAGCAATGAGAAACTAGCATGACCTAAACGTTTATGCCAAAGAAGTGGGTCATCTTCTAATACACTAAGACACGTTAGACTGGTTTTGGGAACAGTGTGGAGGTCCATAACATAAGTGTTCCCTTTTCTGATTCCTTCCAGAATGGTTTCTCCTGTGTCATTCCTAGAAATAATGCACTTTTCAGAAGTATAGTTTACAGAGTTACCTTTGTCGCAAAGTTGAGAGATACTTAACAAATTATGTTTTAAATTCTAGACTAAAAATACATTGTCAATAGCATTGGAACTTGACCTTCCTACTCTTCCTTTGGCAATGATTTCGCCTTTCATGTTGTCTCCAAAGGTCACAGTTCCACCATAATAGGCTTCTAGTGAGAGAAATTTTGAACTATCACCTGTCAAGTGCTTGGAACAGCCACTATCGAGATACCATGAGCTGTTCCCCCTCACTAGAACCTGCAAAACGAACTAATTGTTAAAGGGTGGAACCCAGCCCACCTTGGGTTCCATGTCGATTATGCATGAGTCATATTTCTTAATCCAAATCTTATCGACGTATATTGGGTTTGTTTTGTTATGATGTTCCCTTTTTAAACATTGATATTTCAGGTGCCCGGTTTTGCCACAAAAGAAACAGATCTTACTACTTAAGAGATCAACATAGACCTTTTTCTTTTTATTATATTTATTGTATCCTAGACCTTCAATTCCTTTAGTTTTGGCCTCAAGAATCCATTTGGGAACCTCTTTGATTTTCCCTTTTTCTTTTGAATTAAATTCAAGCTTTAGCTTTTCATTCTCATTTTTAGTGGATTCTACGTCTAATTTCATTTTCTTAAACTCGGTATTTATATCTTGAATAGGTTTGGTCTGTATTTTTTCTTCTAGCCCTAACAATTTATATTGATTTAATTGAATATTTAACATGATGTTTTCTTGTTTTACTTTTTCCATAATTTCCTTTAACATCACATTTTGATCAAGTAATTCAAAGAATCGAGTTTGCTTATCAGACCTAAAAGAATTTAGGTAGGATACTAGGTCATTACTGGTTTTAAGGTCTTTTTCTATTTGGAGACACGTGGCCGTTTGTTTTTCCAGATTATTGTGTGTCTCTAAGATCATTTTGATTAATTCATGTGTATCCAATCTAAATAGGTAATTAGGAAATGAATTAGAAGACAATACCTCTTGCTTTGGACTTTTCATCATGTGTTGCCATGAGACAAAGATTAGTTGTTTCTTCCTCAGCTGGAGCTTCGGTTTCAGCTTCACTTTCAGATTCTCCCCATGCAGCTATCATTGCTTTGCGAAAGTTAGTTTTGTTGAAGTTTCCTTTGTTCGATTGTCTTCTTGTTTCCCTTGCCTTCCCTTTTCCCTTCTCGTTCTTCCATTGAGGGCATTCTTTGATGAAGTAGTCAGTGCTTCCACACTTGTGACATTCGTAGCTGGTTTTGGAATTAGCAATTCCCCTTTCTTTGTTGTTTCTTTGATTATTGTATCTGTTGTTCCTGAAAAACATTTTGAATTTTCGAACCAACATTGTTGTTTCTTCCTCAACGCATTAAGATTCTTCTTGTTGATTTGCTGCAAGAGCCAAGCCTTTATTCTTGGAACTGTCAATTGATCCCAAATGTAATTCATGAGTCATCAGGGAACCAGTCAACTCTTCTAGATTGAATTTTGTGATATCTTTGGATTCTTGTATGGCTGTGACCTTAGCTCTCCAGCGGTCATCTTGAGGTAGACTTCAGAGGATTTTCCTAACCTGTTCATCTTAGGGAATAAGCCTTCCAAGTGAGACCAGTTCGTTAGTAATGTTAGTGAACCTAGTGAACATTTCTTGAATACTTTCTCTAGGTTCCATAACAAATCTTTCATATTTTGACATTAGCAAGTCAATCTTGGAACGCTTCACTTCACTGGTTCCTTCATGAGTAACTTCCAGCATATCCCAAATCTGTTTGGCTGTTTTGCAACCTATAGTACAATTGTGTTCATTCGGTCCAAGCCCACAGTGAAGTAATTTGATGGCAAGAGCATTCATCTCCATTTTCTGAAAATCTTCTTTCTCATATTCAGTTATCGGTTTGGGAACAATCTCGTTATTGGAGTTGGTAGTGGTTACCTAAAAATCACCAACTTCTATGACTCTCCAAACTTGATAGTTCTCGGCCTTGATGAAGATTTACATCCTATTCTTCCAATATGTGTAGAATTTTCCATCGAATATTGGCGGTCTTTGAGTAGAGTAACCTTCTTCCATACGTTCATTCATTTACAACATCTCTAAGATACCAAAATACGGCTCTCAGGGTTTCCTGATTAAATGTGGAACAGAGCTCTAATACCAATTGTAGAAACACTTAGAGAATATGAATGCAACAAGAGGGGGGTGAATTGTTGTATTGCTTTAATGAGTATTTATGCACTGTTTTCGCGAAAATTGAATCTAACAAAATACTAAAGCAAATGGAAGAATATAAAAGAAAACAAGATTTTTATCGTGGAAACTTTCTAGGCCTAATAGAAAGAAAACCACAACCACTCCAGATTTTAACTTCTCTTATTATGTTTTAGGTATTTATAACTCAATTACATAAAACAAATTCTTCTCTTTCTCTTCTAGGCCACTTCTCTTCTTCTATTTCTTGTTCTCTTCTCTCTTACAAAATCTTGCTCACGGTTCCCCTTAGACTTCCCCAAGTCTAATTTACACACTCAAAAACCCTTACAAAAATATTTCTCTAAATTGGATAAAGAATGCACAAGGAAAATAATTCGGAATTAATTGGCGAATGAAAGCAAAAATATATTTTCCTCTTCTTGAATTTATCTCTCTTGATTTCTTGATTAGGGCACTCAACTCATTGTCAGTTACAAAATAATGCCTTATATATGATAGAGTCATGTAACTCCACCTTAATCCCATTATCTAAAGATGTGGGATAGTGGGCAAAAGACTTAGAAGTTATTCCAATACCTACGGCACATTTAGTAAATTTTAAATCTATTTTTAGTAAATTCCTATTTTAGTGGAGATCAATTAGGATATTTAATTTTTAACTCTTAAGTTAGTTACTTATTTTTTCGCCAATTAAAAATCCTTATGCAAACTCTAATTTTATCCGTACTAACCAACTAAATAAAAGAAAACTTCTTTTCCTATTTTTAGTTGACTCTATTCTCTGACTTGCTGCATTAGGAACACTACACTGTCTCCATCTGATCTTACTTCAAGTTCATCAATCTTGGAACTGGAATAGTTAGTTCGATTGTTTGACCTGCAAGATTGACTCTTTAGATTGACTTTGACTTTGACATTCAACGTTCTTTCAACAAGCCTTCTTAGGTACCATCTACGATTTTGACAATCGGATATACGGCCTACAATACAATCTTTAAAGCTTTGTTTGTTTATAAATGTTACGTCATCATCAAAACTCAAATGGGCCAACAGGGATGAACGGGTTGATTGAAAGACGACATTAGTTCGTGAATCGACCTCGTGTTTCATGAAGTGTGCGTTGCTTCGTGAAGTAGTGTGAGCAATTCTATAAATATAGGACGCTTGTGTGTTATTTGACATATGAATTTTCTGATTCTCTTCTCTTCTCGAGCACTTCATATGAGAACTTGCAATCCTTGATTGTGATTTTCATATTTCCTTTCATTTAAGTTTTTCTTACGTTATTCTAATTTCCATGTGTTAGAACATTAGTGTTGCCATGCATTACGTTTAATGTAGACTTATTATGGGTAATAAATGCAATTTAGTGTTGCCACGCATCACGTTTTTCTATCGGACAGAAAATGAATATAGTGTTGCCATGCATCACGTTTAATGTTGACGTGTAATAAATGCAATTTATAATGTTTACATTAATATAATATACAAGTATGAAAACTAATGAAGAAGGATGTTCTTAAGTATGGACATTTTAAAATTTTAATTCAAAAACATCTTTTAGTAATAGAATAAATAAGGGAATTTGAATAAATAATAGGGGTATTAGAAATTGAAGGTACACTCAATTGTCAATAACAAACAACTATCACTTAATATTAGACTTCAACGAAAATTTGGACTGACATAGCAGAAGCATTTAATCTTTAGCTAGCTATAAGAATATCACAAATTCTTACACCGTCTTTTGTAAAGAAGGCTCTCAAAAGCCCAGTCCAATTCTATATATATATATATATATATATATATATATATATATATATATATATATATATATATATATATATATATATATATATATATATATATATAATATATATATATATATATACATATATATTATTAATATATATATAGTTGTATATTATTATACATAATGCTATGCTGATATCTTATATATATATATAGTATTATATGTATATATATGTATATTTGCTACTACTATATATACTATATATGATATATATATATATATATATATATATATATATATATAATATATATATATATATATATATATATATATATATATATATATATATATATATATATATATATATATATATATATATAATATATATAATATATATATATATATATATATATATATATATATATATATATATATATTGTTACAATTATTATTATTATTATTATTATTATTATTATTATTATTATTATTATTGCAAAATTTAAAGAAGAATATCATAGTTTTGCAGGAATCTTGCAATGGTCTGCTGGGCCACCTACTACCATATAGAAAATTGAGTTTTGGATTTTTTTGGGTTTTGAAGAAATGGCATCCATGGAAGACAGCCATGGAAGGAGTGAAGAAGGAGAAGAAGAAGAAACTAACCCTAGTTAGGTTAATTGGAAAGTTAACGGAATTTTAACTGTAAATACTTAAAAAGGTCACGGTTGTAATTACCACTAAACCTCAGGGGTGCCATTGGAAAAAAAATTAAGTTTATCCACCATTGAGAATAACGCATACCTTAAGGGCACAAATGATAATTTCCCTTATTATTATTATAAACCACATTTCATTTCGTAAAAATAGACTTTACAAGAAGTTGGTGTGGAGTCGAGCAACTAGTTGAGCACCCACACCCTTTTGGATAAGAAAAGCTAGCCTCTGGAAAATGTATGCTCTAGACTTGGAGCAGCCTGAGTGACTCACAGAAAAAGAGCCAATCCTTGCTCACAGCTCAAGAGCATCTTCACCCAACTCTCCAAAGGTGGAGAACGCAAAAGCTATGAATTTGTAACCATTCTCCTCACACTTTGCGGCGTACTTCTTCCTCTTTCTTTCTTCAACACTAGCTAAAGAAGCACTAGGTGCCCATGAGGTGACCCCTGTGCCAGCAAAGGGCGAACCGCCAGTGACATCTACGCATGCGTCCTTTTCATGTAGCCAATTCAAGATAAGAATATCTACAGGTCTAAGATCCCTCCCCGCCTCTGAAAAGAACCCTAACGGAACGGTGCCTCCTTGCGGACTGAAACCCCCGCTTTGCAGCAGATATCTACAAGCATGTCCCAAACCAAATCGTGCCGAAACTTCACACTAATCTCGCTAGAGCAATGTACAGCGTGCTCCACCCATTTGTCCATTTTGGGATTATGGCAGCTTGGGCATGTGATTCCCAAGCCTTCAATGGGGATGGCTAACAGAAAGTCCTGGGCGTGTGATTCCCGAGTAGAGCTAAGAATCGCGATTTGTCTAGGGGTGAGCTTGTAGCTAGATGCAAGGATTTTCTCAACAACATTAAAATAAGAAATAGCATTGGAGCCACAAAGAACTCGAAAGAGACCAAGAGCACGCTCGAAAGTCGGACCCAAGGAAGAAACATCACTATTAGTTAATATCTTAGCTTGGAAAGAACTAGTTTGAAGGCGAGAAGCAAGGAAAGCATAGTTAATAACGCCGCCTGCCAAGTAGATGCCCAGTCCACCCATCTTAATGGGGAGGGTAGCTAGCCTCCATTGCCAGTCCCCGAATCCCGACCTCTGGGCTGTAACAATCTTTTCCAAAGAAGAGCGCAGAGCAAGATCAAACTAGACTTGTGTGTCCCTAAACAAATCCGAAGGGCAGGTTCTCAACGCATAAAATAATCTCCCGACCCCAGCACAATAGCGAAGAAGGAGAAGCTCATATTGGAGATCATGCAGTTTGCTAACCACTAACATGAGCCCTCTTAAAGGAAAAGCCACGACAAAAGTTCTGATCAATATTCACCGGCCCACGTACCAGCTTCACCCCTACACGAGGGCGAGATATGTTGGGTGGGAAAACTCCGTGCTCTCTACTCCTGGGGTCCTCCCTAGGCCAGATAAGTTCAGTCTTATCGACGTTGAGAAACAAACCACGGGATGGCCCTTCCTCCTTAATAATGAGTAAGGCCTTAGCGACCATCAGGGTATCTCCAATAATAGTGCCATCATCGAGATACCAAGCCTGGAGGTTAAGCTTACAGGACTGATGAATTTTGAATTTTTAAGACCAACGGGTGCAAAATAAGTGAAAAGAGTAAAGGGCCTAAGGGGTCACCTTGTTGATCACCTTGACAACACCAAGGAATACAGTCACCATAGTATAACCAAGCCGGTTGGGAATAACAAAACTCCACCCAAGGTGCAAGAGAGGGGCATTGGATGCTCGTTTCAGACAACATAACACTCCTGTCCACTAGGTTGAAAGCGTTTTCAAAATCCACGAAAAGCATGGAGATGCCGCTTACATCACCCTTGCATTCAACGAGCCGGTTAATTGAATGAAGAATAGCCCCACTACCCTCTTGCGTACCGACCCCAAACTGAAAATCATCAAAATATGCGTCTAAGGTTTTGCCAACAACAGAGGCGCCAACCTTACAAACAAGCCTCCACCACACTGCACCAACAGCAATGGGACGGAGACCACCCCCTGGCTTGAGGAACAGGGTAAGGGGTGCACTGGCTATAAAGCCCCCAAGGACACTGGGGTACTTACCGCCCAGGAGCAGATTGACAACCTTAAAAAATAGAGCACAACAAGGAGTCAGCGATTGCTGACGCCGCATCATCCAACATGTCTACAAGATGTTGAGCTCTAAGTCCATCTCTGCCACACAAAGTCCCCTTAGGAAAACTATGTATCATACTTAACACTTCATCATTGGACACAACGAGAGCTTCCTCATTACACGGGATAGAGGGTATAATCGGAGGGGGCGCAAAAGGGTGCTTAAGGGTATCCGTTGAAAGGGTGCTATACCGGCAGAGGACAACACCTTGATGGCAGCAGTGAAATGACCATCCCTAAGCTTACGCTTGCATTGATAGAAATTTGACTCTTCGAGGTTACTAACTTTCTTTGCACTAATAGAGGGTGGAGGCACATCAGTTAGACAATCCTAAGCACAACAGAGTCTGTCACTAGGGTCTCGCCACCTAGAAATAGCATTGGAAATACTATCAAACTAGCAACGTTCCCTCATGCCTTACCTTCGCTTAGATATATTCTTAGGCAAAAAGATACCCAAAACACAGCATGGTAAGATTAGGAGCTGCACCTAAGCAAAGACATCAGAAGGACAAGATATGACTACATTAAGAGCCCTGCAGAAACACCCTAGCAAAGCCTAGGCGCAACTTAGGGGGAATGCATTTAACAGTTCGTAAGAGCTTTAAAAAATGCGTCCGAGGAGATCAACATCAAAGCTAGAAGAACAACGACTAGAGGAACCCAAGGGGGGAGCCATATCAACCATAAAAGGAACAGGCACCGACGCCGAAGGGCGGGGGATGCCATAAATACCATCATCACCGAAAGACGGAGCAAGGATCACAGAGTTGTTTCCGTGCTTACAATTCTTACTAAGGGAGTGAGTCTGCAAACATTCCCCACAGAGCCAAATGCCCGCTTTTTTAAGAGCTATGTCCAAGGAAGAGAACAAACAAGAGTCACTTTCAATAAGATCTTTAAGGTACAGCCTGGACGCATCTGAGCAAAAATGGCGCGACCCAAGATGGTCAATGAAGTACTTCTTAGTGAGCCCCTTTTCTCCACCACTGTTACAACCTTCACGGCCCCTAAACGGACATGGGATCCTATCAACAACAATAACAAACTCCAGGTAGCGAGACCACGAAGAGACAACAAACGAGCGTATAAGAGAACCTCAGGAGGCCCACCACAAAAACAACCAGCTAAAACCCACAACCCATAAAAGGCGTCAAACCAACTTCTCTGATCCCCACCAAATCCAAAAAACTAAGCAAACACAGCAAGCACCAAAAGAACACATACAACGGCCTACCAAAGCCCCCTAAGCCTCCAAAAGACACCTTAAAATCAACCCCAAGAAATGAGCACAGGACAGGCCATGAGATATGCAATAAGAGGGACCAAATTGAACAGATAAACAGCTCGCACAGACCCACACTAGAACGAGACCATAACTGTTGCCGAAACACCGACTATAGCCCCAAACAACCAAACCAAAAACCAAGCCTAACCGTGAGAAAGATACATATCAGAGGAAAAATGAAGAGCCCCCGAGAGAAGAACCAACACGCCTTAAAAGCCCGTATATACTATTGTGGCGGATTCAACGGAACCGGAGGAGTAGGCTCGCGGTGGTGGGGGAAGCAAGCTGGAGGCCCACTACTGCGCCAGGCGAGAAAAAGAAAACCCCTATTGTGACCGAAGGTGATGGTGGACAATAGGGAGGGCGTGGCTATAGAGTTGTACACCAGCCCTGTTGTTCAACTTGATGCTAACTGGAACCGTAGTTGTTCGAAGAGCAGTCGTAAAAAAAACCTCAGAAAACCCGTGTTTAAACCGCCATATAAACGACAAAGGAAGAGGAAGCTCTCAACAGAGCTGTTATTGGCCGCTGGAAAAAGAGTTCCCGGTTTGTCTGTGACGGAGCTGGTGTCGATGGGTGGCTGATACGACTTGCTGCTGGAAAGAGGGTGCAGGACGGGAGGTGGGTGAAAGGTTTCTCAATCGTATGGGAGAGGAACGCCCAACACTTGGAAGGGAAACTAACAGCGGTGGAGGAGACAAACTGCAGCTAGGCGACACTAGAGGGACCACCGAATACTGAAGCTGGTGGTGGAAGAGTGTCGGCGGCTTCTTGTACCAACTCCTGTTTGAAATAGCCTTCGAAGTTCCTTGAGAGAGAAGCTCTCCAACGGATATTATTATTATTATTATTATTATTATTATTATTATTATTATTATTATTATTATTATTATTATTATTATTGTTATTATTATAATTATTAAAATAATAATAATATTAATAATAATAATAATAATTATTATTATTATTATTATTATTATTATTATTATTATTATTATTATTATTCTTATTATTTTATTTTATGTAATATTTCATAATTAAATAATAATAAACCATTTAAATAATATATTTATAATTTAAGTAAATGAATAATTGGTATTTTTTTGAATTTTTCTAATTGGTATAGTTATCGCGATCCGTTCATAACAACCTAATTTTTTCCATTCTCGACCATGCATCGTGGACCGTGTCGCTCGCGAACCAATTTTGCACATGACTCCAAATATAAATTTGGGCTGGGCGTTTTAGAGTTGTCTTTACAAAAGACAGTCTCTCAAGTGAGCACCTGAAGAATATAGACTTCATCAATGTCGTATTATAATATCACTTAATATTTGATAGAAAACATACATTCACAACATACAATTAACTAAATAAATAAGAGTACACAATACTTGAGTTCATTAGAGAAAATGTATTCATAATAATCAAATACAAAAGGTTTGAATAAATGTTGTATAATATAACATAGAGATATACTATATTATTCTCAGAAGTGCAGTATGACATTGTTCACTCTTTTTGGCAAATCTGAGCTTGTTCGTTGGTTCTCTTTTCACTCGGTTCATTCACGCCTTCTCTTTTCGTCAGAAAGTATTTTGGCAAAGCTGTGAATTGAAATCAATTAATTAGTAGTTTATTAACATCCAATTTATCTTTTCACTCAATTCTATAACACAAAATGAATATACTTGTATAATGAGTACCTTATCAAGGAATCCTCATTGGTACCAGCATTTGGGATAGGTTGATAAATGCCTGTATCAAAATTAACTCTTGAAACAGGTTTTTTTAGGAGTGCCTTTCCAATGTTGACAAGATTTTCTAAATTCTCCTTTGTAGCAGCATCTGACGATGCTGCTGTGCCTGTTAGTGTATCATCCTGCAATTTCAAAATTAATATTTATGGGAGATATTAGAGAAATGATTACTTTAATATACCAATAATGATGCACATGGATGTGTGCATAAAGATTTGGAATAATATGGGTGTTTAAGTGTGACTTAAAGTGTGCTTAAGTTGATGTTCAACGCTTGAAGTTATGGGTATGTTGATGGAGTTTCAAATATATTCTCTAATGGTGATACTAATGTCATGATGAATGCACGTATTGAGAAGCTTTTAAACTCTTAGAATTTGATGCTGCATGAGGGGCTTAAGCAAGGCATCCAAAAGATCCTACTCAAATGTGCACTGAAATAGCTTTCAAACTCTTAGAATTTGAAGGACTATGCTTGAACGAGCACTTTTATTAGCTGCGGAAATATGTGCCAGAAGATCCTACTCAAACGTGCACTGAAATAGCTTGAACGAGCAGACTGATCACTAGCATTGGATGCTGTTTCTGACATATTTTTTTCTTGGATACTTGTAGTTCTTATGACTTATTGCTTAATATTTATATAACACATTTATACTTAGCCTCAAAGATATCTAATGTGCTCATTTGTTAATTATCAAAATAGAATTACTAAGCCTTAACGCATAGCCTTAGTCATGGTTTAAATCACGATTATGATCTACGATTCTAGGATTTTAGGATCCAAAAATAAGCAAACAATTCGAATTGTAGGTAGCATTGTAATCTTATGATTTTAATTAAAACAAAATTTGTAGAAGTAAAAAAACAAGTAATTTAAAATATTAAAATAAAATTAATATTAAAATAAATAAGTATGGAAAGATAAAATAAATATTAAAATAAATAAAGCAGCTAGCAATAAAAGAGACTTAATTTTTTATTAGAATCTTCTAAATTAAAATATAAAAAAACTTATTTGATCGGTAACTGGGCAGTAAAGAATATATGATGAAACCTAACTTCAAATTTCATTCCAGCGCACACTATATGAAATTAGACCTATGAAACTTATTTTTGCTAAAATTACACATACTTAATTTAATTTTTCTGAAACTTTTTAGTATGAAAATTGCAATATTACATACTCCTTCGTTCCGTTGACTTTGCATCATTTTGCATTATAGTTCATCCTACTTAATCTGCGTCATTTCTAATTTTTCACAATGATTCACCACTTTCTTTTAATCTCATCTATACATTTTAATTTTTTAAAAAAAAATTTCATCTATACAATTAATTTCTCTCTTCATTTATTACCATTTCATCAAAATTAACTCAATTCCTCTTTGATGCAAACCAAAGAGGACAAAGTAGTATACAATTAATGATTGATCATGACATTCATTTAAACTACTACTATCTTGAATGATGAAACTAAATGAAAGAAGTGTGTGACTTGAGTCTTGTGATTAGTCATATGATTACATGAAAATTAAGGAGTGGGAGAATTTGGTCTTAAAGGTTAATGTAACAATCTAAGTATACTAGACCTTAAGCATGCTATTTTGAGTAGTAATGGACACACCAAACCATGAGAAAGTACACACACCAATTGTGTGCATGAAACAAAGCATGGAGTGTGTCATATGGGTTTGTATATGATAATTTAGGCATACAGGTACACCCACAAGCTGGAACAACCCTTGGGAAACAAAGGGGCAATGTTGAATCACGTGAACAAGAACAAATTGTTGCACCTGCAAGTGGCTCGACCGAGCAGGGGTCGAGCGAGTCCTCTGAGAGGCTGTTGTGTGCTTTTCTGTTTCTTGTACATTGTTGCCCCTAGTTTCCCCATTTGCCTATATATGTGTACATGTTGCATGTAGTATTGAGTGAGCCAAGCCAAGAGCTTGAGTCTCCCATTTTATCCTTACCACTCTGTTTAATTCTTTATTCCATGTAATGCTCACGCACACTATTCTCCATGGATATAATTCCTTTAACTTTGTAATGAGCTTTCAAGCTCCAATATCCTTTAAACACATAATGATACATTAGCCTAGGATGGTGGATGTAGCCTTAGTGAACCACCTTTAATGTTGGTGTTATTTACCTTTATTGCTTTAATCACCTTAATATTTGCATATAACCTGCATGTTTCATTAGTACACCTTTAAGTCATGATTGTTAACCTTTTGTGCCACCTTTAGGCGCACGCTTCCGCATACGTTAGCCTAACACTAAATGTATTAGGATTATTTTGTGCCTAGTATATTTTATCTTAGTATACTTTATTGGGCCATGTATAGTTAGCCCATCTTCCTATTTTGATGTACTTGTATATATACTCTTTTAGTCAATAAGAAAGGCAAGGGGAAAAACAATATTATTCCAACATGGTATCAGACCTAAATTAATTTTTCCTCACAATTTTTTTTTATTTCTACATCGAATTTTCTACGTCGGTGATCTCTGCAAATCTTGCCGGTTGTCATTACCATTTTTTTTTCCGATTGACAGACAAGTATAATTGGTGGTATTTTATTTCTCTCTCTTAATCCTCTATTTTTTGTGGGTTTGTTGTTTTCCATTGTCTTCTGTGGTCAATTGGAACACAATATTGCCGCTATTTCCTATTGCTTCGGTGGACCATTTGCTTTATTGTTAACAGTAGACTATTGCTGGTGGTTTATTGTTTCAATTTGTGAGATCTTGATTATGGTGTTGGCCATTACAATTATTATTTCATGTCTACAATATCTCTAATTTTGGGGTATAAGTCTTGGGTTTCTCTTCTAAGTATTTGTTCTCTTAATCATATTTTTCATTTGTGTTGATTTACAATTTGTTTCACCATCTTTTCTCATGGGTACTCTTGCTATGAACTTTACAAACGAGATCTCAAATGTTGCTTCAAGTTCAAAATCCAATTTTTATTGCACTTATTGTCACCGTGGTGGTCATACAGTGGACTATTGTTGGGCAAAACATGGTTTGCCGGTGTGGTGGAAAACTAAGCATTTTCGTGGTAATAATAATCGCACATCTACTAGTTCTTCTGATGGTATTTCCTCTGCCCAATGGAAACAAATTCGGGATTTATATGCTTTACCACATTCTACTGATCATTTATGTAGTGCGTCTACTACCTCTTGGCTACTTGATTCGGGTGCATCTTATCACGTCACTGGCAATCGTGATTTACTAGTTCATACTCGTGATATTACTCACTGTCCAATTGGTCTTCCTGACGGTAAAGAAGTTATCTCTATTGTACAGGGTGAAGTGCAATTGTGCACCAATGTTGTTCTACACAATGTGTATTACGTGCCTTCTTTGAATTGCAATCTTATCTCTGTTTCACAACTTATTCAAGATGTTCGTTGTATTGTTACCTTTACAAATACATTGTGTGTCATTCAGGCACAACACTCGAGGACTTTGATTGCACTAGGTGAACAAAGAGATGGTTTGTACTACTTTCGTGGCATACCTCAAATACGTGCCTTGCCTACTTCTGGTAATACTTTTGATTTGTGGCATCAAAGACTTGGCCATCCTTCAGATAAAGTAGTGCGATCTCTTTCATTTTTTGTTAAATTCACTACTACTGTTAATAAGGCTTGTGATGTATGTCATCAAGCAAAACATTCTAGATCCCCTTTTCCTAGTAGTGACAGTAGAGCTACTTCTCGGTTGGAGATTATACACTGTGATTTGTGGGGTAAATATCATACTTCTTCTTTCTGTGGTGCTTCTTATTTTCTCACTATAGTGGATGATTATTCTAGAGCTGTTTGGGTTTATCTTCTTTTTGACAAAACAGAAGTTACTACGATGTTTAAGTCATTCTTTTCTATGGTTGAGAGGCAATTTAATGCCAAAGTTAAAGTGGTGCGTAGTGATAATGGTACGGAGTTCAATGGCATGCGCGAGTTTTTTTTCACACAATGGTATTTTATTTCAAACTTCATGTGTAGACACACCACAACAAAATGGGAGGCTTGAGCGCAAACACCGTCATATATTGAATGTTGCTCGCGCTTTGCGCTTTCAAGCTAATTTACCTTTACATTTTTAGGGTGATTGTGTTTTGGCTGCTAGTTACATCATTTGTAGAACTCCATCCTCTGTGCTTGATTTTAAAACTACGTATGAAATTTTATTTGGCACTTCTCCTTGTTTTGCAAACCTACGAGTTTTTGGGTGCTTATGTTATGCTCACGATCACCGTTCAAAACGGGATAAATTTTCTAGTAGGAGTCGAAAATGTATTTTTGTTGGTTACCCTCAAGGTAAAAAGGGTTGGAAATTATATGATCTTGATACTAGGGATTACTTTGTTTCTAGAGATGTCCATTTTTATGAACATGAATTCCCTTTTGCTCATCCTCCTTCCACTGCCCCTGCACATATCATTGCCCCAAATTTTGAAGACCTTACTTATCATGACATTATTGATTCTTCTCATGATGCGTTCATTGGGTCACCAAGCATCGAGTCATCTATAGTCTCCAGTTCAATGACTAGTGAAGGGGTTGTTGGTCCTCAAGTTGGCCTAGATATGATTGAAACGTCTAAGGAGAGAGGGGTCAATAATACAAATGAGATTTCCGATGAGTTCACTATTGAGCAAGCGCAGGATTTTCCCATTGTGCCCGTGCATAACTTGGAAACTACGAGTTCTTCTGATCCTGTTTTGAGGGAGGAGGCTGTGGCCACTCCTACTGTTCTAGATTCTGATGATAAAGGAAAAGGCAAGCGCATTCGGTATCCTTCCACAAAGCTACGAGGATATGTCACCAACACTGTACGGAAAGTTAGTCCTCCCTCTTCTTCTCCATCACCTAGTTCTGGTCGGTCCTCAGGTGTGTCATATCCCATAGCAAACTTTGTTAATTGTGACCGTTTTTCAACGAGCCATAGAAAATATCTTGCAGCTGTTTCTGGAAACTTAGAGCCACAATCTTTCAAAGAAGCTATGAAAGATCCTGGGTGGCAAGCTGCTATGAAAAAGGAGATCCAAGCTCTAGAAGAAAATGGTACTTGGTCTATTACTACTCTTCCTCCTGGTAAGAAAGCTCTTGGTAGTCAGTGGGTCTACAAAATAAAGTACAACTCTGATGGTAGTGTTGAACGTCTCAAAGCTCGCTTAGTTGTGTTTGGTAATCATCAGATTGCAGGCATTGACTACACTGATACTTTTGCGCCAGTGGGCAAGATGACCACGATTCGAGCTTTTCTTTCTGTCATTGCTGCAAAGAATTGGGAGTTGCACCAAATGGATGTTCACAACGCTTTCTTGCATGGTGATTTATCTGAAGAGGTGTATATGAGGTTGCCTCCGGGATTTCAAGGTGGACATTCTGGTAAGGTTTGTCGTCTACTAAAATCTTTGTATGGTCTCAAACAGGCACCTCGATGTTGGTTTTCCAAGTTAGCCAACTCTCTTCGAGAGTATGGGTTTCGCCAATCTTACTCTGACTATTCTCTATTTACATATCAGATGGGTGCAACTCAATTGAATGTTCTAATTTATGTGGATGATCTTATTATTTCTGGTAATAATTCCGCTGCTCTTTTGAATTTTAAAAAATACTTGTGTTCTTGTTTTCACATGAAAGATCTTAGGATCTTAAAATATTTTCTGGGAATAGAAGTTGCTAGAAATCCAGAGGGCATTTATTTATGCCAACGTAAATACGCTTTGGACATCATTGTTGAAACGGGTAATCTTGGTTCTAAACCTGCACTAGTTCCAATGGAGCCTAACCATAGGCTTGCGCGGTCTACTAGTCCCCTTCTTGAAAATGTTGAGCAATATAGGCGATTGGTTGGTCGTTTAATCTACTTGTCATTTACTCGACCCGATTTGGCATATTCGGTACATATATTGTCTCAATTTCTTCATGCTCCTCGATATGACCATTGGGATGCTGCTACTCGTGTTGTCCGGTACCTGAAAGGTTGTCCTGGTCAAGGAATTCTTCTTAACTCTGATTGTGACTTGTCTTTGTCTGGTTGGTGTGACTCTGATTGGGCAGCATGTCCTCTTACTCGTCGTTCTATAACGGGTTGGTTAATTTTTCTTGGGCGATCCCCTATTTCCTGGAAGACAAAGAAACAAGTTACCGTGTCTAGATCCTCTGCTGAAGCCGAGTATCGTTCTATGGCTGCGATAACATGTGAACTTAAATGGTTGAAAGGTTTGCTTATGAGCTTAGGAGTGCATCATCCAAAAGCAATGAAGTTGTATTGTGATAGTCAATCGGCTCTTTATCTTGCTCAAAACCCGGTATTTCATGAACGTACAAAACATATAGAAGTTGATTGTCATTTTATTCGAGACGCCATTCAAGAAGGCCTTGTAAATCCTTCTCATGTTCCCACTAGTACACAACTAGCAGATATTTTCACGAAGGCGCTAGGCTATACTCAGTTTCAGTTTCTTCTCCGCAAGTTGGGCATTTGTAATCTTCATGCTCCAACTTGAGGGGGGTATCACTACAAATAACTATTGAAATAGCGTCGAGAAACAGCGTCGAAATCAGATCATCGCAAACGGCGACCACTTGGCGTCGACTTATTTTGACGCTGAAGGTCTGGCGACGACAGCCTGGACGCCATTTGGACGCCACCTTCTAAAACACGAATGGCGACAAGCGACGGTGGAAGCTAAGTGGACGCACGCTAAGTGGACGCTAGCTTGCAAGCCAAAGTAACTTTGCAGAGCACTCTTATCAATTGTGTGCTAGTTCCCATAAAACCCATCATTTTTTTCTTTCTTTTTCCCATCTTTTTGTTTCTTACTCATCTTTTTACCCATCTTTTTCTTTCTCCTTCTAATACTCTACTCCTCTTTTTCTTTCTCTAATCTCTACTCATCTTCATCTTCTGAAATATAAGTTTTCTTTCTCTAATCAAAAGTTGATTCCTACATCTTTAGACTTGATGGAGAAAACTCAAATGTAGATCGAGAAATAATCTGAAATATAAGTTTTTTAACATTAATAAGGTTCATCTATCTCTACTCATCTATCTTTAGGCTTCATGTTCTTGACTCTTTGGAGGTAAGTATATACTTTTTTAAAAAAAAAAAGTTTTTGACTCTAATTTTTTATTGGTGATATTAATGAGGCTCAAAGTAAATTTATATTTTGTGAGTTTGTACATAAATTTATATTTTGTGAGTTTGTACATAAAATTTTTTTATTTTATATGTAATATGTTGTGTTTATTATTTTTATTTAATTTACTAAATTTTTATATTGTTATTTTTTCTTTGTTATTTTTTACTTGATGTTTGTAAAGTTTTCTTACTTTGTTTTTTTAACCTTTTCACTAGTGAACACTTGTTTGAAGGCAAAGGCGAGGACTTGAAGACGAAAAGATCTTGCAGTATTTTTTTAGAGTACATTAAAAGTTGTAATTTTATTTTTTTGTTATTGATTTTTTTTGGATTATATTGTTTATGTTAGATTTTTTTAATTTATAACTATTTGTAATGTAATTTTAGAGATAAGTTAGATTATATAGTAGAACTACTTAGTATTTATAATGTAATTTTAGAGATAAATTAGATTATTTGTATATTTAATATATTTAATAATAATTTAACTTATATTGTTTGCAAATTTAATCTAATTAGTATTGTTTATTTTTAATCTTTTATATTATATTATATATATATATATATATATATATATATATATATATATATATATATATATATATATATATATATATATTCAACGAAAAAGAAAAAAAATTATGTAGCTGAAAAAAAATTCTATAAATTGGACGCTAAGTGGACGCTAGTTGGACGCCTGCCAGCTTTAACTGTGGCGACGAATCAGCGACAACAATTTTCGAAGCTAGGTGGACGCCATGATTTGCGACGCCAGGTGGACGCCAGTTGGACGCCATTGGATTGACTATAAGAGGCGACAATTTGGCGTCGATTTTTTATTTAGCGTCCATTGAAATAGCGTTGAACTCGAAGTCGTCGCCATCTCGTCGCCATTTTCACTTTTTGACCACTTAGCTTCCAAATGGCTTTGAAACCGCTCGTCGCCATTTAACCATTTATTTGTAGTGTATTAGGATTATTTTGTGCCTAGTATATTTTATCTTAGTATATTTTATTGGGCCATGTATAGTTAGCCCATCTTCCTATTTTGATGTACTTGTATATATACTCTTTTAGTCAATAAGAAAGGCAAGGGGAAAAACAATATTATTCCAACAAAATGTTTTATAATATTTGAAATGCATGCTACCTACGTAAGTTGAGATGTTTTAAAATGAACATAGATTGATGATCATAAACAAAATAGAAAGTAAGAGTAAAAGAAGGAAAAGTTACCTGGATACGAAGGTAATTATCAAGGGAATTAAAAGCTTCAAAGGCCACAGCATTATGAAAATCAACCATATCAGCTTTAGATTGATTATAAGCATCAAGAATAGGAATTGATCCATCTTGAAATAACCATGAAACAAGACCCCAATTTGCTGCTGTCTTTGCATTGTATTTTTGACTTAACTTATCAGATCCAGTCCCTAACGATATTACCAACAATCGTTCACGATCTGTAGGCTTTATTGGGAAATAATCCGGGTTGTTTCTTACTACTTGTTTCGTCACTTCTGTTATTGCTACTAAAGTCTGTATCACAGTAATGTTAATTAATTTTGAGCAACGTCACTATTATTATATATTAGTATAAAAACTCGTACAATGCACTAACTTTTTAATATGAAAATACATAAAAAAAAAATATTATTTTTAGAAGAAGAAAGCAATTACATAAAATGTAATCATCAGTATTAAAATTTTATAACAACTTCACCACCACTATTTATTAAAGTTTCTTTTTATTAATTAAAAAGGTTTCTTTTTTATTATGACCTTCTAATAAAGATTTTGAATGTGATATCATTGATTACCTAATTTAACATAACTTTAAAATATATCTATAAATTATGCCTATTATAAAAATTTAAAATATGCCGATGGAGTACCCGAATACATTTTTAACATATCGTGTAAAATAAATTCTTTCAAAATTTTAATTATTTGAATCAATATTATTTCCTAAACTAAATTGTCATGTAATCAAAAGAAACAAATACTATATTATTCTATTTATCAAAAAAGCTCTAATAAGTTGACACTTAGAATTTTCCAAGTCTTTTATTATATTGTACTAGGTACTTACCAGTACTATGCACGGTATTCAAACGATTTTGTTATAATAGATTTATAACATATTTTTAACCAATGTTGCTAAATTACAAAAAAAAAGGGTTTAAAGTTATGAACAATAACTACACATGTACGTATGTATCCACTATATAATTATTTTTTTGAAATGGTGTATATCATTATATAAGAAACACTACAAATTTAAATTTAAAATATTAAATTGCAAAATTTTATTATCGCAAAAAAAATTGTATTTATTATTTAATTATTATACTAATTACAATGATTATAAAAATAAATAAATGCAATGATTATATTTGGTACATGAACTTGGTGTAAAACTTGATAACAAAATGTGCATGCACGAAAGATAAAAAACGATTATAATTGGTATATGAACTTATTAATAAACAAAATAATTGAAAAACCTCAAAGAACATTATTGTTCATTTTCTTGGATAATAATATATAGGGGTAAGAAAAATAAACTAAAATAAAAAGTATAACTTAAAAACAAATACATATAATAACCAAACCCATAATTCCTTTACTTTTAAAAAACACCAAAACCAAAATCAAAATCTAGTAAGTCATATATCTATTAAACTTTTTCTCTAAACTAGTTGTTTCAGAGCGTGCTACGCACGCGCCGCCCCAAGAAATCATCTCAAATTTAAAAATATATTATTTTTAATGTAAACATCATTATTTCATCCAAAAAACTAAAATTAATATAAACTTGCATTAGCTAAACAGGTAGTATTTAATCTAACTAACATAATTCATACCGTATAAAAACAATATGTTTTTTGGTTTACAACATGCAACAAAAAGTATTTTAAATTAGTATATAATAAAAAAATATGATATAAAAATGTCAAAAAAACGAAAAAAAAAATCGGAAAGTAAAATCATACAATAACTTGTATTCAAGCTTCAATAGTATTGGTGCAATGTATATGAACCCATATGTAGGAGTTAGGGGCATGTAATCATCAATTAATTAAACATGGCTGCAGAGATGAGCATCGATCCCTTTAGCCGGTTGATGAAGATAGTCTACATATATTTTGAAAAATTTCGACAAGATTTTTGAACTTGATGATATATATATATATATATATATATATATATATATATATATATATATATTATATATATAATATATATATATAATAATAATTATATATATATATATATATATAATATATATTATATATGATAATATATATAACTATACATATATACATATATACATAATATAATATATACATATATATATATATACTATATATATACATATATAATATATAATAAGTATATAAGTCATATATATATATATATATATATATATATATATATATAATAATATACTATATTATATATATATATATATTATAATATATATATATATATATATATATATATATATACATAATATATATATATATAAAATACACAAACTAACATTAATAATACATTTATTTACTAATAATAACATACAATTACATTACATACATATTCATTACACACACACACACACCACATAATAATATATACATACACATATCATATATATATAATATATATATATATATATATATATTATATATATATATATATATATATATATATATATAGTATAATGATATGTATTGTGTAGTGTGTGTGTGTGTGTGTGTGTGTGTGTGTGTGTGTGTGTGTGTGTGTGTGTGTGTGTGTGTGTGTGTGTATTAGTTCAAATTTAATGGAGGTAACCAAAGGGCTTGTTAGTTAAATTTGGTGAAAATTGTTTTTCAATGTTAATTTAACAATACTACGTTTAAATTTTAATAATAACTTATGAAAATCTAATCTTATTAATTCTAAAAAGTTGATCATGAGTCAGAACAATCATCCAAGTAATTAAGTTATATTATATACAAATATAAAAAGACTTTCATTTATAAATAAAAAAAAATAATACCTACATTTAATGAAAACCATATCTTAAGTCTAGAAAGTTGATTAAGAGTCACAACAATCATATAAGTAATGGAGTTCTATTATAATCGAAGATGAAAAGACTTTCATTTGTTGATAGAATAAAAATGAAAGTTGATCAAGAGTCACAACAATCATAAAAGTAATGAAATTCTATTATAATCGAAGATGAAAAGACTTTCATTTGTTGATAGAATAAAAATGAAAGTTGATCAAGAGTCACAACAATCATAAAAGTAATGAAATTCTATTATAATCGAAGATGAAAAGACTTTCATTTATAGATAGAATAAAAATTCAACATTAATAAGAATGACAATAATGAGGACAATATGAAATAAGGGTCAAACACTCTTTCATAGTGTGACATGACAAGATTTTCCTGTATTATAATATGTATATATGATGATACTAGCTTCATTCTTTAAATCTTGCTACATTTGACTATCTTGCACTATTCATTAACAAAATTTTACTTTTATATTGCCGTTAATCTATAAGAGATTCAAGTGAGTAATTTCATATGAAAACCCTAGCCACCCCAATTCATTTTCTCTCTTCTCTCTCTAAAAAAGCCCTAATATCTATAGTTAGTTGGGAGCTATCATCAATTTTTTAAAATTGATGGTAAGCCCCTAATTTCCCCTTTAAATTTTTGTTTTTTAATATGATTAGAATAAATTTTTATCCTCTTCCTGTAAGAGAGTTGTTTTACACATTCATTGGATTGATTCTACCCATATATTGGGTTTTGAAGTCTCTCATTGTGAGAGTTTAGAGTTGTGAATTTTGGTCTTTAGTTGATTTGTTGGTAGAGATTAAGGCGATAATACAGCAGACACCAAAATGCAATTATCATCAACTACATCAAATTCAATTCTATCTCAAGACTATAAAAGATTGAAAGACCCCTAGTAGAAGGTTGTATCAAACAGCGATGTCCTGTAAGAGGATATTCAGAATTATCAGATCTCATACACAACGATCGTACTTTGTTATTTTGAGTTATATTTGGTTTTAGTTGTTATGTACTTGCTAATTTATTTCTGATGTACATGTCGTATGAGTCTATATTAATGAATCAAGTATTATTCAAAAATAAATCTATAAGTTTAAATATACTCATTTAAGATTTTGTTTAAAATTTCTCGATCTAAAACAATTTTCGTTGTGCATTCAAACCTTATGTTGAGACGAATCAAATAAGATTTCTAATGCATGGATTAGGAATAAATAAAAAGTAATTAATTAATTGTAACCTAAAAGCAAATGAGACATTTAAAAAGAAAAGGAGAGTATATTATTTTGTATCTTATTCATAAAAGTATCTATTTACAAAGCGATCAAAATTTTTTCAACCATAGAAGTATTTGAAATGTTTTAGACACATAAAGACGCCTACAATATTTTCAACGCATAGAAGCCTCCACAAAATAAGCGCTTAAATTCTTTATTAGGTGGGTACATACATTTTAAACACCATTGAGTATCGACAAAACCAGCTTAATTAAACGAAAGGAAGCATTTAAAATCAAGCGTTGAATAGGTCACTTTTTCTGTCTAAAGCTCCATGTCTTTTTGTAGTGCAATAAATTTATGTTCCAGTTTATAGCAATTGGAATCAAAACTGGCCCAATTCGAATTGTACGTATCACAAATCACAATATAATTAGACAAATTTTTTATTAAGATCGACTCATCGTGAAACGGTTTAGTATGGGTTGGGTCAAATCTAATTTAATAAAAAATAATAAATAAAGAATAATTTAGAGATTGTTTTAAATTATCTTTCTTTAATACTTATTCCGTATCATTATACTTGTTATATATCACTTTTTACGCAGTCTAATGTTTAATTTTGATCACTGTTAAACTATTCTTAATTAAAAATCATAAAAATAAGAGATGATGAAAGTACGCGATTACACAATTCAAACAACAGTTCATCACTTGAATATATTTTTTCTTACACATTAGCCGCAATATACTACTACTGTTCCGTTTTAGTTGCACCATTGGGTTGGGCACATGTTTTACGGGTCGTCAAATCAGTATGGTAAAAGTAGGGATAATGTATGATTGATGGTGATATGTGGGGTAGAATTAAAAAAAATTATTATAAGTAGATAGTGGTTGTGACTTGTGGGTATATTAAATAATTAATGGGATGATGTATGATTGATGGTGCTAGTAAGTAGAAATAAAGTGAGGATAAAATAAGTAGATTCTTTTTGCCAAAAATAGTAATGTTGCAAGTAATATGAAACTTCTAAAAATGATAAGTGTTGCAAGTAAAATGAAACGGATGAAGTATAAATTAATCTTAAAGGACGAAGAATACCATTATGTCTAATATACCAATTATTTCAGAATAAATGAAGTATAAATGACTTGCTTTGTTTATATAAATCCGTTTAACGGTAAGACGGTCTCTACAAGACTTAGCTGAATTAGTTAACCATCAACCCGTTTAATCAAAAGTAGTTAGCACTTTATTATAGAGGAACATAGTAAAACTAATCTTACAGGGTTATTGGCGGCAACACCCCCATCAATGAGGTTGAATTCTTTGAGATTGCCGTTTTCATCTTTGTTTTCAAAATAATGCGCAGGTAGTATTGTTGGAGCAGCAGATGTGCCTATGCAAATGTCCGACATCAAAGCGTTCAATACTGGTTGAACTGCCACCTATAATTTTTTTTATTAATTAATTTTTGTCAAGAAATACATAATAATCAAATCATTATTATAATGAGATCATAAAAATATTAAACAATTAAAAATATGATAATATAATAAAAATATTGGAAACTTACATTTCTAATATTCTTATTTCTAACAAATGAATAAAAAAATAAAATCTAACAAATGAAGGAATTTAATTGGTTGACTTATTAAAATTAATTCTACATGCAAGATTAAACATTATTTTTGTTATTGTTGTCAATATCTCTGAACACCAATATCTACTTTTTATAATGATTTATTTTCTTATTTGAAAGAAAAAAAATAGAAAATAAATCATCTTTTAATATTAGCACTTGAGTATTCTGTTTAAATATTGACTAAACCAATAAAGACAATTGAAAATTACATATTATATTATATAATTGATGCTTGTACATGAATTTATGATCAATATAATTTAGGATTGCATAAATTACATCAGTATATATCAATATGCTTGCATACCTTTTTTTGCAATGAAGTCTAATTGATACAATATAATTGTGATTGTATATGAAATTTAAATATATGACGTATCATATATAAAATATACAATTGGTCAGAAAATTCAATGGATGAATAAGACGATGTTTTTACTAATTAATCAAACTAAAACATTCGTGCATTGCAGGAGAATATTAGTAAGTGCCTAATAATCTTAGTAAAAGTCTAACATGAATAACATGTTGATCCGTATTTTAATTGTGTATCATTACTTGATCTTTCATTCACAAGATTATATGCATCTTTTTCTTATATTTTCGGTCACACTCCTCAAATTTAACTTGTTAAAAATCGTAATTTCTATAGACTAAGTTCATATAATACCTACTTATTATTTTTTTATTAGACCTACGTATAATCTTACTACTTCATATTACCAAGTTGCTAAAACATTGGAAAAAATAATTATAAATGAACTGTACTATGATTTCTCATTGCCTCTAACTTTCTATTGATAAAATGTTAATTAAGTTGTTGACCTTTACCTTTCAACTATCAAGGTGTTTTATTTTAAGGAAAAGGCAAGCTGTATATATAAAATAATTGACTTAAACTTATCTTAATATTTAAACTCATTACATATTATAGATAATATTTTCGTCGAATATATTTTTTCTTTACGAAAAAAATTCTGCTATTTTAACGTTTAAGTTAGGTAAATATTTTTTAGCATATCGATCATATAATATCATCCTATTAGATTTGTTGAATTTGATTAGTTACTAATGATTTTAAAAGTAAATGGACTAATACGCTGTACTTAAAATCAAATTTATGTATGTCTAGGTTTGTTCAATGGGCTAGATAAGGGTCGGGTGAGGCTTTAGTAAATATGGGACCGGCCAGATAAGGCCCTTTAAAATTAATATGGGCTTGAAATAGGTTGGGCACTCAAAGCCCGGTCTGGCCCAACCCGACTTATTTTTACTACTAAAAATTATTTTAATCCACATTTATCAATTTATAACAATTAAATTATCAGTTATAATAATTAGATTGAAAAATATTAATAATTTCATTGACATTGTCATTTATAATAGTTAAATTATACATTAATTAGACTATTTACAAAGGCCCGTTTTCAATCCTTATTGAGCTCTTTTATAGCTTGTTTCATTTTAATTAAAATATATCCCCTTTTCGGCCCAACCCTTACAAAGACCTTCTAAATACGGGCCGGATAAGGGCTCAAAATGGTCATACATAAATACATCCAAATCAATCAAGGGCATAAGAAATGACTAAGAATTAATTCAAGAGTGAAGCAAAATTAATATATTGTAATACATAAATAAATAAATAGAGAATTGAATAAATAGAGGAAACATAAATAAATAAATAAATAAATAAATAAATAAAGAGAGAGAGAGTACCATAAAAGAAGAAAAGAGAACAGGCTGAAGATTTTTGATATCAAAAGTGGGAATAACCACATTAGTCAAGGCTTGGTGTAGTCTTGTTTGCCCTAGTAGTCCCTTCACTAACTGGTGTAAGTATTTCCCATCATACTTTGGCCCGTTTAGCACCTTCACTAATGTCCCCACGGATCCGAATATTCCCCTACAATAACTCCCGGCCAATATATATGACTATAATAATAAAATAACTAATTGTTTCGCCCTTATATATAAATAATAGATCTTGTATGGATTATAAATTTTGAAATGTTATTTTAACGAAAACCTCAAAGTTTTCTAAAACATACATCATACAATATAGTTTTGGGTAAAATTTAACATTGATAATCTTTATAATTTGATATTTCAGTAATAACTAAAATCTACAATTTGAAATAAATTACTTGTTTCCAAACACAAAGTTAAATAATTAATCACTAAGCTAGAAGACATTTAACAACATTTGAGAAGCTTATACTTAAAAATGTAATCAAAGGTTAGCTAATAGATACAAATGAAAATTTAGAGTTGCCAATTTTTATGATAGAAAAAGACATGGTAGAATTGTTTGCCTTAGAGTATACAATAATTAAGTATAAATAATCACTAGTAGAATTAATCAAATTTGCTGCTACTTGTTTGCTGCTTAAATCACAAACATAGCAAAAAATCTACTTAATGCTACTGTTCTAACAAATTCACAGCAAAAAGTCTAATTAATCTTTTGATTTAGTTTTTACTACAATTATTATTAATCTTTAATTAACAAAAGCATAGTAAGAATGTATGTAATAAATGATATGGTCAAAATATACTTTTTGTCTATTAAAGAATTCAAAATTATTAATTAAAAGAACATTCTGCTCAAATCCCTCACTTATTAATCTCATTGCCTTTTTGATGAATTTTGATGTTGAATTCTGCTCAAATCCCTTGCTCTTTTTAATCCCTCACACCTCTTCCCTCATTATTTTGATTTCCTGCAACAGACCTAGTTTTTTCTCGACATCACGAAACCGTTTGTAGATCGAAATTTCTGCAAATCCCTCACACCTCTTCCCTCAAAATTATTAATCTCATTTCCTGCAAATCGTATTGTTTGTAGATCGAGATTTCCATATTTATACAACTATTTGTTGAGATTTTAATTTTTCATTCCATTCCATTCTTAAATTTCTAATCGCAAACTGATCGAGATTTTAATTGTTGAGATTTTGAGATTTCCATGTTGAATTTTTCAATTTGACTGCCAAGTTGTCTGCACTTATTCGAATTAACAAGTAGATCGAGAACACCAATTGAATTTCTAATCGCAAGTTTGGAGGTAAATGTTTTGTCTCATGTAATTTCTAGTTGAAGGTTGAATTTCTTAGTATTGTTTGTGGCTAACTGTGGAGGTACAATGTTAGGTTAGGGATTTTTTTTAGCTTATTGTAAACTCTTAAATTCTAACTAATTTGATTCCTAATAATAAGATTTGTCTTGTTTGTATAACATATTGTTAATGAGCTAAAAATACTTTTCTATTATATTATTTAATAAAAATTCTCAAGTTTGATTATAGCAGTTGGCATCCTGTTAGTATATATTTGATAACACTATTACTATACTTTTCTTGGGTATTGGTCTTGTTTGTATAGGATACTGTTATTAATTTCTAGCTTATTGTTTTTGTTAATTTCCTTTTGCCGATTATATTTGGTTTTGGAGGAGTTGCCTTTGGTAATTTGACATCCATTTTATAAAATACTATGTTTTATTGACTTTTATGTATTATAGATGGATCGAAGTTGGGTGTATGGCAAACGTGATTCTATTGAATTCATGAATGGAGTTAAGGAGTTTTGAGAATGTGCTTTAGAACATCAACAAGAATCTAAAAATGATGATTTTTATTGTCCTTGTAGAGATTGTCAAAATATCGACATCGTGAATAATATTAGGACTTTAAGAGACCATATAATGACCCGTGGCTTTAAGAAATAATATTATGTATGGGTCTGGCATGGGGAAAGTCCTGAATTGTGTCGCTATAATGTTGGACAAGCTGTGGAGGTGGAAAGTTCTTCTAGAATTAATGACCACTATGTTGAGAGAGGAAATGAGGAGGAGGAGGAGACGAGGGTGGAGATAGATAAGGAGGATGAAGAAGGGGAAGATAAGCGGGATGGAGAGGGTAGTGATGATGATGTTGATGGTGATCATATTAATTATGACGACAATGAGGAAGACGAGGAAGAAGAGGTTATACACGAAAACGATGATGATGACAATAACCTTGATGAAATGTTGGAAGGGGTGCAAGATGATTTGAGTGAAAGGCCTCGTTTATTCAAGAGGTTATCAGAAGCAACTAAAACACAATTGTATGATGGATGCACTAAGCATACACAACTTTCAGCTGTGATGGGACTATTTAACCTCAAATCAAAACATTGTTGGACAGATGTTAGTTTCACAGAGTTGTTAGAATTTTTGGAAAGCTTGTTGCCCGATGGTCATGTATTGCCGAAGTCAACTTATTATGCAAAGAAATTGATGTGCCCTTTAGGCCTAGATTATAGGAAGATAGATGCTTGTCCAAATGATTGTGTATTGTATCGAAATGAATATATGAATTTAGATGAATGTCCTCGTTGTGGTGAGTCCCGTTACAAGATTTCAAATGATTTCAAAAAAGGTCCATCTGTGAAGAATATGTGGTATCTTCCGGTAACACCGAGATTGAAGCGCTTGTTCTCCATAAAGAGTGATGCTGAGAGATTAAGATGGCATTGCGAGAAGAACAAGAAAGGAAAATTACTAAAGCATCCTTCTGATTCCCTTCAACGGAAAGAATTTGATACCAAGCACGAAGAATTTGGTAAAGAAGGAAGGAATGTGAGACTTGCACTTTTTACCGATGGAATGAGTCCGTTTGGTAATCTTAGTAGCTTACATAGCACTTGGCCAGTGTTTTTGGTAATTTACAATTTGCCTCCTTGGTTGTGCATGAAGCGCAAGTACATGATGTTGTCACTTTTGATATCAGGGCCGAAACAACCTAGAAATGATATAGATATTTACCTTTCACCTCTTGTTGAAGAATTGGTGAAGTTGTGGAATGAAGGTGTTTCGGTGTTTGATGCTTATGGTAATGAAACTTTTGTATTACGTGTCATAATTCTATAAAATCCATTTCTTGTTGTCATATTTCCCTTACAATTTTTTTATTGATTCATCTTGTTGTGTTGCTGCACATAAGAATTTTATCGTTTACATTGCAAACTCATATTGTATTGCATTGTACGTGTTAAAAGAAATGAGAAACAACAGAATCTGTGCAATATCAATAACATGTTCTGACCAACAACTGATATTTTTTTTACGTTTGACTCCTGTGTAAAAGCCTTTGTGTATGAAATTTTGCTTTGTTTCCTACACCATTCTTATGGTAACTGCTGCTGCACACTAAGAATCAGAACGGAACACATAATCTTTATTCACTAAGAAACTATTGCCAACCCAAATTTAATCTTGTGCAAGAATTGAATTTCTGTGAAAGTATTTGGATTGCATCTTGCTGTTTTTTGTTAGAAAACAGGAACGTACTATTTTGTTTTGATTGAAAACAGCTATTGTGCATAACATGTGTTTGTTGTGTGTCTTAGGTGATTCCGTTGACACATAATATAATTCTATTTACGGATGGATCGTGATGATGGTTTTGACGATGAGCTGCATTATAGTGATGAATTTGTGTCATATGGTTCTTCTGATGATGAAGACGAAGATGACCCTGCTTATGATGTGAATAGAGAAAGGGATAAAGGAGATTCTGAGGACATTGATGGAGAGGCTCATGAAAAACAACATGAGGGTCTAAGAAAGAATGCCATACTTGACATTGGGGTAGGAATCCAACAACATATGTCAACTGAAATATCTTCTAATACTAAAGGCAATCGCAACCGCATCTCACACAAGGGCAGGGGTCCAACAAAGGCTTTTAGAGTAAAGGAACCTACGTATCTTAAGTTTGACCATCTTCTACGTCCAACTGGTAGATGGCGCCATAAATATGGCCAATTTGTGGGATTCTCAATGTGCAAAGTCAATATAAACTGGGGATGGAAGACTGTTTCTAAGGGCTTGAAAGACGCTTTATGGCAAGATACTCGAGTAATTTTTTTTGTCACATAATAGTTCTATTCCTTTTGCTTTTAACTTAACATATTATTTATATGCTAATTTTTTTAATATTCCAGAATATGTTTCATATTCAAGACAATCATCTTTTAAAAAAGAATTTTTTATCATCTATTGGAATGAGATTTCGAGATTTCAAGGGAAAACTTGTTAGTGGTTGGATTTCCTATACAAGAAAGAGGACTAAATTCGAAGACAAAAAAGAGCCATGGGAAATATATAAGCATATTAAGTTTGAAGATTGGGAGCTTTTCAAGCAAAGGAAAACCACCAAGGAAGCTTTGGTACATACTTTTACCCTCTCCTTATGCGTCCTTGTTTATAATAGTAATTATTTCTGAAGGATTGTTAATATTTAAAGCATATTAATATATTATATTCCATATTTATATTGTCGTAGACTATCCGTGAGAGGGCTATGAAATGTGCAAAGATGAACGATCATTTTCATCGAATGGGCCAAATGAACTATGAGGATAGTAGAAGAATTTGGGTAGCTGAAGGATTCTATCCATCCGCTATAACATCTTCATCGGAATCTTCCTCTGCAGTTTCCTCTACAATTGAGATTAATCGAGGTGATGATTGGTATTGTTCCATGCACAAAAAAGACAAAAGAACAGGTGTAAGATCAATACCTAGTGAAAAAACAAAGTCTGTTGCCACTAAATATGTGAGTATTATAAAATTTCTTGTGTCTAATGTAGGTAGGAACCTAGATGAAAAAAATTTCTTTCCATTGTTTATTGTCTAGCTTGAATTTAATGATAAGGAGATCCAAGGTACATTCAAACCTAATAAAAACAAAGATGCATTGTATATGGCTTTCGGGGAGAAGTTAGATCGTCCTGGTCGTGCATTCGGGTATGGAGGTGTTAATATAGGAATAAGAAAGGCTTTTGGATATAATCCTAAAATCGTATCCGAATTTGGACTCCATGGAAGGGACACTACATTTGAAGATCAAGAGGCGTTGAAAGCGCAAATTCGAGATGAGTTAAGAGAAGAGTTTAATGCTACTCTAAAGGAAAAATTGACATCTATACTACACAATATGGGCATAACTAATTTGAGGATGCTCAATGATCCATCGACTCCTCCTCACATTGTTAACTCTAATCACTCAAATTCTTCAAGTGCCCAGTTCATGGTAAGTGCATGTCTATACCATTGATCTTATAAATCTGATTTGAGTTAACTATCAATTCTCATTATAACAATATTTGAATGTATTATGTTTAGGTGAACAATGAAGTTAACAAAGAAAATGATGAAATGTCACGCATTGAGCCTTCCACAAAAGACTCCACCTCTCAAAGAAGTCCCATGTGTGTTGAGTCGCTAGTGCCCTTCCTAAGTGTTGAATGCCAATGGCTTCTCACTAATGTCAAGGAACTTCCCACTGGCAAAACAGTAGATGTCCTCTTTGAAGCTAGTATATTTCGATACACCGAGGATAGAAATATTCGGGTTAACAAGAAAGACATCAAGCAATTCTTGGAGTCAAAAAAATTAAACATATCCATAATTATGGTCTTGAGTCTTTGTGAGGTAGGTCTTGAGTCTTTATACAAATTTTATTCTTGTTGGTAAATGAGTAGATTGTCAAAATATTCTCGTGATCTTATTACTACAATGATTGAAATCACATAACTTAAATTCTTATGCGTTTACAATATCCAGGTCACTTGTTGATGACATCTTATCATTCACTTTTATTTCAAAGATTGGTTGGCTATGTCCAGAGTGCACTTCAGATACTAGAATCAATATCAGTCTTAATGAAGTGAAGGACTATGTCTTTCGTGTGTTTGAAGAATCGGTGAAGGCTGGAGAAAACTTTATATTGGCTCCAATTATCGAAAAGTAGGTAAAATATTTCTTTATCTTCTCGAATGTTATAATGTATCAAATCATTTATAAACTTTGTTTTTCTGCAATATCAGTGATCACTGGATACTTCTAGCTATAAGCGTTACAAAAGGCATTGTCTACCACTTTGATTCCATCTCTTTAACTGGTCGAATGTTGAAGATGAAATTAATAATAAATAGGTAACATGTCTAACTATTGTTATCTTATTCCTTTGATATCATTAAATAGTTGAATTCTTCCTTTTATGTGTTAAGTTAGCTAAGAAGGTATAAAATAAGTGGTGGTGAAATGCATAGAGACAAGTCAATGTGGAAAGACATGAAGGTTTGTTAGTTTTGATGAACTTTTTCTTATTAAGTATATGTGCTTGTTTTTTATTAATTTCATTTAACATGTAGTGTGCTCGACAACCCGGGAGCGTAGAGTGTGGTTTCTATATCATGAAGTACATGCAGTACATTATTTCCAACTGCATTTCTATAGACGACATAGACAAGGTAGTGCCTCACTGATTATTACATGTAGTTTGACATTGCTATACTCAATATAGTACAATTAATTCTTATTTGTTATACTAGATCAATAATGCACCAAGACTGGAAGCATATACAAACTATGAGATTGATGAAGTGCGGAACAAGTGGGTTAAGTACCTCACTGATTATTACATGTGAGATGGTGTGGAAGCTGATAGATGATGACTTTTGTAATCACAGTGAAAGTATAATGAATTATCGAAGATGAATTGTGTTTTTGTACATAAACACGTTGTCAATTATATATAAATGAGTTTGTTTGTAGATTTTGTATACTTATTTTAACATTTAGTGTGGTTGTTGCTTAATTAAATATTTGATGCTAGTCTTTCAGTTATTCAACCACGGGATTAGGACTGTTATTGCTTTTTGCTGTGGTAGTATAAGGAAAAAAGATCATTATTTGCTGTTGTTTATAACTTACAGAAAACACATCTATTAGTTTATAAGTATTTGCTATGATTTTTTTAAAAAGTAGCAAATAAGCAATTTTTATTTGCCGTGTTTCTTTAAATAACAGCAAATGTTTTTGGTTATTTGCCGCCCCTTCATTTGCCGCAATTCCAAAATAACCAGCAAATAAGCTTATTTCTACAGCAGCAAATAACATTAATTGTACTAGTGAATATTCCCTTTGTTTTTAAATGTTTTTCCTGTTTAGAACACTTTAAGAAGGGTGATATTTGATTGAAGTTATTTTAGACATATATAGAAAATTAAATATATAAATTGATCTCGTTAGTTTAATTTTAAAGTATATTCTTTTATTATATATTTTTTTACAATTTTTTATAAAACGTATTTAGAGATATTGGGATCAAATTTTTTTAAGAAGATAAATGAGAAGAACAAAAAGATGAAATGAGTATTTTGCTAAAATTAAAAGCATAACAAAGTGTTTATTCTCAAATTAGTTTTATTAGTATGAGAAAAGATAGTTTAATCCTAGACAAGTAGTGCATACTAATGATATTAGATATTTTCAATGTTTGTTATATAACTAACTTAAGGGTTGCGTTAAAATATAATTTATAAATTAATTAATAAATTTTGTTTACCTTGGTTGAGGAAAGATCTTTGGACTATGTTCAAGGTAGAAAGGAACGATCTCTTTGGCGGCATATAGTGGCCGATTCCGTTCATTTGGGGCGGTCAACATGGCGGCAATGAGGCCTCCGGTACTCGTCCCCGAAATGACATCAAAATAATCAGCCAACCTTGCTTCCTCACCATCTAATTTCTGTTGTATAGTTACTATTAAATCATGTGATATAATATATAGTAAAACATACATTAACATAATAACTAATTAAGTATTATAATTATTAACTTTAATTACATACCTGGAGTTGTTTTTCAAGAAAATCAAGTATGACTGCTGGGATTATTCCTCTAACGCCTCCACCATCTATACTTAGAATTGTTATAAGATTACCTCTATTTGGAGGTCTAGGGCTTATAGGGTTGCTCAAACTTTTTTCCATTTTGATGGGATATATATTAATGTGTTTTTTCAAGTATTGGAAGAAAGTGATTATAAGAGATGTATCTAAATTATTTTTATGTATACAAGTATATAGATGCTGTAACTTAAATATATGCTTATAACATTAATTAAGTTCAAAAAATTGCCAAGTATCCATAAAAAATTTGATTGCTTGGTTGTACAAGCTTTGTATAGGTAATGATAATGGTAGGAATGTAATGTATATTCTTATCTTCTTCGATTTTACTACGTTGTTAATTAATAGGGTGCTATTTATTTATTTGATTATTATCAGGAGAATACAAATATAAGTGAATGACAACAATGCGAGAGTGAGATAAAGAGAGAGAATTTTGTTTACAAATGCTGATTAATAACTAAAAAACGAATGGAGCATAACGAATTCAACAAAAACAAATAGAAAATGTAGTAGACGATGAGAAATCGAGTAAAATTTAAATTTTTTTAAACTATTTTTTTTAAAATAAAATTTTGGACTACTTAATATTAGTTAATTTATTCTTTTTAAATGATAATAATATAGTAAAATTGATATTAAAAATTCAACATTTCACCCTTTTGTTGTGAATAACCCCTTCTTTTGATTATTTTTTAATAATCTAACATTCGTCATACATTCGCTCACAACATATCATATTATTAATATTAGGTAATAATAGGGTATATATGCTAGCAAATTAAATTAAACGTTTGATTATTCACAACAAAGTAGGGGAAAAGATTGTATTATTAGAAAATAATTTTAAAATGGAATTATTCAAAAAAATAAGCAAAATATTGAATTATTAATGTCAATTTTCTTAATAATATCTGGACATTTATCTACTTGATGTGAATAATATATTTTTATTTCACTACAAAAAAATTGATGGTTCCTTTGCTTTCAAGAAATTGAATTGACTACTTGGTTAATCCAAGATGTATTACATGATGAAATTAGACTTGTTCTGAGTGCTTACTTTGATTTAAACACGTTCAACCACGTCTTTAACAAATTTAATGTATATTATAATCACTTTAACAACATCCTAAGAATGTTTCGTGATCAACTAAGCAAAAACAAAACTTAACGGATGTCTCCAATCAGCAAGGAATCAAGGAATTGTGCTCACAAAAACTAGCTAAGATCAAATCAATCGGTATAAATTAATACTAATGTAACCTTCATTGTTCTTAAAAAGTCTAATTAACATAGCTTATTAACATTTGGGATTTTTAAAAGATTATTTTGAATTAGTCAAGAATTAAGATTATTAGGAGCGATTTATTTATGATTTGTGATGGATTAGAATATATATTATTTTCCTAACCTTAAAATATACTCACCAGGTCGCACTACAACATAATTTGCTTTTAGTAGGATATTTAGCGACATTTAATTTAAATGTCGCTATTTCTAATTTCTTACAGTATATAGAGGATTTTGTGACATTTATTAGACCCTTTAACAGCATATTAAAAAGTCACACTAAAGCTTTTAGCGACATAGGATCTAGTGACATTTCTCACAAATGCCACTAAAGACCAAATTAAATGTCGCTAAATCACTTTATAGTGGCACTTAAAATAAAAATCAATAATTATTACACTAAAAATATGAATTAGTAGCATTTTTTTAATGTCATTAAATCTAATGTCGCAAAAAATAAATTTGTTGTAGTGTTGTCTCAAAACTAGCATGTTGCATATGAGACGACCGATATGACCACATACTACTTTAAAGCACTCACATGCAGCTAACTATTCCTCACCTCTAACTTAAAAATGATCACATACAACTAACAGATAAAAATTGATCACATACATCATAAAACGAGTCATATACATCTTTAAATAAAAATTGAACACTTTTTACAGTTTTCACAACACATATTTGATAGATGTAACAAATTTTTTAAAATCAAAGGCAACACTTTAAATAAAAAGGAAACATTTTTAAATAACAAAAGCAAAACTTTTTTTATTCCTATAAAATAATAGCAACACTTTCGGTATTAATTACAACACTTTTTTTATTTGTCAACAAAAAGTATGCAACATTTTTATCGATTATTGTATCATTTTTCCGTTTTCCCACCAAAACTTATGCAAAACTTTTACTAATAATTGCAACATTTTGAATTTTTCCCACCAAAATATATGCAACATCTTTTTGTAGCAATTGCAACATTTTCTTGTTTTTCCAATTTAATAAAACAACATACTAATGCAACACTTTCACCAACTATTATAGCATCACTTTGCAATATTTTCATGATTAATCATTATAATAAGACGACTAATCCAACACTGCGATTTCATAAATACAATGATGCCAAAATAATATAAATATATAATCTCTATAAAATCATAGTAGTTGTGATCAATACATCGCAACAAAAAGTTCAACAAAACTATATATTACTTTAATTGATGGTTTTAAATTGTCTAAATACATATAAAACTATTAGCAATATAACATGTAGTGTGTTATCTATAAAACAATACAATGCCAACATTTTTGAAGTTGGCCATCATTTCATTTTATGCTAAGATTATATAAGCAATTAGGAACATCATAAAAAGCAAAGGAGTGCACACACATATATGTAACACCGAATTTCCTCCCTTCCTTCACGATTTTAATTGTGAAGGAATTGAGGAAATTTAGGTGTTACAATATATATACAATAATTTACATTAATTTTGACACTAACCATACAAATTACTCAAATGGAATCATATAATACTAATATTAATCAAGAATTTAATTTAAAAAATTTTGAAAATAAAAAAAATCTTTTCTCTGCTTTGTAATACTATTTTCATTGTTATTCCCACCAAGACAACATCTAAGGACACAAGAAAACTTACTTGAATTTAACTTTTTCATAGTCATAAACCACAATGGTCCTATATATTTCTGTTTTTTATTTGTTTGAAGGAGTAAAAAAGTGAATAGGAATATTTATAAAGATAAATGATCATTGATATTAAATCTGCAGAGATGTTTACCAATCGACTAAGTACATGATTCCCTTGAATGACCCAATGGCATTTAGATGATCTTCAACTACATCAACGAAGACCAATACTTGTCAAAAGACAATTTAAAGGGAAGATTCAAGCACAATTAGCATGACGATCATTCATTAAAAATCAATCTTAAAGTTAAGTTGTCTCAATTAACATGGTGTTACTAAAAAGACTAAATCTTATTTAACATTATTATAAGTAAGAAAAACAAGCCAAGCAGTATAGAATATGGGGTAAAAGTTAAACCAATAATATTCAAATCCAAAAGCTTCTATTAAAATTAGTCCTTACAAGTGAAATCAAATGCTCAAACCCATTAAATGTTAGCATAAACCTATCAAATGTAGTTTGTCATAATCTTCAATTACCAAACTTCATGTAAAAAATTAGCTAGGATCAACTATTAATCAAACAAAACCATTCAATCAAAATTCATAGCCATTAACAAGTCTGCTCAAATAAGGTACAAAAACTTTTCAAATATTTCAAAATTTATCGATCTACTTGGTCAGAGTCTCAAATTACCCAACTTTAATCCAAATATAATTGGGTTGATTCAATTATTATACAAAAGCACCCAAAATCATCAAATATTTTCATTATCCCATAAAATTTACTTGATAAAAGTATCAAATTACCAAACTTTATACAAAAACATAAGTGGGTTTGGGTTTATTCTATTATTATTTGAAAACTCCAAAGTAATCAAAATTTCCCTAAACCCATCAATTTTTTTGTAAACCCATTAGATTTATTTAGCTAAAGTCTCAAAGTATCCCAACCTTAATAAAAAAATATATTTGAGTTCATTCAATTATTATAAGAAAGCTTCCAATAATAATCAAAGTTTTCAATAGCCAATCAAATTTTCCATTCAACCATTAAACTCTCCATAAACCCATCACATTTACTAGATTAAAGTCTCAAATGACCCAATTTAATACAGAAACACAACTGGGTTTATCATGCATTAAAAAAAGCTAATCAAGATCATCAAAAAACATAAAAAATGAAAATTCTTTTACAAATGATCATTCTTTAACAATACAACTCCTAGTTGTTACTTGAATTGTCTTTGACCTATAAATATCGTTGAGGTTCGGTGTGACTTTGAGTCCACCAATTTGTGTAGATGATGATTGATGATGTATGTGTGTGTATGATGTGTGCCTCTATGCTTGAATGAGGATTGAGGATACATCACATGAGTATAATGCAAGACAGCAACAATTCACGCACATCAAGAGGTCCCTGATGCTTCGCTCGAGCAACAAGATGATGCTCGAACCGAGTCACATTGGCTCGACCATTCCAGAAGCTTTCTAAAATGTTGCTCGACCTGTCTTGAAGTCGCTCGACCAGCCCCTGATCTATTCGACAGGTCGAGCGACGCGCAGCCATTGCCCTGTTTCGTTTAGCGATAAATCCTACGGCTTATATTTTGGCTTGGGCCCATTCCCAATCATTAGCATATGAACACACATGTATAAATAGACTCTCATACACTCATTTCTAGAAGGATTCTTAACCCTAAGCCTAAACACAAACCCTACTCTTTCTCTTTTCTTCTTCTCCAAGTGTAATACTCCATTGTAAGAGTTCTCTTGAACTCCATTGATTTTCACATAATACAAGCAAGCTAACCACCACCGGAGGACGTAGGCCACACTGGGTGAACCTCGTAAATCTTGTGTGTTTTTTTATTGCTTTCTTATTGCTTCTCATTGCTTATTTTAAAGTATTTGTTTACTAGTTGCATATAACACCCTTACCAAAGGTCTTGGGTGTTTCTTAGAAATAAAGTTAGAGAGTTTAGGCCCTATTGTGTTTGTTCTTTCAATTGGTATCAGATCTTAATGCTTTAGTTGGTGTTTAGGAGTGTTCAAGAGTGCAAAACTTGTAGAAACATGTCTTCAATGAAACTAGATATTGAGAAGTTTGATAGGAATTTAAATTTTGGCTTGTAGCAAGTCAAAATAAAGGCTATCTTTATACAAAATGGGGTGCACAAGGCTCTTGAAGGTGAAGATAAGAAACTCATTAGAGTGAGTGAAGCAAAATGGGAAGAGGTTGATGCTAAGGCTTTATTGGCTATCCAACTATGTCTCTCAAATGAAGGTTTGAGAGAAGTTGTGGAGGATACCACCTCAAAGGGGATATGGGAGAAGTTGGAGTCTCATTACATGACAAAGAGTGTGACCAACCGGCTACTCTTGAAGAGTAGACTCTACGATCTTCGATTGGAGGAAGGTAAACCACTTAAACCTCACCTTGATGAATTTTATTCCATTGTTATGGATTTGCAAAACATACATGTAAAACTTGATGATGAGGATTTGGCTATTTACTTGTTGTGTTCATTACCACCCTCTTACAAGCATTTTAGGGAGACCTTGTTCTATGGTAGAGACAATTTGAGTAATGATGATGTTAAGAATGCTTTGACCCAAAGGGATTTGATTAATACCCAATTGTCAAGTAAGTCATCTAGTACTTTAAATGATGGTTTCTATGTGAGGGGTAGAGCTAGTGATAAGGGTTCTACTTATGGCAGTGGTTGCAAGGGTAAGAGTAGGTCAAAGTCTAGAGGTTCTAACAAGAACAAGACTTGCAACTATTGTACACTCAAGGGACACATCAAGAAAGATTATTGAAAGTGGAAAAGAAGCATTCCAATGATGAGGAGAGGTCTAAGGATGGTTCTAGTAGTGCTGAGGCTAGCTATGCTAATGATAGCGATGATGGTGGCATTTTGGTGGCCACTCATGAGTAGACCTGTGCAACGGGCCGAATACGGGTCTGGTCGGGCTCAACTTAAAATGGGCGGGGTCGGGCCGGATCTTGAAAAACAAGAAACGGGCTTTAAATGGGTCGGGATTGATGGCCCACCCCGACCCGGCCAGACCCATTTATCTTAAATCTTTAAATTTTGTTACATGTAACGATACTTATTTGGAAAAAATCAAATCCAATACTCTTTAAAGCAGTAATTCCATAGTTGTGCTAAGGAAATCAAAATGAAGAAATGACAAAAATCTTTGAAACTGGAATGATTACTATAACAAATTGTGGCACAAAAATGTTTCAAATCCAAAACTATTTAAGAGAAGTGAAAACGAGTATTGATAATAATAGTTATATGAAAATGATTACTATAACAAATTGGGGATGAATCTTTCATGTATATATACAGTAAAAACGAAAATGATATATTATTGGTAAAATACTAGTAAAAAAAAATAACAAGGCCAGTTTAGGACCCGTTTTAAGCCCACACCGTATATAGTAGAAGTTGGCCCTTTAAAAGTTCGGCGCATTTAAGGCCCGACCCATTAAAAACCCGTCTAATTAAGGGTCGGGCTCGGAGGCCCGATAGGCCCCCGACCCATTGCACACCTCTACTCATGAGTATAAGGGTGAGAATGAATGGATTCTAGATTTCGGGTGTTCTTTCCATATGACACCTAACAAAGACTTGTTCACTACCTGTGACAAGGTAGATGGAGGTAATGTAACAATGGGTAACAATGCTACTTGCAAAGTTGTAGGTGTTGGGAGTGTCCAAATGAAAATATTTGATGGTATGGTGAGAACTTTGTCCGATGTTAGGCATGTATCGGGGTTGACGAAGGATTTGATTTCTTTGGGTACTTTTGACAAGAATGGCTGTAGGATATCTTGTAAAGGTGGAGTGATGAAAGTCATTAGGGGGTCACTAGTTGTGATAAGGGGAAGATAAACGGGAGTTTGTATGCTCTAGAGGGTTCTACTATCTTCGGCTTTGTGAATGTCTCCACATGTATCATGTCCGATGAAGAGACCAAACTATGTCACTTGAGGTTGGGTCATATGAGTGAGAGAGGTATGCATGAGTTGAGCAAGCAAGGCTTGTTTGGAGGTAAGAAGCTTGGGAATCTTGGCATTTGTGAACATTGTGTATGGTAAGCACAAGAGAGTGAGTTTCATGCCGACTATCCACAACACCAAGGGATCCTTGCTTATATACATTTCGATCTATGGGGGCCTTCTAGGAAGACTTCACTTGGTGGGTGTAACTATTTGCTTACTCTTATCGATGTTTACTCAAGGAAGGTTTAGTGCTACTTTATCAAGCATAAAGATGACGTACTTGATGTCTTTGTTGATTGGAAGACCATGATTGAAAAGAAAACCGAGAAGAGCATCGACATTGAGGACGGATACTTGTCTTGAGTTTGTAGACAAGAGGTTTCTTCAATATTGCACTAAGGAGGGTATTGTGAGGCATAGAACATGCGTTGGAAGGCCTCAACAAAATGGTGTAGCGGAGAGGATGAACAAGATATTGTTGGAGAGAGCTAGAAGTATGATCGCTGAAGCCAAGGTGAGCAAGAGGTTTTGGGCCAAGGCCGTGTCTATGACATGCTACTTGTTGAACCGCTTTTCACACACCGCTTTGAACTTCAAGTCCCCACAAGAGGTATCGTATAATTCACCGGTTGACTATTTGTAAAATCCCGAAAAAACTCGGATCGTTATAAAAGAGAAAACGACTTTTTGAAGAAACTAAATATAGTCCGAGTCAAACCAAGATATTAGAAAGATAGTTTAAAACGAATTTGCAACCAAACAAAGCTTGCGGATCGTGTTGTATTAGAGTTATTATAAACTACTAGTCATTAAGGAAATCTTAGCAGCGGATAAGATTGTAAAGTCAAGTCTATTTATTACAACTTGAGAACGTAATCGCCTCATAACAACCAAATATTCTTAACGTAAATTAAAGTTCATATCGAGACTTCTGTAGCCTAACGGTTTATTTGTCCATAAGAAAATCCTCACTCCCCATACCTGCAACTTAACTTACTACTAGTCATTACCCAGAAAGGAAACAACATCATCGTAGGATTGTTAAGACCAAAAGTACACGTCAGCAAAACGTCGAATATCATTTAATTAAGTACAACAAAAGAAAGATTTAATAACTGTCGGTTTTCGATATACGTTTGGATCACGCTAATAAATTATAATCAGTTTCATGTAAATGTTAATCAGCCCTACTGCAGTACTTTTCCAGCCATACTGCCGGTTCAACTCCAATCTCCATAAGTAAGACAATACATTAGGGGGAGCTAACCCTTAAGCAGGTCTCTACCATAGACACTCGCCTTACTTCGGTGCCTATGGTTAAGTATGCATACCCCCCCGGTGGCTCATAATGCCCCCATATACCGCGAGTAATTCTTTCCACCAATTGACGTCATACTACGTCCACTTTAAAGTTAGTGAGGTCAATAATACCTCTACTTATCAAAATAATGTATCGAAATTCTTTATTCGGAAAACATAACATCATTCGCACTATATATCCATACATTACTTTTTTTTATCATTAATATATGGTACATATTACATAATGCAAAACTTCGCTGCGTGTACGTACCTTAGACAAGACAAGTCAAATCTCAAGCGCACAAATCAATTCCCTGTCACGAATCGACTTCCTACAAAGTTCAATCGTACACGGGAATAAGCACACATTCACATTTTCTCAACTCACAATCATAATACATATATACAACTAACACCAAACCACTATTCCACACACATCATGATCATCCAACACATTATCATAACATGGCAAACACACAAAGAAGACAACATATCTGTCCATAAACCCAAGATAACACTGTCAAACTGAAAATGAACTTCACCGTTGCGTCTGGTAGGCGTCAAAACCCCCACGTACCAATTTTCATGATTTATAACATAGTATAAGTATTTTTAACCTATTTTTAAAGTCAAAAATACTCCAAAATACCCCTTTTTTTTTCACCAACGGGATTTGTCATATTTCATCACAAAATAAAATTTTTAATTCTTTATCTCCAATTAAATCTAAATGATCATATTTACATAATTTTCATGACCATCTATGAAATTAATTTCATCCTTCAACAATAATAATAATAATTATTACTCCCTCCTATTTAGCTTAGGTGTCCCATTTCCATTTTGGGTCAAGTCACACTAAATGTCGCATTTCCTTTTTTAGTATGATTTTTTTACCCTTATGCCCTTATAAGTTCTTCCTATTTACAATTATAAACTCAATAACCCTCACTAATTTACCCATCATATAATTAATCAACATATCCTTAAACTAATTAATACTCCCTCATTTCCCTTCCTTTTATTTACCCACCCTACCCAATTTGTCTGCTTTGAAAACCCTAGATCTACTCCTTCTTCATCTTCTTCATCTTCGACCTGTTCTTCAACCTGTTCTTCTCCTTCTTCTGTATTTTCTCATGGAAAATCCTAACTCACCCCATAAGAAATCCCCCCCCGAAGAACCCTAACTCGCCCTTGAAGTCTCCCCTGAAAACTTAGAACCCTAATTTTGGGTTGATGCTTCACGATCTTCCTTTGCCTCCATATCTGTAATCCTTTGATAACCCTATATCTGGGTTTTGTTTTCTTCCTCTTCTTTAATTTCTTTCGTGTTCTTCTCATGTCAAACTCTAGTTCTTCTCAAACGCCATTAACCTCACCCTTGAAGAACCCTAAATCGACAATCAACTCACCCATGAAAAATCCTAACTCGCCTACTTTTTTACATTTGAGAATCCCCAAATTCCCTTACAAATCGCCTTCTAAGATTGAGTTTAAGAGGTTTGATGATGGAAACCCTAGATCTGGACTTAAATTGTATGAGGATTTAAATTTGAAGCTTGTTGTTGTGTTTGTGAATGGTGTGTTTGTCAGATTTGCACTTGTTGTTCATCTCTTGCTGGTTGTGTGCTGTGGTTGAGTATCCTCTGTTGCATACAAAAGTTTTTTTTACTTTGCTGCTCTAAAAAAATTTAGTTCTTAGATTTGGTTCTTAGATTTTACTTTGAGTATCCTCTGTTGTATACAAACATTTTGACTTTTGATGTTAAAAAAATTTAGTTCTTAGTTTTGGTTACAAAGTGCTTGAAATTGGTGGGAATCATTAACTCATTAGTCTCTACAATTAAAAACCCATAATAACACACTCTCTCCTATCCTTAGGGTCCCATTTTGACTCTCCTTAAAATCCATGAAAAGTCAAATGAGAATCTTATGGTGAATAGGAGGGAATATTTTTTTTCTTTTACACAAATATACATATATATTTAAAATTTTTCTAGCAACATTACAACTTCTTATCATTTCAAATAATAAAAATATATTTCTTACACCACACACCTGTTTTTATGAGCATATAATTCCTTTATTCATACTTCAAATTCAACCATCAAACAAAACTTCTCACATACATATATACATATCTCCAAAATCCTAAACACCACACATTAATTTACATAGAAAAAAAAAATACATCACAACCTCACACATAAATTTTAAATCATGAATTAATCATAAATTACAAAATAACACACATAATTATCATAGAAATTTAAATTAAAACTTAAAAATAAAGTTTGATTAAGATTTTACTCACAATTTGCCAAATAACAAAATACCAATTGATGAAGGTTGATGATTTTAGGAGTGTGGAAGGGAAGAATGGTTTATGTGAGGTTTCTTACAATTTTTGAAATGGAGAAATTCTAAGTAAAAAAGCTTAAGGATTTAATTTGAATTAATATTGAGATAATTGCCAAACCCTTAGTTTCCAAATGGGAGTTAGAAAACTCCACAACATCCTCCATAGGGCCGGCCAAGTCTCCTTAATTTCCCTCTTTTATTTTTTTTAGTTTTTAAAATTTAAAATAAAGAAATGGGTTAAATGTTTTTGGGCCCGAAACAATCTAAATTGTTAAAAAGGACTGAAATTTCATGGTCAAGCCTAAATTAAATAAATAAAAACATTATTTATATAAAATAATATTACTAGTAAATAATTAAATATATCGGGAAAATATCGGGGTGTTACAGACTACTCCCTTAAAAAGGTTTTGACCCCAAAACCACAACTTACAAACACAAAACAACGCCACACACAAACCACAAAACAAACACATAACAAAAAGAAACTAGGTCAAAATAACTTAACGCGCGAAAAACCTATCGCCTTCTACCCCTCTTAGAAAGTTACATTCCCATAACTCACTAACCTGAGAGAAAAGGTGCGGATACTTCTCTCGCATGGAAGCTTCTGTTTCCCAAGTTGCCTCTTGTGATTGATGATTTGACCATAGAACCTTAACCATTTCAACATCCTTCCGACGAGTACTACGAACCTTTTTATCTAAAATCTGAACAGGTTACTCCTCATAGGTTAAGCTCTCATCAAGTTCCAACGACTCTGGATCTAAAACATGCGAAGAAGCCGCAACATAACGTTTTAACTGGGAGATATGAAAAACGTCGTGTAACTTACTCAGGGCATTAGGCAACGCTAACCTGTAAGCTAACTTTCCTACCTTCTACAAAATATCATAGGGACCAATGAAACGTGGGCTTAAATTCCCACGAGCACCAAAACGAACCACACCCTTCATTGGAGACACACGGAGTAGGACCTTGTCGCCTACTGCATACTCATCAGGCCGACGACGAAGATCGGCGTATGATTTCTGTCTATCTTGGGTTGCCTTCATTTTCATGCGAATTAGCTTGACTTGTTCAGTCATCAGAACAAGCATATCCGGTCCTAAGGTGACAGACTCTGTAAAATCATCCCAAGAAACAGGACTGCGACACTTACGACCGTATAGTGCTTCAAACGGAGCCATTTGAATTGTTGCATGGCAGCTGTTATCAAAGTTGTTAAAATCGCGATTCTACTTAGAATCGTTTGGAGAGGTAGAATCGAAGCGTAGAATCGTACAATTCTACAAATAAACTTAAATATATATAACATATCTAGTTTCTTATCATTATTGTCAAATTTAAAAGTTTAAATAAATGAATTAAACTTTATTTGACTTTATTTTTAAGAACATAATGAAAACTTTTTAATAATTAGTTTAAAATCTTCATACCGATTAAGAAATTTGTTCGTTAAAAGTTTTCATGATGAAAAATTTGAAATTTATGTGTATATGTGAAAGAGATTAGTAAAAGATGGTACATAAGAAAAATTAAAAATAATTCATATTAAATTAGTAGAATCGGATCGTTAAATCGTATAATCGTAGAATCGTGTTATGATTCTACCTCTAAAATTTTTATTCCAACTAGAATCGTAAGATTCTACAACTTTAAGATTCTACCTGCGATTCAAATCGATCGCTTGTTTATGAATTGTAAAATCGTAGAATCGTAGATCAGAATCGCGATTTTAACAACCATGGCTGTTATTATAGGAGAACTCCACCAGATCCAAATGTTTATCCCATGAACCCTGCCATTCCATGGCTATCGCTCTCAACATGTCCTCCAGTACCTGATTAACACATTCAATTTGACCATCAGTCATAGGGTGAAAAGACGTACTATAGAGAAGAGTGGTTCCCAAAGCCTGCTGTAACGATTTCAAGAAATGTGACAAGTATCGAGTATCCTGATCAGAAACAATAGTACTTGGTATCCCGTGATATCGAACCAAGTATTTAATGTAAGCACGAGCAAGTTGTTCCATATCCCACTTACAATTTATTGGAATAAACCTTGCAGACTTAGTAAGCCTATCCACAATAACCCAAAGAGTATCATTACCAGCCTTAGATCGTGGCAGACCTAAAACGAAATCCACAGAAATGTCATCCCACTTCCATACCGGAACTTCCAAAGGTTGTTAGTAACCCAGCTGGCCTTCGATGCTTGCTCTTAACCTTTTGCCACGTTAAACACTTGGAAACAAATTCTGCAATATTCTTTTTCATACCCGACCACCAAAACATGCCCTTTAAATCTTGGTACATCTTGTCCCTACAAGGGTGAACAGAGTACCTAGAGTTACGCGCCTCATTCAACAAGTTGTCCTTTAAAGAGTCGCATCCATCCGGTAAACACCATCGTCCTTTAAAACGAAGGCTACCATCCTCATGAATTGTAAAACCTTCAGCTTTACCTTCACTGACCTGCTCACGAAGCTTAACAAGCTTGGGGTCGTTCAATTGCCTAGCCATAATTTCCTCAAAGAACGTAGGTCGAATGGACAGAGCTCCCAACTTAGCCTCTAACTCCCCTTCTTTGATTATCTCCAAATTCATTCTCTCAAACTCCTTACTTAACTCCTCAAGAGTTATCAATGTTGCAACCGAGTGTTTCGATTTCCTACTCAAGGCATCAACGACCACATTTGCGCGACCCTCGTGATAAGAAATCTCCAAATCGTAATCACTGATAAATTCCAACCAACGCCGTTGACGCAAATTCAATTCGGGTTGAGAGAACAAAATTGTAAGCTTTGATGGTCTGTAAAGACCTTACATTTCACACCGTACAAATAATGACGCTAGATCTTCAACACAAATTCCACATCCGCTAGCTCTAAGTCATGGGTTGGATAGTTGACTTCGTGAGTCTTCAATTGTCGCGAAGCATAAGCTACTACCTTTCTGTCTTGCATCAGGACACAACCAAAACCATGTTTGGAAGCATCACTATAAACAGAATACTCTAAAGAAGGATCAGATAGGGTCAATACCGGAGTAGTAGTTAACTTCTCCTTCAATAACTGAACGACTCTCTCACAGTCCTCGGCCCACTCAAACTTCTTCTCTTTCTTCATCAAGGATGTAAGCGGACGAGCAACACGAGAAAAATCCTTCACAAAACGACGATAATACCCTGCTAAACCAAAGAAACTCCTAATTTCCGTAACATTTCGAGGTGTAGACAATTCTCGGACAGCCTTTACCTTTGCCTAATCGGCGGAAATTCCATCCTTAGAAACAAGATGACCTAGAAAAGCCACCTGTTCTAACCAAAACTCACACTTCGAAAACTTAGCATACAACTGATTCTCTCGTATAATCTGCAAGACTAACCTTAAATGTTCTCGATGTTCTTCTGGCTCCTTGAGTATACCAAAATATCATCAGGCAACACCACCACACACTTATCGAGATACGCATTAAAAACCCGATTCATCAACCCCATAAATGTTGTAGGTGCGTTGGTCAACCCAAAAGGCATCACGGTGAATTCGAACATGAAGGAAAGCATGAAGGAAAGCATTGGGCAAGAAGGAAAGCAACAATAATGAAATCCAAAGCAAGAAATCTATCTATCAACTACACTAGAAGGCAATAAAGAAAGCAAGAACAAGATTGAGATGCAAATAAACAAGATTCAAAGCAATAATCAAAGCATAAAAAAAGAAAGCATTAAAATGACATAAATGAAAGATAAACTAATTAAGAAAGCAATAAAGAAAGAAGACTTACATAAACTTAAGGGAAATGAAAGATTAGAATGCTTGAAATGTAAAGGAGAAAGCTTTAAATCTATTCTAGGGCAAAAGAAAGTAAAGAGAAAGCCTAAATTTGATGTTCTAAGATGAGAGGGTTCTCTCTATCAAGACATGAGGGTTACATTCAGATAAATGGGTATTTATAGCCTAAAAGAGTCGTGCCCTAAAAGCCCAAAAACATCCACGTGTTTTAATCAATCGAAGAAAAGCGCAACGCGAAGAAAACAAGCCATTCGTCCAAAGCTGTCAGACCATTCGCCCGAATGGCAGGGATTCGCCTGAATGTGGCTTTCCCTTCGGTATTTCCAGTAGCGGCTTGGTATTTGGGTCTCAGTCACATTCGACCGAATGTGGCATATGCATTCGCCTGAAGGCCCAGCTTTGCCCGAATGAGGCTAGCTTCGGGGTTTCCAGTAGCTTTTAGGATTCAATCTTGTGAGTTGCCCAGCCATTCGCCCGATGGGTTGTTGAATTCGCCCGAATGGGGTCTTTTTGGCGTTCTTCCGGCTTTAACCAAGTGGCAAACGACTTCCGGCCTTCGCGATAACTTCGGGGATGACCCAGAACACTTATGAGTGCCTTGAAACACGTGTCTCCTCTTCGACTTTGATGTCTAAGCCTCGAACTCGATCCATTTCACCTTGAAACCTCCGAAAACACCTAAAATAACCTCCAAACACCGCAGAGACAAGAACAAGGTAAAATCGAGTGTAAAACGCATAAAAGCAATGTAAAACATCAAGACTCGACACCAAAATGGGGACATAAATGTGCTCTAACTTGAGCACATCAACTCCCCAAGCTAAACCTAAACTAGTCCCTAGCAAAGAGACTAGGAAGGATGACATGAAAGCATAGGGCACCCAAAAACAAACTAAACTATAAACAAAACTAAACTACGAAAAGTATAAACCTAAAACTCACTATCGTAGGAATCACGGTCGCACTTTGCACGTACGACAAGCCCTTTAAACCTCAAGGTCTCCCAAAGAGGACGAGTAAGGTCTCATGAGGGTTTTCAAAAGGAGACCCACAAATCCAAAGTAAACAAACATGGAGAGAGTAAAGCAAAACAATACAAGTTGTGCATGAGCAAAACTCTTCCCTAGCCATAGGTGTACAAGTACAATGGTCTCAAAGAGCGCAATACCAAGAGAACGACCGATTCCACAAACTCAAGATCATTAGGGTAAGCAACATCACAGGCTATGCCACCCACTACCTAGAGAGGTCACAAGTCTATGCTCCCCGGGTAATTTCTCAACGGTGTGAGAAATATGCAATGACGCTCATGTGTTTGATTATGGTTCGTGTTTCACTCATAATCTTCCGACTAAAGATGAGTCGGGAATCAAACACATAATAGGGGCAAATCATGGGGATTGTGTCATATCTAACTCCAGCACATAACAAGCTAATCAGACCAAGTCAAACAGGTTAGCACAGGGTTGTAATGTTGGCTCAGGGTTAAGGTGGGATACATTTGGGAATATGGAGCTAAGTAGAGGATAACAAGTGACCCAAAACAAAACTACCACAAACATCTCATGATAAATCAACAAACACTATATCCATCAACCATAATAACCCAATAATCTCATATAAGCACAAATGATCTCGATCATAAAACACCATCAAAAATCTGAAATCTCATAAATACATATGTTTCCAAGCTCATCTCCCAAAATGAAATATTGACCTCCTCACTCAAATGAATATATGTGTATAAAACTCAATGATGAACAAGAGAGAGGTCTCCTTAAACAAAGAATGTGTATGAATAATCACTATGAAAGCATTAGAGGATGAATAGAGTCATAGAAACCAACAACCATAATATCATAACCAAAAGCCCACAATCACTGTAGCACATAACAAATCCACCATCACTAAGCTATCCTCTAGGTAAGAGGGAACACTTGGCTCATGTGGAGGCTAAATAATCTGGCTACAAAAGAAAAAGGAAAAGGCAAAAACTTGGCTTACCCTAATGTTAGATTGCGTTCAGGGTAGGCTATTTGGCTATGTAGCAATAATCTAGCGAACGAGTTATCATCCTGGTCTCAAGAAAAGCCGACTATGTTGGAGAAGAATCGATACAATACTTAGATCCCCTAACTAGCACTCATAATGAATGGAACTCGCAAGGAGTCCAAGGAGGCTCAATCCTCACAGGCTAGTCGAAATGCGTCTCTAAAGGTAGACATCCAAGACACCAACCAAGCAAACCCAGCTCCCCCAAGCTATGTGCAAAACAGTCAGACTCTAGCTCCCAAAACAGGCACAAGGCTAAGGAAATACGAGTTTGCATAGGACCACAGATGTGCACAACAAAAGCTTGCATACTAGTCTCACAACTCAACCATTTATTGAAAGCAAGGATAAAACACTAACTATACAACCTAGGCATGAACTATACAAACTAGGTAAAACAAGAGCTAAACATGAGACAATATTAAAAGAAAAACTAAACAATAGTTACAATAATGCAAATCTTTTGGGGTTTTGAAAGCGTAAGCGCATCTTCCCCCAAGCTTGCTCAAGAGCCGTCTCGACGATGGGGAAGGCGAAAGAAAAACCAAAAGAACGAAAGATAGGCATTATTGGAACTAAAGAAATCAATGCAAACATCAAGCAAACAACATCAAACACCGGGTTATCTCCCGCAAGTACTTTTGTAACACCCAAAGATTTTCTGATGTCATTAATTAATATTTCAATAACTTTTGGGGATTTTATAATTATAATAAATTAATTTTGAAGTAGCTTTAATAAATTTCTTTCATATACGAATTTAAATATTAACATATATTTACATTAAAAATACAACTACGATTTCTAAAATAAAGAGTCTCGAATCAAACTATTATTTTGAGAGCACTCGAAGGTGAGTGTTCTTAGTTAGTCCTTACAAGAAGGTGAATCTAGAAAAATAAGTAAATAAAAACAAAAGGATGAGTTAGGGTTTTAATAAAAAAAATATAATAATAATAATGAGTATGAAATGAAACCCTTAGTGTTTGCACTTGTAGCCGTCACTCCCTTGCTTCCCTTTTCCCTCTCTCTTTCCCTCCTCCCTTCTCCCTCCATTGTGCCGCCAGGGCTGGTCTGTGCCGCCCCTGTGACTGCCGGCTAGCTGCTTCCACCTACCGCAAGCGGCAAGACAACCCCTGCTTCCGCCACCACTACAACAATCACCTATACTCTCACTCTTTTCTAGTTTCCCCATTGTGAGCCATCTCCTCTTTTCTCTAGTTAATTTTCTAGTTTGTTTTTGATTGAAATTTTATTAATTTAATGAGTTTGATGTTGGTTTTGTGTTACTTTCATTGAATCTTTTTGTGCGTAAGATTTTAATTGATGAATTGAACATGTTTATGACTTAGGTTTGAAGTGTGATTAGAAACTATGGTTGTGTGTTGATGGTTTATTAATTTGGTTAAATCTTATCATGAGTTTGAGTTGATTGTTTATTAAATTTTATTGAATCTTATTATGGTAATGTAAGAATGTGATTAGTTTCTTGTTTTAATTGGAATTTGCCAAGTTTATGAGTTTGGTATTTATTTTGTAGTAATCTTTATTGAATTTTATTATGGGTGAGAGTTTGATTGTGAATTGAATTTATTTATGAATTAAGGTTTAAAGTAAGAATGAAAATGATGGTAGTATTACTTTTGTGTTTTTGAGGGTGTTGAATAAATTGAGTGGATTTGTATAAGCATTGAATATATGATTATATTTTGAATAGGTGATAATAGTTGTTATAATCGAGAGTGTTAGTCACAAAAAATGGTGTTAATTGTCACTTGTGTCATAAAAAGGATGGTGGATATTGCTTATATTATTGGGTATTATTGTTAGTTATTTTGGTATGGTCGTAGTTATTAGAATTGATGATTGTCATGTTAATGATGATAGACATGGTTAGTTTGTAGGTTATTGTAAGTGGTATAATTGTAGCCAAATTATAAGTTACTATTAATGTTCGTGACACGAGTAAGTGTTAGTAGATTATGACATTATATGGTGATGAAGTTTTCTAACTTGAGTCTCGTGGATTTAGAGAAAATGGCTATAACGTACACTCTGTTGTTATGAGAACTTATTCGGTTGTTGGTCACTTTTAATAGTTAAATATAAACTAATTATGCTTATAATGGTGAATGTGGTTATTGTTGTTGGTTTTGTGGTGATAATAAGCACTAATAAAGAATTAGTGATGAAATTACATGCCAAGAATTATTTTATAAAATTAATAATAAAGAATTATTATATCATGTGTCGCTAGTAATTGATTAAGTGTGTATTAGAACAATAGGTGAACGATAGCTTGTTTTAGCTTTTACTCCCTCTTAAATGGAGGAAGGCAGGCTTATTAATTCTATTCAAACTTGTATAGGTTCTCATCTCATAAGAGGAAGGTATTAGAACCTTAGTTGGTTGATCTTTGTGACTTTTGGTCGTGCCGTGACGCTTACAGGTACGTACACGCAGTAATTAACTCTTGCATGCATCTTGCATTGTATATTTACGATATTGAATTGTTTTAAAACATTGACAGAGCTATGTTTTCACAGTCGTTTATGCTTGTCAAAGTAAATTACAATTACTCCTAAATATAAAACAACTAAGTAATATAGTAGTAAGCAAAGGTTCGATCCACAGGGAAAGTAGGACCTTCAAATTGATTAACGTTTATCTTATAGATATGAACACTAATATAAAGGGGGGTAAGTAGAGTGATGAACAATCTTGTTTAATCTTGCTAATAACAAATAACAAAGACTATGTGGTTGTGAACAGGTAAAAGCAATTCTTGAGTACTTGTTAGTGTTCCAATTTCACACATTAATTTTCAATCTTCCCAAATCAACACAATCAACTAGTCTATTGAAAGGAAAAGCATCCTTATATTGATTATAAATGCATAAATGAAAGGCATCAAGTATACATTATAACAATTCAACAAACCTGTGGAATTGTAAGCTAAAGCAAAACTACAATTAACCACAATGATAATCCTTCTCAAATAACTTACAAACTAAAGCAAGTTTCATAAATTATTCAAGTTGCTACTAAACTTGAATTAGATAAAGCAATCCAATTCAATAGCATGTGAACAAGCAAATTAGAAAACCCATTTGCAACTCAGAATTCCAAATAACCAATTCAATTCATAAGAGCAAAGAAATTATCAAAGATGACTATATTAATAAGATAGAAAGAGTTACAATTAATGGCAAAAGAGAAAACCTAACTTTCCTCAAGATGAAACTTAGCCAACAATGGCCATCTTCTTCAAAAGTATGAGAAAAAAAAGAGTTTCTATGTTCTACTTCTAAATTACAACCCTAAATTGAATTTATTAAAGGTTTTGAGAACTAAAAACTACTAATTTCTATTTTTGATTTTCTATGTTCTACTTCTAAAACTAACTCTCCCTAAAACTATTGCAATCTATTACTTAAATACTAGATACCAAAAGCTTACTTAGCAAGGAGGAAAAGAAAAACATCATTGCTCTGAATTCCAGCAATCCTCGTTTCAACCTTGTTGCTCAATTCATCCAATTACACTCCAAAGGCAAAATGTAGAAGCGACAAGTTTTAAAAATCTGGGGCGCTCAGGTCGCGGGCCGCGCGCGAGCCGCGACTAACTGCTTTTCCGCTTTTTGCTTCATTTCTTTCCTTCTTTCTTGAAATTAAACTTAATAATAATAATAATAAAATTAATAATTACAATTAAAATAATAATAATACTAGTAATATAAAAATATTAATAATAATAATTATACTAATAATAATACTAATAATAATAATATTTACATATAAAGTAGAAAATATTAATAATTTGACCACTAAAAACTACAATAAAGATAATAAAATAATATAATAATAAAGCTCTATCAAATACCCCCACACCTAGTCCTTACTCGTCCTCGAGTAAGTGTTAAATATGGAAAGTAAAAAGATGAAGAATCAAGAGCTCAAAAATACTTAGTCTTATTATAAACTCTTATGAAAAATTGATTTTATAACTTGTACTAAGTGAAAAAAATTTAGGTGGATAAGTGTTTTGACAAAATTTTTGGAAATAGAAAAGCAAATTTGTCTCTCATTTCTTTCATTTTTCCTAGATTGCCCTTTCAGGTTTTCGATCTAGCTACTCTCTTTCTTTTTCCAAATCTCACTTTCTCACCTCTCTTTAGCCTTTTATTTTTGCCTAAGCCGCCCTTTCGGGTTTTCAGCTTAACAAGGCCCCCCTAATTTGTGCCTAGACCTCCCTTTCGGGTTTTCAGTCTAGCGGGGTAATATTTTCTCCTTTTTTTTTATCAAAGATGAAAATATATACATTGTCATAGGTGCCCTTATCGGTGTTTCTTATGGGCGGAATTATCATCAACACTTCAACTTCTACAACACTCCAACTTCTCATCATCTCATCATCACCAATCATCAAAACATTATCATCAACCAACCATTTATTAAACTTGAAGAACCAAAACATTCAACTACAAAACCTCGCAACTATCAGCAAAATCATCCAAGAACCTTCATCAATCCTTCACATATGCTCCTACTCCTACCCCACCCCCACACCTAAAGTGAACAATATCCTCATTGTTGACCCCCACCATTTCTTGGTGGTCTATTTGCCCTTCTTCTAGCAATTTCATCATTTATGTGTTGGGTTGGGTCATGGTAGTCTGGATAATGAGTTGCATAAAAATTGTTCAAATTTGCCATCATAGAAGTAACATAATACATGTTATCAGACAACTCGTATTGGTTGTGTTCTATGTTAGCGACTCTATGCTCCAGATCTACGTAATAATCAAGTCTAGGTGGAGGTGGTGGTACTCCTGGTAGGTGAGCTTGTTCCTGAGCCTGTACATCCTGGACACCCATTCTATAGATTTCATCAGGTTCTAAATATAATTCAGAATTGGGTGTTTGTGGGGTAATCAATGTTCTTGGTTGGGGTAACCTCATGTAAGGGACTCCATTCCATTGCCATACAAAATAATTTGGTGTTCGGATTTCATCTTTCATAAGCATGTCTGTGGCAATCATTCCTTTTTATCAAACAAAAAACTTCCCTTTACAGGTTTTAAAATTGGTTCCCCATTTTCCTCAGTGGGTATTTCAACATCTAAGTAAGAAGCTATTATCGAGATCATTCCTCCAATATTGATTTTTCCTTCAGTCACCGATCCCAGTTCAGTATATTTGCATAGCCAAAAATCTAGCCAATCCGGGCATCCCCTCCCTTCGGGCGAAAGACTCCATAATATCTTTAATTGATCATTCCTTAGGTTGGTAGCCTCTCCATGTGCTAAAAATGTGCTAGCAAGTAATCGAATTGTAAATATTAAAGCTGGGTGAGGAATTGAACTCAATTTTAGTCTAGTTTCCCAAGTAGAATGTGAGATAAGTTGCCAAAAAGCCACTTTCTCAAAACACCCATAATCTTCATCATGAACATTAATTATCCCAAAGGCTTCTCTTAATTGAGTCATTGTCATAATATGTGAGTGATCGTGAAGATTAAAAAGTATAGCCTCTTCCCCTGTTGTTGTATCTCTTCCTCTTCTAAAAGTGGCTAGGAATTCTAAGGTCATTCTCACATATGTTGGAGCATTTTTCTCCAAGAAACCCTCTTATCCTACTTTTCTCATTAAGGTCCTTACTGATTCTTCCAAACCGATGTTGCTCAAAGTCTGAAGGTCACAAAATCTAGTGCTCTGAATTAACCTACCCAGTTGGACTAGGTTTCTCCATCTTGCTTGTGCATTTTCATCTAAATTTTGTAACCCTAAGGATTCAGTATAAAATATTGGTTCTTCTTCTTCTTCTAATTCAGGAATGGGGTTTGGTTGCCTAACTGCTCTCCCTCTTCTTCTAGGTCTACTAGACCCCTCACTACTTGAACTAGCTCTTGATGTTTGTGATCTTTTTGACATTTTATTTATTATTTATTTTTTTTACAAGAGTTGAACAAGTCTAATCCCAATTATCTAACCAATTCTAAAAAACTAAATGAATTCCAACAGCTAAACCACAAGAAACCATCAAATTTCAACAATATACAAGCAATTTAAAATATAAAATGTAAGGAAATTACTCAATAGCATCAAATTAAAAGGAGATTTTCAGAATTTTACCCATTCTTCAAGTTTAATAAATAAAAATGATGCTTGAGCATTCAAAATGATTCCTTTATCCTTGGTTGCAACTCTTGTTTTTCAAATTGAAAGAAATTATGAAATCCCCAAATTCTAGGGTTCTTGAAATCTGAATATTTTTTTTTTTGTTACTTTTAAAACAAAATTTTGTGATTTAGAGATGAAATTTGAAAGATTTAAAAGAGATTTGGTTAGAATTTGAGTGTAAGAGGGTTAGGGTTAGAAAGAGGAAGAGTGAGAGGGAGAAGATGATCTTCGAATGGGGTTTAGGGTTTGAAATGTTGCTGCTCAACAAAAAATAAAAATATGAACTGATGTGAAGCAGCTCGCGGGCCGTGCATTTAGTCGCGGGGTGCGACTGTGCGATTAAGGAAACAGAAAGTTTCTGAGCAAATTTCGCGAGCCATTAGCTGTATCGCGAGCCGCGAATTGTTGGTGTAGAAAACAGAAACTTGCTGAGTGCAAGTCGCGAGCCGCGAGTGTATGGGCGTGCCGCGACCTTGCGGGTTCCATAATCCAGAAACTTTTTAGCAAAAAATTGCGGGTTGTGAGCTGAGTCGCGGGGCGCGACTTTTCGTGACAAATTTTCCAGAAACTTTTTGACATATTTTCGCGGGACGCGACATTAGTTACGGCTCGTGACTTGTAAATTTCAAAAATCCAGCCATTTTTCTCCAAAGATTCGCGAGCCATGAATTTATGTACGGCTTGCGACTTAAAATTTTCAAATCCTTAAAAACACTTTTTCATGTAAATTTCAAAATCTTCAAAAACATTTTGTTATAAAAACAAAACATTTAATATTCTAAAAACTTTTATTTACATCAAAATTCTCCATTTATTTAGAGTTGTTGGCATGACGTAGTGCTCTCGGTGCCTCAGTACACCGTATCATCCAAATTTTTATTAAATTCATTTTTGTTTTGAAAATTTTCAAAGTACGGCTTCAATCTTTGCCCATTCACTTTAAAAACTTTCAAAGTATCTTCACTTTAAATCTCATAAGCTCCATGAGGAAAAACTTTCAAAATAATAAACGGTCCAATCCAACGGGACCGTAACTTACCTGGAAACAACCGTAGACGTGATTGGTATAAAAGAACTTTTTGACCGACCTCAAAGCTCTTTCTACTTATCATTTGATCATGCCACGCCTTGGTTTTCGCCTTGTATATAGCTGCATTCTCATAGGCTTCATTCCTTATCTCTTTGAGCTCCTGCAACTGCAATTTTCTTTGCAAACCAGATTCATCATTATTCAAATTAAAACTTTTAATGGCCCAAAATGCCTTGTGTTCAATTTTAACTGGCAAATGACATTGTTTTCCAAATACAAGTCGATATGGGGACATGCCTATAGGTGTTTTGTATGCAGTGCGATATGCCCACAAAGCTTCATCTAATCTAAGAGACCAATCTTCCTATTTGAATTCACTGTTTTTTCAAGGATCGATTTTATCTCTCGGTTTGAGATCTCCGCTTGACCATTTGTTTAAGGATGGTATGCGGTTGATGTCTTATGAGTTACATTATATTTTCTTAACAATGCACCTATGGTCTTATTGCAGAAGTGTGTGCCTTTATCACTTATCAAGGCCCTTGGAATTCCAAATTTAGAAAAGATATTGGCCTTGACAAAATCAACTACAACTTTGGCATCATCACTTCGGGTGGCCTTAGCTTCTACCCATTTAGACACATAATCGACAGCTAACAAAATATATGAAAAACCAAAAGAATTGGGAGAAGGTCCCATGAAATCCATGCCCCACACGTCAAAAGTTTCACAAAACATAATCATATTTTGGGGCATTACATTCCTTTGGGAAATATTCCCGACTCTTTGACATTTATCACAAGTTTTACAAAACAAATAAGCATCTCTACGAATTTTGGGCCAATAGAATCCGCATTCCAAAACCTTCCTAGCGGTTCTTTTTGCCCCAAAATGACCTCCACAAGCATATGTATGGCAATAGGTGAGAATAGATACTACCTCATTGCTTGGAACACATCTTCTCAAGACTTGATATGCACAAAATTTCGACAAATACGGATCATCCCATACATAATACTTAGAATCACTCTTCAACTTATCTTTTTGATACTTACTAAACTCCAGAGGAAATTTGTTCATGACAATATAATTAACAATATGAGCATACCATGGTTGGTCTGTTTTTATCATAAACAATTGTTCTGCCGGGAACTCCTCTTTAATAGACACACTCCTATATCCAACATTGCTTGATTCAAAGGTTGTACTCTTTACAATTCTACTTAGATGATCAGCAACTAAGTTTTCCGACCCTTTTTTGTCTTTTATTTGTAGGTCAAATTCACTTAAGAGAAAAATCCATCTAATTAATCTCGGTTTGGCTTCTTTTTTCATCATCAAATGGTGTATAGCCGCATGATCTGTATAAACTACAACCTTTGTACCTAACAAATATGATCGAAATTTCTCTAATGAAAATACTACAGCCAATAACTCTTTTTCAGTTGTTGCATAATTCTTTTATGCTTCATTAAGAGTTATTGACGCATAATAGATTGTATAGGGATTTCGACCCACCCTTTGACCAAGGACTGCACTAATGGCGTAGTCACTCGCATCACACATAATTTGAAAAGGTAAAGACCAATCGAGTGGTTGGATAATAGGAGCTGAAACTAACCTCTTTTTGAGCTCATCAAAAGCCTTTTTGCACTCCTCATTGAAATTGAATTCCACATCTTTTTGTAACAACCTGCAAAGGCAAACAATTTTTTGCGAAAATCCTTCAATAAACCTTCTATAAAATCCTACGTGTCCTAAAAAGGAACGCACTTCTCTCACTGTTTTTGGGTAGGGTAGCGATTGTATAATATCTATTTTTGCTTTATCTACCTCAATTCCCCGTCATGAAATCACATTACCTAAAACTATGCCCTGTTCAACCATGAAATGACATGTCTCTGAATTTAAAACTAAGTTTGTTTCAATACATCTTTTAAGCACAAGTTTTAAATTTCCCAAACATTGATCAAATGTGTCTCCATGGATTGTGAAATCATCCATGAAGACTTCAAGAAATTTTTCTAAAAACTCAGAGAAAATGCTCATCGTACAACGTGAAATGTCGCAGGTGCACTACATAATCCAAATGGCATACGCCTATATGCATATGTGCCAAAAGGGCATGTGAAGGTGGTTTTCTCAATATCTTCAGGTGCAATTGGCACTTGTAGATACCCAGAATACCCATCTAAGAAGCAATAATATTCATGTTTGGCGAGCCTTTCTAACATTTTGTCAATGAAGGGTAAAGGGAAGTGGTCTTTCCTAGTTAAAACATTCAAACGACGATAATCTATACACACTCGCCAACCATTTTGGACTCGGGTAGGAACCAATTCACTTTCACTGTTTCTTACCACTATGACTCTTGATTTCTTTGGAACCACTTGAGTTGGGCTCACCCACTCACTGTTAGAATTTGGAAATATAATACCTGCTTGTAGCAACTTTAGAATTTCTGCTTTTACTACCTCCATCATTAGCGGATTTAACCTTCTCTGTGGTTGTCTTACTGGCCTTGCACCTTCCTCCAACAAGATTTTATGCATGCAAGTAGTTAGACTGATGCCCTTGATGTCGGCAATAGTCCAACCAATTGCATCCTTATGTGCTTTCAGAACTGCAATCAGTTTTTCTTCTTGTTCATCATTGAGCTTATTGGAAATAATCACTGGAAATGTTTCATTTTCTCCAAGAAAAACATACTTCAAATGCTCAGGAAGTTGTTTAAGCTCTTATTTTGTTGCCTGCAAAACATATGGCAAATCTTTTTCTTTTGGGATGGTTAGTGATATTGGTCTACTATCAAAAGAACCAATTAATTCATTTTCATTCAAATCCCGTATTACTTCCTCAATTTCTGTACTCATGTAATATTCTTCATTCATTTTATCAAGATCATTTTCAATTACAACCTTAATTTATCTTCATTTTCATTGTTAAACAAGTCTTGAGACATATCATCAATCATATCAACAGAATAACAAGTAAAATTCTCAGTAGGATACTTCATTGAATCATAAATGTTAAATTCTACTTGACAACCATTAAATTCCATTGTGAGTAACCCAGTATGCACATCAATTTTTGTTTTTGCAGTTTTCATAAAAGGGCGACCTAACAAGATAGGTGCCACATGTTTATCATGTTCTATTTCTAAAATATAGAAATCTGCGGGAAATATTAGGTCACCTACTTTAACTAAAATATCTTCCACTATACCTTTCGGATATGCATTTGAACGATCTGCAAGTTGTATTACTACTCCAGTTTCAACTAAGGTACCCAATTTCAAAGATTTATACAATGAATATGGAATAATATTAATTGAACCACCTAAGTCTAACACGGCTTTTTGAAATGTAATATCAGCAATAACACAAGGAATAGTAAACATACCTGGATCTCCACATTTTGGAGGAAGTTTTTGTTGAAAAATGGCGGAGACATGCTCGCTCACCTTCACTTTTTATACTCCCTTCAACCTTTGCTTCCTCTTTGTAGTGCACAATTCCTTTAAGAACTTTTCATACCTTGGGATTTGTTTCAATGCATCTAAAAGTAGGATGTTCACTTCACATTTCCAGAAGACATCATAAATATCCTTGTCATTCTCATATTTTTGTCCTCCTTTTAATGCTTCTGGAAATGGTGCAATCGGCTCATATGGAATTGACGGTTTTGATGTTGATGCCTCTTGTTTTTCTTCTCTTTCTTGTGGCTCTTCAACCATAATTTCTTCTTCAATTTCCTTCTCACTCACCAAGGGTTTCTCCTTACTTACTAACTCCTTACCACTCCTTAAGGTAATGGCACTCACATTGGGGCGAGGGTTTGGCTCGGTTTGTGATGGCAACCGATCAGACTCCTTGGCTTCCAACTTACTCACTGCTCCAGAAATTTGGCCTATTTTCCTTTCAATATTTTTGATGCTTGACCTTGTTTCCTCTTGAATGTGAACAATCTGAGTTTGCATATTGGAAACATTTTGAGTCAATACCCTTAACATATCTTCAGTGGTCATGCTAGAACTCGGGTTAGCACCTTGATGTTGTTGTTGTTGCTACTGTGGTCTTTGGTGGAATTGTTGTTGGTATGATGGATGGTTTTGTTGTTGAAATGGTGGGTTAGGATTAGGATTTTGAGGCCTTTATCTAAAGTTTAGATGATCTTTATACCCCGGATTATAGGTGTTGGAGTAAGGATCATTCTTTCTTGGAAAATTCTGATTTTGACTTTGAAATCCCATGGCTTTTGGTTCTTCATAAGTTTCCTCTTGAAGTTGTGGGCATGTGTCGGTGGCATGATCTAAAGAACATATTCCAGAAGCTTTTACTTGTTTAGTTTTGTTCTTCACCATAAAATCCCTCATCATTGAAGTAAGGGCCTCCACCTTATCCTCTAACTTGTCAACCTTAGTACTAGAGCTAGAACCATCAAGACTTGTTTTCCTTGGATTTTCCCTTTTACTAAACTGTCTTGAGCCCTCTGCTAATTCTTCAAGCAATTCCCTAGCAGCAGTAGGTATTTTGCTTAAGAAAGAACCTCCACTCGCTGCATTCACCATTCGCATTTCATCATTCAAAAGAACATTGTAAAAGTTCAAAATGAGATCATCACCGGAATAACCATGGCAAGGACAACTTGCACACAATCTCTTGAATCTCTCCTAATACTCATAAAAAGACTCATCTGACCATTGCTCTATGTTGCTAATTTCCTTCTTCAAAGTTGATGATTTAGAAGCATGGAAATATTTCTCTAAAAAACGTCTTTTCATATCCGTCCAAGTAGTGATACAACCCGGTGGCGAGTAGTACAACCAATCTTTAGCGGCATCTTTTAAAGCGAAAGGAAATGACCTAAGTTTGAAAACATCATCAGAGGCTGTAGTTGGCTTCATACTACTACAAACCACATGAAATTCAGATAAAAACTTGTTTGGATCTTCACCAATGGAACCATGATAGGTGGGCAACACATGAATAAGCCCTGATTTAATCTCAAAAGTAGAACCATCCCCTTGTGCAGGATATGTGATGCACAAAGGTTGATGTTCTATATTAGGGGCTTTCAATTCTCGCAACGATCTTTCTCTAGCCATTGATTCAGCCACTTCGAAAGAGAGTTCCTTAAAACACTCACGAATTTCTTTCCTTATTCTAAAAAGTGTCCTTTCTATTTCAGGATCGTACTGCAAAATATCTTTGTTAGTAGCACGGGTATTTATCATATACAATTAAAAGATATACCACAATCAAAATGGGGTGCGCCAAAATAGTCCCCGGCAACGGCGCCAAATTTGACAGAGCTATGTTTTCACAGTCGTTTATGCTAGTCAAAGTAAATTACAACTACTCCTAAATATAAAACAACTAAGTAATATAGTAGTAAGCAGAGGTTCGATCCCCAGGGAAAGTAGGACCTTCAAATTGATTAATGTTTATCTTATAGATATGAACACTAATATAAAGGGGGGTAAGTAGAGTGATGAACAATCTTGTTTAATCTTGCTAATAACAAATAACAAAAGACTATGTGGTTGTGAACAGGTAAAAGCAATTCTTGAGTACTTGTTAGTGTTCCAATTTTACACATTAATTTTCAATCATCCCAAATCAACACAATCAACTAGTCTATTGAAAGGAAAAGCATCCTTATATTGATTATAAATGCATAAATGAAAGGCATCAAGTATACATTATAACAATTCAACAAACTTGTGGAATTGTAAGCTAAAGCAAGACTACAATTAACCACAATGATAATCCTTCTCAAATAACTTACAAACTAAAGCAAGTTTCATAAATTATTCAAGTTGCTACTAAACTTGAATTAGATAAAGCAATCCAATATAATAGCATGTGAACAAGCAAATTAGAAAACCCATTTGCAACTAAGCATTCTAATTAACCAATTCAATTCATAAGAGCAAAGAAATTATCAAAGATGACTATATTAATAAGATAGGAAGACTTACAATTAATGGCAAAAGAGAAAACCTAACTTTCCTCAAGATGAAACTTAGCCAACAATGGCCATCTTCTTCAAAAGTATGAGAAAAAAAAATGTTTCTAAAGATCTTCCTTAATTACAACCCTAAATTGAATTAATCAAAGGTTTTGAGAACTAAAAACTACTAATTTCTATTTCTTATTTTCTATGTTCTACTTCTAAAACTAACTCTCCCTAAAATTATTGCAATCTATTACTTAAATACTAGATACCAAAAGCTTACTTAGCAAGGAGGAGAAGAAAAACATCATTGCTCTGAATTCCAGCCATCCTCGTTTCAACCTTGTTGCTTAATTCATCCAATTACATTCCAAAGGCAAAATGTAGAAGTGACAAGTTTTAAAAATCCGGGGCGCTCAGGTCGCGGGCCGCGACTAACTGCTTTTCCGCTTTTTGCTTCATTTCTTTTCTTCTTTCTTGAAATTAAACTTAATAATAATAATAATAAAACAAATAATTACAATTAAAATAATAATACTAATAATATAAAAATATTAATAATAATAATTATTCTAATAATAATACTAATAATAATAATATTTACATATAAAGTAGAAAATATTAATAATTTGACTACTAAAAACTACAATAAAGGTAATAAAATAATATAATGATAAAGCTCTATTAAACATATAATGTACATTATCTATGAATCGTCGTCGAATGAAATATCAAATTTATTGATTATATGATTTTCAAGTTTACTAGTAGAGAACGATGCTAGTATGCTAAATGTCTGGTAATGATTTAGAATGAGAATGATTCTCTGTTAGTAAGATTGGTTAATAATTGTTTGAAAGGGAGAAAATCCCTTATTAACGATATTGTTTATTGTTAGTTTGAATAGTGAATGGTTTCCGTATTGATGAGATTGATTATCGTTAGTTTGAATGGGAAAGACTCCCTTAGTGATGGAGTAAGAAAGCTATTGGTATGAATGAGAATGATTCTCTCATTGATGAGTTTGACTTATGTTAGTTTGAATGGAAACGACTCTTTTGTTATTAAGATTGATTTATGTTGGTTGAATAGGGAAGGATCCATTTATTAATGTGGTTGAGTTATGTTTTATGAATGGGAAGGACTCCCTTAGTGATGGAGAAGAAAATTGTTGGTTGTAGTGGGAATGAATTCCTTATTGATGAGATAGCAGATTCGTTAGATTATTGTGGCTCCTCTGGTTAGGGTACCCCAGTGGGTTTAGTTCCCGGAGGTAGGATCATCTATATATGGTCGCTGTACGGGGGTATGTTCATACTTTACCATTGGGCCGGTATGGCCCGTCACCGCTCTTTGGGTCGAGGTGTGGCCATGTGGGTCTTGCAAACCCCAATATGGTGGCCTTTAGTCACATATGTATAAATATTTGAAAGTGGTTAAGCTCTTGGTTCAAGTGATACCGAGCAGTTATGAAGTCGAAAAGAAGTTATGAAGTCGAAAAGAAGCAAAGAAAATGGAAATGACAGTGAGAAGTAGGAACTGATGTTCAGTGATTATGATTGGCACTTGGAGTGTGTTGAATCACCCTCATATTATGACATACTTTATTGATGCTAATTATGCCTTATTATGATATGATGTTAAATGCTGACGTGTACTGTTTGTTTTCCTTATTGATTGCTCATCTTTGATGGCCCTGCTATGACGCGTTGGCTTATGATCTTACGTTGAGCAGCGGGGACATCATTGATAGACATTACAGGTGATGGAGCTTCTATGCATTGCATACGGGGGGATGAGTGAGAACGTCGAAGCGTGCGATGTTACATTTATTTTGACGCTAGATGTAGTTCCTTTGTATTTAAATTTGTTTATGTTTTTGGTTTGAGGCCCCTTTTTTTTTCCGTAGTTTATAAATTGTATGGTTTTAAAGAGTCTAGTTAGTTCAAAACGCAAGCGCTGACACTGAACCACGATCCATGCTTGGCATGTTGATTTCAGAAGCCGGTGATTAATCATTCCGCCGTGATATAGTTTTGATAGGCCGTGATGCCTTTACTTTATTAGATTTTAAATAACTTTTGTTTTTCAATAAAAGACGCACAGTTTTAAATTAGATGCTGCCGAAATTTCCACTCGCATCTTTAAAGTTAATCTTTAACGTTTATAAAATTCTTTTTCCTTTTTCTTTTATGTAACACCCGAATTTCCTCCCGTCATTTATGGTTTTGGTTTCGTACAAGGGGTCGGAAATTCAGGGGTGTTACAGGTTGTATCAGAGCCAATTAGGTCCCACATCTCCCTAAAGAACTTAAAGTTGAAACCATCGAAACCAGGTGCTTTGTCAATCCCACATGCCCACACAGCCTGCTTCACCTCTTCCCTAGTTGGCAGGGTCTCGAGGAACAGACTTTGTTCTTCACTAATAACTAGATGATATCTTAAATCAAAATCCTGTTCAGGAACATTATCTTGAGAGAACCGCCTTTCAAAATACATGTTCACCTCTTTTTTCAGATTTTCAACTCCACTAATTAGATTCCCATCAATCTCCAATTGGGAAATCTCATTTCTTTTTCTTCTGAGGATTGTTGAAGCATGAAAGAATTTGGTATTATGATCCTTACTGCTAAAGCCATAGGATCGGGCCTTTTGTCTCCATATTCTCTCACGACGAATGAGCCAAGAATAAAGGTGGCTTTGTGCAGCACGCAACCTCGCGGACTCCAAGTTATCTAGTTGCATTATCTCCCCCCTTTTTTTGTAGTTCATGTATCACATTTTCAAGTGTGCTTATGGTGCCATCCATAGCCCCAAATTTTTTCTTACTCCAGGTTCTCAGCAGAGCTTTTAAAGCTTTTAATTTATTTACCAGGCTTAACTGAGGTAGATTATTCCATTCCAACTGAACATATTCCTTGAAGTAAGGATTTGAAAACCAGACATCGAAGCATCTAAAGGGCTTAGGGCCCCAATTCTCCAGATTTTCCGGAGTTAAGCATATAGGATTATGATTAGAAGTACCCCTTTTGAGACCCTCCAGTTTAAGTTCAGGGAACTTAATTAACCACTCATTTGTACACAAGCATCTATTACAAACTTACATGCCTTTGATTGATTGTTTGAACCAAATTGTTTGATATTTACATGTTTTTGATTGATCGTGTTGAGTCAATTGTGTGATAGTTACATGCTTTTGATAGGTTGTTGGGTTAAATTGTTTCATAACTTATGCTTTGCTCGGTTTTTCGTGTCAATTTGGGCGATTATAAATACTCGAAATGAAATATGTACGAATATTCTGATAGACTGAGTATCCCTTCGTTAATAGTGTCAATAAAGTCACGATCTTTGAGTCAATTCTTAAGCTTAAAATTGTTCGAAAGCCTTCCTGAGTTATTAGAAATACAATTTTTTTTTCTTTTTCATGATTAGTACCTTGGTTACTCTAGTTTCGGGGACGAAACTTCTTTTAAGGGGGGTAGTCTGTAACACCCTAAGATTTTCTGATGTCATTAATTAATATTTCAATAACTTTTGGGGATTTTATAATTATATTAAATTAATTTTGAAGTAGCTTTAATAAATTTCTTTCATATACGAATTTAAATATTAACATATATTTACATTAAAAATACAACTACGATTTCTAAAATAAAGAGTCTCGAATCAAACTATTATTTTGAGAGCACTCGAAGGTGAGTTTTCTTAGTTAGGCCTTTCAAGAAGGTGAATCTAGAAAAATAAGTAAATAAAAATAAAAGGATGAGTTAGGCTTTTAATAAAAAAATATATAATAATAATAATAATGAGTATGAAATGAAACCCTTAGTTTTTGCACTTGTAGCCGTCACTCCCTTGCTTCCCTCTTCCCTCTCTCTTTCCCTCCTCCCTTCTCCCTCCATTGTGCCGCCAGGGCTGGTCTGTGCCACCCCTGTGACTGCCGGCCAGCTGCTTCCACCTACCGCAAGCGCCAAGACAACCCTTGGCCGTGGACAACCTCACCGCAGCAGCTGGGCTGCATTTTACCCAACTGACAACCGCCCATAGTGGACAGCCGTCCACCCCCCACCACCTTCATTCTCCGCCACCACTTCAACAATCACCTATACTCTCACTCTTTCTAGTTTTCCCATTGTGAGCCATCTCCTCTTTTCTCTAGTTAATTTTCTAGTTTGTTTTTAATTGGAATTTTATTAAGTTAATGAGTTTGATGTTGGTTTTGTGTTACTTTCATTGAGTCTTTTTGTGGGTAAGATTTTAATTGATGAATTGAACATGTTTATTACTTAGGGTTTGAAGTGTGATTAGAAACTATGGTTGTGTGTTGATTGTTTATTAATTTGGTTAAATCTTATCATGAGTTTGGGTTGATTGTTTATTAAATTTTATTGAATCTTATTATGGTAATGTAAGAATGTGATTAGTTTCTTGTTTTAATTGGAATTTGCCAAGTTTATGAGTTTGGTGTTGATTTTGTAGTAATCTTTATTGAATTTTATTATGGGTGAAAGTTTGATTGTGAATTGAATTTATTTATGAATTAAGGTTTAAAGTAAGAATGAAAATGATGGTAGTATTACTACTTTTGTGTTTTTGAGGGTGTTGAATAAATTGAGTAGATTTGTATAAGCTTTGAATATATGATTATATTTTGAATAGGTGATAATAGTTGTTATAATCGAGAGTGTTAGTCACAAAAAATGGTGTTAATTGTCACTTGTGTCATAAAAAGGATGGTGGATATTGCTTATATTATTGGGTATTATTGTTAGTTATTTTGGTATGGTCGTAGTTATTAGAATTGATGATTGTCATGTTAATGATGATAGACATGGTTAGTTTGTAGGTTATTGTAAGTGGTATAATTGTAGCCAAATTATAAGTTACTATTAATGTTCGTGACACGAGTAAGTGTTAGTAGATTATGACATTATATGGTGATGTAGTTTTCTAACTTGAGTCTCGTGGATTTAAAGAAAATGGCTATAACGTACACTTTGTTGTTATGAGAACTTATTCGGTTGTTGGTCACTTTTAATAGTTAAATATAAACTAATTATGCTTATAATGGTGAATGTGGTTATTGTTGTTGGTTTTGTGGTGATAATAAGCACTAATAAAGAATTAGTGATGAAATTACTTGTCAAGAATTATTTTATAAAATTAATAATAAAGAATTATTATATCTTGTGTCACTAGTAATTGATTAAGTGTGTATTAGAACAATTGAAAAGTTACTTGGAATAGGTGAACGATAGCTTGTTTTAGCTTTTACTCCCTCTTAAATGGTGGAAGGCAAGCTTATTAGTTCTATTCAAACTTGCATAGGTTCTGATCTCATAAGAGGAAGGTATTAGAACCTTAGTTGGTTGATCTTTGTGACTTTTGGTCGTGCAGTGACGCTTACAGGTACGTACACGCAGTAATTAACTCTTGCATGCTTCTTGCATTGTATATTTACCAATATTGAATTGTTTTAAAACATATAATGTACATTATCTATGAATCGTCGTCGAATGAAATATCAAATTTATTGATTATCTGATTTTCAAGTTTACTAGTAGTGAACAATGCTAGTAAGCTAAAGGTCTGGTAATGATTTAGAATGAGAACGATTCTCTGTTAGTAAGATTGGTTAAAAATTTTTTGAAAGGGAGCGAATCCCTTATTAGTGATATTGTTTATTGTTAGTTTGAATAGTGAATGGTTTCCGTATTGATGAGATTGATTATCGTTAGCTTGAATGGGAAAGACTCCCTTAGTGATAGAGTAAGAAAGCTATTGGTATGAATGAGAATGATTCTCTCAGGGATGAGTTTGACTTATGTTAGTTTGAATGGTAACGACTCTTTTGTTATTAAGATTGATTTATGTTGGTTGAATAGGGAAGGATCCCTTTATTAATGTGGTTGAGTTATGTTTTATGAATAGGAAGGACTCCCTTAGTGATGGAGAAGAAAGTTGTTGGTTGTAATGGGAATGAGTTCCTTATTGATGAGATAGCAGATTCGTTCGATTATTGTGGCTCCCCTGGTTAGGGTACACCAATGGGTTTAGTTCCCGAAGGTAGGACCATCTATATATGGTCGCTGTACGGGGGTATGATCATACTTTACCATTGGGCGCCGGTATGGCCCGTCACCGCCCTTGGTTGAGGTGTTGCCATGTGGGTCTTGCAAACCCTATGGTGGCCTCTAGTCACATACGTTTAGGTATGCTGGCTCCACTAGTTTGGTTCCCCAGTGGCTTTAGTTCCCGGAGGTAGGATCATCTATATATGGTTGTTGTACGGGGGTATGTTCATACTTTACCATTGGGCGCCGGTATGGCCCGTCATCGCTCTTTGGTCGAGGTGTGGCCATGTGGGTCTTGCAAACCCCAAGATGGTGGCCTCTAGTCACATATACATAAATATTTGAAAGTGGTTAAGCTCTTGGTTCAAGTAATACCGAGCAGTTATGAAGTCGAAAAGAAGTTATGAAGTCGAAAAGAGGCGAAGAAAATGGAATTGACAGTGAGAAGTAAGAACTGATGTTCAGTGATTATGATTGGCACTTGGAGTGTTGTCAATCACCCTCATATTATGACATACTTTATTGATGCTAATTATGACTTATTATGACATACTGTTTGTTTTCCTTTTTGATGGCCCTGCTATGACGCGTTAGTCTATGATCTTACGTTGAGCAGCGGGGTCATCATTGAAAGACATTATAGGTGATGGAGCTTCTATGCATTGTATAAGGGGGGATGAGTGAGAACATCGAAGCGTGCGATGTTACATTTATTTTGACGCTAGATGTAGTTCTTTTGTATTTAAATTTGTTTATGTTTTTTGGTTTGAGGCACATGTCCTCCTTTTTTGGTATATGTTATCTCCGCTGTTTAGTTTATAAATTGTATGGTTTTAAAGAGTCTAGTTAGTTCAAAACGCAAGCGCTGACACGGGAACCACGATCCATGCTTGGCATGTTGATTTCAGAAGCCGGCGATTAATCATTCCGCCGTGATATAGTTTTGATAGGTCGTGATGCCTTTACTTTATTAGATATTAAATAACTTTGTTTTTCAATAAAAGACGCACAGTGTTAAGGTAGATGCTGCCGAAATTTCCACTCGCATCTTTAAAGTTAATCTTTAACGTTTATAAAATTCTTTTTCCTTTTTCTTTTATGTAACACCCGAATTTCCTCCCGTCATTTATGGTTTTGGTTTCGTACAAGGGGTCGGAAATTCAGGGGTGTTACAACTTTTGTTTAACGTCGTTAAGTTCGACCCAGCTAACCACCAGCTCAATATGAAAAGTTAGGGAAAGAAACCATACCTGAGCTTGGAGTGTTCTCACTCCTAGCATCACCATCACCTCGAACATGGTGACCCAAAACTCTCCACCTAGCAGCAGTGGCGCAGGTAAGCAATGTAGAACCGGGGTCACCCGGTGGTATACTCAAACATGGGGCTCCCCCAAGCCAAGGTGGAGCCATCTTCTTCTTTTTGTAAAGCTTTCTTTTTCTTTTTCTCACCCGCTTCCTCTTGCGGGGTTTCTTGTCAACACTTGTGGCTTCTTCATCATGTTTTGTCATACACAAGAACAAACCTCTTCTCTCCCTCATCATCATCATCCTTCTTCTTCATCTCATCATCATCAAATATCACCTCATCATCAATCATATGGGCTACAAGAACATCAAGCCCCCCAATCTTATCTCCATGAGAATCATCCACAATATCAAGAGAGCAAAATTGCTCGACCATGGGCTCCTTTGAAGATTTAGCAAAGCCAAAGACCGGTTGCTCTTGGGCTACCCTTATAGTAATGGTCTCGGTCTCATAATCAATTAGGGCACCCAAAGTCTTCAATGCATCTCTCCTAAGTATGAGGGGAGTGTAAGGATCCTCCACCATGTCTAGCACAACAAAGTCACATGGGACAACAACGTTTCCCACTTGAATGGGAAGATCCTCAAACTCCCCACATGACACTTTTACACTTCGGTTGGCAATTTGGATAGATTTCTTTGATGGCTTGAGCTCAAAAGCGAGTTGCTTGGCAATACTCATAGGCATGATGGCACAAAGGATCCTCGAGCCTTTTCCGTTTTGGCCCAAGTGCCTTGGATGATGGCACTCACTTGCTCCGAAAAATTCACAACTTCACTTTCGAACCTCTTTTTGTTCCCTAAGAGAGTCTTCAAGTACTTGGCATATTGAGGCATTTGCTCCATGGCCTCTAAGAACGAGATCTTCATTTCCAATCGCTTCATATGCTCAAGGAACTTCAAAAACTTGGCTTGCAATTGCTTCTCCACCGTTCTATATGGTAAAGGTAGCGGTGGGGCATGTAGACGCTCATAAGCATTTCTCTCTTGGATTTCTTTCCATCTCTCTTCTTGTTCCAACTTTTTCTTCTCTTTCTCATCTTCAACTTCGCCTCTCTTATCAACTTCTTCTTCTTCTTTCTTCTCCTCAAAAACTTACTCAAACATCTCTCTTTCTTCCCCTCCCCTAAGCTCATGCTCAATATTTTCTTGAAGATTATCACCCATAGCAGAACCTTCACCTAAATCATTCCTTGGAGCTTGCACGTGTGGTGGTTGAGATTTGGTTGTGGGTAAGGTGATGGAGGTTGGGTGGATGGGTTTAATGTTGGTGGAGGTAGTTGTTGTGCAAGAAGTTGAAGTTGGTTCTCGAAGTTCCTTTGTTGAGCTTGAAGTTGTGACGTTTGAGCAATTAAATTTTGATTCATTTGAGCAAGGGTACTCATTTGGGCTGTCAATAAGTCTTGGTTAGGAGCGGGGTTTGGAAGTGGTTGGTTGGTCGGGTAAGGTAGATTGGGGTTGGGGCGTGGCACTTGTGGGTAAGGCCTATTTCCATTTGGCCTAGGGAAGCTACCACCGTCTTGGTTGTTATATGGAACATGATTGTTGCAACCTTGGTGGAAGTTGCCTCGACCATTGCTGGGATTGAAGGGTGGTCGGGAGGACGGGTTGTTGAATAAGCTATATTGAGTGTACCCTTGACCTTGGTTCCCATAACCTATCGCAGGTACACATTCGGGATTATACCCATACCCATAAAAAAATTCTTCGCTTGGGCCCCCTCGTTAGTGCTTGCCCCATATTCTACCGATGCCACATGCTCCGTATTAAAACCTCCACAATATGATGTATCATGATTAGTGCCCCCACAAATACGACATGAGAAACTTAGAGACATTAGAGCTTCCTTGGGCTAACTTAAGCTTGGACAATTTCTTGTCCATGATTGCTTCAATTTTCGCACCGATCGAATCAAGATTGGCCTCATCGATCGTACCCCTTGTTTGCTTGCTTCTCCTTGTCCCACCCCAAGCACTATTCTTAGCGACCTCTTCAATCATCTCTCACATTTGGTTTGTAACGTGTCGTTAAAAGCTAGAAACTTAGGCTAATCAAACAATATTTATAACACCCTATTACAACTATAACGAGTATAGAGGTAAGTCGGGGATCAAACCACAAGGACAAGACTAGCAAGATTAAGGGCTAAGTGTAGAAAAATATAGTGTGTATATGAAAGGGTGTTTGAACTATACTACTAAAGCAATAAAAAAGATTAAGATAAGCAATAGGAGACAAACGGGGATGGTGAGGATCCACCCTAGGTCGGTTCTACGTTCTCATGGAAAGCTAGGTCAAGAGAGATCGAACATAGATCGATCGAGACACTCTAGATAGCGAGGGGAAGTTGGTGACATATAGCCATATGAACGACCCATAATCGCCCTATGTCTCATCTAGAGTGCCAGGAAAAGATTCGCATCGAATATCAATCAAACAATCCACAACAAACCTAGACCCTAATCTAGCACATGAACAACATTCACCAAACCTAGGGTTTCACCAAACCAAAACCCCTAAAGAAACTACTCTAACACATTCAAACTAACTACAACTAAGAACATGAAGGAAAGCATGAAGGAAAGCATTAGCGCAAGAAGGAAAGCAACAATAATAAAAGCCAAAGCAAGAAATCTATATATCAACTACACTGGAAGGCAATAAAGAAAGCAAGAACAAGATTGAGATGCAACTAAACAAGATTCAAAGCAATAATCAAAGCATGAAAGAAGAAAGCATTAAAATGACATAAATAAAAGATAAACTAAGTAAGAAAGCAATAAAGAAAGAAGACTTACATAAAATTAAAGGAAATGAAAGATTACAATGCTTGAGATGTAAAGGAGAAAGCTTTAAATCTATTCTTGGGCAAAAGAACGTAAAGAGAAAGCATAAATTTGATGTTATAAGATGAGAGGGTTTCTCTCTATCAAGACATGAGGGTTACATTCAGAAAAATGGGTATTTATAGCCAAAAAGAGTCGTGCCCTAAAAGCCCAAAAAGACCACGTGTATTAATCAAGCGAAGAAAATGCACAGCGCAGAAAACAAGCCATTCGCCCGAAGTTGTCAGACCATTCACCCGAATGGCAGGGATCCCCCCGAATGTGGCTTTCCCTTCGGTATTTCCATTAGCTGCTGGTATTTGGGTCTCAGTCACATTCGACCGAATGGTGGTATATGCATTTGCCCGAAGGCCCAGCTTCGCCCGAATGAGGCTAGCTTCGGGATTTCCAGTAGCTTTTAGGCTTCAATCTTGTGAGTTGCGCAGCCATTCGCCCGAAGGGTTATTGAATTCGCCTGAATGGGGTCTTTTTGGCATTCTTCCGGCTTTAATCAAGTGGCAAACGACTTCTGGCCTTCGCGATAACATCTGCGATGACCTAGAACAATTGTGAGAGCCTCGAAACACGTGTCTCTTCTTCAACTTTGATGTATAAGCCTCGAACTTAATCCATTTCACCTTGAAACCTCCGAAAACACCTAAAATAACCTCAAAACACCGCAGAGACAAGAACAAGGTAAAATCAAGTGTAAAACGCATAAAACCAATGTAAAACATCGAGACTCGACACCAAAGTGGGGACATAAATATGCTCTAACTCGAGCACATCAATCCATCCCAAGTATTACATCCAGATCAACCATTTCTAAAGAAAACAAATCACTCGGAAATTTTACTTTTCCTATCTTGACCGACACTTCACGAAACAGCATATTACAATGAAAAGTCTCTCCAGAAGGAATAGCGACTGAAAAAGATGTTTTCTCGAGGTTTTCCAATCCTAATTCCTTAACTCTAGATTTTGAAATGAACGAGTACGATGGACCAGAATCAAAAAGTACTTTAACAGACTTTGTATTGATGCAGAACGTACTTGTGACCACTTCCAATGCCTGCGCTGCTTCTCTAGAGTTAACTGCTGAAAGTCTGCCATTATTTTGAGTAGTAGTAGTAGCACCTCCTTTATTACTGCGCTGGCCTGAAAAATTCTCGTTTCTAGGATTCTGCTGTGGTGTCTAGACACTGGAGTGATTCCCCTGAAACCAAGGATTTGAGGCACCCCCCAAGTTTCGACCAAAATTTCCACCATACATTCTAGACACCGGTGGTTGCTAGACACCGGAGTGATTCCAGCTTCATTACCACTCCGTCCGTTACCGAAACGCTGTTGTTAGAAGCCTCTATGACCTCCCCCTTGAAGTTATTCTTGTCCCAAACGAGTATAACACTCATATATTCTAAGGCCCGGTTTATCATAACGAGAACAGTCCACTAACATACCTCGACAATCCCTTCCTAGGTGGTTTTTCTGGCATCTTCTACAGCTATAAATTCTTTCCTTCCCATTGCGGTCATACAAAGGCTTCTGCATCCTAACCTCTGGTGTCGAATTTCCTCCACTCTTGTTGTTCTGGCCTGTATGAAAGCCTTTTTCCGAGAAGCCTCCAAACGGTTTATGCTTCTTGAATTGATTTTGAACATGATTACTCACATTCATTGTATTCTGAAGCATGGGTTCCTTCCTCTTTTCCCCACTATGCATCTTCTCTTGTTCTTTCCTAATAACATTTCCAATCTACGCTGCTTTCTTGTATAGTTGGTCTAAAGTATCGAATCTATTAGTCTCAATGTGCTTTTGAATCTCATACGATAAACCTAATTCAAAACGCTGAATTTTCTTTCCTTCAGTTAGGACATCCTCAGGGCAAAACTTTAGGTATTCCATAAATTTCTGGTAATATTCATCCACCGTTAAATTCCCCTTCTCCAACCTAGCAATCTCATTTGATTTGTCCTTTCTCACATGACACGGATAAAATTGATCCTGAAAACGATGACGTATTAGAGATCAAACGATGTGTTTCAATCTCCAATATTACCAAGATCGGAAGTATGAAGTCTTGTGTGAAACAAATTACGCAAACTATAAACTCGATGTTTGTAAGAGATAAAAATGCAATAATAAACGACACAAAATATTAACGAGGTTCACCCAAATTGGGCTACGTCCTCCGGTGTAGTAACTCTTATATTATAATAATTGAGAATTACAATTAGAGAAGAGATGAGGCTAAGTGTTTAGGCTGGGGGTATGTGTTTGATTTTGTGGATTATTTTTATGAGCATTTGAGACCTCTTTATATATAGGGGTTTATATATTTAATGAAATTACAATACTTAATATATTCTTAATGCAAGTAATGAATAACATGTAACAGCTACAAGCGCCATTGAAAAGTCAGAAAGCGGAATCCAACGACCCAGCATTGTCGCTCGTTCGAGCCTAGACTTTACTCGTTCGAGCGGTACTCAACAAAGGCAACTGACTGCTGCGTTCTCTGATTTGTAATTGCTAGCTGTCCTTCCACTTTCTAATTGCATTAAGCATCCAATATCAGTTACTACATCATCAAATCCCACTAAGACTCCTTCGATGCATTAATTTACTAATTGTATCTTCATAAACCACACACTTAAAGACCTTATTAACACACAACTTTAATCACCCATTAACTTGCTCCATAGGATTCCACACACACTAATGTCCATGATTTATTTTTGGTGCACTCAAGTCACACCATTGAATCACAATAGATCCCTTAACGCCCCCTTAAAACCTTCCCAGCTTAAGTCACCATCGTTTTCTACTATGAACCTTTTCTTACTATGTGTCCACCAATAGTCAGCTTCTTCCACTAGGAAAAACGCGGCTTGGTCAACCATGAACTCAGGGGGACATCTCACCACACTGAAGATTTTATCAAATTCTCTCAGCCAGTTTTCCAGCATAGAAGGTTCACCTTTCCCACTATAAGTCGAGGGTTTACTCTGGGCTATTCTCTTACTAATTGATGCAGCCCTTTCTCCTCCAAGGATTTCTGTCTGGGATTCCTTGCGCCAGCTAGGGCCTTAATTAGGTTTCGAAGCACACGGTTAGAGTTTCCTCTTGGCACGGACCTTTTCAGGAAAGGTGACATGTTGGCAAGTATACTGCATAAGGTTACACAAGGTATGTAAATACATTTCTATAGCGTTTGTGATTAAGGAGAACTCATACTATTATTGCTCTTTAAAAACGAGGTAATTTTCGTTAAAGGTAAGAGAGTTAAACATTGAGTCTATAATTGAATCCTTACCCTTTTCCACAAAAAACAAGTTACAATACTTAATCGATTCTACCTACTAATGTTCAAACTTTTATAAACACATTATGTAAATTTCAGTTTCCATCTCATGAGGATGAAAAACATGAGAAATAACAAAAAATAATAAATAAAAGAAAATATCACAAAGATAAACGACATTCAAATTCAAATCAGTACCATATTATTCCAATCCAAAAACACTTGGGTATAGAATCCCACATAACCACTGTTCGGCTACTACAAAAGTCCGAGAATAAAACAAAAGAAATTGTTTAACCAACAAAATTGTTCACAATTTATTATTACTGTGGAACTAGACATACGAACTCGTACGCATGCATACTTAGATAAAAATAAAAAAAATCATGCAAATAAGGGCGACGCATCCAATATCAGTTACTACATCATCAAATCCCACTAAGACTCCTTCGATGAATTAATTTACTAATTGTATCTTCATAAACCACACACTTAAAGACCTTATTAACACACAACTTTAATCACCCATTAACTTGCTCCATAGGATTCCACACACACTAATGTCCATGATTTATTTCTGGTGCACTCAAGTCACACCATTGAATCACAATAGATCCCTTAACGCCCCCTTAAAACCTTCCCAGCTTAAGTCACCATCGTTTTCTACTATGAACCTTTTCTTACTATGTGTCCACCAATAGTCAGCTTCTTCCACTAGGAAAAACGCGGCTTGGTCAACCATGAACTCAGGGGGACATCTCACCACACTGAAGATTTTATCAAATTCTCTCAGCCAGTTTTCCAGCATAGAAGGTTCACCTTTCCCACTATAAGTCGAGGGTTTACTCTGGGCTATTCTCTTACTAATTGATGAAGCCCTTTCTCCTCCAAGGATTTCTGTCTGGGATTCCTTGCGCCAGCTAAGGCCTTAATTAGGTTTCGAAGCACACGGTTAGAGTTTCTTCTTGGCACGGACCTTTTCAGGAAAGGTGACATGTTGGCAGGTATACTGCATAAGGTTACACAAGGTATGTAAATACATTTCTATAGCGTTTGTGATTAAGGAGAACTCATACTATTATTGCTCTTTAAAAACGAGGTGATTGTCGTAAAAGGTAAGAGAGTTAAACATTGAGTCTATAATTGAATCCTTACCCTTTTCCACAAAAAACAAGTTACAATACTTAATCGATTCTACCTACTAATGTTCAAACTTTTATAAACACATTATGTAAATTTCAGTTTCCATCTCATGAGGATGAAAAACATGAGAAATAACAAAAAATAATAAATAAAAGAAAATATCACAAAGATAAACGACATTCAAATTCAAATCAGTACCATATTATTCCAATCCAAAAACACTTGGGTATAGAATCCCACATAACCACTGTTCGGCTACTACAAAAGTCCCAGAATAAAACAAAAGAAATTGTTTAACCAACAAAATTGTTCACAATTTATTATTACGTTGGAACTAGACATACGAACTCGTACGCATGCATACTTAGATAAAAATAAAAAAAATCATGCAAATAAGGATGACGCATCCAAACGGTCCTGATCTTCCATGTATCGATCAGGGTTAAAATCAGCATCTCCAAAGTCAATACTAGACGTGCTATCAGAATCAGAAGGTGTTCCTACAGATAAGAAATCACTCATAGCAAGTCGTTCCACGGAATCAAAAATTTCTACAATTACTGGTTCGGGTAGCCTTTCCTCCCACATGGTGATTTCTCTTTCTTCTTCACTCATAGGATCTCCTCGCCTCACCGGCCAACCCCCAAGAATGACTATTTCACTATCATTATCGCTCATAGCATCAAATCTATCAGCTATTCCCCTCTCCACATCAATATTATAACCATCTACCACGTTATCCTCATAGGGTTCTTCTACCTCTCCTAAGCAATCTTCCTCCATAACTTCCCCCTGTTCCTCATCGGAATCCTCCTCGAGATCTTTTTCGAAATCCAACTCATCAAAGTTTATTAGTAACACTGAGTTTGGGTCTACTACGGGAACAACCCCCTCAATAACATCAGTTGTTGCCCTACTAAACTCCGGAATGTCAATTCCATCCCGACCCACAGTCTCCACTGCTCTAACCCTTCTCTCGATATCTCGATCAAACTGTTCAATCCTCTCATTCAGTTCAGCCATCTCCTCATCTATTATTCTCTCGTATACTTGTTTAGATTTCTTGTAAATCATTTCCACTCTTCGTGTATAGTCCAAATCACTTTCCCCCTCTTTTCGGTCCCAAATTCCCAAAGCCTCAATCTCTGCCCAAGCTGGGGCATTAACTAAAGCTCTCCAGGGTTCCTCTAGGGTACTAATTCCTTCTTCAGCAGGTCTCTTTCCTTTATTCATGACAGAAAAGAAATAATCGAACTTCCTGACTCACAAAGAAAGAAAACGAGACAATCAATTTCTATGATAAGACAAAGATAGATATAAACAGAATAAAACAGATGTATACACAGAATTTCTACCATACACTCATCAAAATTATCTATGACGATATACTTAAAGACACTAAGCTAAAGACATAATATCCCCTTAATGTGTACCAATTACTCTCGTCATCATTTATTGTGCATTAGTCTATCGCTTTAGATAAATAACACTAAAAAGAACTCCCTCCCTGATACCAGTTGTAACATCCCGGAAAAACTCAGATCGTTTTAAAAGAGAAAACGACTTTTTGAAGAAAATAAATATAGTCCGAGGTAAACCAGGTTAGTAAAAAGATAGTTTAAAACGAATTTGAAACCAAACAAAGCTTGCGGATCGAGTTCTATTAGAGTTATTATAAACTACTAGTCAAAAAGGAAATCTTAGCAGTGGATAAGATTGTAAATTCAAGTCTATTTATTACAACTTGAGAACGTAATCACCTCATAATAACCAAATATTCTTGAAACGTAAATTAAAGTTCATATCGAGACTTTTGTACCCTAACGGTTTATTTCTCCATAAGACAATCCTCACTCCCCATACCTGCAACTTAACTTACTGCTATTCATTGCCCAGAATAGAAACAACATCAACGCAGGATCGTTAAGACCAAAAGTACACGTCAGCAAAACGTCGCATATCACTTAATTAAGTACAACAAAAGAAAGATGTAATAACTGTCGGTTTCCGAAATATGATTCGATCATGCTAATAAATTATAATCAGTTTCATGTAAATGTTAATCAGCCATACTGCTGTACTTTTCCAGCTATACTGTCGGTTCAACTCCAATCTCCACAAGTGAGACAATACATTAGGGGGAGCTAACCCCTAAGCAAGTCTCTACCATAGACACCTCTACCATAGACACTCGCCTTACTTCGGTGCCTATGGTTGAGTATGCATACCCCCGCGGTGGCTTATAATGCCCCCATGTACCGTGAGTAATTCTTTCCACCAATTGACATCATACTACGTCCACTTTAAAGTTAGTGAGGTCATACTACCTTTGCTTTTCAAAATAATGTATCGAAATTCTTTATTCGGAAAACATAACATCATTCATACTATAAATCCATACTTTGCTTTTGTTTACCATTAATACATGGTACATATCACATAATGCAAAACTTCGCTGCGTGTACGTACCTTAGACAAGACAAGTCAAATCTCAAGCGCACAAATCAATTCCCTATCACGAATCGACTTCCTACAAAGTTCAATCATACGCGGGAATAAGCACACATTTACCTTTTCTATAGTCACAATCACAACACGTACATACAAATAACACCAAACCACTATTGCACACACATCATGATCATCCAACACACTATTATAACATGACAAACACACAAAGAACACATCATACACAATCTGTCCAGAAACGCGGAATAACATTGTCAAACTAAATTTCCGACTTCACCGTTGCGTTTGGAAGGTGGTAAAACCCCCGGTATCAATTTTCATGATATATAACATAGTATAAGTATGTTTAACCTATTTTTAAAGCCAAAAATACTCCAAAATACCCTTTTTTCACCAATTTCCTTGACCTATGGGATTTATCATATTTCATCACAAAATAACAATTAAACCTTTTATTTCCATATATATATATATATATATATATATATATATATATATATATATATATATATATATATATATATATATATATATATAGTATATATATATATATATATATATATATATATATATATATATATATATATATATATATATATATATAATATTATATATAATATATATATATATATATATATATATATATATATATATATATATATATATATATATATATATATATATATATATATATATATATATATATATATTTGATAATTAGGCAATATATAAATATAAAGGCAAAAAAACACTGAAACTTTGGGGACCCCAACCCCGCCGACATAAAAAACCCCGTGAGGGGAAAAAGCCATTGGAGAAGGGAGCCAAGAATCAGGCCACCCAAAACAGCATAGGGATGGACTATGCTACAACCCCAACTCGCTAATAAATGATCCTACCTAAACCCATCTCGAAACAAAACAAACAAGACCCGACAAAGCCTACTCCGTACACACCAGAACCTAGCAAAACGTCTAAATAAAAACTGATCCAATACAAAAGAGGTACAAAAAGAAGTACATCAACAAGGCTATGCCATGACAGCATCCAAATTATGCACAAAATCCAGAGGAGAGATCGCTTCGAAGCCCAACAACTCCTTTGCCCAAACACCAATTCTAATTTTCAACTTAAAGATTAAGTTGCTGAAGCAAGGGATTTTGTGTTCGAATTTTGCACCATTCCTCTCGTACCACAAGGACCATATAACACAACCCAAAATTAAAAACCATAGTTTCTTGTTTCTCTTCTTTCTCATTAATCTGCCCCATTCTATAATGAAGTTTTCGCATTTATTATGCAACACTCCATTGATTCCCCACCATTTCAAGATTTCCATCCATATACACCACGAGAACCTGCATGAAAATAGTAAATGCGAATTTGACTCAATTACAACACAACAAAAAGGACACATTGCATTTTGAGCATCCACAATCCCCAATGAGACAAGTTTATTACCAGTTTTCAATTTTTCCAAACAAGCCATCCATAGAGTGAGTTTGGCTCAAGGAGGGATACAACTTTTCCACACCAAATTTATTGACTGATTGGATAGAATCGGTTGATGTGTCTCATAAATCTTGTCTCGAATAGCCTCCGAGGGGAAATGGCAAAAGTCTGTGTTTTTCCATTTAATGATGTCTACATCATGACAATTTGGGTGGATTAGGGCAATGCAATTCTCCAACCTAATAACCTCCTCCTTTTTCCAATCAAAAAGCAACCTACGCCATGAAAAACTCCAATGCCAGGTACCCTCAATCCAAGTACCCATCTGGTTAATAAAACTGTATTTTTGAAGAAAGAGGTTAAAGAGTCTTTGGAAGACCCTGAAGAGAGGACCATTGTCACACCATTTATCATACCAAAATAGAATCGATGCACCATTACCTACTTTCAAGGTCATACCATCTTCAACGATTGATCGGACTTTTGAGACATCAGCATCGTTTCCTACCATCTGCCCCCAAATACCTTCTTTCACATTACCAAAAGCAGCTGAGGATGCTTTGAGACTTCTAATATTATCGACCGCCATAAGGATTCTCTTCCATAGGGGATTATCTGCACCAGAATACCGCCACCACCATTTAAACAAAAGAATCAGATTTTTGAGCAGAATATTACCTACTCCAAGACCACCCAGGTGTTTCGGGAGTTCGATCGATACCCATTTGGAAGCAGGAGTACTCATCTTTCCCTCAGAGGATTCACCCCAGAAGAAGCGCCTTTGTAGTTTAACAATGTTCTGTGCAACTATCTTTGGTATCCTGAACATACTCATAAAATAGATTGGTAAGCTATTGAGCACACATTTAATAAGAGTAAGTTTACCAGCCCTTGAAAGAACCCTGGCTTTCCAAGACGACAATTTGTTTTGAATTTTATCAAGGACAGGTTTCCAAGCTGAGCAATTGTTCATGTTTTTTCCAAGTGGGAAGCCAAGATAGGTAAATGGACATTTTGCATGAAGGCATCTGACCCTTGCAGCCAAATCACTAGCCCATCCATGATCACTCGAGCTCCAAGTGATAAAACAGGATTTACTATAATTCAATGTTAGGCCCGACATCATCGCAAAAACATCCAACACTCTAAAATAGTTAATAATGTAAAGAGAAATGTGGGGAACAAAAATTAAGGTATCATCAGCAAATTGAAGTAGGTTAAGACATACCTCATCTTTCCCAATAAGGACCGGCTCAATAAGATGCATGTTATTTGCCTTCTTAAGCAAGCACGCCAAAACCTCCGTGATTAATATGAATAAATAAGGTGACAATGGGTCGCCCTGTCTCAAACTTTTCTCCATCTTGAATGGCTTTAATGGTGAACCATTAAGAAGAATAGACATTGATGTCGAACATACACAGTTTAACATCCAATTTATCCATCTTCTACCAAAACCCATCTTAATCAACACTAGTTTCAAGAACGACCAATTAACAGAGTCGTATGCCTTTTGGAAATCTAGTTTAAGGAGAGCTCCAGGTATTTTTCTCTTTTTCAACCATTTTAGAGATTCATTAGCGATCAAGACACCAACAAGAATTTGTCTATCTCTAACAAAAGCACTTTGCGACTCATTAATCAATGGTTCAATTACTACTTTAAGCCTTAAAGAGAGCAGCTTGGATATGATTTTGTAGAGAGCACCCACCATGCTAATCGGCCTGTAGTCGTCAATGGAAGCGGGAGTAGCAATTTTTGGGATCAAGCACACCCAGGTGGTATTTATGTTCCTGGCCGAGCACCCCGAACTAAAAAAATCCAGCACAAAATTAAAGATATCATCCTCTAAAACATCCCACATTTCTCTAATAAATTTGAAATTGTAACCATCGAACCCAGGAGCCTTATCAGTACCACACGCCCACACAGCTTCTTTGACTTCCATTCTTGTAGGTAGGGCTTCTAGGAATTGGTTTTGCTCAGCACTAATTTTAGGATGGTCCCCTAAATCAATATCAAACTCAGGAACGGGATCTTGTGAATATCTTCGGGCAAAATAGTCGCGGACTTCAGATTAAAGGGACGAGACCCCACTTACAACACTCTCATTGATCTTAATGCTGACAATCTCATTTTTCTTCCTCCTAAACAATGTCGATGCGTGTAAGAATTTTGTATTGTGGTCTTTAATGCTAAGACCAAAGGAACGAGCACGCTGACGCCAGATTCTTTCCCTCCTAGTTGTCCAGGAAAGAAGAAGGCTTTGGGCAGCTTTTAAACGAGCCATTTCCACCGAATCCAGATCTCTATCATCACTCACTTTTTCAAGATCATGTACCACCAGTTCAAGTTCACGAATCTTACTATCGACATGCTCAAAATTCTTTTTACTCCACTCTCTAAGGGGGCCCTTCACAGCCTTAAGCTTACTATTGAGCGGTACATTTTGCAAATTCCTCCACTCACTCTTGATAACCTTCTTGAATTTAGGATTTAGGAACCATCCATCATAACATCGAAAAGGTTTAGCGCCCTAGTTGATCTTAGATTCAGAGATAAGCAATAGGGGATTATGATCTGAGCAGCTCTTTTCTTTCCCCAACAGATCATATTTGGGAATTCGCGGAGCCATAAATGTAT
>CM033453.1:9068426-9090926 GCA_019425755.1 Amaranthus cruentus
TATATGTATGTATGTTTATATTATATTTAAAATTTCTCTAGCAACACTACAACTTTATATTATTTCAAAAATAAAAATGGATTTCTTACACCACACACATCTTTTTATGAGCATATAATTTCTTTATTTATACTTCACAATCAACCATCAAATAAAACTTCTCACATACATATATGCATATCTCCAAAACTCTAAACACCACACATTAATCTACATAGAAAAAAAATACATCACAACCTCATACATAAATTTTAAATCATGAATTAATTATAAATTACAAAATAACACACATAACCATCATAGAAATTTAAATTTAAACTTAAAAATATAATAGATTAATAATTTTACTCACAATTTGAAGAAAAAAATACCAATTGATGAAGGTAGATGATTTTTGGAGTGTGAAAGGGAAGAATGGTTTATGTGAGGTTTCTTACAATTTTTGAATTGGAGAAATTATAAGTAAGAAAGCTTAAGAATTTAATTTGAATTAATATTTGAGATAATTGTCGAACCCTTAGTTTCTCAAATGGGAGTTACAAAACTCCACAAAATCCTCCATAGGGCCGGCCAAGTCTCCTCAATTTCCCTCTTTAATATTTTTTTTTTTGAAATTTTTGAAATTTAAAATAAAGAAATGGGTTAAAGGTTTTTGGGCCCGAAACAATCTAAATTGTTAAAAAAGACTGAAATTTCATGGTCAAGTCCAAAATAAATAAATAAAAACATCATTTATATAAAATAATATTACTAGTAAATAATTAAATATATCGGGAAAATATCGGGGTGTTACACTATTGTAATCTTAGAGTTTTTTGTGTATAGGGCTAGAGCTAGGAAATGCATTTTCATGGGCTATGGCTTTAGTAGGGATATAGGGTGCGGTGTGAGTAATCTAAAAAGATCATTACTTCTAGAGATGTTGTTTGCGATGAAAATGCTTTGGTTACTCCCATTGTGGAGAACACCATTACTAACAATGATGTAGGTACATCCGGCGACACCTAAGAGGAGGTGGAGCCTCCCAATATTGAAAAACCGAAGATGATGCTCAACTTGAAAAGGGAGCCACTTTGACAACTCAACGTGAGAAGGGGAGGAGTATACCTCAAAGGAGATACATAGAAGAGTGTGACTACGTGGCTTACGCTCTCACCATTTCTAGTGAGGTGGAGAGCGTAAATGATCCAAATACCTACAAGGAGGCCATGACCTCAAAAGACTCAAGCAAGTGGTAAGTTGCTATGAAGCAAGAGATGGAGTCTCTTGCAAAGAACAAGACTTGGGTCATTGTTGAAGCTCCTAACAACAAGAAGATTGTGGGGTGCAAGTGGGTTTTAAAGAGGGATCTACAAGCACTAGTGCTCTGGTGTACAAGGCAAGAGTTGTTGCAAAGGGGTTTACTTAAGTTAAAGGGGTTGGTTTTCATGAGGTTTTCTCGCCGGTTTTAAAGACCGCTTTCTTGTATGGGGATTTGGAAGAAGAGATCTACATGAGACAACCGGAGGGCTTTGAGGACAAAGGAAAGGAAAGTCATGTGTGTCGTCTAAAGAAGTCATTGTATGGGCTAAAACAATCGCCTAGACAATGGTATAAGAAGTTTGACTTATTTATGCTCTCTCATGACTTTACAAGGAGCTCTTATGATAGTTGTGTCTATCTTAAGATGCTTGATGGTGGAATTATAATTTATTTGATTCTATATGTTGATGATATGCTAGTGGCATGTAGTAGTTTGTTTGAGGTGGAGAACTTGAATGTGTTGCTTTCAAGTGAGTTCGACATGAAGGATCTTGGTGAAGCCAAGAAGATACTTGGGATAGAGATATGGAGGAATCGTGAAAAGGGCATCTTGTACCTTAGCCAAAGGAGGTACTTTAAGAAAGTATTGAGAACATTCTCTATGGGTGATGCCAAGAGTGTATCTACACCTCTAGCTTCACATTTCAAGTTTGATTAACCCTATACCTATGCAATTCGAATGGACTATACAAGGACTTTCACAAGTGACTTTGATAATATCAATTTGAGTAGACCAAGACGAGCACAATTTAGACCTTCTTTACTTTGACTTCAAATAATCCCAACGTAAGTGAGTTAGTTAGACCATTTTTAGTCATTCTCATCGAAATAAAGTACTTGAACAGTTTTTCCATGTAAAATAAAAAAGTGGTCATGATGAATTTTACATCACACTTTCCCTCTTGCAAAGAATTTGTCTTCAGATTCAAAATGATCAAATCAAGAGTAACACAAACCATGAATTTATGAAAATAAGCTCTAGGATCGAATACCTTAATAACAAACGAAAAGGATTTAAATCGTGTAGTAAGAAACTTCATCACCATTTCCAACATCTTGGAATAAAAATTCAGAATCTCCAAGATTATGAGATATAAAATCAGCAACTTCAATATCTTTAAATTGAACATGTGCACACCCGGTTTGATTTGTTCAGGGTACAAACCAAAGCAATAATAATATGATGCCAATGAAACATTGAAAACAAAGAAACTCCACATGAAAGTCAAGAGAATAGCATAGCTTGTATCATAAACACAAAATGAGGTTAAGAACCATAAGAATCTCTATTAGTACCATAATAATTCCACCGAAGCTTTAAAAGAAAATCATACCTCTTCTTAGCTTCACCTGGACCATCCCAAGGATCAATATAATCACATTGTGATATAATCAAACCAAATATTATGAATAACAAGTAGCTTAGATCAAAGTTAGAAGGAATTGGAGAATAAGTATTGGGCCTTGAAACTCTTGTATGATTCAATTATTTATTAGAACAAAAAAAAAAAAGCAAAAAGCAAACAAAACGAATCAGACTTTGTTTTTATCATTTCCCTTAACACTATTAGCAGCTCTTTGTGCGGCAACTCCATCTATGCGACCAGCCCAATATTAGGCCCATTTCAATTAATATGTACTCTTAACATTAACAACCAGTCTTGGCCGAGAGGGTCTCAGATTGAGACTGCCCAACACTTTCCGGCCCATCTTTAATAATACAATTAGAAAAAAGGGAAAACAAGTAAATATAAAACCTATCAAATTTGAAAACGGTAACTAAGGAAAACCATTTTCAACCGCCAAAACATTCACGCGATTAAGGAAAGAAAACAAAACGGTATTTTCTCTTCAATTCTTTCGAAAATCTCTAAAATTAATTCTTTCAATCAAAGAAAATTAACAATTTAACTTTCAAAATAACAAAAATTTCTGTAATGGAAGATTTAATAAATGAATTTTACATGGAAATGACATTATATACATCACGAAAATATATAGACGAAATTGAACGTAATATTACGAAAATCGTATGTAAAATGATATTGATCAAAGATATATAATTGATAATCTGTTATATACAGATTTGACGCTTGATAAAGAATAAATTATGGTGGTTTATGGTGAAAACGAAGAAGATAAATGCGATATTAATATGATTGATACAGGTATGATCAATTCTGCTATAAAAATGTTCAATTTTAAGCATAAATTGTTCAATTTAAGATTAAAATGTTCAATTCTCCGTTATTCAATATAGAGTCATAGATTCCAAATGCCAAATTTATGTGTCACTTTAATAACTAACATATTTTAGTGATATTTTATATATATCACATGTTGTTCTAACTTATTCAATTTTAAACATAAAATTGTTCAATAAAGTCTCTGTAATTCAATATAGGTTCATTGATTCCAAATACAACATTAAATGTCTCAGTTTAAAAACTAACATATTAAATTGATGTTTTATATATTTTAATTTTACTTCTATATTTCTATTATACTTCTATATTTTATATAGGTAATTTAATATTATAAGAAAATAATTGAGTTACATTACAAAACAACAACTATCAATATAAAGCATTCATTTAGTTCAATAATTGAATTATTATATCATGATCATTGGTGCTTGACATAAAAGGTTCATTGGAGGGCATGAGAGCAAGCAGTTAGGAAAACCTTGAATTATTATATCATGATCATGCTAGAGCAACAGGGTTTAGTGTTCAGAAATTCACAATAAGGAAAATAGATGGTGGTTTACATGAACGATACTTTTGTTTGTTCTAAAGAAGGAACTACAAAGATAAAAAAAAACAAAGAAAATGAAGGACAAAATGCTAAGAAAAAGCTAGTTCCAACTAAAAGATGTGGACGTGATGCACACATAAGGATTAAATTGGAAGTATACAGTGGAGACATCTTTGTCAAACAACATGTTGTATCACATAACCATACGTTAGCGAGAGTGAAATGGCAGTACTTGTAAAGATCTGAGAATAAGACAACTTTAAAGGAAACAATGGAAACCATTGAAAGTTTTGAAAATGCACAAGTAAGGCCTATTACAACGTACAGATATTTGGCGATGGATGTTGGAGGGAATGAGTGTGTAGTGCATACTTTAAGAGACCATCTAAACTATGTGAACAGATTGAGAATGAATGAAATTGAGGGTGGGGATGCTCAAACTATGATCTGACAATTTATTAAGTTGGCACAAAAAGACCATGGTTTCTTTTATAATATGAAACTTGGTGATGATGCAAAGCTTATGGCACTCTTTTTGTGTGATTATTTAATGAAGGAAGATTTCAGAATTTATGGGGATGTTGTAATTTTTGGTATATATATTGTACACACAAATATAACTTGATATGTGCACCACTAGTTGGAATAAATAACCATTGAAACACTACAATGTTTGGATGTGAAAAAATAGCAAATGAGAAAGTTGAATCATTTGTTTGGGTCCTTAAGCAATCTAAAGAAGCAACGGAAGGAAAAAAATCTCGTATCAATTTTGACAAACCAAGACGCAACAATTGCAAGAGCAGTAGAAGAGGTATTTTTACATATAATAATTGCTTACAATATTCAATTTAAACGTTATCAATTTCATTTTTCCTTTTAACACTAACAGTTCATTATCTATTGTAGGTCTATCCTTTCTCAAGGCATAGGTTATGCTTATGGTACATTATGAAAAATGAAGTTTCATTCAATGGAGGATTAAAGTCAGATGCAAACTTCAAAGATGCTTTTAACAAATGCTTACTGGGTATAGCAATTCAATTGAATTCCAGGAATGTTAGGAAAACATGGTTGAAAAATTGAAACTAAAAAGGAATTAAGCTTACCACAAACGGTTTAATAGATTGTACAACATAAGAGACAAGTGGTGCACTGCATTTAACAAAAACTTCTTTTCAGCTGGGATATTATCTTCACAACGAAGTCAATCCACAAACAATGAAATCGGATTTGAATAAACGAAAAGCATAAGTTTATATCAATTCTTCAAAATATTTCACAAAAACCTATTGAAAGATAAAGAGAAAGGGAGATAGCATTAGAGTTTTACTGCACAACAACAATTCCAACGCCTGTATTTAGACTTACTGGTTTATTACAACATGCGTTAAAGGTGTACACAACAACATTATTTAGAGACTTTGAACAGGATTTCAAGATGGCTATCTTATGTGCAAACAAAAGGGAAAATGAGGGAACCCAAATGGAATACATAGAAAGAAAAGAAATGTGTTTTGTTTAAAAAGAAAGATGGCAAGAAAGTGGTATATGCGTGGCTATTTTATCAGGTTACAAAAAATAACAGATTTTTTGTTTGAAACAACTTTCAAGAGTTTTAAAACAATTTCATGATTTTCTGATCAAAATTCGGAATTTTCAAAGTATGAAAAAACAAATAAACAAACAATAATTGTGTTTGATAAGGAACTCTCAGTTGAATCAAACTAACAGATATGTAATGTAATAGCCCTAATTTTGAGCTTTTCTTAATCTTAGCTTAAGTAGGTTCAGTAATGGATTAGTGTTATTAACCTCTCTAGTTATTCATCCTTAAGTGCCAAAAAAATAGTGGGAGCTTCAAACTTTTAACTTTGAATATACAAAGTTATATTTTGTTAAATATTTTTATTATATTAAAGATTAAAATTCAATGCTTTTGGTTTTATTCGAGATTTGAATTAACTTAAGCTATTTATATTTCCTTTAAAAAAATTGTTAATTTGATAAACATATTTATTTGGTTTATAAACTTTAAAGTATTTGCAAATGATTTCACAAATTGTGTTGACAAAAGTTTATCTTATGTGTTGTATTAAAAATGATTTATATAAGAAATATACTTATATAACTATAAAAGATTAGAAAAATAGTTTTATAATGATGTTATAGTCTATTGGTATTTAAAAAGAAGTTTTGGTTATGGATTGATTTTAATTACAAAGAAAATATATTAATTCCATAAAACTATAATTTCATAAATTTCTTAAAAATCTAAAGTCACTTCATAATATCATTTTAAAATATTAAATGATCAATTTATGCTCCCAAATTTTTATATGTTATTAAGAATAATCAAGCATGAAATGGAGGTAAATTGTAGCATACTAAGAGCAATCATTTCATTTATTACTATGGGTAATCAGAAATCCTGTCAGCCTGCATGTCTCAACCTTTGGACCCAAATGAGCATTCAAATGTCCAAATTTTTGAGATCTATTGCTTGGAGACTTTATCTAACTTCTTAAGATATCCAATGACATCTTATTTGGCAAAAAACGCTAAGAAACCAAAGAGATCCATATCATTCTTTCAACCCCTTCCTGAATTTCGCCCATATCAACTCTTGACATCCTACTGTTTTCACCTTGTTTCTCCAATTTTTCTCTACATAGATACCCCTCAAATTTTTATATCATAATCTAGACTCGTATTCAAGCAACTTTTGTGAGATACATATTTTCCATTAGAGGTTTAATTTCAGAGCTAAAAATATTTTGATCCAAGGCTAAAAACCTATTTCGAGACAACACCTTTTAGTGAGTAATTTCATTATTTTTCTTCTATTCTTTCTTCAGTTAAACCTCATCTAAGACCTTAAATGGCTTTATATATGTGTAGGTTATATCATGGAAATTTATGAGCAAGAGAGTAAGTCATATACTTGGTGTTTTAAGGATCCAATCAACATAGTTCTAAAATGTAAGTATGCAAAAGTTTTAGTATAGTTTTGCATGTTTGATTTTGAGGTGGATATAATGAGTATATACTCTTAAGTAGTCATTCTAGTCACTAGTGGAAAAGATAACATTTGTTGCGCATCTTATGTTGCAGTATAATACATACGCAGCATAAAGTAGAAGAAACAAAATTAGGCAAAAAAAAAATTCACAAATGTTGCAGTTTTCTCCCTTGACCGCAGCAAATACTTTTAAAAAATTGCATTTGTCTATATCATGCTGTTTTCTTCCTTGACCGCAGCAAATAACACCTTAAAAAACCCGTAATTCTAACGTTCAATTTGTTCATAACCCACTTATCTTACCCTTCTTCAATTTTTTTCAAAACAACGTATATTGTTCTATTACTGCTCTTCAAAACCCACGAATCTTCTTGCTCTTAAAACCCACGATTCTTCTTGCTCTTCAAACCCACCACTTTTCATCTTGATGTTTTTCTTCGTCATCAACCGTTTGTTTTAATTTCTTCGTTTCATTCGAAGACCCACTGCTTTCTTGTTCACCCACTACTGTTCATTCGACTATTCATGAATTCTTCAAACTTTCAACCCACAAAATTTAGTGCATATTTAGTTCTTGTATATCTACGAAATTTAGGGCTTGTTTAGTTCTTGTTCTTCAAGCTTTCAATTAAGGTATAATATTGATTTTGTTTCATTGTGTTTTAGGGCTTTATTATTTATGTATTTAGTTTTCGTACTAATTTTGTTTTTGTTTTACATTGTAGAGGTTACACATATCTAAACCCACAAAATTTCAAGCTATTATTTTGATTTTAAGTTTTCAAGTTCACTGTGTTTTAGGGCTTAATTATTTATGTATTTTGTTAAATGGTGGTTTGTTATTCTACATATGTTTTAATTATTAGAGTTAGATTAAATATATGTATTTTTATGGTTAAATGATTTATTTTAGGCTTAATGTTGATGTATAAAATATAGAATTAGAATATGTTTGGTTGTATATAAAATTAGAATATGAATTAAAGTTTGAAGAATGAAGTATGAAGTAAACAATGTTAATTATCTTAAATGATTTTATTTTAGAATACAATGTAGTGCTTATATAGAATTAAAATATAAAGTATATATTTAATTAGGGTTAAATATGTATAGTATAAATAAGTTGGTTTGTTGATTTTATTTTAGAATACAATGTTAATTTTGAAGCGTTTTTGTCACTTTTGCGCGTAAAATAGCTTAAACTTAGTTTGTTATGCACGAAACTTAGCACACAACACTATTTGGTATATATTATTGTGTTAAAGTGGTTAGAATCAAAAATAATTGTAAAATGCTTGAAATCACGTGTTAAGTTGCGTTTTGGTAGTGTTTTGAAGCGTTTTTGTCACTTTCGCACGTAAAATAGCGTAAACTTGGTTTGTTATGCACGAAACTTGGCACACAACACTATTTGGTATATATTACTGTGTTAAAGTGGTTAGAATCGAAAACAATTGTCAAATGCTTGAAATTACGTGTTAAGTTGCGTTTTTAAGTGTTTTGAAGCGTTTTTGTGACTTTCGCGCGTAAAATAGCTTAAACTTGGTTTGTTATGCAGGAACTTGGCACACAACACTATTAGGTATATATTATTGTTTTGGAGTGGTTAGAACTGAAAATAATTGTCATATGCTTGAAATTACGTGTTAAGTTGCGATTTTAACGGTTTTGAAGCCTTTTTGTCACTTTCGCGCTTAAAATAGCTTAAACTTGGTTTGTTATGCACGAAACTAGGCACAGAACACTATTTCAAATATATTATTGTGTTGAAGTGGTTAGAATCGAAAATAATACTCATATGCTTCAAATTACGTGTTAAATTGCGATTTGAACGGTTTTTGAAGCATTTTTGGCACTTTTGCGCATAAAGTAGCTTGAACGTGGTTTATTACGCATTACACTTGACACACAACACTAAATGGTATATATTATTGTGTTGAAATGGTTAGAATTGAAAATCTTAGTCATATACTTCAAATTACGTATTAAGTTGCGTTTTTAAGGTTTTTTAAGCTTTTTTGGCACTTTCGCGAGCATAAAGTAGCTTAAACGTGGTTTGTTATGCATGAAATTTGACACACAACACTAATTGGTATATATTATTGTGTTGAAATGGTTAGAATTGAAAGTCATATGCTTTAAATTACGTATTAAGTAGCTTAAACATGTTCTTATGTGTTTCTATTTATATTCTTTCAAGTACTTATCTACAATGCATCTTTTTAGAGAAGACTTTGTGCCCGAGATTGAGACTTCGGACAACGAGGTTCATAGTGAGTCGGATAAGGAATATGATCTAACGAAGGAGGTGGACATAAATGAGGATGACGATCGAATTACTAGATACGATCAAAGTGCTAAAGATGCCCCACCAATAAACGTAGACGGCCCACCAACGGATGCTCTCACTACCACTCTTAGTGTTGGTTCTAAGAAATGTAAAGGGCGAGGTCCTACGAAAAACCTCAAAGTCACGATCTCATGCACCTCGAATACAATGCATTGGGTCAACTATGTGGAAAATGGCATAGGCAATATGAAAACAAGTGGGCCTATTTGTTCGCAAGATTTCCATATTGCACGCATGGAACGAGGTTCCAGAGGGTTTGAAGAACTCACTTTGGGATGATACTATGGTAAGCAAATTTAGTATATTTATTCATTTACTTTCATTTTAAAATTAATTGAATTGTCATTAATTAATAATTATAATTTTCTTTTGTAGAATCTTTTTCACATCGAGCACAACAAAGAAAAGAAGAGTATTTATCTTTCAGCTGTTGCTGAAAGATTCAGAGATTTCAAATCCAAGCTTGTAGCTCGCCGGATCACAAAGAAGCGTCACCGTGAGACCAGGAAGGTCAAAAGGGGAAACGAAGGTGGAGCAGAAGCCCCTTCAAAGATGTCGTATGAAATATGGCCTAACATATCGAAGAGTGAATAGGAGGCGTTTGTTGCCAAAAAAACAACTCCCAACGAAGTTGTAAGTATTCCATATTATCGCTTTTCATTTTAATCTAGTTCTTTTGATTTAATTATTAAACTAATAATATATGACATTTGAATTTTGTTGATTAATTAGGAAAAGCGTGGTAAAGCTTTCGAGTCAGCAAAGAAAAGGAAGTTTTACCATCACATGGGCCCAAGAACGTACGATGAGGCCCGAAAAGAGTGGGTGGATGCGGGTTTATACCCCAATCAAAGTCCGGCCCCGACCTCATCTACGACTACCTCCGCATACGTGAAAACACCATCTAGAGATCGAGTGCGGGATTGGAACTGCGGGCTTCATGCTCGAGATGCAAGTGGTATATATATAGATTTAGGATCAAATGAGAAGGGGTCTCAAAATGAGAAGGGTGAGAAGTAATCTGAAGCGTTCATTTTTTAGATCAATGGATAGATTTAATTTGTTTATTTTCTAAGTTGCACGCGGTTGAATTTGCTTTTTTCGTGTAATATTAACCAATTTCTTTAATACTAAACCGGTTATGAATAAAGGTTACTATGTTCTTAGAAAAAGATACTATGTTATGAATAAAGGTTACTATGATTATGTATAGTTACTGTCTTCTCTTAATCTTATACAGAACATCGTAACTTTTTAAAATAAACATAGTAACCTTTAATCATAACATAGTATCATTTTCTAAAAACATAGTAACTTTAAATTATAACATAAAATGGAGAAGAAGATCGACGAGAAAGATGATTTTCACCCGTTAGATTTTCATAAGATCAATGGTTATAAATCCTTCTCATCCTTCTCATTTTGAGACCCCTTCTCAATGGATCCTCCTACATATATATATATATATATATATATATATATATATATATATATATATATATATATATATATATATATATATATATATATATATATATATATATAATATATATATATATATATATATATATATATATATATATATATATATATATATATATATATATATATATATATATATATATATATATATATATATATATATATATATATATATATATATATATATATATATATATATATATATATATATATTATATATACATATATATATATATATATATATATATATTATATATATATATGTATATATATTATATAATATATATATATATATATATATATATATAATATATTATATATATATATATATATATATATATATATATATATATATATATATATATATATATATATATATATAATGATATGCAGTATATGATGTATATATATATATATATATATATATATATATATATATATATTATATATATATATATATATACATATATATATATATATATATATATATATATATATATATATATATGTATATATATATTATATAGATGTAGCATCAAATGAGAAGGATTTTAAAATGAGAAGGATTTTTGTTTGATTTGTTTGGTTACTATGTATACAAAAAATGATACTATGTTATAAAATTAAAACATTTCAAAAATTTTGTTATAGTTACTTTTCTGTGTAACATAGTTACTTTTACGATTATCTGTTTTTGGCTCACTCGTGACCATAGATTTTTTTATTCTAATGAAATCAAGGGTGTAGAGTCCTTCTTACGCTTCTCATTTTCAATACCCTTCTCATTGGATCCCTCCCCTATTATATATATATATATATATATATATATATATATATATATATATATATATATATATATATATAGAATAAATAGTATTACATAAATAGTTATATTCTTTTCCCATGCGTTTTAATGCTATGAAGAAAGTGCGTGGGGAAATGGGATCTGCTGCGAGAGCCACATACCCGAAATGGAGAGCAGTAACGGTACATAACACTATTTGGTACCTATTACTGTATTGAAAGGGTTAAAATCGAAAATAATTAACAAATGCTTGAAATTACGTGTTGAGTTGCGTTTTTAAGTATTTTGAATCGTTTTTGTCACTTTCGCACGTAAAATAGCTTAAACTTGGTTTTTTATGCACGAAACTTGGCACACAACACTATTTGGTATATACTATTGTGTTGAAGTGGTTAGAATCGAAAATAATTATCAAATACTTGAAATTACGTGTTAAGTTGCGATTTTAACGGTTTTGAAGCGTTTTTGTCACTTTCGCGCGTAAAATAGTTTAAACATGGTTTGTTATGCACGAAACTTGGCACACAACATTTTTTGGTATATATTATTGTGTTGAAGTGGTTGGAATCGAAAATAATTGTCAAATGCTTGAAATTACGTGTTAAGGTGCGTTTTTAAGTGTATTGAAGCGTTTTGTCACTTTTGCGAGTAAAATAGCTTAAACTTGGTTTGTTATGGGCAAAATTGGCACACAACACTATTTGCTATATATTATTGTGTTGAAGTGGTTAGAATCGAACATTGTTGTCAAATGCTTGAAATTACGTGCTAAGTTGCGTTTTTAAGTGTTTTGAAGCGTTTTTGGCACTAACATATATAATTAATTGTTTCATAGTGTTTTCACCAAGATAATAGCATAGACTGCGGCTGCTACGACATTAAATTTATGGATGATATCATACAAGCCGTGAAAAACGTCGGGGTAGAAAATATTGATGCCGTAAGTATTTATTATGTTCTTAAGTTATATTATTATATATTTACTAGAAAATCTAATTATATGCATTAGCTTTTTTATTATTTTATATAGATTTTATATGACACTCCGTGGGAAAGACGCAAATTATCGGACACGGAAATGCGCAAAGTGAAAGACAAAGTTGTCGTGTATCTTGCTAATTTATGTTGGTAGTTATGTTGTGTAGTAATTATTTTCGATTTTTAATTACGACTTTAGATATGTATATATATTGTATATTTTATATTACATAGTTTATTTGTATATGCAAAACTAAATTGTTTATGTATGCATATATATATATATATATATATATATATATATATATATATATATATATATATATATATATATATATATATATATATATATATATATATATATATATATATATATATATATATATATATATATATATATATATATATATATATTTAGGATCAAATGAGAATGGGTCTCAAAATGAGAAGGGTGAGAAGTAATCGAGCGTCATTTTTAGATCAATGGACGATTTAATTTGTTTATTTTCTAAGTCTGCAACGGTTCAATTTGCTTTTTAGACCAATTTCTTTAATATCGAACCGGCTCAATATATCATTTTTCTAAAGATATATGTTCTTAGAAAAGATACTATGTTATAATAAAGGTTACTATGATTATGTATAGTTCTGTCTTTTCTCAATCTTATACGAACATCGAACTTTTAAAATAAACATAGTAACCTTTAATCATAACATAGTATCATTTTCTAAAAACATAGTAAACCTTAAATCATAACATAAAATGGGAAGAAGATACAGCCAAAGATGATTTTCACCGTAGATTTTCATAAGATCAATGGTTATAAATCCTTCTCATCCTTCTCATTTGAGACCCCTTCTCAATGGATCCTCCTCATATATATATATAATATATATATATATATATATATATATATACATATATATATATATATATATAATATATATATATATATATATATATATATATATATATAATAATATATATATAATATATATATATATATATATATATATATATATATAATATATTATATATATATATATTATATAATTAGCAAATATATATATATATTAATGCATATAATATATATTATATTAATATATTACGTTTTTTGGTCAACCGCAGCCTATAGTGCTTTTTTTTGAAAAATTAAAAAAATGTACTATAGGTTGCGATTGTGCCCAAAAACCGCAGGCTTTAATACTTATGTGTGCGGCGTTTTTTAACTGCAGCCTTTCTTTCAAGATATCAGCTGCCACCACTAATGCTTAGGTCCAAAACTGCAGCATAGAAGGGCATTAAAACCGTCGCAAATAGACTTTTTTCCACTAGTAAGCGGGTCTAATTTGGTGTTTGAAATTATGTAGGATGTTTGTTCAATCTCAAAGTATATATGGGAGTATTTCTTGAAGGTACACACAAAACACTTTCTTTTTCTTCGCTTGTAAAAACCTTGTTTTACATGATGTTTAGTTTTATGGTTTATCTTGAATGGAGAATTGGAAATGGTTACGTGTTTTATGTTTTACAAGAATGATTCATGAGTATGATGATGGATGACGGATGATCTATGTTTTTGATATTTTAGGCAAGTTGTTTCAAGTAAAAATGTTGGATTGTGATTTAAACTTATGCTTGTTGGTTTTCAATTGATTATATGAAATGGAGTATTTTTTCCATAAAATTAAGATTTGGAGAGCTTCTTATTTTTCATTATAAACCCAAAAATATTATCTTTTAAATATCGTTTATGAAGTAGTCTGATATATAAGAATAATGTCTTGTTTTGAAAGAATTTATAAATAAGTTTATCTTTGAAAATTATTCTATTTACTAACAAATGTAATTTATGATTTTCAAACTTTGTTTTCATTCTTGAAAGATTCCGAAATTCTCTTGAGTTATTAAATTAAGGTTTTATTGAATTTAAATTCAAAAGGAGTGTTTGGTTTACAATATTAAAGAAAATAACTTTGTTTTGTTAAAACATAAGATTTAAAGACTCTTACTTTATGTTTTATTGTAAACATTTTATAGCTACTTTCTTTGATTTTGTATACAAAGTATTCTTTTCTTATTTGTCTTTCTACAAAGAAGATTTGCTTTTAAATAAAAGTCCTTTTTGTTTCTACTTGAAAAAATGAATTATTTATACAAAGCTTTATAAATTTTCATATTTAACCAATGAGTTTATTCATATATTATTTGAAGTGTTTTAAGAGATTTTATGTATTTAGAAACGTTTAATGAAAGTACTCGAAGTACGCTTTTACTTTTTATAAACATTTATTTAATAATTTACCATCTTGATTTCAATAAAATATAGAGTTGAAAGTGTAAATGAACTACGTTTTAACTATCTTGAAATCATCGTTTTACCTTATTGAAAAGCTTTATTCATTTATAACTTTAAAAGTACTCCAATTTTGAAATGTGTATTGTTTCAAGTAATCATCATGTGTCAAAGAATTGAATCCAAAGTATTTGATTAAGAATGAAATATGATGTTGTATCAAGTAATCATCTTATGATAAATGTTTTACTCAAAAGCGTTTGAGTAGTAGTATGAAACCTTGTTGACAATTTAAGTTATGTTAAGAAACAATTAAGTGATTTTTAATGATTTGTTTTGGGGTGTGAACGATGGATTGTATTATATTGGAAAAAGCCTACAAGCTTAATTTGTAGCACCCACCCAGGTCGACCGGAGTAAAATCTTGCAAGTTGTGTATTGATTGGAGGGATGACGATCCCCAAATACTAGAGGTTTGGAAAATAAGCTCCCCACTCTATGTGAGACGTTCACTTGAAAATCCCCGGACTTGAATGTTGTTTCTAAACATGTTTGGCACAAGGTTACGTTTAAACTTTTATATTGAAGTTTTATAAATGAGTTGTTTTACTTCTTTTCCAATATGATTTTACCTAAAATCCACCAAAATGTTTTACTTTTAGATGTGTGTACTCAGTTTATACTGATGTGTGTACCGTTTTTTCATTTATGTGGCATGTCACTTGGTAGATGACAGTGACTATCTACAGGTATGGTGACTGAAAAATCCATCTTGGGATCATGTCTCGTTTTCGTGAAGTGTAGTATGTCGCAAGGGCATTAAAACACTTATATTTTACTATAATTATTTAAGTTTAAGGATTGTATTGATCAGAGACCTTCTAAATCTTGGGTTGTAATAAGATGTTGTTTAATATTGTTTTGTGAGATTTTATTTGCGTCGGATTCTTTTCCAAAACAACCCTAGTAAAGTCTTTTAATGTCTTAAGATAATGTGTTTTCTGGATTGAGGTTAGAACTTAAGTTGTATTAAGGCTCTATAATGAAGTTGATTTAAGTTTGGGCTGTTACATGTAAACAAGGAACACTCACTTAAACTTACTAAGTTGTAATATCAATTTAAGGAATACTCAACTCAAATAAGAATATTACGAATTTAAATGTATGGAAGTCTCACAAACACTTTAATCTCATCAAATATAAGAAAACTTACAATTTGGATAAACATTCAATACTTAAACAAATGTATATGAATAAGAAAAACTTTTACAACTTTCATTGGATTTTGTTAGTGTCGTGTCTATTATGTTATATTTTTCATTCATGAACTACGTCTTTATATAGGCTTACAAAGCATATGAAAAATCAGAAATTATACTAAATATTTACTTGAATACAAACCATTCAAGCAATTACATAAAGACACAATAAAATCCTATGTAACATACTAGAATTCAAAGCATTTAGGATGCTACATCAATAGACTCTTACTTAGCCAAAAACGGGTCTTTATTATTGTTAATCAAATCAGAAACAAAAGACCTGTAACACCTACCATTGAATGGTTTCATTTATCCCTTGTTGATAATGAAAAACGTAGCCCAAAATCAGTTTTAAAGCCTTGAATGCCCTTTCTAGCAGCCATATGATTAAGCAATAGAACAACTTTTGAACGCTTACCTTGGATGCTTCTTTCCATAGAATGACAATGATGAAATGTAATCACTCTTGAATCAGCCATATTGAATGACCAAATAAATGATGGAAATTGAAGAGATAATCAACAATAAACCCTCATAAAAACCGTGAGCAATTACTCTCATACAAGGGTAAAACGTTACCTTTTGAATGCTCTTCTCAATTATTATCACAATGAAATGAGTGGACAATATTTTACGACCACAAAAATAACTGATAAGAGTAATAATCATGTGACTTAAGACAAAAATCCACAGTTGCCATATTTAGCCTTTCAAAGCTTTGACATAATAGTCAAACCAACAGTAATTACTCTATTAAACCCTTTGATGGACGACCATAAATGGAATTATTCTCTTTTGAAATATTTCCATATTCAAGGCAAGATATTTACCCATTCAATTTAGAATTAATCACCCATAAAATCACCAAATTTTCTTATATCATGCATGCTAATTTAGGTAACTTTGATGGCTAAAATAACAATTCAAACACGTATGGCAACTTTAAGCAAATCGTGCCTTTTTATCCATCACCAAGGATAATTATATGCTACCATTCTTTGACAATATTCAAGTAACTCCATACCCATGCAATTCGAATGGACCATGCAAGTATCCAAAAAGTGACTTGAACAAAACGACTTTGAGTAGACCAAGACCTTGACCACAGTTTTGACCATCTTGACATTCACTTCGAATAATCCAAACGTAAATGAGTCTAGTTGGATCATTGTTAGTCATTCCCCTTAAACATAAGTTGTTGAAAAGTTTTTTCCATGTAAAATGAAAAAGTGGTCATGATGGATTTTACATCACTATCTCATCTCAATTGAACAGGTTGTCGACATGGTAGATAAAAAGATGTATAGGTATGCTTTTCTAAAAGTACTATTGTTAACTTATTCAATTCATTCATTATAATATTCAATTGTATTGTTACCTTAATAAATATCTATCAATACTTATAGTTTATTGGTAAAATGTATCAGTTTCAGTATGTACAACTTCAGGTTTAATCTTAACAAAGTCCGGTTTAATGGATATACTGATATCAACATGCATGAATTTCAATACACCAAATAATAATATACATGTTGACTGTACTTGTACCAACTTTGAATCGAATGGATGGTTATGTTGTCATTGTTTACGAATATTACACTTGCATTCTGTGCAAAAAATACCAGCCATATACATTCTTCCAAGATGGGCAAAGAATGCTAAGAAGGATATTTGGGATACACTTTATGGTAATCAATGTCCATCGACAGGCTTGGAATCCCCAGAATATCTACACATACATGGAGACAAAACATGAGACGTAAGTTTTATAATCTTGTGTTAAAGTCACAAAGCAATGAAGAATCAAGAAAGGTGGTAGAAGCATTGTACAATACAACAAGTGATGAAGTAGATAAAGTCATTGAGAGACCTCGTAATAAAATTAAAGTTGCAATAGTAACAAAAGAAGAAACAATAGTATTACAAGTAACAACACAAGTAAGAGATCCAAAAAGAACGGTTACAAAGGGAAGAGATCCAAAAAGAAGCAAGAAAGGTGGTAGAAGCACTGTACAATACAAGTAATGTATTTCAATTTGTAATAAACGTGTCCATAACACTATAAATCAATTTCCATTTAAAACACAACAATTTTTAACTAGAGCATGTCAATTATGGATAGCAAAAAATTGTTATTTTATATCTTCTAAATTATCCAATTTTACATTGATGTTGAGTAATCTCTCCATTCAATGCGAAGAAAAAGTTTTTATATTGATAATTGAATATTATAAGCAAACAATTGAGTTACATTACAAAAATGTTTACCGCTTAACAACATCAATATTTACCTAAATTTCAAGTAACCTTTATATTAACGATAAATATATAAAATTCAATCACTTGCATAATAATAACCACATAAAAAATTAGACATGAAATATCAAACATTGTAGGTTATATATTAGTTGGAATACCCCATAATGAGATATAATTGTTCAAAATAAGTCATAGAATGATGCTAACTTATTTACAAGCACAAAAGTGGCATCAAACTATAGAGTAAGACAAGTTCAAACCAGCTAATTTGAAACGCAAAATAAATTATTTGTAGAGCCAATTACTACTACACCAAATTAAACGACAAACCCATAAAAATCAGTCATTGTTTCTTTTTTGTTATCTTCCTCACAAGAACCATTTTGTTCTTGCTCGTCTTCTTTGTTTTGTCTTGCTTGTCTACCTTTTTCTTAAGCTCATGCAAACGCTTGATATTTTCCTCCTCCTCCTTCTTTTGTTTCTTAGTTACTTTCAACTCCCTTTCAGCTATAATGAGCGGAAATATGGATTCTTTTTCTTTGTTGAAAGCATCGAGTTTCTTCAGTACTTCTTCCCTATTCTTGTTTACATCAAATAATACTAATCTGCTACAAATCAATCCCTGATACTTTAGCATATCTTGAGATGATTGAAGAGGGCCAAAGTTGTTATCATCCATAAAATATGCAACGTAAACACCACAGTCACTAGATTCATTTACAATCCAAGGAAGTTTGACAATGCTAAAATTGCAATTCAGTACTTCATTAGCGCATGAATGCTCAAATGCATCAAGAAAATCAGAAAAACATCCCACAACAAATTTATGCAGAATTGCAACATCTTTGTAATCCTTCGTCCTCTTTATATTGTCTAAATAGTGAACAATTTTGCTTTGAGTATCAACAACAATCAACACATGGTGTTGTTGTTCAACAAGAGTCACAAGAACGAAAAACTAGAAAAAGAAAAACAATATTAAACTCATTATTAACACATTTAAATCAATCAATTCTATGAATATCATATTCAATAAGTATATTGGATTCTTTTTCATAAAATTGACTAATACAATATCATTATTGAGGAAGATAAGATGATAATTGAAAAAAAGTATAACAATATAATTATTCTGTAATATGCCTCAATAATCAAGTTATATCTGTCAATTCTAAAACAAACAATTTATGAAAAATCAAATATTCTCTTATATCTAACAATTATGCAATTATGCAAGTCAATTTAAACAATATCAAATTAAAACCAAATAATGCAGTTATGTAACATACCATGTTACTCTTTTTAATTTCAGCATTCGCCTTAATCAAATTTACATGATTTTCCCACGCATCAACAACCTCAACCTTCAAGTCATTCGCCTTTTCATCGTCCTTCTCAGACATTAAGTTTCCCAAAGCACGCTATTAAATGAAAAACAAAAAACACACACAAAAATAAATACTATGTACAACACAAAGCTGCTACAACACAAAGCTGCTAAAAAGGTATACCACACTTACACAGTGTTGGGGTGTCAATAAAAATGCTTTTAGTTCTTTATAAGGCAAAGCTAAATCCTGATTTCTTTCAATCATGTTCAAATAAAATGCCCAACAATCAAAAACTACAGACGAAATCTTTTCATTATTTTTCTTGATAAAGCATAAAAATCACCAAATGAAAATATTTATTCACTGAAAAAAACAAAACAAAGAAACTATAAACTAAAAACAAAAGAATGTAACAAAACGAGAAAAACACGATAATGAAAAAAGTATAGTTCAGAGAACTCACAACTTCTCCATTGTTTCCTCTAAGAAACAATAATCCACAACCTCTTTCTCCAATGAATGCAAATCTTTAAAAATTTCTTGTTTGTAATCATGAACTGGAACACATACGGGATGTCAACACCGTATGGCCCTAGGTTGATAGAACAACATTCTTTCAAAGCCGATGGCATGTTTGTTATATCAGGCTTTTCTTAAGATTGGACAGGAGTAGACTGCCCAGCAGCAACATCACCATCCACATTTTTTATCCATTTGTTTTTTGTATTAATTGTTCTACAAGTACATCAACCGAAGACAACCAATCATTATCTTGAAAAATTTGTTGTGTAATAGACACAACACCCTTATCTTCAACTTTCTTTTTTGTGGCTTCCACCAACCTTTTCATATAGGTGTGCACCACTACATTAATATCTCTTTGCAACAACACACAAGTCTCTTGAACGGACTGTTAAAAGTAAAAGAAATACATCAATGATTAAGATCTTCAAACAAAAAGGAACAATTAATATCTTATATGAACATTTAAGATATTAAAATATACAATTTATGAAAGTAAAAGCTAATACAATCAACTTCAAACACATAATTTTTGACACAAAACCATCACTTAGAAATTAAAATCCAAAAATTAACAACTTAACAAACTCAGTTGTGAAAATGTAGATACAATTGAATAAAATGAATTTCAGTTTTGATTATAAACCCAATAGATCCTTCTTGACACCATCTTGAATTTTGAACTTCAAAAAATCATTCCCATCTACATTCATACAACCCTTACTGGCATCCGCATGCAAGTCTTTGCCAACGGCTTCACAATCACCCTCGTCAGTAGCACTTTAAAACTTTTCTTCAGCAACAAATTCAGTCGGTACCTCATAAATAGGGAATCCATCTACCTGAATCATACCATTCCCAAAGCTTCCTCTCCTCATAAAACCTAATTTTGAGCATTTGATCAGAAATATTCTTAACTAGTGGCAGTGTCTTCGGAAAACTCTGCCCTATCAATACTAAACGATAACAATAAGCCACAAGAAGACCAAGAACACAACGATTCACAGTGGAATGTGTTGAGTCAAGTTTTTTAATGCGTGCAATCGTACAAGCAAGAATTGATAAGGTGTAATGACACCAATCAAATGTAGGAATAGAACTTACATCCTCCATAACATGAAGTAAATTATATCTAATCTTATGCTCCGGCAATGGAGCCAAGATTATCGAACCAGCATACAACACAAATAACTGCTTAAATACTTCACCCCCATCAGGATAGTCCTTAAACCTATCTAATATCATATGTGTTTTCAACTCATCATCATTAGCAGCTCCCATAAATTTCCTCCACTTCATTACTAAATCCTTGTTGTTAAAAGACATCCTTATAAATTTGCGATGATTAATAGGCACGCTAAAAATATCATTTACATCAGCAGCAGTAATATTATAGTCCCTATCAGTTCTACCATTAGTTATGCGTTGAATCCAACCATTAGGATTAAAATTTGAAATAAGATATACTAAAATCCCTGAAGGATATTTAGTAATCTTAATTTCTAACATTCCACCAAATCTAATCTCTCTTATAGAATCTATTTGACCTTTAGATAGAACAACTTTAGTACCATTCAATTCCAAAAAGAACCCCAAACCTTACAATTTGTTTTTTTTTCCTTCTCAACCCTAAACAAAAAAAATCCAACGATATAGCTTTAATTTTAAATATTAAGATCATAAAAGTGTTTGAGCTCATCAATTTCAGTTTAAATATTAAGAGCCTCAATAAACTAAAAAAAGACACTAAAAACACAATAGAAAAACAACACTTATAACTGTATGTTTCAAACTTAGCACTATCAATTATTACCAAAAAACTGTATGACTTTAATTTTAAACTAATATACATCAATTATTGACTCAAATATAACAATTATGAAAAGAAAACACAAAACTAACATGCATCAATTATTGAGCTTAATTCATTTCATTTCAAGTTTGATATTAACTATACCAATTATAAACAACAAAAATAAACTTATATCAACATACAATTCAAGACTTATCACTGTCAGTTATATAACATAATGCTATTATAATCCATGTAAATATTAAACTTATAAGAATCAATTATATATCTAAACACATCAATTTCATACTAAAACCTAAAAAATATGAACAGAAAACATA
>CM033453.1:9095926-9280926 GCA_019425755.1 Amaranthus cruentus
GTTGAGTAATTACTTTGGATTCCTATACTTATAGCTCTTGATTTCTAGAGTTATAAGGGAGTATTAAGGAGAATAATACTCATGAATTCATGGCATTGCATTGGATGATCATCAGTTTGATCATTAAGGGTGATTATTGTGCCATGACCCTCAAGCGTTAGGGCGTGAAATCCAAATATATATTAAATGCAACACATATGATCTTTGTTTGATACATGTAAGGGCCTGTTAGAGTGAGGTAAACCAAACCCCGTAACTTAGTGGGAGTCGTCACTCCTCAAGTACAATGTTGCTCAAGCCATAGGTCAGGTTAAAAACCTTATTGTGTTCGCCGTATTTTACGTGCCGGAAAACACGTCCCTCTTTTTTTACATGCCGGAAGCATGGTTAGGCATTTCCTTACTATCAAGCCTTTTTATTATCATTTTACTGTTTTCAGATAAATACATGGCGCATACAATACAAACAAAATTATAACAATTTATATATAGTACCATAAGTCAATTTCAACTTAATACTAAGGTTTACACAACCCTTACAACTATAACAACTTGTTTGATAAGTTTAAGCCATATTAGCAAAAATCATTTTGTGCCTTAGGGAATATAAATACAATTATACAAAACATAAATTCCAATTGAATGTTATTCAAGAAATTGGCACGGTCGTAACGATTGGTCATATGTCTCATTATACAAAACATAAAGCTGACTCTGCTTTAGGTACTGGAAATGAGATTTTGTCCAGCAGCAAAAGTCGAATCGGATGTGCTGGTCTTGGAGGAAAAGTCGACTCGGCTTTTTCCTCTGTCATGATCGTTGGTCTTTTTCCCGTATCTTTGAGTAATTACTTTGGATTCCTATACTTATAGCTCTTGATTTCTGGAGTTATAAGGGAGTATTAAGGAGAATAATACTCATGAATTCATGGCATTGAATTCGATGATCATCAATTTGATCATTAAGGGTGATTATTGTGCCACGACCCTTAAGTTATACTCTTGTAGTTTAAATAGGGTCCTGGTGATGAGTTGAAGGCACACATTTTCTGAATTTCCTCTACTCTTATTCTCATTTTCTTGTGCTTTGTCAAGAGAGTAATTAACTTTTGATTAAGGCTTCCAATTCTTATAATTTCCAAACACATTGTTGTTAAGAGGTATACTCTAAGTACTAAGAGTATATCGTGTTGTTTGTATCTCATAGTGAATTTCCAAGCTTCAACCCAAGTACCTTTGTGGGGGAAATATCACAAAAGGAAAGTGATCACACGCCTACAACAAGTATCGGGTTTCTGGGTAACGGTTGTCGTTACAAAGCAATCTTCAAGTAAATTAGTTTTGATATTTGTAATTTCAATTTTGTTATCAACAAAGGGTTAAATACAAATTCCCTTTTGTAATTTGTATTTTGCATTATTAAGCTTTTAATAGCTTAGACTTACTTTTAAACCCAATTAAATACTTGATATCAAAATAGTTTTGCTTAAATAATTTTGATCAAACATTGCAATCAAAAGCACAACATTATAATATAACTTGATCAAGACTCCATTCGGACTTTATTTCAAGTTATACCTCACCTTTTAAATACTTTAAAGAGGATCATTGGTTAGAGTTCTACCTCAAATAGCCACGCTAGAAAAGTTTTGAGAAGAAAACCATATGTAAGTACTTGAATATAACCATGGATGACTTAATAGTAGATTTTGGTTTACTCCTGACCCGAACAAACTCAAATCTCCACTTTAATCCATCCAATCGACCCAATAAAAAGCTTATATGATCCTGAAAACCATATTAAAAAATTACCCGATCAATTCCAAGGCTTTTGATCCCAATTTACAAATCCCGTAATAGTTTCAGAATACCACGTTACTAAAATAGGAATAAATTACTCATAGAGAAACCAAATGGGACGATTCAAGTGGCTACGCGATTGCGAATCAGATCTCTACATTTCATATGCAGACACCAGAACCTAAAAATGAACATAGCTATTCCGAATTATAGCAAAACAGCAACGTATATTTCTGATCTGAAATTTCAGAAATATAACCAATTAAAACCCAATTATAAATTGAACCTCAATTTGATATCACAATCAAATTACTCAAATAAATCTAATTGACACTAAATTACACACTTTCCAATCAAAATCAATCACAATACCACTTTGATCTACAAAACCGGTGTTGATACTTGATTACCAATATGAACCCAAGTAATACTTCATATCCAATCTGGATTCCAAGATATCCTGTTGTATTTTGTGCATAACGTTTTCATATAAGCACAAAAATAAGTGTTTTAAGTGTCTATGCGTTCACGACTTGAAGATCTAGAACTTCTATTTTTACAGTAAAACCAAAAAAATGATCAGAATATGCTCAGAAATGGCGAACAACAGATGGGATAGAAACTTGTTAAATGAATTTACTTTGTTATTTGCCTTTATTTGTAATGGAATAAAGATAAATATAATGAGATACCAATGGAACAACATTAACTAACTGAGATGATCTGAATCTTGTTTCTTGATTTCGTGAGTAGAGAAATGGAAAAGGCACCTCCTTACGACACTTTATGCTAATATGTGTCTAACTAAGACACAAAGCATGTATATTAGTGTCATAAAACGTGACACATCACAATATACATTTTATTTTACATTTTGTCCTGATTTACGAAATACGTTCTACATAAATATTGAGGTAAAATAAAATAGTCTCAAAATTTTACTTTATTCAGACGTGACTTTTAAATAAACAAAGAAACTGTAAATACGAGTCAAAATAAACTTTAAATAAATAATGAAATTTTACGAGTCAAAATAAAAAATAAGACAAATTAATATATCTAAAAATAATATTACTCGGATGAACTTAACTCAAATCCCAACTTAACTTGATTAGTACTAAAAATTAAGTCGTATTAAAATAATGGTTGTTTTATTCTCCCCAACTTAAAATAATTTCGTCCACGAAACGACAATACGCGTCATAAACAACTTTAGCCACTCCCGAACTTAATTAGTACTGTAATTAAGTGGTATCAAAATAATGATTGTCACAATGATAGATATTTTAATAAATTAAATTAAATTTTCTAAATACATGGTATTATATAAGGGTGTTCAAAAAAACTTGGGTTGCAAAACCCGACCTGGATTATCCGGTATTCGGTCATTTAAATCGGATAATTAACCCGTTTTTCGCAAACCGGATAATCCGGACCGGGTACCCGGTTCGGGTCACATCTTTTCGGAAACCGGGTACCCGGTATCCGATTTTACTTTGATTTTTCTTTTTTATTTTTTTGTTAAATAAAATGATGAAAGTAACTTTCAAGCTAACCTCGAGTTGAATCTTAAAATAATTGTTTTCTTCCGAATTATTTTTTTATGATTATTCTTACTTAAACCAATTAGCAATAATCTTATTCTTTAATTTTTTTAATTTTATATCTTTAGAGAGTTAGTATTTGAATTTTATATAAAAAAAATTTTCAAAATAAAAATAAAGATAAAAAAACACATGGTTGAAAGAAAAAAAGACAAAAAAAATAATAACCAAAAAAAACATTCTATAAACCGGGTACCCGGATCCGACCCGAATTAATCCGGGTAAGAACCGAATCACATTTTTAGGTATCCGGATACCCGAATTTTCGGATCCGGGTCGACCCGGTATCCAGTTTTGAACACCCCTAGTTTATATATTTAGAGTTTATAATCCATGTCAATGTTTATTTAACTACTTTTCTTCAAATTAGATGAAAATTGATAGTAATTTATGTTTAATTTCAGTTAAACAAGTAAAAGTAACAAATAATAATCACTAATTGATTTGCATTTTAACTATATTGCTTCACAAAACTTGAACGAGACCGTCCTATTCTAAGACGAGATCTGGGCCGGCCCATTGTTAGGTGCGTGTACTACACACGCGTGCTTTGCCCTTCAGATTTTCATTTTTTGGTTTTTTCAATTTTCTGGGCATTTTTCAATTTGGACCTTAACGGTAACGATATCAATTTCAACGTAAAGTATTACTTAAACATATCAATTAAAGTAAAAATTTCAATTTGAACCTATAAGTGATCAGTTGTGACGTTAAGCTGATCAATTTCTACCTAAATATGATTCTGTTTCACAATTTGAGAATGAAGTTAATAAAATGTTATTATTTTTATCATTCTATGGATGAATTTTAAACAACAAATGAATGGTTAATAACACTATCAATAATAGTGTTAAAAATATTGTACAATACAAGTACTTTTATTCAATGCAACATGATGGTTTTAATGGAACATTGTAAGAGTACTAGTGAGACTACATAATGTAGCTGTAAGTTTTAAACTTAACAGTATCAATTATTATCAAACATTCATCAATTATGATTTTATCTTGTTTCTATTATAATGTTAACTATATCAATTATAAACAAAAGAAATAAACTACATAACAACATACAATTCAATACTTATCACTGTCAATTATTACCAAACATGCACCAATTATGACTTTATCTTGCTTATGTTATGATGTTGACTATATCAATTATAAATAAAATAAATGAACTACATAACAACACACAATTCCATACATATCACTGTCAATTATATTAGGTAGCAATTGATCACTTTAACGTCAAAATTGATCACTTATAGGTTCAAATTGAAATTTTACTTTAATCGATATGTTTAAGTACTACTTTACGTTGAAATTAATATCTTTAAGGTCAAAACTAATACATTTAAGATTAAAATTGAAAAATGCCCAAAAAATGGAAAAAAAGAGAGAAATCATGTAAGACTCGCGAATTGGGCCGGCCCACTCTTATCTCAATTCGAGACGGTCTCGCCCAAGACCAGTTGATATTGCTTTAAGGAAAGTGAATCTTATCGTCAATTAAAAATGACTAACAACTTAAGCTGATATTGACTCAATCAATATTAATTAGTAATTTGTAGTCGAATTCTACTTGAAAAATACCCAATATGTCTTTTGTTTCTATCATCTGATCTCATTTTCAAAAAAAAAATACCCAATATGTACTTGGTAAAATAGTTGCAATTATTAACTGATGACAACCTGGAAAAATTTGATCCGACCCGAAAATGGATCCGGGACCCGACCCGTCAAAATCTGAACCCGACCGATCCGAAAGCGATTTAACCCGAAACATGACCGACCCGATAAGGACCCGACCGAAAATGACCCGACCGGCAACCGACCCGACCGACCCGTTTTAACAGGTCTAATGTCATTTTTTAGAGTAATCTCAATGTTAGAATTCATTTCAAATAAAATTTTTGTTTTCAACGTATCTCAACATATTGACTATATCATTTGAACCCTAAAACTCTTTAATAGATCTCAAAAATTACGCATTTAACATCTTTTTATCCATCGTAATTATTTTTCTTTAAAAAAAGGATGTTATAATCATCTTAATTGAATACATATATCTTGTTAAATCAGTCAAATGACTTTTTTATTCTTCTACATTTCAGTAAGTAAATCGATATAATTTATAAGAACGTTTTGCACATTTGAATGAGTTTTTCAAAAAAGAAATGTCGATACCCTATATTATAAAACGTGTATCTTAGAAGTCGAAATAAGTACTTCGTTATTTGTATATTTTTCCAACATGAAAATTGTGAAAAAAAATTTTATGAGAAAATGAGAAGATATTTAACGTCATTTTTATCTAACGTTACAACTTTAATAAACGCAATAAATTTTATGAAGCATGTATATTACAAGTCATTCAAAATAAGTATTAATTCCCTTATTTTCTTTACACTTAGATGAACCCGACATACCAACTAGTTTTAGAAAATCACACATCTGATTTATCTAATGTGACACGTATCTTACAAATCCAACTATACATAGAGATTTAAAGTTTAGACAACCAGCATCGCAATCACTGATTTCTTATAACTTGAATTTAATCACCATATAAGGCTTTAAAACTGTGTTAATTGATATGTGGATTAATGTCATAGGGATAAAAAATTGTTTTTTTATTAAAAAAGTTTCATAAATAATAAAATATGGAAAAATCATTTTTAAAATTTTTATAATTCATAACCCGTTGGGTCAAACCGACCGACCCGGAACTGAGAGTGACCCGACCCGAAAATGACCCGACCCGAAAATGACCCGACCCGAAAATGATCCGATCGAAAGTGACCCGATCCGTAACCCGTCCGACCGACCGTTTTCCAGGTCTAGCTACTTTTATGATTGATGAAATTATATAGAGAAATAATGAATGTTGAATTGAGTTGGTGGATTTTGATAATTAGTATGCAAAATATGAAATTAGAAATTATGAAAATTTGTCAAAATGTTTATTATCTGGAGGGTTATGGATGATTTATAGATCATGTATGAATTTAGGCGGTAATTTAGAAAATCATCGATTGTGGTAAATAATACTCGTTTATATTGATGATTAGATAGTTTGATATTCTCGATGAGATTATTAGATTCTTTTGGGTATTTTCTTGATTTTGGGTTTATAAATACATATTGTATTCTTTGTTTTAAAAATTGCAGCTGAAGTGGTGGTGGTTGTAGCGGTCGCCAGCATTGTGGAGCGTGAGGGATATGGAAATGCAGTGAAAACTAAAATAGGAAAAAAATTTGAGATGAAGGCACGGGAATTTAGGGTTTAGTAATTTTGCTGTATAGGTTCTCGTGCTAAGCATGATTTATTAATTCTTTAAAATAAAAATTATTAATCTTATACATGTGATTAAGTTATTATATGACTTTTAAATGATTCTTTTATAGAGTATAAATCCCGGTAATATAAAAAATTAAAAATTAAAAACATTCTAATCAAACTAAATAGAAAAAATGATCGAGATAAATATTTTTGTTAGAGTGACACGTGTTTAAATCTTTACTTGAATTAAACTAAAGTATGACTAGATAATCCCCGTGCGATGCACGGTTTTCTTAATTTTTTTTGTTTTTTTATAATATAATAATTAAAAAAATAAAGAATATAAATTATAAATTATTAATTATTCAATTTAATTCAATTAATAATTGCATATAATAGCAATATCTGATTCAATTATAATTTTACAAATATAATTTTATACATTTTATACGACGTTAAATAATGTTATTTTAATATTTACTAAGTAAGCGTAATAAATTATCTTTCAAATAAAATTTGATATTTAATCTATAAATTATTTTTAACATATATTACAATATTAAATCAAATGAAATAACTTAAATAATAAAACAAATATAAAATTAAAGATTACTTCTCTTATATGAGACTATATTAATGTTAAGACAGATCCATATAATTAGCTCAAGTATTTTATTGATCATTATAAGATTGTAATTGACATTTTAAAATTATAAATGTCCTATTAATTAAAATAAAAAGTGATCAATTTTAAATATAAGTGATCACTACAATGTTATACACGGTTATTTTATGAGATTGTCCTGTAATTTCCATTATTTTGTCCAACACCAAACTTGGCAATAGTGTGCAAATGTCCTTCGATGAGTTGATCATTAAATCTATTAATTAAAGACTTTTTAACAGTTGTTTGTATTTTTCCACCCTACAAAATCAATAAAAAACACGTGAATGATATTAATATATTTATTAATTTATATATTAAATGATGTAAGGAAATATTAAATAATAATAATAATAATAATAATAATATATAGCGTAAAGATTAATATAAATCAACAAAACACACCTTTTCATCTAAAAAAATCATTTCGATACTACCATCTACACTTGGATCATCATAACTTAGAGGCTTCCACAATTGTATTATTCTAATTTTAATAATCATCGACTCATTGAGGGGTGTTATCTCTTTAATATAATTGTATGTTGTCATTTTTCAAGGAATATGATAGCTTATAATATTTTACTTACGGATTCAAGTTGCTATGTGCAATGAATCTTGTGTTAATTTATATAGTATTGTTTTACATGTATATATAAATATAGTATGGAAGCTTGAACAATCATAAACATATGTAAATGGAACGGCAGGAAGGTCCCAATTCATATTCCAATGCACAGTCGTTCTCGAGAAATGGATTCTTCAACAATTATAAATGCATGTAAGTGGAACGGTATGAATATCTTATTCCCATGTATCTCTATTGTAACCACTTTGGATGTTAATACCAATCTCATTAATAAATTACATATGTTGATTATATGAACCAATTTTCAACGTATTGATTATTTCCAATATAATTCATAAGGTTTATTTAAAAATCAAGATGATAACATCATCTTCCATTGGACGGAAAATTTGTATTCACAACAAAGTGTCACCTCATTAGTTTTGGGGGTTGATGATGCTAGTGTTTTTTTATTATAGTTATAGGTATAGATAGATTATATGACCATTAAATCATTGTTTCATAGCAAAGGTACAATGCTCGCTCGGTAATATAAAAACAAAAAAATAAAAAAAATTATTATAATCAAAATAAGTACCTAAAACAAATAACAAAATTATCAATAAAACTTATTTACTTAACAAAAGTATTTGACATATTCCCATAGCCATTAGCGTATGAATATCTAATCAAAAATTAAAATTAACTAAAATAATCGATTATTTTAGTATATAGTATGATATAGCAATATAGATAAATGATGAATTAATAAATTAAATATAAAAAATTACCCAAAATAAAATTTAAGTTGTAGGAATACGAGGGAAATTTTAATTGTTGTAGTGGCACGTGTTCAAGTCCTTTATTGCTATTACATACATTATAATGTAAAAAAACTAACTTTCATGAAAATAATTTGGTAAATAATTAAGAAAAGAAAATAAATTTAAAAAAGTTTTTCAGATAATCTTATATATAACTTACATCGCCCTAATAAAAAAGTGTACAAATAAAATAGTTTATTTAAATATATAATTAGGATAAGATCTGTTGACAATAAATTTTAAATGATGATTTTATCCCCACTCTTTGAAAAGCTTATAATACATAATAAATAAATTAAGTTATACGTTACTTATTGTAAAAAGTTTGTTTTCATGTTTAAAACCTATTTTAAGGTTTTACAGAGACATTAAACATATATTATTTTTTATATTATTTTTATATGTTTTTTCTATTATTTATGTAATTATTACTTATAATCTATATTGGTTTGTGCATAATTTAATAGTTTTGTTTTATATAGTAGTATGTTAGTAATAAGTATCTCAATATGATATTAATACTTTTATAGTTTTTACAACAAATTAATTTATAACTTTAATATGCTTAGGAATTAGGATTCATAAAGTAAGTTAGTTACAATACTTTTATAGTAGTATTGTTTTTTTTAAAAAAAAAAATTTGGCTATCGAGAACATCCTTTTACATGGAACCGAAGTTCCACGATTCCAGTAACTTTAGCTCTGATACCACTTGTAACAAAAGCCGCAATCTCGATAAGTAATTAACATTAATGAAAATTTTTACAAAATAATGCGGAAATCTGAAAATGTCGATCTGCTAAAAACCTTTAAAATACAATAAATGTTTATGCAAAATGATAAAAAGTGGGAAAATAAAAATATATATTGTTTGTTCCAAAAATACACAATAATTAAATACCTCAAAATCATCATTATCAAACATGAAGTATAAAAAAAATCTTTCAGCTAAGCCCTCGATAGCATAAATAAATTGTGGCTGCAGCCTGGATCGGAACCTGAAACTAAATGCTGCAACATACTACCATCCATAATACGAATGACAGTCGATTAAATCGGTCAGCACTTAACGCCGAACATAACTCCCCATCCAGCTCAAAATACGGAAATAATACACTACATTTGCTAAATAATAATTAGAGTACGAACTTATAATAAACTGACACCACTGTATACTTTTACCATATTCTTTTGCTCTTCCATACTTTCAAGTCATTAAGATACCATTCTCAACCCTGACAGAAGTACGTTACTACCACTTATACCATTCGGTAATCTTAATACTTAAGCATGTTCAGTTGATTAACACTCATAACCGTACCATGTCTCATAGCATCAACAATAATCAAGTTTATCACTGATAAACAAACACAAACAATATGACACCGGATATATTTAAAGGTCTGGCTAGATTAGGGCCAAAGCCCTATATCTAACTGTGGTGGTCACCCCGCCAATGTTTATGCTCGAGCTTCTACAGGAAAGGTTACGTGCCGGCCAACACGGGCGCCGGGATTCTACATGCCGGTCCATGGTTCGACATTTTCTTACTATCAAGGTCATTCAATCAATACACACATAATTTCACACAAGCACATCACATTTTTATTACTACAAGTTGACTTTTACTTTCACCAACTTAGAGGCTAACTTCCTTATTTAATAAGATTCTACCTTTGTACCTTTTTATATTCTCCACTAAAGTTTGGAACATTGGATTTTATTTAGAAATTTATTTTTAATAGTTTATACTAATACTTTAATATTCTATTAGTGGTCTCCAAATTAATATTTTTCACAAGTAGCTATAAAATTTTATTTCTCATGAAATAGGTTGTCTAATCAACATTTCTAACTCTAAAACATATAAAACTTGTATTCTTTTCACAAAAATAAATATTTTAATAAAAAAAATCAAGTAAAATTGTATTCTTTTGATAAATTTGCAAATCAATATTTCAAGTTTAGAAAACAATAATTCAAAAAAAAAAGTTTAGAAAACAAGTCAACTTATTAAGTTCACAAAAAAAATTAAATTTCTAATGATACATCAAATAAAATTAATAATCTGACAAAACAAGTAAACAATACTCCTTATAAAATAGATAAAACTTATATTTTCAAAAAAAATAAATATTTCTTTTTATAAACCAATTAAGTAAAACTTTATTCTATAAATATTTAAACAAAATTTAAAATTTCACACATTACTTAAAAAAAACAAGTTTATTAAAAGTACTTTTACATCTTTTTACAAAATTTTTGGTCAAATAATCAACTAAAGAAAAATTTTGTACTAATAACTAGCTATTTATAATCACAAAAGTTACTTTTATAAATATTTCATGTATTTAAAAATATAACACTTTAATATAAATAACTTACAAAAATTTTCAATATATCTTTTTTTTTAATTGTTATTTTTATTATTATCATAAAATAGCTTGTAATAATTTAAAATCGTAGATCACATTTTTTTTTCTATATGATAGTGACTGAATGTCCTATGGGTAATTGTTGGCCCTTTTTTTTACTTAAAACACTTTAGTTTAATTAATTTATCATAGTAAATTCTAATTTCATCTAACTAATAAACAAACTAAAAAGATAAAAAAAATTTACACAGTAAATTAAATATTTAATATAACTTTAATTAAAATAAGCTTTAAAATAAAAGATAAATTATAATGACAATATCTTTAGCATAACCATATTAAATAAAAAAAATATATGTTAATGAAATAACAAACAACTTTATAAACTAATTTAAGGGCTTACATAAAAATATTAACTGTAACATTACCATAATCATTCTTAATATAATAACATTCCTACATAATTCATGAACATAGTAACACTAATTTATAACATAGATGGTACTTAATATATATCACTAGTATATAATAGTTCACCGAACTTTCTAGAAATGTCCAAATATTATTAATTAACATACTAAAAATATTATTAGCATAACTACACTAAATTTAATGTTAATCATAATTTTGTTAAACTAAACTCATACTTAAACATACTCAATATATATCATACTTTGCATATTATAAAGTAAATATAATGTAAAATTCCACATAAAGAGTAGGGTAAGAAGTTATACCAACATCAAAGAAAATAAGTAGTATGATCCTCCAAGCTAAGTACTTCAAGCTTTAAAATGATGATTTTTCAAGTACTCAAAATAATACCTAACTATGCTCCAAAAAAAATAATAATTTAAGCTATTAAAGTGATGTATTATGCTCCTTCTTGATTTTCTTCAACTAATTTATACTAGGATATTTAATAAGTGATTAGAAAATTTAATAAGCAATTTTATAAAGTAGATTTAAGAGAAAAAAAATATAAAAAATAAAAAAATAAAAAATAGAAATGCTTCACAAAACCCACGGCTAGAATTATTGGGTTACATATGATGAATTGGTCTAACCTTTTTCTAAGGTACCAACTTGGTTCATGGCTACTAATATATATATAGAAATTTAGGGAATATTTAAGTAAGATATTTACATAAAAAAAATAAACAAAATCTTACTACAAATCTTAAGGTCATATGGGTGGTAAGGGGGTATTGCATTTTGTCAAAGTCTACTTTACTTGTGTAAGTAGGCAAAAATAAAATATTTAGGTATGTTTGACTAATGTAACATAGGTAATTATGATTAGTTTAGTTATAAACTTAGTTTAAAGTTAATAATAATATAAAAAAAAAACTAGTCTAGAATAGTTTAAATAAAAGTATTAAAGTCGTCAAAATAATCGTTAACAAAATTTAATTAAGAAATAAGAACTTTTAAACGTAAAGTTTTAGTAAACCGCAAGTTAATTAAATGATTTAAAATTTTCGTAGTATCTAAAACTTTTGGGCTCATAAAAAAATAATATTTAAAATTAAAAAAAAAAAATTATACTTAAATTAATTTAAGAAATCGGACAAGTAAAAGGAAATAAATAAATAATAAAGAATTCAAAAATTAAGTCAGATATTAAATCAATCTAAAGTCTAATAAAATAGAAAATTTTAAATAAATTAGATATGGATAATTTAAAATTTAGTAATTTAGTAAAGTTGGATGAGTTCAATAATCAAGAATTAGGAATAAACTGGATGAATTAAAAAAAATAATCGAAAGTGATTAACGAACGGTGAAAATTAAAATTTCGAGTCTGTTACAGAAACTTAGATTAAACGAAAAAACAGAAAAAAAAAAAAAACGAAAAAAATACATTAATAAAAACGAAAAATCGATTAAATAGCAAAACGAAGATGAAAGACAGATTAAGTACAAATGAAGAGGTTGGAAGAAAAAGTAACTAACCTTGAAGAGAGAAATGGAGATGAAAGATAGCTTTAGGCGCGGAAATGGGGAATAAGGTTAGGGAAGAGAGAATGAAAATAGATCAAATTTTCAAGAAGAAGAATAAGGAGTAAAAGTTAAACTAAAAAGTGATAATAGTTAGCGGATAAGTGGAGTGTTGCACGACTTTAGGGAATTTAGGGCTAACACTTAGTTTTGGGCTTGGACTAGTGTAGTGGGCTATACTATTCGGTCTATGAATTCGGTTAGGTTGCGTTTCGGAATAAGTATTTCATTTGAAATTGTAGATTTCAATTATGAATTCATTAAAGAAGAATTTGAGAATCACAAGCTTAGGGAAGGGATTCTCAAATACTTATCTTTAACCATTTTTTAAAACATTGGTGGATTTGATTCAAATCCAAATTTGAAAAATTTTTACTTGCCAAACACTAAATTTGAGTCAAATCCACATTTTCAAATGAAATCAACATTTCCAAACATAGCATTATTGGTTTTGTAAAATTTCAAACTTAATCCAAACCAAACAAAAAAAACACCAAACGATATTTGTTATTCGGTTTGGTCTGGTTCGATTTGCGGTTTTAATCCGAATAAATTTCACCCCTATCGAGCTGACCCTGACACTGGGGTACCAATCCAGTGAAGAGCCCACTCATATTGGGGTTTTCAAGGCATGGTAACACCTTGGTCAAGGGGCAATATCGACCAACCGGTGCCCAATAACAAATGTATAATCATACCCCGTACAGTGATCATCTCGGATCTTACCTATAGGACTACTAAATCAACCAGACACTAATATGGTTGAGTCACGCCAACTAAGTATAATCAAAGCTCTGCAAAAGGGAAATCATTTTAGAAAACGATGTTGTATTAGAGATCGAACGATGTGTTACAATCTCTAATATCACCAAAATCAAAAGTGTGAAGTTTTGTGTGAAATAAATTACGCTATTAAATAATATCGATGTTTGTAGGAATAAAATGCAATAATAAACGACACAAAATATTAATGAGGTTCACCTAAAATTAGGTTACGTCCTCCGGTGTAGTATCTCTTATATTATCAAAGTTGAGAATTACAATTAGAAAAAGATGAGCCTAAGTATTTGGGCTTGGGGTATTTTTGTGGATTTTGTGGATGTTTGATGAGCTTTACAAGCTCAATATTTATAGGAGTTAAGCACTTAAATGTAATACATAATTACCAAAGCTTTAAAAGGCATAACAGTTACTAGTAGGGGTGTTCAAAACTATCCGAATTCAAAATCCCGACCCGGATTATCCGGTATCCGGTTTTGAAAACCGGGTTTTTGACCCGAATTTTGAAAAGCGGATATTCCGAACCGGGTACCCGGTTTATAAACCGGATATTCGGGTCGGAACCGGATACGAATTTTTATAAATCCGGGTACCTGGTATGCGAATTGTTTATTTTTTTAAAAAAAAATAATTTTTTTAACCCTAGGGCCGGCTGGTGTTTGTTTTTTTGAGTCTAAACTTTAATTTTTTAACTCTAGGTCAGTCATCATCTTCCTCACAAGTCACAACACTCGACACTCACTAAAGTCTACAGTCTCTGTTCTGATTTTTAATATTTTAGTTGTTTGTTTAATTCAAGTTCTGATTTTTATTTATTCAATTTATTTTTTTTTAGACATTCTTTATAATTTTAAATTGAAGATCTACATGGATTCTTACCCACCACCACCTGGATTTTCGGTATGTCTTTGTAATTTTAATCTTGCCATTTCTTTACTTGAAATTTCGTTTTAATTTTTAATATTTATTTGCTTGAAATTTTCTGAGTGTAAATTTTGTTAGTTACATAAATTTTCTGATTTTGTTAGTTACATAAAGAACCCAAAGTGTAAATTTTCTTTATTAGTTACTGATTTTGTTAGTTACATAAAGAACCCACCTTGATTAGTTGCTGATTTTCGTTTTTGTGTTGCTTATTAGTTACTGATTTTGTTAGTTTTGTTTGTTTATTATTATTATAATTATTTTGTTTTTCTTGTATTTTTAGTTACATAAATTTTTAAATTAGTTTTCAAGTGATTATTTTCAATTGATTATTTATTTTTCCTTTAACCTAATATTATTCGTAAACTTGGTTTAGGTAATGCATTGACTTTGGAGCATCCGAAGGTCATAATTGATGAGACTTTTGACGGCGTTGAAGATGATTAGTGGAGCTTGAAGTTTCAACTTATAAATTTTTATCGCTTGCTTTCACTTTCATATTAGTTTGATGTGTATTTTTATGAATTTACAGTTGTATTTGAATTAACTAATGGTTGTAATTTCTAAACTCTCACTATCCTTTGGATCTTTAGCCTATGGGTTGCATTTTAGACCAACTAAGTTAAGTATTTCTAAAGATTTTGTAGTTGAATTATATATAAAAAATGTTTAAAAAAATAAGAAAAAAAACCGGATACTCGGTTTCCGACCCGGTTTAAACCCGGTATCCGAATTCCGGGTACCCGGTTTAAACCGGGTCGGAACCGGATCGCAAAATCAGGTATCCGGAAAAGCGGGTACCCGGATTTTCGGAACCGGGTCGACCCGGTATTCGCTTTTGAACACCCCTAGTTACTAGTATCCAAGGAGTAATAATGCATCAGAAAAGAGCACATCTTCCAAGACCATTCTATTTAGCTCCTGTTTTAGTGCCTCATTCAAAGCCAAGTGAAGTTTTAAAGTGCCTTGTTGATGACCCAACTCTAGCACTTCATCATTAAGTTTATTGAATACAAACTTAATTCACACCATTACTTACATCATCAATGCTAACCTTCATTGCTCCCATTACTACTATGCATTAACACATAATTAAGCACCACTTTAATCACCCATTAAACCTCCCAAGAGATACCATCTCTATGTGTAAGACTTGATTGTGTACTCAAGTCACACTTAATCACAACAATCTCCACCTTGACTTGAGTTCACCCAAGTCAATGACATTCTCCAATTCACTCCAAACATAATATAACAACTTACACCATTACATACTCAATATAAAACAAAAAATAAAATAAAGACAACACATGTGCACAACACATGACACATGCACAAAACGCCCTCAAAAGGGCTCCCAAGAGTATGAAAAAAATTCAATTACCAATCAAGTCCATATATCCCATGGACTCATACATCATCACTTTCATTTTCATGCTTGGTTGAAGTAGTGGACACACATGCCGAACTAATTAAGGTTGAACCCACAAGCATATACAAGCCATCTTTTATGAATCCTTTCATGATTAAATTAGGACCCTTGCCAACTTTCAAAACTCCACCTTCACCAATGCATCTAAAACCTTCTTTATCCAAAATACTTAGGGAAATTAAGTTTCTAGTCATACCTGGAACATGAAGGACTCCGGTCAATGTTCTTTCAACACCATCAAACATGATAAATTTAACATCTCCAACACCAACTATCGGACAACTAGCCTCATTCCCCATAGTGACTTTCCTTCCAACAACCTTTTGATAAGTTGAGAAGAAATCAGAGTTAAAAGTCATGTGTCTCGAACATCCCGAATCCAAAATCCAAGAATCATCACCACCCTTGTATTCACTAGTAACAACGAGAGCACCAACATCATATACCTCACCTTCAACATAGCTAGCTTCGGCGGCGATAGCTTTATTGGACTTGCTTTCATCGGATTGTTTGGCTTTTAGTTTCCAACAATTTTTCTTGAGGTGGCCTTTCTTTTTACAAAAGTTGCAAGTCATGCTTCTTTTGTTCCTACTCGAATCCTTCACAAATAAAGCATCATTGGAATCTTTGGACTCCTTTTGAACGAATTGAGAATCAATAAGGTCCTTTTGAGTTAAGACCTTTCTAACATCCTTACTACTCAATGTGTCTCTTCCATACAATAATGTTTCTCTAAAGTGCTTAAATCAAGGTGGTAGTGAAACCAATAATAAGATGGCCAAATCCTCATCATCCACTTTTACATCAATATTTGCAAATCCATAATTATTGAGTAAAATTCATCAAGGTGCGATTTCATCGGCTTTCCTTCTTGCAATCGGAGATCATACAAACAACTCTTTAACAAAAGTCGATTGGTAACACTATTTTCCATGTAGAGTGATTCTAATTTTTTCCAAATTCCTTTGGAAGTTTCCTCCTTTACAACTTCTCTCAAAACTTCGTTAGAGAGACAAAGTTGTATGGCGGAAAGAGCCTTCGCATCCATTTCTTCCCATCTCGCCTCACTTGTGCCTTCAGGCATCTTCTCCTTACCATCAAGTGCTTTATGCACTCCATTTTGTATCAAAATTGCCTTCATTTTGACTTGCCATAAGCCAAAATTCACGCTCCTATTAAACTTTTCAATATCGAGTTTCATTGTAGCCATGTTACACCAATACGACCTCTAAACGACGATAATAACAACTTGGCTATGATACCAATTGAAAACGATGATATATTAGAGATCGAACGATGTGTTACAATCTCTAATATCACTAAGATCGAAAGTGTGAAGTCTTGTGTGAAACAAATTACGCTATCAAATAATATCGATGTTTGTAGGAATAAAATGTAATAATAAACGACACAAAATATTAACGAGGTTCACCCAAAATTAGGCTACGTCCTCCGGTGTAGTATCTCTTGTATTATCAAAGTTGAGAATTACAATTAGAAAAGAGATGAGGCTTAAGTATTCAGGCTTGGGGTATTTTTGTGGATTTTGTGGATGTTTGATGAGCTTTACAAGCTCAATATTTATAGGGGTTAAGCACTTAAATGTAATACATAATTACCAAAGCTTTAAAAGGCATAATAGTTACTAGTATCCAAGGAGTAATAATGCATCAGAAGAGAGCACATCTTTCAAGACCATTCTATTTAGCTCCTGTTTTAGTGCCTCGTTCAAAGCCAAGTGAAGTTTCAAAGTGCCTTGTTGATGACCCAATTCTAGCACTTCATCATTAAGTTTATTGAATACAAACTTAATTCACACCATTACTTACATCATCAATGCTAACCTTCATTGCTCTCATTACTACTATGCATTAACACATAATTAAGCACCACTTTAATCACCCATTAAACCTCCCAAGAGATACCATCTCTGTGTGCAAGACTTGATTGTGTATTCAAGTCACACTTAATCACAACAATTTTGATTCCAAGTAAACTTTATCATTCTTACTACTAAGGGAATTGTTCCCATATTATACTAATACCTTCATTCTATTCACTCATACCACTCTCAAAACTATTAAGGTATAGTTTACTTGCTAGCACTCCAAAATTTTAATGCAACACATATATTCACAAATATTGATAATAATATGAAGCAAATGCACAGAATAGTTAATTATTGCGTGTACGTACCTCTGCAAGACAAAAAGTCACAATAATCACCCAATTAACATTCTACCTTCCTTTTATGAATTGGGCACCTAAAAAGTTTGAAGTAGAACTTATAAGCCTACTTTTCTCCATTTAAGAGCAATTAAATGCTAAAACAAGCTATTATTCACTCATTCAAAGTAATGATTATACTAACAGTTATTCAGATAATCATATAATCCCATGAACTAATGACACTCAAATTACAATGTATAACATAGCGCTAATAATGATGATGATACTTGTAACAATGAGGAATCGTAAATAATTTACTACATTATTCGAGTTACACACAATGACAAGAGATTATTAATACAAGTAACACTCTAACCAAATAACTTACAAAAACTAACAACCACTAACCATATCAACAATTAACATGCTTAACAATAATAACTCCACTTAACCCCAACAACGATAATTTACAATTTACTACTACCATTTAATCTCCATAACCTCCACCACACATAATTATAACCATAACCACTACTAATTACCACCACTACCACAATATTCAGCGAAAACAATAAGCTATTAAAAAGCTTATACAACGCTATCAAATATTTAACATAATACCATCAAGCATCCCAACTTAACCTTTTAAAACTACCATTTTGACTCCAAATCAAACTCTAGACCTAAAATATGCTTGAGCCACAACTTTAACCCTACCCATATCAAATCAATATATCTTGATCAATTGTCAACAAAAAATTTCTAAAAATTAAAATATAATTCAAAGTAACCAATAAACAAAAAATTAAAGTAGAATACATTGCTCACAATAGGTAAGAAAAGGGAGGAAATAAGTTAGTGCAGATAAAGGCTGGGCATCACGAAAGGGAGAAGTACGTTTGATAAGTTTATAATACATGAATAAATAAATTAAGTTATACGTTAATTATTATAGAAAATGTGTTTTCATGTTGAAAACTATTTTAAGGTTTTACAGAGACATTGAACATATATTATTTTTTGTATTATTTTTATATGTTTTGTCTATTATTTATGTAATTAATACTTATAATCTACATTGGTTTATGCATAATATAATAGTTATGTTTTATATAGTAGTATGTTAGTAATATGTATCTCAATCTGATAGTAATACTTTTACAGTTTTTAAAATAAATCAATTTATAATTTTAATATGCTTAGGATTCATAAAGTAAGTTAGTTACAACTTACATGTATAAAATTAGTAATTTTTAACCTTCTAAAACCAACATTTTGACTCTTAATCAAACCCTAGACCTAAAATATGCTTAAGCCATACTCTTAACTCTTACCCATAACAAATCAATATATCTTAGTCAATTGTCAACAACAAATTTCTAAAAATTAAAATATAATTCAAAGGAACCAATGAACAAGAAATTAAAGTAAGATACATTGCACACAATAGGTAAGAATAAGATGAAATAAGTTAGTGCAGATGAAGGCTGGGCATCACAGAAGGGAGTTGTAGTCTGACCTTTGTTTTAAAAAGTGCGCCTCAGGCGCGCCTAGGTGCAAGGCGCATTGAGCCGTCAGGAAAAACGCTTCAACGAGTCTAGGCGTAACGAATACACAAAGGCGAACAAAAAGCGCGTCTCACACATGCCTCACGCTCCTGGCACCTCCATGGGCCTTTTGAAGTTAGGGTGTCTGATTTTTTTTTATCTCTAATTTCAAATAAGCCCTAAAATAGATTTAAAAACCCGTGATATTAATGATATACCCTTTAAATTAAATGATTTAAAATAAAAAAAACCCTAAATTTTGACCTAGAGCAGTCGATTTCTGGTCTCCTGTTCATCCTCCGCCATTCTGCTTCGCCTTCTTGCTCAGTTGCTCTTCGCCAGCCATCTTCAAAGTCGAACCAGGTATGTTCTCTTTCCTTTCTTCCTTTTTCTTCTTTTTTCTCTTTTCATTTTGTCGGTCCATTTTCTCCTTCGCCAGCCATTTTCTTTGCCTTCTCTGATTCTCCTTCGCCAACCATTTTCTTCGCCTTCTTCTCTGATTCTCTGTCGAGTGGTCGCCTTCTTCTCTGATTTCTGGTCTCCTTTGCTCAGTTTTTTTTTCTTTTTTTTTTCTTCAGTTCGGCTTCTTTTTTTTTTTATTTCTTGTAGCAGAGGTGTGAAGCTATTGAACAAGTTTTCTTAGCTGGAGGTGCCGATTCGGTTATTCTTCGTGTGTTGAATTTATTTTAGTTGCAATCTTATTTATTAGGGATGAGTATAAACTAAGTTAGATCCCGATTATAATATTTTGAGTACAAATTGAGGGTTTGAGTTATAACTTGAAGTTAACTAGGGTTTATCATCTCTTTGAACAGCGGTTGATTACGATGGCGAAGAAGAAAGCGGATAAACCCAAACATTCGCTGGATGTCAACAGAGCGAATAAAAATGGGAGTAGCAGCAGCAATAGTCGTAGCGCCGCCACTGTTCGGCGTCTCAAGATGTACAATACTCGCCCTAAGAGGAATGCTAAAGGCCACATTTTGCGTGATGAATATAAATCCCGTGAAAATCCTGACACTCGTATTCAACCTGATCGGCGATGGTTTGGTATGCTTTGATTTGTTTTTTTTTAAGTACGGTATTTGGCTCTTTCTCAGGTTGTACTATGTAATGTAATTGACAATGGAATTTGGGAATAGAAAATGACTAATTGTATTTTTTTAGAGTAATGAGTATATGTAATTGATTGAAATTTATGTTTGCTATTGTTGAAGTGTTAGTGAGTGACACTATGAGATCAAGTTTTTTACTTTTTTTCAATTTCTGATTCAGTATGTACTATGAGATTTTCGTTTACCATGACCTGGAATTGTAACTCTATTTGTGATTATCAAATACGAATATAGTTTGATGTTTCTATAATGAAACAATATTGAGGCAAAACCAAATTCTGACTGATTTGGCCTTCTTTTGGTTTCCTTGTGATTGTTTTATTTTGCAGGGAATACGCATACGATCGATCAGGAGAAGCTTGAATTTTTCCGTAAGGAACTCCATAGTCGTTTGTCAGATAACTACCAATGCATTCTCAAAGGAAAAAATCTCCCCTTGTCCCTTTTAAATGATCTTCCCAAGGTTTGTCATTTATTGTTTTACTTTTGATTCATTGTCACTAGATTTATCATTGTCCAACTCATCATGGGATAAGTATTTGAGGAATCATTGAATCCTGTATGGAAGTATGTTTGATTAATCTGAATTATATAACATCTTTCTATTTAAGTAATTAGTAAATTGTATTGTGGAAATTTGTGCTTGTGACTTTAGTTGGTGGGAATTCTTGTGCCATACTTTGGTTAGTGTTTGTTGATAAATGAATCAGTTAATATTGCTAGATGTGTTTTTAACGTGCATGTCTATTATGCCTCAATACTATGTGTTTAAGGATTTATCAGAACTTCCTTTATTCATTTCTTGGCAACAACAATTTCTTACCTTAGTCTATTTCTGTTTGTGAAGCAACAAAGAGTACATCTTCTTGATACAGAGCCTTTTGAAGATGTTTTTGGCAAAAAAGGGAAGCGGAAACGCCCGAAGCTTCTAGCTTCTGATTATCAGTCTTTGGTACAGAAAGCTGATAGTTTACAAGGTGCTTTAAAATCTATTACTTTTGACAAGTTAGCTTTATTTTTTGTATAAAGAGCTAACATGTATTAAACTAGTTACATTTTGACTCGGACGAAGGTGTCAATTAAATTTTTTGCTTTTTTTTACGGTTTCAAATTGATATTGTTGCCGCATTGAGCATATATTACTTGCTTTATGCTTACTGCCGTCTTGTTGACAGATGAATTTGAGCTGAAGAAGGAAGCCAGACTTTCTACCGAAGGAGACGAAGAGGATGGATTCCGTGATTTGGTTCGACATACAATGTTTGAGAAGGGTCAAAGCAAACGTATATGGGGTGAACTATATAAAGTCATTGATTCTTCAGATGTTGTTGTTCAAGTAAGTAAACTCGTAGCATAATTTGTTTAATACTCCACAATTATGATAATGTGTTGATATCACATCTTTTCTTCCAGCTCGCATTAATATCTTATTAGCAATTATGGTCTGTTTATGTAAGATGTTTCATTAATCTGAGTGGAATTTCTTTTATCAGAAGTGTTGTCTACTTAATCACGCCTACTAGAGAATAGAAAGATGTATTTATGTATGTTATTAGCAATAATCACTTGATAATAGGTAATGTACTCTGTCCATTTTGGTTGAGAAAGAAAATAGGAAGTGGGATTTGGAGGACTATGTTTGTGGTACCTGGGCGTAGCTGGGGAATTCAATGAGCTGCTTATAGTTTATACATTTCTGCTAGGCTGTGGAAATCCGGGGAATGTAGTGAGCTGTTTATGCTTTATACTTTTTCTTTTAGGCTGTGGAAGTCTTGAGATTACTTTTTTCACACATTTACTGTCTGGTGATCTGATATGTAAATTTGTTTATTGCCTGATTGTAAATGTTCTTGTTTCTAGTAGAAATATACAATTTACTGATTGTTTCTATGGTTGCAGTAACCATTTTAACAATGTCTTATTTATTGTTCTTATGCTTTTTCTACTATTCAGGTTTTGGATGCTAGAGACCCACAAGGAACACGATGCTATCATTTAGAGAAGCATTTGAAAGAAAACTGCTCACATAAGCATATGGTGTTTCTGTTAAATAAGGTTAAATTCAAATCTTTGTCGTGTTGTTTTCAATTATATATCATGATGTGGCCCTGAAGTTGATGTAGGCTGTTGCTTCCCTGGATACAGTGTGATCTGATTCCAGCTTGGGCTACAAAAGGATGGCTTAAGGTACTGTCCAAGGAATTCCCAACCCTAGCTTTCCATGCTAGTGTCACAAAGCCTTTTGGAAAGGTAAGGCCTCTTCTGGTTGAGTGGCATTGCTGTTTGCATAAGCATAAGGCAAATGTTCTAATGACATAATTTTTTCGCCTTTTGATTTCTTGCATTGTTGTTGACAACCATTGGAACTGATATATTGGGATAAAGTCCCTGACATCATTGATGTTTTGATTTTCTTGCACTTCTTGAAGTGAAGTAGTGAACACCTTGTGTTTTTTATTTTGGGTCTTTGAAAGCCTTCACCCAAATTCATGGTACAGGGAACTCTTATAATTTCAAAATGACACACAAATAAAACTATCATATCTTTATAATGTTTGATTTTGATGTGCTACATGTTGGGCATTAGAATTGGGTAGATCTAAGCATGAGAATGAGGAAGTTCTTAATATCATGTCTTGATGTTTCATGTTTTTTTTTATTGTATTCCAATTTCAGGGCTCACTCCTTTCAGTCCTGAGGCAATTTGCACGACTGAAAAGTGACAAACAAGCAATATCTGTGGGTTTTGTTGGCTATCCAAATGTCGGAAAATCATCAGTCATCAATACATTACGTACTAAAAATGTAATATATCCATTTTTTCACTAGTCACTTGTAGGTCCGATTATGTTTGATTTTGTTTTTCTGACTTGGTTGGTTTTTCATTCATAAGGTTTGCAAGGTTGCTCCTATCCCTGGGGAGACTAAAGTTTGGCAATATATCACGCTTACCAAGAGGATATATCTGATAGACTGCCCCGGTGTTGTATATCAGAATAGCGACTCAGAGACAGATATTGTTCTGAAAGGAGTGGTATGTAGTTTGTTCTTTTCTATCTCTTGTTTAAATTTTGAAGATGTTCTGTTATTTAAGCCTACATCACATGGAGGAAATGTTGTCTCTAGTTTCAGCATTCACGTAGTCACCACCTTATGGCATTGGTGGTATAATCTCATTTTTTATGGTCAAAAGGTTATTTCTGATTGACCTTTGATTCAAACACCATGTGCAACTTCATCGAGAATGGACTCATCATTGCAATTTTTAAGGCATGAAAATAAAGCACGAAAATGTTTATTAAAAATTTCAATGGCTCTTATCCTATCAAAAATTTTGATGAGTGCTTTTGAATTGTAATTGCAGGTGCGGGTTGCAAATTTACATGATGCTGCCGAACACATTGGAGAAGTGTTGAAGCGTGTTAAGAAGGAGCACTTGGAAAGAGCATACAAGATTAGGGACTGGTACTTCCACTTATATTTTGTTTTTCTGTGATTAGAAATATATACTTTCATTTTTTTTAAGTGCACCATTTGGACTTGGCATGTGAAATGAAGATGATGAGAGCAATTATAATGAAATTGTCATGTGAATAAGAGAGGGAGTGTTGCTTAATAGTGTGCACATGGGTAATGTGTGTTGTTCCCTAAAGTGTCTATAATGGCACATCTGATTATAAAATCATACACATAAAGAAAATGCTTAGTTGTGTGAGCATTTCACATATTTGGTTGGGGAAGTTAATTCTTTGTTATTTTTTTTCAGGGTGGATGAGAATGATTTTCTCCTGAAACTTTGCAAGTTAACAGGCAAGCTTTTGAAGGTATGTGTTGTCCTCCCTTTTCTTATATTTGCCTCCAGAACTTAGCAAGTTATCATCCCGAGGTTTCTGCATGAACTGGCTTATCTATTTTTGATTGAGCTTACTGCTGAAATCTGTCTATAATTAGATTCGTAATTTCACTCTCTGCTACTGTTTAATCAAAAAAAGTCCTCTGCTATTTCAGGATAATTGCTTTTTTTAATATTCTTGGTTGATTGCTTATATAATTACTTTATTTTATGGTTGGGGTTAGCATTCTCTAAAATTTCAGTTCATATTAGTTGATATGCTTCTCTCCGTTTGCTATTACCAAAATCACATCTGTATCAGTACCAGTATGTTTTGATGGGAGGGATTTGAGCTCACTGCTAGCTATGGGTCTTAGGTTTATAGATCATACAGGCTCTCTCACCACTAGTGATGGCCACGGTCCGGGTTGGCCCGGTCCCGAACCGGTCCCGAACCGCTTGAAACCGGAACCGGAACCGGAACGTTCGTGACAGGTTCCGAACCGGAACCGGAACGTTCGTGACAGGTTCCGAACCGGAACCGAACCGCGGAACCGTGAACCCGCCGGAAAAAAGTTGCCGGAACCGTGGAACCGCCGGAAAAAATCGAAAAAACCGGACCAAAGAACCGCGGACCGGTTCACCCGGACCGGACCGGTTCTCCCGCCCCACCGGTTCAGTGGAACCGCCCAGAACCGTGAACCCGGACCGGACCGGTTCACCCGGCCCAACGGTTCTGTGGAACCGGAACCGGAGCTGAAAAACTGCATCAACTTCAAACGCTCGCCATTTCTTGCTCGGTTATCGGAATCGGACATATAATATACCGTTGGAAAGCCCTTGAAGTCTAGTTTCCAATGCCGCAAACTTTGTATTAATACGATATTCCTATCAAAAGTTATAGCCAAAAGAGTAGACATGTATCAAATTTCACCTTAATACTTTTGCATTAACAACACTTTTCTACTCTTTTGCTTTTTTACTCTTCATGGCTTGACAAAATTGATACATTGATACGTTCTTTGAGCCTTGTAAACATGATTAGCACCAAAAACCCACAAAAATGACTCAAAGTACCATAATTCACCCATTTGGCTACAAATTGGACATGGAATACCGAAATGGAGTGAAACCACATAAAACAACCCTAAACCGCCTCTAAACATCGAAAATGAGCGCAAATATGTTAATGATGAGTGCAAATAATTGCACTTATCATATGTCCACGAAACTAAGATTTTTTCATATGTTTATGAACCAAACGTTCACTTAGTAATAAGTGAATGTATTATTGTTTTTTATCATCTTCTTAAACATTCTCATGATGATAGTAACGTTTTTTTAAAGCCGATTCTTGCAGATATGATGGATAAGTGGAAAGCGTATTTCACTAATTTTCCTTATATTTATGGAATTGCGACAATTTTAGATCCGTGTTTTAGGACGGAAAACCTAAGTAAAATAATAGGAATTTAGTACCAAAGCATTAGATCGCCGGTCTAGTGATGTACATAATTGTGTAGGAAATTGTAAAAAACTTTTAGCGGACCTTTATGACCATTATTCTAGTATATATAACCCGAGTCGCGATACGTCTAGGCGTGCTAGCGTCTCGGCACGTCCCGATTATTATAATCCCGTAATCGCTAACATAATAAGTCGAGATGATAATTTTCTAGTCATCTTCTTCCTCCTCCTCCGCTTCATATTTAGAATTAGATAATTATCTTAAACATCACTTTGAAATCGACCAAAGTAATTATAATATTTTAGAACGGTGGAAAGAAATATCAATAAAATACCATGAATTTCGCCTTTTTTTTTATTTATGATCTTTATCGTTGATTCGTTTCTTATTAATTTATTTATTCCTTCTTTTTAGTAAATATTTTAATAACGATGACAACCAATGAATTTCGCTAATAATCAAGTAATCGCCGAAGGTACGTCCGCATTATTATAGTATTTTTTTATTAAAATTAAAGGAAAAATAAGAACGGAACCGATGGTCCGACCCACCCGACCCGGAAATTGAAACCGCCGGAACTGTCTCATGAACCGCCAAGGAACCGGTTGGAACCGGCCGGAACCGGAACCGGAACCGGAAACGTCCGGGTCAGGTTCCAAATGGAACCGGAAACGTCCGGGTCAGGTTCCAAATGGAACCGGAACCGGGTGGAACCGGAACCGGTTGGAACCGGAACGGAACCGGCCCAACCCGGACCGTGGCCATCACTACTCACCACCTAATAGGCTATCTTTGAAGTGGTGGCCTAGGTTAAGTCAGCCGTGACCAGCGTGGCCATGACAAACGAGAGCATTGGGTCCTTATGGAGGGTTGTTTGTAATGGGTTTGAGTTGCATAAGTTATGCGGCTTCTACATCAGTTAAGTGCAACTGATGAGGGGTATCTATCGATCAAATAGGCTCTCACCTTATAGGGCTAAGTCTTTCAGGATGAGTGCGCCCGTTTGATGTATGAAAGAGGAGTCAAAGACTCAAGTTTGAGTTTACTTCCATTTGCATGATTTTTGGTGTCATATACTATGTGTTTTAACGTTTAAGTGTTGCACTTTGCTTAAGGGCGGAGAACCAGACTTGATGACTGCAGCAAAGATGGTCCTTTTTGATTGGCAGAGAGGCAAAATACCCTTTTTCGTTCCCCCACCACAGCACGAAGATGATAATTCGGAGAAGCCAAATGTTACTGGGGATGATAAAAATGGCGAGACAGAGACCGATGAAGATAAAGAGAAGTCATCATCAGCCATGAAAGCTATTGCTGATGTTCTTTCATCTCAGCAGCTGGAAGATGTCCCTGTTCAGACTGATCTATTTAGCGATAATGAACTCAAAGGGGAGATATCTATACAAACTGCGAATGCGTAATGATTTTGTTTTAGTATTTATGCACACTATTTTAGCGAACATTAATTAATAATATTATTAAGATGACTTGCATTATGTTTTAAAGTTAATTCATACCTCATGTAATAGTTTTTATTTGAATTTTGATTGTTACTTAATACCTTTTGTTCAAGTTTCTATAAACTTTTTTCAATTTAATTTTTAATTATTTTTAGATATATAATCCAAGGACCTCTTCTGATTCAAAGTAACTATTCTTCTAAGTTATAAAACAATGTGAGTGGTGCTCCTTATAATATTAACTACTTTCTTCGTTTCAATATATTTATTATATTTCACTTTTTACGCTAAACGTGTTAGTTATATTATTTATATGTAACTTGTATTGTTACTATTTTGCGGGTTAAATTTCTTTAAGAGTAATTATTTGAATTTTGATTGATACGAGTTACGACCCTTTTGCTCGAAGTAATCTCTATAATTGTTTTGTATTAGTGTTGTCTTCATTGACTTTGTTGTGATTCAAAGCTATCACTTTGGAAAGCATTTTTAGTTGTACACATTAACTATATTGTATACTATTTATAACTATTACTAAAATAAAACATGCTTACGTAATCAGTAAATAATATATTTGACTTAACTGGTTTCTAACTATGACTATAATAATGTTATACTTTGTAAGTCACATCTGGTGATGGCCACGGTCCGGGTTGGCCCGAAACCGAACCGGAACGTTCGCGCAGGTTCCGAATCGGTCCCGAACCGCGAAACTGTGAACCCGCCGGAATAAAGATGTCGGAACCGTGGAACCGCTGGAAAAAACCGTTGGAACCGGACCAAAGAACCGCGGGCTGGTTCACCCGGCCCAACGGTTCCATGGAACCGGACGGTTCTTGTGGCCCAACGGTTCCTTGGAACCGGAACCGAACCCGGAACCGAACGGTTCTTTGAAACCGGTCAAACAAGCCGTTGCAAATTTGCCTATAAATACACATCAAATTCAATGCTTCCAATTCACAACTCATCTCTTCTCCTACTCTCTCTACTTACTCTCTCTACTTAATTACTTAATTATGCAATTATTCTCTTAATTACATAATTAGTCTTCTAATTATTTCTTAAGTACATAATTATTCTTTAATTATTCTTTAATTAAATAATTATTTTTTTTAATCATTTATTAATTTCTTTATTACATTACTATTACAATATTATCATGTCTTCTTTTTTGAAAAAAGCCTCTAAAAAAGTCACTAAAGTGGCAAAATCTTTGGGAGGTTCTTCTAGCTCCAAAAAAAAGGATATCCTTGCAATTCCTGCTTCTACTATTGCGTCGGAGTCTGCTTTTAGTGCAGGTAAAAGAGTTTTGGACGAAAAGAGATCTCGTCTTGCTCCACATAGTATTCAAATATGTGTTTGCAAAAAAGATTGGGATCAAGCGGAGGTCCGAATGCAAGGACTCAAGAACGATTGTGATCAAGACGAAGATGATCCATGAATGATGATGGATACGTCTGCATCATCGTCGGGAGGAGAGTTGGCGGAAGCATCCAACCAACCAAATGATGACGATGACGAATAGGATCACAAATACGGAATATCGGACCACGACATTCAACAATTAAATATAAAAGGTACGACAAAGAACTACGTGGGCTTTGATTCCTTCGGGATACGTAGGCAGCTTAGTATTTCTTCGGGATACTAGGTTTAAGTCCATTCTCTCCCCCTATTTTTATTAATCATCTTTATCGTTGATTCGTTTCTTATTAATTTATTTTTTTGCTTTTTTTTAGTAAATATTTTAATAACGATGACAAGCATTGAATTTCGATAATAATCAAGTAATCGACGAAGGTACGTCTGCATTATTATAGTATTTTTATATTAAAATTAAAGGAAAAATAAGAATGGAACCGATGGTCCGACCCACCCAACCCGGGTATTGGAACCGCCGGAACCGCCTCATGAACCGCCAAGGAACCGTTTGGAACCGTCCGGAACCGGAAATGTTCGGGTCAGGTTTCAGATGGAACCGGAGCCGGGTGGAACCGGAACCGGATGGAACCGGACCAACCCGGACCGTGGCCATCACTAGTCACATCATTTAATGTATTAGAGATTTATAAATTTAATTTTATTTTTTTTCAATTATTTATAAAATCTTATCAATTTTATTTATTAAATAAATATTATTTAAGTGTATTGAATATTTTAAGTTGGTTAAAAGATAATTTACTTTTATGAGGATTTATACTAATGAAATTGGTTACGTAAATGCAATGCATAAGTCTAATATGATTTAGGTTGTGACTACTTTTATGCAAGTCACTTATATTTTTTATGACAAACAATTTTTTTTTAATTTTATAAAATAATTTTACATAAATATTTATGCTAAATCTATAACTAAATTTTCACAATCATCTACGCACAATGCAAAGTATGATACAAATCAAACAAGGTATGTAATGTATAGAACTATTCAAAACGAAATGAGATATAACTATAATGTAAAATTTATTTCTTAATATTTTAGTTTTTTAAATGATTTGTCAATAAATTTAATAAAGTCGTGCATCGCACGGGCACTATCTAGTATTAGACTATATATATAGCTTGTACTTCCATTTTATATGAGTTCAGTGAATACGCAAATTAAATTATTACTAAAAGTTTAATAAAATAAGAATTATTGTTGTGAGAATCGGTCTTTTTGTAAAATCATTTGAAACCTAGAAGTTTACATGTTAATAATTATATTAGTTGGACTATTAATTTCATATATGTAGTCATCTCGAATTATGAAGGCCAACACTAACTGAAATTTAACATTAATTAAGCGGAAGCTTAATCTTGCTAATACAATTAAGGGGTTACTTAAGGGTATACCAATGTCCAAGTAGAATACTTGAACCAAAACCGAAACAATATAACGGAAAAATTAACTGTCTAAAATAAAGAAAAATTACAACCAAATTGAAATAAGTCCAGTTCAACTTAAATCCTTAAAATAGTCCAAATCTAAATAATTGAACTAATAGTCTCACAGATATAGTGAAGAGATACTCCAGCTCGGGTTCATCTTCTACTCACATATGCATTCTCCGTCGAGGTGCCATTGGGGTTTACTCTAAAAATAAATCATTAGAAAAAAAAACATACATTATCAGCAAAAAGACTGAGTATAAATACACTAGTGTCCATCAAACAAGTTATTAAAACCTTTTGATTTGAGTAAATTCATTTTGAAATATGCATTTTCATTTTATAAATCATATTATCATTCAAACTCACTTCAATGGTTTTATAGTAATTCCTAGTTCTCATTTTTCATCATAATCATAAGATCTTAATGGATCCAAATCAATTTCATACTCATATCATAAGTTTGCATGGGTACTTTGTGAGTCATCCTGTGACTCGTTTGGTAGTTGATCTACCGTCCGCGACATGTACCACAAGTGTAAGTCTTTTAATCATGCACACAATATTTGCTATGGCATATGTACACACTATTTAACCTAAAACATTTTTGTATATAATATTAATATACTCCCTCGAATTCTTTTCAATTGTGAAATAGTAGCATTATTAATGAGATTTCATTAGTCATTTTTAGAGCCTGATTTTTTTTTTATATTTGCCCGTCACTAATTAAAATTTAATTAGTGATAGTAGTAATTTAAAATTTTTTTATGATGATTAGAAACTTGTTAATTCGTAACGTGGCTATGAATTATAACTAGTAACGTAAACTTTGGAGGTAAAACTTAAAGTTGAGCAACTACCAATAACAGTTCGAGAAAGTTTTAATTATTACCCTAGCTTATTATTTAACCATGATGCGAGTAAATTAAATATTTCATACACATATACAAGTGATTTTTAAACAAGATGTACAAGTTACATAACTTGTTACATGTACAATAATTTTTATCCAAACTTTAAACTATCTTAGATAAACCTTCTCTACACTATAATTGATCAAATGATGGACAAAAATCACCAAATTACATACCCCAACCAGCCATGTCAAAGCTGTCCCTAATCCCCCTTTTAGCTCTTTCTACACTTACATACACTACCTAAACACTCTACCAAAAAGCCCTTTTTTTATAATCTAGATTGTGCATCATTACAAGCATGGAAGAGACAAACATTTGAAGCAAAAACACTCTATTTTCTGATTACGAATTCAGCCATAAACCCCCAACACATTGCTCCCAAGTTCATCCATGAACAAACACTCAAAACCTTCAAACTTTTAACTACTAAAACACCTTTTTTTCTCATCAAATCTTCTTCAAAAACCCATCTAAAACTTCTGAAAATTTATGTGTATAAACTCTTATATTCCATTAAAATAATCTTCATTTCAAGAGCTTTTCATAGACACCAAACATGAAGATATCCACCAAGCATAGAGTAAGTTATGTTCATTTCCTTATTCCACTAGTTTTTGTAAAACTTGTTCACGTAGAACACTCTTACATGAATCTTTCTATAAACTAAGATCATTTTAATATGGATATTTTGTATCTAAAACTAAGAAAATTATCACTTATAAAACCTCTAAACAAAAATAAAAAAACCGATCATAATAGAAAGTAAAAAAAATGTTATTTTCACAATCTTATAAATTTTGTTACTTTATGAATTTAAGTAAAATTATGGGACTTGATTAAGTATGTTGCTCAACATAATAAGTATACTCCAAACATGTTAAAATCATCACAAGTATAAGTTTAGCAACTCCAACTAAGAAAAGTTAAGGGCATGTTAGTTTTCCAAAATTATTACTGATTTTGTGGATGAATGCAATATGTTTAATTATTTAATTATTTACTAATTTATCAAATTAATAAAAACTATTTAATTATTTAAAGGTGTAATATTGTTAATTAAATTTGAGTAAAAATAGACATATATCAAAACTTTATAATTGTGTTAATAACCTACTGCCTCATTTTATAAAATAAGTTTTACTTAGATCGTTTATACATTTTATGGATTTAAACATCATTTAAATAACGGTAAATATCTAAATTGTCGAAAATAATCGTAAAATCATTATAAATTGACATAGCCAATTATAATATGATGGGACAACCTTAAACTCATTTTAATTAAGGTATTATAATGACTTGATTAACTTGGGTCTTGTTGGAGAATTAATATGTATTTTGTAAATCAATTATCGATTTTATTATTGGCAAAACTATCTCGTATTTAAGAAAATAGTGTTTTATGGAATCTTTTGTCATAATGATTTTATAGACTTATGAACTATATCATAGTTGTTTTGAATGAATTTCAAAACTCTTGGATTGAAACAAAACATTTTAGTGGTTTCCTTAAAAAATTGTATTGAATTTTCAATCACTTTTTGTTACGATGCATTTCCACACATGCTAGTGATGCCCCAATATAAGACAAAGGTTATGTTTGATGATATGATTATGCTAAGCATGTTTCACCCATGCGGTAAAGATTATGATCTCATTTTTGCTATGTTGTAAAGAAAGTATGTTTTGATATATTGCATATAAAAGATGTTTATCATATGGAAAAAGTTAATATTTTCGACTTTTCAAATGCTATTGAAATTATAAGGTATATATTAATACAAAAATATTTTAGCCTAAATGGCGGGTACATATGCCACATAAAATATTGTGTGCATGATTAAACGACTCACCAATGTTGAGCGCGTATTGTTCACAATACCATTGTGTTACATTTGTCGGACATGTCGCGGACAGTAAACCGACTACCAAACGAGTCACGGGATGACTCACAGAGTACCCATGCAAGCTTATGATATGAGTTTGAAATTGATTTGGATCCATTGAGATCTTAAGAATTATAATGAAAATTGAGAATTTGAAATTACTATAGAACCATTGAACTGAGTTTGAATGACAATATGAAAAAGCATATTTCAAAATGAATTTACTCAAATAAAAAAGGTTTTAATAACTTATTTGACGGACACTAGTGTGTTTATACTCAACCTTTTTACTGATACTATGCTTTGTATGTTTTTCCAATGGTTTTGATTTTAGAGTAAACCCTTATGGCACCTCGACGAAGAATGAATATGTGAGCGAACAATGAACCCGAGTTGGAGTATGACTCCCCTTTTGTTTAGATCTCTTTATTGTATTTGAGAGACTATTATTTGGTTGTTTAGGTTTGGCCTATTTTAAGGATGTAATTTAAACTTTGGACTTATTTCAATTTGGTTGTAATTTTTCTTTATTTTAGATAGTTAAGACTTCAATTATATTGCTTTAGTTATGGTTCAAGTATTCTACTTGGACATTGGTTTATCCTTTAAGTAACCCTCTTTATTGTGTAGGCAAAAGCAAGCTTCCGCTTGATTTATACTAAATTATAATTAGTCTTTGCCTTCATAATTCGGGGCGATTACAGTTCGTATCAGGGCCAAGGCTTTGGAAACTTATCTACAATATTTGGAAAATTAGATAACTAGTTTAACTTAGAGAAGTTGAAGTTTGGAGTAACTAATGAAAGTAATTAGGAAATAAACTTAAATTTAAGGATTATTGGTAAAGAAAGGATTTAAGTTGTAAGTCTAATCAGATAATTAACTAAGTACAATTAGTAAACTAGAAGTCTTAAAGGTTCTTAGTAAGCAAATGATGATCTAATTATGTGGCTAAGCTGCCTAAGCATGACGGTACATTAAGTTGAGGGTAAAGTCGTCATTAAAAGTGTTGAAATATCAAATGAGATGGAGATTGACAAGTTAGTAAGTTACTAAGTCAATAAGAGTTAAGAAAGAGTGTTATGTATGTCTTAACGGCAAAGTTATTAGTTAGTTATTACCTTATGGCAGGAACCAAGAGGAAATCAGGGAAAGAATGGATCCCCAAGCCCAGTTGAATCTCTTAACCGAGCAACTTAGAGTCATGCAAGAGACTAATACTCAATTAGTCAAGCTCATAGCCAACTAACATGCTAGTGTGGATGACGAGACTAAGTTCTACAAAAGGCTTGCTACACATAGGCCTAAGACCTACAATGGTGCTACAGATCTAGTTGTTCTTGAAGATTGGATTAATGAAACTGAGAAAATTCTAGAGGTGGTGAACTCCCCAGAAAATCTGAAGGTTAAACTCGCAGCATTCTATTTAGTGGGACCTGAAGAGCTTTGGTAGAGAGCCCTAAAGGGTGTCTCATCCGCCTTTACATCTGCTGGTGGAGCAACGCAACCCACAAGTTGGAGATGGGAAGATTTCTTGAAGAAACTAAGGGAGAGGTTCTACCCAGCAGCTCTACAGAGACAAAAAGAATCAGAATATCTTTACCTAAGGTAGCATTCTCTTAGCATTACTGAATATGCTAACAAATTCTTAGAGTTGTCTCGATTTGCTCTAGATTATGTGCTTGATGAGAAGAAAAAATGGATCGTTTCTACAATGGTCCCAACTTTAGCTACCAAAAGTTGATGGGCCAATATGAGTCTTTTCATGCTATGTATGAACATGCTCCGTAGAAGGAAATGTTCTGCAAGAGAGAGGAAGATGTGAGGAAAAAGAAATCTGGTGGACATCAGGGAGGTCAGAGCAAGAACCCCAAAGGTGAGGGAAACTTCAAGGGGAATATCAGAACCAAAACCCTAGAAACTTTCAAAACCAAAACCCCAGAAACTTCCAAAACCAAAACCGCTTCAACAGCAACAAAAACCCACAAAACTCCAATCCGCTAAAAAGTCAATTGTGGGACAGATGCAAAAAATGGCACTCAAAGAGAGTCAACTATGAGGGTAAAGCTGTGTGTCTGAATTGTGGAAAACCAGATCATTTGGCTCGAGATTGTTAGGGCAAGAACAGGGGAAACCCTGAGAATGGTGGAGCACGATACTCAGGAAATCAAGGGAACCAACGTAACAACAACTCTCAGCTCCGCCTTGAATACTAAAGCGGCAATAGAGACTGATCTTCTGAAGGCCAAGGGAACCAGCGTCTGGGAGGAGGAACATTCTTTGCCATTACTGCAGCGGTATCATGTAATATGAAGTTGATTACTATTATTGCTTGGTAAAATGGTAAGTCCGCCCGAGTCTTATTTGATTCCGGGGCCGACAAGTCTTATGTTTTCAAGTCATTCGTGAGATCCTTGAACTGTTCTATTAATGTATGCCCTATAATGCATAGAGTTGACTTACCCGATGGATTAACGGTATCATGTAATATGAAGTTGATTGATTGCCCATTAGTGATCCAGGGTAAGGAGTTCCATGTAGACCTGATTGTATTTTACTTAGGAGGGTTTGATGTTATTCTGGGAATGGACTTGCTAGGTAAAACACAGGGCAGTGATTGAGTGCTATGAGAGAAATGTAAAGATTGGGAACAATCTAGGGGATCGAGTACCTTTTAGTGATGGGACCATACCTAATATTGAGCCAGAGATGATCGAGAGGCTTACCACCTTCGAAGAGAGGTGGGGAAGCCTATGTCTACCACATAAGCGAGTCAACGTACAAGGAGGTCGACTTAAGCCAGATCTTGATAATGCGAGAATTTTCTAACGTATTCCCCGATGATCTACCTGGGTTACCTCCAAAGAGAGAGATTGATTTTCATGTTGACCTAGTTCCAAGGTCAAGCCCGATTTCAAAGGCACCGTATAGAATGACACCACTTGAGTTGGCTGAAGTAAAAACCCAACTCGAGGAGTGATAAGATAAAGGGTTTATCAGACCAAGTGTATCACCATGGGGAACTCTAGTGTTGTTTGTGAAGAAGAAATATGGGTCTTTGAGGCTGTGTATTGATTATCGGGAGCTGAATAAAATCACAATCAAGAACAAGTACCCACATCCTAGAATTGATGATTTATTTGACCAGTTGAAAGGAGCCGGAGTTTTCTCTAAAATTGACTTGAGATCTGGTTACCATCAGTTGAGGATAGCGGAGGAAGACATTCCTAAAACTGCTTTCCGCACCAGGTATAGGCACTATGAGTTTAGAGTGATGCCGTTTGGGTTAACCAACGCCCCTGTAGCATTCATGGAATTGATGGATCGAACATTCCACGACTATCTTGATAAGTTTGTAGTGATTTTCATTGATGATATCTTGGTGTACTCTAAGAACGAGAAATATCACGAGGAGCACTTATTGACACGATTGAGGGAGAAAAGCTTTTATGGGAAGTTGAGCAAGTGTGAATTCTGGTTGGATCGAGTTGTCTTCTTAGGTCATGTAATCTCAAAAGATGGCATAACGGTGGACCCTGGGAAGATAAAGACTATTGTTGATTGGCCAGCACCGACTAGTGTAACTGAGGTAAGAAACTTTATGGGTTTGGCAGGTTACTACCGAAGATATGTGTAACAGGAGAGACATTCTCGATACCGAACGACTATCTTGATATGTTTGTAGTGATTTTCAATGATGATATCTTGGTGTACTCTAAGAACGAGAAATATCACGAGGAGCACTTATTGACACGATTGAGGGAGAAAAGCTTTTATGGGAAGTTGAGCAAGTGTGAATTCTGGTTGGATCGAGTTGTCTTCTTAGGTCATGTAATCTCAAAAGATGGCATAACGGTGGACCCTGGGAAGATAAAGACTATTGTTGATTGGCCAGCACCGACTAGTGTAACTGAGGTAAGAAACTTTATGGGTTTGGCAGGTTACTACCGAAGATATGTGTAACAGGAGAGACATTCTCGATACGTAATTAACATTAATAAAAATTGTACAAAATAATGCAGAATTCTGAAAATGTCGATTTCCTAAAACTTTTAAAAACTAAAATTGTTTATGACAAACGATAAATATTACATCAGAGTTGAAAAATCAAATACATATCGTTTGTTCCAAAAATACATGATAATTGAAATTAAGTACGTCAAGATCATGAAACATAAAGTGAATAAAAAAAGCAACTAAGTCCTCGATAGCATAATTAATTGGTAGCTGCGGCCTGGATCGGAACCTGAACTAATTCCTGCAAAATACTGACATCCATAATACAAATGACAGCCGGTTGAACTGGTCAGCGCTTAACGCCGAGCATAACTCCCTATCCAGCTCAAAATATAGAAATTGTACATTATATTTACAAAATAATATTTCAAGTACGAACTTATAACTACTTGATACCACTGTATAATTTTACTATATTCTTTATTGTTCTATACTTTTATGTCATTAAGATATCATTCTCATCCTTGGCAGAAGTACGTTACTGCCATTTATACTATCGATAATCTTAATACTTAAGTAAGTTCATTTGATTAATACTCATAACCGTACCATGCATCACTGCATCAGCACTAATCAAGTTTATCGCTGGTCAACAAGCAAGCACCACAATATGACACATGATATATGTAAGGGTCTGGCTAGATTAGGGCCGAAGCCCTATATCTAACTGTGGTGGGGGGTCGTCACCCCGCCAATGTTTATGCTCGAGCTTCTACAGGATAGGTAGCTAACCCCTTGTCTAACACCGCATTTTACGTGACGGCCAGCACGGGCGCCGGGATTTTACTTGCCGGTCCATGGTTCGACATTTCCTTACTATCAGGGTCATTCAATCAATACACATATAATTTCACACAAGCTCATCATATTTTTACTACTACAAGTTGACTTTGACTTTAACCAACTTAGATGTTAACTTCCTTATTTAATAATATTCTACCTATATGCCCTTTTAAGTTCATTACTAAAGTTTTACTCATTAAACTTTATTTAAAACTTTATTTTTAATAGTTCATTTGTTAAATAAATTTACACTAATAACTTAATATTCTATTAATAGTCTTTAGATTAATATTTTCACAAGTAGCTACTAATTTAAATTTCTCTTGAACTTAGTTTCAATAATCAACATTTCTACCTTTAAGACAATTAAATCTTTTAAATCTTTTCACAAAAATAAATATTTTAATTATAAATCGAGTAAAACTATATTCTATGGATAAATTTTTAAAATTCAACAAATTCACCAAAAATCAATATTTCAAGTTGAAAAAAAATAAATAAGACATCAAATTCACAAAAATCAATATTCAACTTATAAAACAGATACAACTTATTATTTTACGAAATTAATATTTCTAGTTATAAAACAAGCAACACTTTATAAGCTCGCAAAGATCAATACTTCTAGTAATAAAACAAGTAAAAATTATATATTCACACAAATCCATAAATCTTGTTATAAAACAAGTAAAAAATTTATTCTTTTAATATTTTCATAAAATCAAAATTTCACACAAAATAAAAAAAAAGTTATATAAAAAAAAGTACTTTTACATTATTTCAAATAAATTTTTGTCAAATAGTCAACTAAAGATATATTTTGTAAAGTTATCTTTATTATAATTTCTTATTTATTCAAGGAAACACTTAAAATACTTATAAAAAGTTATTCTCAAATATATATAAATCTTATTATGGATACTTAGTAACTTATATTATTTAATTCAAACTCTCTTTTTATTTACATATAAACTAATATGGTCAATTGGTCGAGGTTACTTTTGGAGTATTTTGCCACTTAAAAAACTTAATTTATTTTAGGAAAAATTGTCAGAAACTACCTATTCTATACCAACTTTTGCAAAAAACTATCTATTCTAATTTTTTTTGCAAAAAACTACCTTATATGACCATAACGTTTGCAAAAGACTACCAGGTGACGGTTTCCATCCATTGACCGTTAACTTATTCATTGACCCAACATGTGAGGTGCACGTGATATTTTTTTAAGCTATTAAGTGCCTATTCAGTTGCTAATTGCTACCTATTCCCTCCATTATCAAATCACATCAAGAGTAATGGTTTCAAATCCTCCTGCAAGGTTCCATTGAAGGTGGTGCTCCTGACATTTACTCCTCTAATCTAACTAGTAAGTGACTTCATTCTCCATTAATTGTAGTAAAGTAAAAGCCTTTAATTTCTTCTCCATTTAATCCCCTTTCTTGCATGTAAATTCTGTCAAAAAATCCGTACTGAAATTGTCATTTCTTCTCCAATTGTTCTGATTTTATCACACAACCCAGTAATCTTCTTCACAATTTCGTGTGATTTCTTTGATTTCATGTATAAATTTAAGTTTATAATGGCTGAAAAAAGGAGAGTGAAGAAGAATGGTAAAGTTCATTTCAAATGGGTAACAAAACAAGGGTATTTTTACCTCTGAAATCTATTGATTTATTTTTAGGGTTTTTGTTTTTAGTGTTGCTTTCTGATTTTTGCTTATTATGTGTATTTGATTGTAGGAGATTTGCTTACTATTATTCAACGTATGAGATGACGAAGCCAATAAACATTAGATTGTATTTTTAGGGTTTTTTTGTCACTAAAAATTACAAGACTGAGTATAGAAACTTAGGTCTTAGGTTGCACCCAAACACTGAAGAGGTATGCTATTTTGAAATAGCACATTGGATTAAGAATGATTTGGGGTTTAAAGATGTTGGTAGAATATGGTATAAGAGGTATGGTTTTACATTGTTTGCTGGAAGGGCTGAAATTATGGATGATAAGAACATCCCTGATTTTTTGGAAAGTCCAGAAAAAGATGGTTGGTACCATTTCTATGTAGTTCATGGGGGGGATGATAAAGGTGAAGAACCAAAAAAAGCACTTCAGAAGAAAGATGGCAAGAAAAAACATGATGTTGAGGTGGATGAATTAGATGAGGTGTGTGATTTGGATGTGGTGGACAACTTAGGAGATGACATGGATAGAGATAAGGTGGGTGATGATGTGGAAACCACACATGTGGAAAGGGGACCACCAAGTAAAGAAAAGCCTTTAAAACTAAACCCTAGATCTAAAAACCATCCAAGAAGAGCCTCATCCCAGAAAAAACACATTCATTCAAAGAGCTTCTGCACCTTCACAAACACCTGTACTAAAAGAACCAACAATATCCAATCAGAGGGAGTTAACTTATGGCAGCAGTAGCTCTGAATTCGATGATAGTAGTGATGAGGATTATAGAGTAGGGAATGAGACTTGTGATTGTGGACGTTGGAACCTAATTGGCATCCCTTGTAAGCATGCCATGGCATGTATTGTGTCTAGAAATTTGGATCCCATGAACTATGTCCATGATGCTTACCATGTGAAGACTTATGCCATGGCTTATGGACCTAGGTTCCATGGCATGCCTGGAGATAAAATGAGGCCTACCTCTACTTTGCCTCAACCTCTACCACCTCCCTTTAGGAAGATGCCTAGTAGGCCAAACAAGAGGAAGAGGAAGCTAGAGGCAGATGAAGCAAGGGTGGGGAATAAAACAGCTGTTATGAGAGAGTTTAAGCAAAGAAAGTGTGGAAATTGTGGAACACTTGGGCACAATAAGACAAAATGCAAGAACCCTCCAAAGCCCACTTCCAATGTGCAGAAGTCAAAGGGGGGAAGGCCAAAGAAAAGGTCTATTTCATCTTCATCAGCTACACCAAGTGCATCTCCAGCAATGCCTACACCAACTGCACCTCCAGTTCCTACACCAAGTGCTGAAACTCCAACAAGTTCAACAATTTATCAGCCAAGACCATGTCCAGTAACACCATCAAAAAGGAGGAATAACAAATCTTGTGTAGAAGGAACGAAAAAGCGTGGAGCCAAAGCAGTCCCACCAAGGATAATCACGAGCCAAAAATCCGCAAGTGGATCACACAATGTTGTGGATCAAAGTAGTCAGATTTAAGTTTTAGAAGATTATGTTTTTCTTGGTTAGTTGTATGTTTAAGTATGTACTTTGTAGTTTGGAAGAACTATGTTAATGTCGTGGTTGTAGTATGTACTTTGTATCTTTTGGGAGCTTTTATGTGATTTATAAAGACTTTTATCTATTCAAGTGCTTTAATTGTCTACTTAATATGTTTAGAATATGGTAAAGATTGAGAAAAATAGAGTAGAACAGAGGAAGAACAGAACAGAAAAGAGGAGGGAAAATAGAAATTAAGAGGGAAAGGGTAAATAATTATCACGTGCACCTCACATGTTTGGTCAACGAATAAGTAAACGGTCAATGGATGGAAACCGTCACCTGGTAGTCTTTTGCAAACGTTATGGTCATATAAGGTAGTTTTTTGCAAAACAATTAGAATAGGTAGTTTTTTTTTTGCAAAAGTTGGTATAGAATAGGTAGTTTCTGACAATTTTCCCTTTATTTTATTGTAGTACATCCTAAGTTTAGATACTTAACTAAATTACTAAAAAAATAAAAGTTTCTACACAATAATTTGAAAATTTGATATACCACTAAGGATATCCTAAATATCAAATACATTCTCATAACAACTTTTTTTTTTTCAAATATAATCCCAGTTAATATAACACGTAGATAAAAACTACTCACAACTTATTAATATTATTTAAAACTAACGTAAACATATTAAAAATATATTTCAAAAAAAAACATATTAAAATTAAATTCTAGCATAAACATACTTAATTATTAACATTCCTAATATAACACATAACCCATAAACATACCAAGACAAATTTATACATAACTAAAAACTTAATTTTAGTTAGAGTATAATAATGTACCCAACTTTCTAACGTGTTCAAAATTTATTAAACAACATACTAATAATATTTTTAGCATAACAGACTTAGTATAAACATAATCATAAATTCATCAACCAATTTCCCTAATTAATCATGCCTAATATATTTCATACTTTGTATATTATAAAGTAAATATAATGTAAATTTCCACATAAAAAGTAGGGTAAGGAATTATACTATACTAACACCAAGGATTAGTACTAAGTACTAATTAAAAAATATAATAAGTAAGGTCCTCTAAGCTAAATACTCCAAGCTCAAATGCTCCAAAAGTGATGTTCTTATAAGCTCCTAAAATTATTTTCCAACTCCAAAAATGATGATGATTTAAGTTAGTGTCCTAAGCTCCATTTTCTTGAGTTTCATCAACTATATAATAACAATATAATTAGGAAATGAATATAAATGGTTTACTTTGTAAAATGAAATTAGGAATTAGATGGGAAAAACAATTCAAGATGCTTGGTATCAATAGTGCACGATTAAGAGGGATAATTAGGGGTGTTTTATGCCAATTTGCTAAGTGTAGATTTCAAGAACATGTGTTCTTTTAATACTAACACTTGGGGACATATGGGTAAGGGATTTGGATTAAAAAAATTAGGAAAAAAAATCTTAGCCCATGATTTTTTTATACAACCATGGATTATAGGAGTAAGGGAGGGGTTGATTTTTGCTTGATTCATAAAATTTACTTGTACAAGTGTACAAGTATAAAAAAATATGGGTAGGTTTTCACCAAAAAAAAAAATTTAGTATTATAATTATACTAGTAACTAATTTTAAAATAGTTTAAGTGAAAGTGTTAAAGTCATTAAAATAATTTTTTTAACAGAATTAGTTAGGAATTAAGCATCTAAAACATAAAGCTTTAGTAAACCGTAAGTTGATTAAATAATTTTGAAAATTTTGAAGTATATAAATTAGTAATTCAAACTTTTGGGCTCAAAAAGAATATTTTAGAAATACAAAATTTTGAGTTGGAAATAATTTAAAGAAATCGGACACATATTGAAATTTTTAAGGGAATATAAAATTGGATATAAGAATTAACTCTCGAGGAAATAAAATTATATATAAGGACTAAATTAAATTGGAGTCAAGGATTGTGAATTAAGAATTTATCGGGAAAACTTAATTTGGACGATTAATGGGAAATCCAAGTCTGGTACAATATGTTGATGGGTTTTCTTAGATCGCACTACCGATCAATAGTTTGGACCGAAAGAATACCAAGTTTATGTGGTCACAAAAGTGCGAAGATGCTTTCTTAGAACTGAAGAAGAGGTTGACAACGGTTCCAGTGCTAGTATTGCCTGAGGATGGGAAAGAGTTCACGGTATACAGTGATGCATCTTTAAAGGGCTTGGGTTGTGTACTCATGCAAGAGGGGAAGGTGATTGCGTATGCATCGACACAACTGAGGCCGAATGAGAAAAACTACCAGGTGCACGATTTGGAATTAGTAGGAGTTATATTTACCTTAAAAATTTGGAGGCATTATCTCTACGACACTACTTGCAAGATCTACACCGATCACAAGAGTTTGACTTATCTGTTTACACAGAAGGAGCTTAACATGAGGCAGAGAAAATGGCTAGAATTGATGAAAGATTATGACCTCACTTTGGAGTATCGTCCCGGGAAAGCAAACCGTGTAGCTGATGCCTTAAGCCAAAAACCGAGGATGGTCATAAATGGACTAATTTCAGTGCCCTACGAGAGATGAAGGAGCTAGAATTGATTGTGCTTAAGAAGGGATCATATGATAGTGTTCTCAATGCTATGAGTACAATGTCGAGTCTACATGAGGAGATACGTGAGCTACAACAGTATGATGACTTCTTGTCCGAGTTGAAGATTGGTATTGAAAAGGGTGTGGTTAAAGACTTCAGTATTGCTAAAGATGGGAGTATTCACCTAGAGGGAAGGTTATGCGTGCCACGAGATCCTGAATTAGTAGAGAAAATACTCAAGGAGGCACATTCGACTATGTATTCTGTCCACCTAGTAGGGGATAAGATGCTAGAAGATTTGAAACAATACTTTTGGTGGATGAACATGAAGAAGGATGTCGAGGGTTTCATAGTTCAATGTCTAGTATGTCAGCAAGTAAAGATTGACCATCAGCGCACTCTAAGGGAATTGCAAACACTTTCTGTGGCTGAGTGGAAGTGGGAATCAGTGAGTATGGATTTTGTTGTGGGATTACCTCGTTTGAAAAGGGGAAATGATTCTATTTGGGTGATTGTTGATCGACTCACTAAGACTGCTAGATTTATTCCTGCTAAAGTAACTTGGAAAACAAAACAATTGGCCGATGCTTACGTGAAAGAAAGAGTTAGACTACATGGTATACCGAAGACAATAGTTTCAGATCGGGATCCAAAATTTGTGGCTCGATTTTGGAATGAGCTACAAAGGGCATTCGACACGACTCTTAATTACAACACCGCTTTTCACCCAACTACAGATGGGTAGACTGAGAGAACTATCCAGACTCTAGAGGATATGCTATGGGCATGTGCCCTTGATTTCCAGTGTTCGTGGGAGGACATTTTACCATTCACTACAAGAAAATTAGTTTTTAGCAACAAGGCTTGGCAACAACTTCAAAAAATTCGTTGCAAAAAATACTAGTCGTTGCAAAAAATAAATTTCGTTACTAATTTATTGTTGCCATATCTGAAATTTCATTTCCCTCCACCAAATTTGAGCGCAGCCTTTGAAATAATTAATATTTATTTTTTGCAACGACACCGCTCGTTGCTATAATGTTTGATTATGTATCGCAACAACACAAGTCGTTGCTAAAAATTACTTTATGTATTGCAACAATAATGACATTGCCAAAAATAAAGGTATATTTTAATAAAATGTGAAAACACATTAAACCTAATTTCATGTCACTCGACATTAAACCCGCCATTCTCTTTATCCCTGCTCTTCCTCCACTGTCTCTTCTTGAACGCCGAAACTTCTTGAACTCGTCGGCTTGCCGGATCTTCTTGAACGTTGTCGGCTCTGCTCCTCTCCACCGTCATCCACCACGCAGTCCACCGAACTCTTGCCACCATTGTTATTGCTCAAAGTTTGCTGGCTCTACTCCTCTCCATCGTCATTCAGTTCGCCTCTACCTTCAGTTCACTGGCTGTCTTCCTCTTTTAAGGTAAATTTCAACCTAATCTTATTGAAAGTTTTGGTGTTAGTGATTGATAATAGTGCTGGGTTGATATTTTCGTTCTTTGGATCAATTGTGGATATTTTTTGTAATAGAATATTTTTTGTAATATGTCGTTGCAAAAAAGAATATCATTTGCAACGAAAATGAATGTTGAAAGAAAATCATGTTTTTAGCAACAAAACTTTGTTACAATAGAATTAGAATCCTTTAATAGGAAGATGGATTTTTTGTAACGCAAAAGTTATGGCAACAAAACATATCGTTGCATTAAATATTATCTTTTGCAACAACTAAAATCGTTGCAATAGTTTTTTGCTACAGCTGGACATGCAACGAAGAAGTTCGTTGCAAAAGCTCTTTATAGCAACGACTTTGACTCTTTTGCAACGACTTTTGTCGTTGCAAAAAAAACATTTCTTGTAGTGATTGGTAGAATTCTCATACAATAATAGTTACCATAGTAGTATTGGTATGGCTCCGTATGAGGCCTTGTATGGCCAAAGCTGTAGGACACAACTTTATTGGGATACCGGGAGGCCCGACGTGGTCGTTGGACCAGAGATGATAAGAGAGACCGCAGAACAAGTCAGAATCATTAGAGATCAGATGAAGGCTGCCCAAGATCGACAGAAATCCTACGCGGACCGTAGGAGGAGGAAACTTGAGTTCCAAATCGGTGTGAAAGTATTCCTTAAAGTATCGCCAAAGGAGGGAGTCAACAGGTTCGGAATGCAGGGGAAGCTTGATCCTCAATACATTGGACCCTATGAGATTTTGCGCAGAGTTGGGGAAGTAGATTATGAGTTAGCAGTACCACCACAATTAGCTAAGGTTCAAAATGTGTTTGATCCATCACACCAGCATGAGCCGATTCAACTTCTTGAGAGCTTGCAGTATGTAGGGCTGAACAAAGTTTGGTCTAAACCGTAAACCAAACCAGACCAAAGCATAATTTAAGTATTTGGTCTGGTCTACGGTCTAATTGGTCTGGTCCGTTTTTTTTTAAAATACATTTTCCGGTCCGGTCTAGGTTTTAAAATTTTCAGATCAGACCGGACCGGAAAACCGTAATAAATTTCCGGTCTGGTGAAAACCGTAAACCGTGTACCAGACTGCATTAATTTATGAAAAGGCCAAGTTATATTCTGATTTCTATTGCCCAAAATACCTTTTATATAAATAGTGATAATAAAATTAGAAACCCTAGGTCAATAATTCTCCATCTGGGCAAACTCAAGTACTCAACGACGCCTTGCTTTACTTCATCTCCATCTCTGTGCTTCCTTGAGTCCTTCAACCTTGGTTCGTTCTTCACTTCGACCTTCAGAAATCAGCAGTTCGTCACTTCGTCTTCTCCATCTCTTGAGTTGGTTCGCTCTTGCTTCATGATCTTTTCCATCTCAATTATTTCTTGCTTTTTTATTTATAGTTTTGTTTATATTGTTCGTTCTTGTGCTTTATTCTCTATCTCAGCTCGTTTTTTGTTTTCGAATTTTTAGTTTTTAATTTTTATAGTCTGCTCCAAACACCATCTGTATCCACGCAAGCCCTAACTCCCAACGGTTGATGGTTGATTTTCATTTTTCACCACGGAATCAGGTGTAGAATCTCGTAATGTAAGTATGTTGGTTGATTTTTTAGGGTTTTTCATCTGATTTTTGTACTTCGAAATTGGAATTTAACTTGCTGTTTTGATTTTTCTGTTTTTTGGTTGATATTATATTGATATTTTTAAGTAGAAATAGTCATAATGTAAATAAATGTCGAAACAGAGTAAATAAATGTTAATTAGATGAACTTGGGTTGATGTTTATATTTTTAATAATTAGTTCACATAAATTGATGTTTATATTTTTAATCAGGGAAAACTTAATTTCGACATTAACCATCTATGTTTTTTGGCTTGAACTTGGGTTGAGACATTTGATTTCATTTTACTTTGTTTCAATATTGTATTGTCATAATGTATTGTTCTTTGAAAAAGAGTAAAAAGAATCACTGAAAAGTGAAAGCTCCTTAATACATGCTGCTTATTCATGGATGAAATCTCTATTGCTGACTAGTGACTACTATGAATTTATTTTATCCTTTATATTATAAAATGGTGATGTACTTGAATTAAAGGTCATAGACTAGACTCAATTAAAGACTCGGAAATCGGAATGTATATTAATATTTATGTACGTATAGATGAATACATTATCTTAGATTCTCAATTAAAAAAATACATAAAAAAGGAAAACACCGTAGTCCAGACTAGACCAGACCGTTCTAGAACGGTCTGGTCTGGTCTGGTCTGGCCTCTAGACTGGTCTAGTCTGGTCTGAAAAATTTCCAAACCGTAATTTCTAGTCTGTTCTGATTTTTCTGTCAAACCAGACCGGACCGGACCGTGTGATGCCCTAACAGTATGAAGAGAAGCCCGTGAGGATCCTTGGTCGAGAGGTAAGAAAACTTCGTAGCCGCACGATTCCACTTGTGAAAGTGTTACGTAGTGGACAAGATGACGACAATGCTACTTGGGAAAAAGAGGACGACTTGTTAATTAGATACCCTTACTTATTTGAGTGATGTATTTATAGTAGTTAGTTTGAGTTAGTTTCGAGGACGAAACTATTGTAAGAAGGGAAGACTGAAATAGTCTCATTATTAATGAGATTTCATTAGTCATTTTGAGCGCGTAAATTTTTTTTTATATTTGTCCGTCACTAATTAAAATTTAGGAAAATTCCACATGGTAGCATCAAGTTTTAATGAAATGCCAATGGTAGTACTTTTTAAAGAAAATTCCACGTGGTAGCATCCAGTTTATGCACTATCTAATTGCCGTAGCATTTTCCGTTAAGTTCTTGTTAAATTCCGTTTGATTCATCATTTTGTAAGTGTTTTCCATATGGTAGCATCTAGTTTTTGTTTAATTCACCATTTTAACGTTTAATTCACCATTTTATTGTTTAATTCACCGTTTAATTCATTAACTTCCATAAACGTTTAATAATTTTATTGAAAAAAATTATAAATGTTAAATAATTTTACGGAAAAAAAATTTGAACATTTAATTCACCATTTTAATGTTTAAATCATCGGTTGAAACAAGTACTCATTCGAATAAGTACTTGTTTAGATCGAATTTTCGAAAGAGTTATCCCATAAAGATAGTAGCGACGTCCGTTTTTTCAAAAAAAATCGTTATGATGGGTAAAAATGACGTCAAATATCATTTTCGATTTACGTATCGAAAAATAGGCGTATAAGTACTTTTTTCGACCGGATTTTCGAAAGAGTTACCCCACAAGGGTATTTGAAACGTCCGTTTTTTGAAAAAAATCGTTATGATAGGTAAAAATGCGCAATATTTTAATAAATAACCTTAGATAGTGTCTTAAATTTTTAAAAAATTGTTAAACATTTATGTTAAAATTAAAGGTGAATTAAAATTAAAATGGTAATTAAAATTAAAATGGTAAATTAAAAAAACTGGTCCCATGTAATACTTAACGGAAAATGCTACGGCAATTAAAACGGCAATTAGATAGTGCATAAACTGGATTCTACCATGTGGAATTTTCTTAAAAAAGTGCTACAACTGGCATTACATCAAAACTGGATGCTACCATATGAAATTTCTCTAAAATTTAATTAGTGATTGTAGTAATTTGAAAAATTTGTATGATGATTAGAAACTTGTTAATTCGTAACGTGGTTATGAATTATAACGAGTAACGTAAACTTTGGAGGTAAAACTTAAAGTTGAGCAACTACCGATAACAGTTCGAGAAAATTTTAATTATTTACGTAGCATATTATTTAACCATGATGAGAGTAAATTAAATATTTCATACACATATACAAGTAATTTTTAAACATGATGTATAACTTGTTACATGTACAACAATTTTTATCTCAACTTTAAATTATCATAGATAAACCTTTCCTACACTATAATAGATTAAATGATGGACAAAAATCACCAAAAACATAGCCCAACCAGCCATGTTAAAGTTGTCCCTAATCCCCCCTTATAGCGTTTTCTACACTTACATACACTACCTAAACACTCTACCCAAAATCCCCTTTTGTTCTAATCTAGATTGTGCATCATTACAAGCATCCAAGAGACAAATATTTGAAGCAAAACACTCTATTTTCTGAATAAGAATTCAACCATAAACCCCCAACATATTGCGCCCATGTTCATCCATGAACAAACACTAGAATCCTTCAAACTTTCAACTACTAAAACACCTTCTTTTCTCATCAAATCTTCTTCAAAAACCCATATAAAACTTCTGAAAATTTATGTATATAAACTCAAATATTCCATAAAAGTAATCTTCATTTCAAGAGCTTTCGATAGACACCAAACTTGAAGAAGTCCACCTAGCATAGAGTAACCTATGTTCATTTCCATATTCCACGAGTTTTTGTAAATTTGTTCATGTAGAACACTCTTACATAAATCTTTCTATAAACTAAGATCATTTTAATATGGATATTTTGTATCTAAAGCTAAGAAAATTATCACTTATAAAACCTCTATATAAAAAAAAAATCAATCATAGTAGAAAGTAAAAAAAATGTTATTTTCACAATCTTAAAAATTTTGTTACTTTAAGAATTTAAGTAAATTATGGGACCTGATTAAGTATGTTGCTCAACATAATAAGTATACTCCAAATAGGTTAAAATCATCACAAGTATTAGTTTTAACAACTCCAACTATGAAAAATTAAGTGCATGTTAGAAATCCAAAATTATTATTGATTTTTTGGATAAATGCAATATGTTTAGTTGAAGAGTTGGAGTTGAGACTTGAAGGACAAGGACCCGAAGTTGAAGCCACTTCTAAGAACACATCTTTGCTTACGTAGGAGCTTACGATATACTTATATAGGCTTAAAGTCGAGCATTTCACATGAGGTGATTTCTAAAGGATTTAAGAACAAGTTGGGAGAGTTTTGTATAAAGTTGTTTTTAGAAGTAAAATTCCCAAAGAGAAGTTCTTAAATCTTGAAATATAATATCAAAATCAAAACTTTGAGTAAGAAATGATTTATTACATGTATTATTATTTTGGGCATCATGCATGTTAATTTTATGAATTGTTGTATGTTTAAAGACATGATTTACACTACTTTGTGAAAGTAATTATGATGGAAGGTTATATGGACTTAGAAAATATTTGAAATACATTTTAAAATTAATTTCCAGTAGCTATATGTTAAACAAAACTCTTGAATAATTTTGTTGAAATTTATTCATTAAATCTATAATTTAATGGATTTTAAGGTGTTAAATACTCTTGTTATGAAACATGGTATTAAATACACTCTTAATCATTAGAAATAATTAATAAATCCATAATATAATGTCTCCAACAAGATTTGGCAAGAATATATTTAGTTTGGAATTTTTGAGTAAACCCCAATGGCACCTCGACGGAGAATGCATATGTGAGTAGAAGATGAACCCGAGCTGGAGTATCTCTTCACTATATCTGTGAGACTATTAGTTCAATTATTTAGATTTGGACTATTTTAAGGATTTAAGTTGAACTTGACTTATTTCAATTTGGTTGTAATTTTTCTTTATTTTAGACAGTTAATTTTTCCGTTATATTGTTTCGGTTTTGGTTCTACTTGGACATTGGTATACCCTTAAGTAACCCCTTAATTGTATTAGCAAGATTAAGCTTCCACTTAATTAATGTTAAATTTCAGTTAGTGTTGGCCTTCATAATTCGAGATGACTACATATATGAAATTAATAGTCCAACTAATATAATTATTAACATGTAAACTTCTAGGTTTCAAATGATTTTACAAAAAGACCGATTCTCACAACAATAACTCTTATTTTATTAAACTTTTAGTAATAATTTAATTTGCGTATTCACTGAACTCATATAAAATGGAAGTACAAGCTATATATATAGTCTAATACTAGATAGTGCCCGTGCGATGCACGACTTTATTAAATTTATTGACAAATCATTTAAAAAACTAAAATATTAAGAAATAAATTTTACATTATAGTTATATCTCATTTCGTTTTGAATAGTTCTATACATTACATACCTTGTTTATCGATAAACTGTGAAATAGTAAAATATAAAATAGTTATCAAATGAAGACATATGGACTTGAAATTTTCATCACATACTCATATGGACAGTATCTAAACATGGTAAAGTTTTGGGAAGATTTGTTGACGTTAATGTAGTTTAATAACTTTTACTCGGTTATTAATAATTGGTAAGTTAGAAAACGGTAAAATATAAAATAAATACTAAATGACGCCTTCTGGACATGAAAAACTTATGAGACACTTATATAAACAGTAGATACATGTTGAAAATAATCGTAAAATCATTATAAATTGATTAAATTGTCGAAAATAATCGTAAAATCATTATAAATTGGCATAACCAACTATAATCTGATGGGAAAACCTTAAACTCATTTTCATTAAGGTATTATAATGACTTGATTAACTTGGGTCTTGTTGGAGAATTATTATGTATTTTGTCAATCAATTATCGATTTTATTACCGACAAAACTATCTCGTATTTAAGAAAATAGTGTTTTATGAAATCTTTTGTCATATTTTATAGACTTATGAACTATATCCTAGTTGTTTGAATGAATTTCAAAACTCTTTGATTGAAACAAAACATTTTAGTGGTTTCCTAAAAAAATCGTATTGAATTTTTAATCACTTTTTGTTACAATGCATTTCCACACATGTTCGGAATGCCACAATATAATATAAAGGTTATGTTTGATGATATGATTATGCTAAGCATGTTTCACCCATGTGGGAAAGATTATGATCTCATTTATGCTATGTTGTAAAGAAAGTATGTTTTGCTATATTGCAAATAGAAGATGTTTATCATATGGAAAAACTTAATATTTTCGACTTTTCAAATGCTATTGAAATTATAAGGAATATATTTTATACAAAAATGTTTTAGACTAAATGGCGGGTACATATGCCACAACAAATGTGTGCATGATTAAACGACTCACCAATGCTGAGCGGGTATTGTTCACAATACCATTATGTTACACTTGTCGGACATATCGCGAACGGTTGACCGATTACCAAACGAGTCACAGAGTACCCAAGCAAGCTTATGATATGAGTTTGAAATTAATTTGGATCCATTGAGATCTTAAGATTTATGATGAAAATTGAGAATTTGAAATTACTATAGAACCATTGAACTAGGTTTATATGATAATATAATTTATTAATTGAAAAAGCATATTTCAAAATGAATTTACTCAAATAAAAAAGGTTTTAATAACTTGTTTGACGGACACTAGTGTGTTTATACTCAGCCTTTTTGCTCATACTATGCTTTGTATGTTTTTCCATTGTTTTGTTTTTAAAGTAAACACCTATGACACCTCGATGAAGAATGAATATGCGAGCGGAAGATGAACCCGAGTTGGAGTATAACTCCCCTTTTGTTTAGATCTCTTTATTGTAAGTGAGAGACTATTAGTTTGGTTGTTTAGGTTTGGACTATGTTTAGGATGTCATTTGAACTTTGGACTTATTTCGATTTGGGTGTAATTTTCCTTTATTTTTGATAGTTAAGACTTCTGTTAAATTGCTTTGGTTATAGTTCAAGTATTCTACTCAGACATTGGTTTATCCTGTACGTAACCACCTTTATTGTGCAGGCAAAAAGCAAGTTTTCGCTTAATTAATACTAAATTCCAATTAGTCTTTGCCTTTATAATTCGGGGCGGTTACAAATTGTCCCATTTCCTTTTTCACACTATTCATCAATTCCTTTTAATTTGTATTTTATTCTAAATCTATAAGTTAAAACATAGCCATGTGAGATCTTGTTTGATTCGTGTCAATGCAAGGATTATTCATATCAACTTTTCATAATTTTTATTTAAACATAATTAGGGATAATGTTAACTCAACAAGTGTGAAAAAGCAAATGGGACAATTGAAAATAATTAGAGGGAGTATCTTGTAATTTCAATAGCATTTGAAAAGTCAAAAATATTAACTTTTTCCATATGATAAATATCTTTTATTTGCAATATAGTAAAACATATTTTAGTTGCAACATATCAAAAATCAAATCATAATCTTTTCCACATGGGTAAAACATGCTTAGAATAATCATATCATCAAATGTAACCTTTGAATTATATTGGGGCATCACTAGCATGTATGGAAATGCATCTTAACAAAAAGTGACTAAAGTTGAATAAATTTTTTTAAGGAAACTACTAAAATGTTTCGTTTCAATCCTTTTTAAAGTAACTATAACTTAAAAGAGTTTTGAAATTAATTCAAAGAACTAGAATGTAGGTCATAAGTCTATAAAGTCATTTTGACAGAAGATTTTATAAACACTGTTTTCTTATATGCGAGATAGTTTTGCCGGTAATAAAATCGATCATTGATTTACAAAATACATATTAATTTTCCAATAAGGCTCAAATTAATCATGTTATTATAATACCTTATTTAAAATGAATTTAACATTGTCCCATCAGATTACAATTAGTTATGCTAATTTATAACGATTTTACGATTATTTTCGACAATTTAAGTATTTACAGCTATTTAAATAATGTCTTAAATCCGTAAAATTTATAAACCATCTAAGTTAAACTTATTTTATAATATGAGGTTGTAGGTTATTAATACAATTATAACTTTTGCTTTAGGTCACTTTGTACTTTAATTTAATTATCAAAATTACACCTTTTAATAAATAAATAATTTTTATTAATTTAATAAATTAGCAAATAATTACTAATTATCTTAATAAAATTATACCAAAGTTAAAGAAGTCATATAACACTTTTATTAGCCCATTTAAACTTATAATAGCCATGTATGATATTTTATTATTTTGTATCGGCTTTTTATCGATAAATAAATAAAATCAATTTAAAATAATTAATTTCGAATAAAATAATATAAAAATTCTATGATGCTCAAGGAACAATTTCAAGGATATAAAATTTTAAATAAGCATTACAAATCACTAGGAGTATTTTTAATAATTAATGTCGTTATTTTACCGATAAAACAAATAGGATTTATTTAATCCATATATGGTCACGAAAATTCATATAAGTTTTTTAAAACTTATCCACTACTTATATAAATGTCTCAACAAATTTTCATGTCCAAAATACGTTATTTAGTATTTCTTTTATATTTGACCATTTTCTAACTTACCGATTATTAATAACAAAGTAAAAATTATTAACGTCCTTAAACGTCAAAAACCTCTTCCAAAAATGTTACCAAATTTAGTTACTGTCCATTTGAGTATGTGAAAAAATTTTAAAATTCATATGTCTTTATTTCTTAATTATTTTATATTTTAATATTTTACAATTTACTCATAAATAATTTAACGATTACTCAAAAATCATGAAAAATTCCAAACTATATATATTCTGGCCAAATCTTGTTGGAGATATTATAATATGGATTTATTAATTGTTTTTGATGATCAAGTGTCTATCTACTACCATGTTTCATAATAAGAGTATTTAACACCTTAAACTCCATTAAAATATCATTTTAACGAATAAATTTGAAGAAAAATATATAAGAGATTTTCTTAACATATACTATAGGAAATTATTTTAAAATGTATTTCAAATATTTTTCAAGTCCATATAATCATTTGCAATACAATTACTTTCATAAAGTAGTGTCAAACCCGCCGTTAAACATTCAACAATTCATAAAATCAACATACATGATACCCACAATAATAATAACTTCAATAAATCATTCTATACTAAAATTATCATTTTGATATTAATTTTCAAGATTAAAGATTTTTTTTTCTTTTTTTGAGAATTAGGAAATACTCCCTCCGAATCAGTTTAGATGTCCCATTTGGGATTTCACGGATTTTAAGAGTTGAGTGGGGTCCATTAAAAAGGTGATAGTTGGGTATTTTAATTGATTAAATTAATTGTAAAGGTGGTAGTTGAGTATTGAGAATTGGAAAAGTGGGGGTATTTAGGTAAAAAAAGGATAGACAAAAAAGGAAATGAGACAATTGGTATGGTTTTGCCAAATAAGGAAATGAGACATCTAAACTGATTCGAAGGGAGTATATAAAAAGGGAAACAACACAAAACATTGAAACTTGGGAATCCAAAGCCCGCCGGCATAAAAACCCCGGGAGGGGAAAAAACCATTGGACAGAGGGACCAAGAGACAGACCACCCAAAACAGCATAGGGGTGGAACTACGCAACACCAAAAGGAGGAGAAAGCAAAAACACCTTACACACTAGAATACAGAATATCTACACTTTACACAATACCTAGAAGCAACAAAACACCACCAAACTCCTCAACCAAAACTATAAACTAGAGTCGAAATTACAAATTACATCATTAGGAGAAAATAAGATGTGGCCCAACAATTCCTTTGCCAAGACACGAATTCTAGTTTTTAAGGAGTGTGTAAAAGCTTCAGGATCCGGAGTAGTGGATTCAAACTTTACCTTATTTCTTTCGAACCATAAGGACCATATTACACAACAAAGACATAAACTCCGTAACTTTTTTCCTTTACGACTAACAAATAGTTTGTTCCAATGATGAACAAAGCTCACGCAATCAAAATGTAATACGCCTTTGATGCCCCACCAATCCAACAACCTCATCCAAATACCCCAGGAGAAGTAGAAGGTAAAAAGAATAGGAGAGTTAGATTCAACTACCAATCTACAGAAAAGGCGTAGAGCATCTTATCGTTCAATGACCGCTTTTCAACTAGAAGATCCCCAATTTTCAGTTTCCCCAGCATAGCAAACCAAAGAGTAAGTCGAGCTCTTGGAGGGGCACATGAATGCCACAAGAGGAAATGGATTGAGGAGGAAGTATAGGGTTACAACGACTGTACACCTTTTCTACACTGCTACGAATTGGATAATCTATAATAGTAGACCCCTTCCAGTGTATACCATCCGAGGCTCCCAAAGAAGGAGGCTTATGATCAATAATACTTTATATTCTCAAGAAATCCTCAATTTCCCAATCATAGAGAATTCGACTCCAACTCAAGCACCATTTCCAAGAGTCGCCTTGCCAATATCCCATTTGACTAATGAAAGAGTCTCTCTGTGATGAAACAGAGAAAAGTCTAGGAAATAACACCTTTAGGGGACCACCTTCACACCAATTGTCATGCTAGAATGAGATCGACTCCCCGTTACCCACATTCAAAATCAACCCTTCTTCAATAATTGATCTGACTTTAGAGGTCTCAACATCCATGCTTGAAAGGTGGGCACATAAACCCTCTGTTGCATTCTGGAAATTATCCCTCGAGGCCTTCAAACCTTTGATATTATGAACAGACATCAGGATCCTTTTCCACAAGGTGTTATCACATTGTGTAAAGCGCCACCACCATTTAAACAGAAGTATCGAGTTTTTGTACATGATATTGACAACACGAAGCCCTCCAAAATCTTTTGGAAGTTCAATAGAAGCCAACTTTACCGAAGGAATAATCATCTTTTGACCACCAGATTCAGCCCAGAAGAAACGTCTCTGAATCTTCATCATTTCAAGAACAATAGATGTTGGCATTTTGAACATACTCGTGAAGTAAATGGGGAGGCTATTTAGAACACTTTTGATGAGAGTCAATCTCCCAGCCCTAGAAAGTGTTTTGAGTTTCCAAGTAGACAGTTTGTTCTTGATTTTCTCAATAACAGGTTTCCAAGCTGCGCTTTTAGACATGTTAGCACCAAGAGGAAAACCAAGATATGTAAATGGGCATTTTTGATGAAGGCATCCAAGAGACTGTGCAATATCCCTAGCCCAATCATGGTCACCAGTATACTAAGATATAAAAAAAGATTTGCTATAATTCAAATGAAGGCCAGACATCAAAGCAAAAACATCAAGGATTCCAAAATAATTCACAGCACATCTAGAATCACAAGGAACAAAAATAAGGGTATCATCGGCAAACTGAAGATGTTTCAAGCGTACCTGTTGCCTTCCAATATGAACTGGCCGAATAGACTGTAAACTGTCAGCTTTATTGAGGAGACACATCAGAGCTTCACTAACAAGAATAAAGAAATATGGTGATAGTGGATCACCCTGTCTCAAACCCTTTTCCATCTTGAACAGTTCAAGGGGCGATCCATTAAGGAGGATGGTGCGGAGTGTGGCATGGAGTATGGAGTGCTAAAGTTTGGGTCTCTTGATCAAGTGATGAGTGATGATGAGCTGGAGTGTCTTGGTGAAGGCAAGGGACTAAGAATAGGAGGCATTGGAAAGGGGGGTCGAATGGTCGAGCATCATGGGGCAGTCGAGCCTTAAGGCAACAACAACATAGTAACCTTAGAAGGTCCGCTCGACTAGATGAGCAAGCTTGCTCGACCCAAGCGGTTCTGCAGCACGCGTACAGTTTGCATTCTGTTTTAGTTCCGGTTTGTAGTGGGCTTTGAGCCCTTTTGTCTAAGGCTTCTTGATCTATCTTAGGAGTATATAAAGGGTCTTAGGAGTATGTTAGGTCATTAGAGAGAGAGCCAAATACTATGATTTTACTAGGGTTTAACACCAAAAGAGTATTATCCATTGTATTAGGGCTTTGTGTGAAAGATTGAAGTAAAGTTTCAATCTTTGCTTTGGAAGAGTGTTCTAAAGCTTAAGAGGTGAGTCATTAATGTAATATTGTTTATGTTAATGATAAGATATACTTGATTTGAGGGGGAGGTATCATTAGATACGTCATTATATTGTTGTGTGTGTTGCCATTGTTGCATGCTCTATTTTTGGGTTATTCTTTTCACTTTGTATTGTTCTTGTTTCTTCATCATTTGCTTAGCCCATTCACAACATAATGCATTGAAATGAATTTTATGAAGAAAGTGAAATGATTGAAGTTGGACAAGCATGTCCATCAAAATAGCCAAAATATTTTTCAACTAAAATTACATTACTTTTTCATTTCCATTACCACCGTTTATTAACACCTACCAAACGAGTTGTAAGTGTCGTGCACAGGAAGACCCTGAATACATTTTTAAATTTAAGTAAACTTATTGAATTAACTAAAACTTAACATTAGTATGAAATATATGAATCTAATTGCAAGACTACAACCATGCTAAACAAAGCTCATGTAAATAATATCCTTAACTTACTACTAAATAACATTTTAGACGCTTTGGTAGCTTTGGTTTTTATTGTACTACATAGTTACACGAAAACATAAACCTTCTACCAAATCTGAAGCTATTGATTAACATTTCCGAAACTATATTCTTCAATTGTTTATTTCAAACCTACAAATATATAATAATTATTAATATGAAAGTCCTTCTTTTCTTCCTTATTTTTCTTTATCTTTTCTTTTTACTCATTATATTTTATATTGTAAAATGAATTTATGCCAAGGTTTCTTACGATTCCTTCCATGTTACGTTTTTCCGAGAACTTTTTTTTATAAGTTTATTTTTTAAAAGTATTTGGATAAATGAGTGCACCCCTAAATTTTTTGGGAAAATAAGCTTTTAGGAAAAACGCAAATAAGGGTAGCGTTTTTGTACCCCATTGGGCTGGAAAATGGGTTTGGGAAAATTGAAGAAAAATACGCTGCACGAAACAACATTTTTATTATACAAGGATAATACTGTCTGTTTCAGCGCTTTATTGATGGTGTTATTTTTTTCACTCATACAGGCAAAAATGTTGTTGATAAGTGCGTTTTCCACTTTTCATCATTTAGCCTATTTATGTGCTGTCATTTACTTTAAAAAACAACCAACACGTTTCCTTCATCTTCTCACTAAACACCCCTCCTTTCTGTTTTGCACTATCTTTCATCTTCTCAAATACTACTATATTAATCTCTTTTCAAAACCAACCCATCAAGATAATCTACACTTCAATCAATACCTACAAATTTTTGTTGTGTATCCTAATTTATATTAAGCGAGCTCCCATTTTACAAACAAATCCATTAAAGTTTAGCATTTTAACTTTATATTCATGGTATCTTTAATGAAATCAAGATTGAAGGAGATTGCAATATTTCTTTCAAAGATCAGAAAATTAGGCTTGATTTGGAAAGAAGATGAGAAAATTTATATGGCAAGGAATTTGATTGAGTTTAATTTGCTATAAACTTCTTAATTAATGTAAAATCACACCAATTAGGTTTGTTTTGGGAAGGAGATGAGAAGATTTTATATGGGAAGAAATTGAATTAGGTTAGTTGATTTGTATTTTGGGTTTTTTGGGATTGGCTCTTAGAGATTGTCAACACTTGTGTAATTGTTGATAAAGATTTGTCTTTTGCCCACACTTGTCTCTGCCTTCCACACCTTCAACACCATCACTGAGATAGTCCTATTTTAGCGGCTTAATTATTAGTAATTAATTAAGTTAATTTGGGTATTAAATTTTAAGTATGTTATTTTATTAGGACTCAGAATAATATTTTATTATTTAAGGATATTAGTTGTATTAATTTTGGGATCAAAAATAAATTATACAACGAAAAATATAGGTATATTATGCACCTCATACTTTGTTAAGTATGAGTAGGAAGCTAAGTCACCCATATGTTGCCACCAAAGCTTGTGACTTGTTTTCCCTTACATGATTCATCAAAGCTAAATACCATTTCGTAGCTATTAAACCTGTACAAGCTGACAAAACCCATCTGCTTCATTATCATCTTCTTCCTCAAAGGAAATCTTGAATCCCATCTCTTCTTATACATAAAACTAACCCAAGATATGAAATTCAATCTACTTTTCCATCCTAAGTTCATAAACTACCATGAATTAGGCTGTAAGTATTTATATTAGAAATCCGCAAATAGTTAGGGTTTAAAGATAATCAATCTAAATCTCTACAAATCTTTAAGCAAGAGAATCTACATTTAGGTTTATTATGATGATTAGATGCTATTGAAGTTGAAGAAATCAAGTAGAACCTCATCTCCATTATCTTTTGGTATTAGTGAGTTCATATTCATCTTCCTCCTTTTATGTGTATGTTGATTTAAAGATTAATTATTCAACCATTAATTTGACATTTATATGTATAATTGTTAGGTTCTTTTGGTAGAAGCTCTTTTTGGTTTGATTAGTGAAGTCGATCTTTGATTTTGGGTAGATTACAAAGTGTTGAGAAGTATTTGCTCAAAGATAACTCACAAACTAATCTACTTAAGCATAAATTGAATGTTTTGAAATAGTTTTATGTTCTTAAATGGTTGTTGATTCATGTTCAAAGTTGAGAGTAAATTTCAGTTTAAGTGAGCAAGGTCTTCCTGAATCTAGTTTACTGTTTTTGAGTTAGTTAGAGTCATTTCTTGGCTCTAGTGTATCCATAAGATTTGTAGAGATTCGAGTCGCAATCGCGTGGGCACTTGAATCACCCCAAAATGAGTTCGTGTGAGAGAGTTATGCTCAAAATAGTGAAATACTAACAGGTGGTCATGAAAATCGATAATAAGCTTTCTGTTTTGCCATTTTTGGGGTTGTTCTGATTGTTTCTGGGTTAAGTGTCTAAATAAGAATTATATAGCTCTGAGTCATGGTGGGGAATCATTGATATCTAGCAAGCCCTTTGTCCCCTTTGCAATCTTGAAGTTGAATCAATTGCTCATATTCTTTTTACTTGTCAATTCTCTTGGGAAACTTGGATACAAATGTTAAAATGGTGGGGTCTCTATGGTGTTCTGCAGAACCGTTGTCAAAGCTTCATTGTGGCGTGGTGTGGCTTGATGAAAATTCGAAAATGGAAGAAACTCTGGAATCTTATCCTTGGTTGTGTGTTATGGTCTTTGTGGTATGAGAGAAACAAATTAAAATTTGAAATGGTTCCCCCGGATCTCCAGAAATATTTTAACAGCTTGAAAATCAAAATTGGGGTCTTGGCTAAGGAGTTGCTGGGTTGTGTGGGTTTCACCCCCCATGATTTTATTCACAATCTTGATGCAATTATTTCATAGGCCCAATATGTGCTCGAATAGCAGGACCGGCCCGCGGCGATTCCATTATATCTTCTTGTGCTCTATATTGTCATACTTCGTCTGTTTTCTGGTATTCTATTTCCTGGTGTTATTTTATTTCTGGTGGTGTTGGTGGGTGATGTATATTATACTTAGGGTTGGTGTGTAAGGTGTTCGCCTATATTTTCAGCTGGTGTGTAAGGTGTTAGTCTAAATTTTTTCTTGGTTGCATAGCCCACTCCTATGCTGGTTTGAGTGGCCTGGCTCTTGGTTCCCCTTGCCTAATGGCTTTTTCCCCTCGCGGGGTTTTTTATGTCGGCGGGCTTGGGTCTCCCAGGGGTCAGTGTGGTTTCTTTTCCCTTGTCTTGTCTATATATTCCTAATTTTCAAAAAAAAAAGCTCTGAGTCATGGTCATGTAGCCACTTAAATCACCTCTATACGAGTTTGTATGAGAAAGTGATGACCAAAATACTAACAGGTGTCGTGATTTGATACTAAAATGGAATTTATAAAGTGGGATTAGAAACTATAAAATAAATCGGATGTTTAAGGTTATTTATTGGGTATTTGAGACCAAATTAGGGTTATTATTCTTCCTTTATTGATACGTATTATTGAGTTAAGGTTCTTATTTGATTAATATGGGTGTTTGGTTCATGTGTAAATTTGGGAACATAAGAATTAATTAGTTATTGATTAGTTGATATAAGTTGGATATTGAGATTTAATAATTGCGTAAAATTAGTTAAACTCCATTGATAGTAGCTCAAGTTCTTAGATGTTGATAGTTGATGATGAATTGATTGGTATTTTAAATGATGATTATTGATTTTCAAAAAAAATCAATTGAATTGTTTTGTATTATAATAAAATGTTCGACATTGAAAAATGTCCGTTTTTGGGAATTGGCAACGAATATATATATCCAGATTATTGTGAAATCCTGTAGCTTGCAAGAATCGTATTTTCGGATATGACGATCACCCGTATTCTCAGGATTTAGATCAAGCCTACTTCCTGACGGTCCATTATATTCCCACATTTTAAATTGATGTTATATTATTTGTTTAATATGAGTTTCGGATAAATATATTTAGTATATAAAGTTTTGTTTGTTTCGCAAATGAAATCATATGTTTTATTTGCTGTATTGTTTCGCTATTGACTTGTAAAATAATAGCCGCATTTTGATTATTTTCGCTATTAACTTGTAAAGTTATAGCCGTGTTTTGATTCACTATGAACCAAAGGTTCTTAGTTGTATTTATGTCGATACTAAACGATCTTTTAAAAGAGTTTGGGTTTTGATAAATTAATGTTTTATTACTAGTTACCATATGAGCAAAAGATTAAATTGGAGATGTTTGTAAATGACTTGTATATAAATGTAATAGTTTGTTGCATACTTAACAATTCAATTGTTGAAAGTCTTTGATGGGGCCTATCCCTTACGGTGGGGTAGATCCATTTTCAAGTTAATTCTGTTGTGGAGACGATGTTTACTTGTGCTATGTGTTACGTGCGAGGCGAGGACTTCTTTTTAAAAAATCAAAGTGTTAATTAGATATTTGTAAATTAAATTGTAATAATTTTTTAATGTTTTGTAAATAGTATTCACTTATTTAATGTAAAACGTTTTAAGTACTTTGATATTGGTTGTTGTGACTATCGAGCAACAGGTCGGATTCAGCCCAGACTTCTATAAGTCTTCCGCTATACTTTGTATACAGTATTATTATACTGTTTACACTGGTTTGGGATGTTTCAATCACCACCCTATACACCCCTACTTCTTCTCCAAACCTCCAACACCTTTCGTTTGGGTACTATGCACAAGATTAAATCACATTAAAAAAAATGAATATAGCAGCAAAATTACAAAGCGAGGATGAAGATTTAGCGAGGTTTTAAGGGAAACAAAATTAAAAAAAATTACAAAGCATAAAAACGTTGTTGTTAAAAGCCTTTTACTCTTTCACATTCTAATAAACTTATATCACAACAAAACAAAAAAAACACAAGGGAAAAACGTTGTCCCAAACAGCTTCTTCATCATTTAGTAAATACGCTATTGCAGATAGCGTTTTCTCTTTATTGACCCAAACCCATGTTCCAGATTAGGGTATAAAAGTACTGCTCTTGACGGCGTTTTTCCTATAAGCTTATTTTTCCAAATAGTTTGATGTGACACTTCTTTTTCCAAATAGTTCAAAAATAAAGCTTAAATGTGAAAACTTCTTTTTCTGAAGCAACTAAAAAAACCAAAAGCACCAATGAAGACATCTAAATTCCTTCCTTGACAACCAACCCTAGATTTCATAAAATTGAATAAAACTTCAATACTTTCAATCACATTATAATTTCAACGTAATTTAAAAGTAATCGTCATGTTAAATTCAATTAAACATTATTGTTTCACAAACAAATGCAAGAATACAGAAAAATAAAGGGTGGGAAAATTAATTAGTATGCAAGAGATCTTGATGCATTTGGTCCGGCCCTACCCCGAGGGTAGGCCCATAAAGCACCCCAGGGCCCCATTTTAAAAATCAGATTACTGTGCCAGGAGGGGGCCTCTTAGAATAGTATTTTTAAAGCCCAAAATTAAACATGGGGCCCAAAGTTAAGAGAAAACGGGAGCCCAAAAATGAATAAATGATGAATAGGGAAAGCCCCATTAAATTTCTTTCCTCGGTGAATTAAGATTTTGAATGTTAAAGACCTAGAAGCTATAAAGTACAATTAAATGCTTTAATCCCTGCGACTCCAAGCTCCAAACTTATCAACGGCAATGGCATTTTCAATGTCGTTATTCCTCTTCCTCAACATTTCACCTTCTCCTCAGTCTTCATCAATGGTGTTCGCAAAGGTAATTTTTTCGGTTTCAATAGATGAAATTTTATTTTTTTCTCCTTAATTCGTCAATCCTCAATTTCTTAACCTTTAATTCTTCAGTTGATCACTCATTAATGGCGGATTGGCTTCTGGTCTGGAGGTACACTGTTGTAAGTCTACTTTTTTTTTTTTGAAACTGAATCAAGATTTTTTTTGTGTTAATTGGGTTTTGTTGTTTTAAGTCCATTTTTTTATTGTTAAATGTTACTGTTTTATTTTGCCTAGATTGTGGAAAAATAATTGAATTTCATTTTTGAATGGGATTTAATTAGTAGTATTAATTTTGAATTTAAGGATAAAGTAATCTGGTATTGTCATATTGAAAGTTTCTGCTTTCTGGAATTTGGAAATGTAATTTTTACTCCATTGTAGATTGGTCGTACAGTACTAGTGTACTACTATTAGGTATTAATTTATAGGGAAAAGTGTCAAAAAGTACCTAATAAAATTTTTTTTTTCAAAAAAGTACCTAATAAAATTTTTTTTTCCAAAACAAAAGATTTTCTTTTTAAAAGAGTACCAACTAACGGCTGGAGTTAAGTTTTCCGTTATCTTTTTTTGTTCATCTTTAAAAAGTACCTAATAAAAATTTTCTTTTCAAAAAAGTACCAAAAACACAACATAATCATTTTAATACAAAAACAACATAATATATAACTCTAAGAACATAAACCAAAAAAAATTCACACATCATTCAATACAAACACAATAATAAAAATAATAATAATAATAATAATAATAATAATAATAATAATAATAATAATAATAATAATAATAATAATATAATAATAATAATAATAATAATAATAATAATAATAATAATAATAATAATAATAATAATATAATAATAATAATAATAATAATAATAGTAAATAATAATAATAATAATAATAATAATAATAATAATAATAATAATAATAATAATAATAATAATAATAATAATAATAATAATAAAAATAATAAGGAAAAAGTTTCAAAATTACCTAATAAATTTTTTTTTAATAAACAGTCAACTTAAAACCAACTGTTACTTGCTCCAGATTTGTGTTGGATGATGTTCTTATGTTGTGTTTGTATTGGATGATGTGTGAATTTTTTTATGGATGATGCTCTTAGAGTTATATATTATGTTGTGTTTGTATTGGATAATTATGTTGTGTTCTTGGTACTTCTTTGAAAAGAAAATTTTTATTAGGTACTTTTTTTAAAAAAACATTTTTACTAGGTACTTCTTAAAAATGGACAAAAAAAGATAACGGAAAAGTTAATCCCAGCCGTTAGTTGGTACTCTTTTGAAAAAATAAATTTTTATTAGGTATTTTTTGGAAAAAAAATTTTTATTGGGTACTTTTTTGAAAAAAAAAAGTTTTTATTAGGTACTTTTTGACACTTTTTCCTAATTTATATTTTAATTTTAATTTAATTGCTTTGTTTAATATACTAATTTTAAATAGTTTAGTTTAAATGTAATTAGTATGGATTTAGGTACATAAAGTTTAGTTTAGAATTTATTTTTTATGATATTTTGAATTTTTTATAACATTTAGTAAAATTGGAGATGTGATTTATCAAAATATTTTGTGTATTAATAAATGAATTTTTTATTACATCTACTATTGTTCGTCGAGGGCCCTATTATGCTATTTCGGTTAGGGCCCCCAAAATATCAGAGACGGGCCTGCATTTGGTTGATGTAATCTTAAAAGCTCTATGCTGGATCTTAAGCATTCAGTATAGTCGCTGCAAATAGATCTATCTTAGAACTTCAGCTTGAAAGCAACCTTTTACAAAATCAGTTGGATTAAGAATTATGATTCCCATGACACGACATCTTATTCATTCAATCGATCACCACACATAGTAGAAGGAACAACGTTAAATACAAAATCATCTTTGGCATCTCCAAACTATTAGATAAACTGATCGTTTAAGTACTTTTGTGTGTTTGAGGCTTTAGCACGCATTTGGAGGCTTCCCCGAAAGTCTGGTAGAGTTTGGATGCCCATTGATGCTTCAAAGATGCAAAAATGGATGCTCCTACACTGATTCGACTGAATACATACCTCATTCATTCGAATGAACCTATGCATAGGTAAGGAAAAGCATTCAAGGCTACTGAAATGTTGAATTGCACTGTATTCGATCGATCCAAGACCCATTCGTTGGAATGGCCATCTTATTTGGTTGAATGGGACCTTTGTTCCATTGATTGCATTACAACACTTGCTGGAAGGGCCGAATCATGCATCATTTGGTCGAATGGTCCTTGATTCTGTCGAATTTAGCTACTATTTGGTCGATTGAGACTTAAAGTTAGCTTTAGAGCTTGCCTTGCATCGAGATTCGGGCGAATGTGCTTCCCCTTTAAACCTTTTATTGTTTTTCTTAGTTTATCCCCTAGATTAGTTTTATTTTGATGCCTAGAATAATCCAATCTTTGTTCGATTTTCCTAAAATAATCTCAACTTTTGATTAGCCATGAATAATACGAACTAATAAGGGTATTTTCTTCTAACATTCAAACAGTTAAATAAACCTACTAATGTAGGTAATTTGATAAAAAAAAAACCAAAAAAAAATACCAACATCAGTCACTTCCTACTTCCACCAACCCGCCGCCACCAACCCACCACCACCCCTCCCTTTCTTTCCCACCACCTAAGCTCCCGACCTCTTCCCTTCTGACATCAGCTCCTCCCCCACTGCCCGCACCAATCTCACCTTCATCTCCATCTTCAAACTTCATAACACTTTAATGTCTTCATTGATTTAATTCTCTGTCTCCTCTTCATCTTCAACCTAACAACCTAACTTTAATGGCTTTATCTTATCTTCCTCTCCAACCTTCATACACCTTTAGTAACTTCATGTTCATTTTCTCTCTCCTCTTTGTCTTCAACCTAACAACAACACCTTCAACTCTCTGAATGGATTCCACTAATTTTGCACTTTAATGGCCATGGTGGGAAATTGACTTGACCTTGAGGGGGATTTGGTGGGGGTAGTCGGCGGCAAATAGGGAGGAGAAGAGGGTGGCTGATTTAGGGTGGTGTTTGGGGTGGGAGTGTTAGAGGGTGGTAATGGTGGAGGAAATTTATTTTTAGTTTTTTTTTTTTTATTTCTTTTTTCTCTAAGTGACCTGTTTAACAAGTTTTAGTTAATTTGGGATGTTGGTGGAAAACACAAATGTTAATAGGTATTATTCATAGTTAATCAAAAGTTGGGATAACTGTAGGAAAATCAAACAAAGGTTGGATTATTTTGGGCAATTTTTCCTTCTTTTTATTACTTTTAAGTTATTTATTGCTTTCATTGCTTTCTTGTTTTTCAATATTGTTGTTTCTTTTTTATTGCTTTATTTCTTGCTTTCTTGTTGATTTCATTCAAGTTTATTCATACTTCTTTTAATAGTTTTATCTATTATTTTTTATAGTATTTCTAGAATGAGTGAGTAGTTCTTATCTTGCCACTCCCAGGAAGACATAGGGCGACTATAAGTCATTCGTGTGACGTGTGGGGTCACCAACTTCCTCTTGTTACTTGAGTTTCAAAGCAATGCCAATGAATGATTGTGTTTCCTCTTTTAAAGTACGACCAATTGAGGGTACGTTTGTAGGCTGTAGTTAATTGATCTATGCTTTGTTTATTGATTGTTTTCATCGCATTTCATTTGCTACCATTAATTTAGTTCAACATCCAATCAACCATATAAATGTAACAGAACCGATAGATTCGATAGGTAATTAATATTAATGAAAACGTTTGCAGAATAATGCAGAAGTTTGAAAATGTCAATCTGCTAAAAACCTTTAAAATTTAAAAAAAAATATTTACTAGAAATGATGAATATTACATAAAAATTAGAAAATTAAAAAACCCAAATATACACAATAATTAAAATTTAAATAAGTCAAAATCATCAAACATGAAGAATATATATAAAAATTTGCAGCTAAGTCCTTGATAGAATAAATAAATTGTAGCTGCGACCCGGATCGAAACCTGAAACTAAATCCTGCAACATGCTGCCATCCATAATACGAATGCCAGTCGATTGAATCGGTCAGCGCTTAACGCCGAGCATAACTCCCTATCCAGCTCAAAATACGGAAATAATACACTACATTTACTAAATAATAATTAGAGTACGAACTTATAATTAATTGACACCGTTGTATACTTTTACCCTATTCTCTTACTGTTCCACACTTTTAAGTCATTAAGATACCATTCTTAACCCTGGCAGAAGTACGTTACTGCCACTTATACATTTCGGTAATCTTAATACTTAAGCAAGTTCATTTGGTTAATACTCATAACCGTATCATGCCTCATAGCATCAATAGTAATTAAGTTTATCACTGATCAACAAGCACAACAATATGACACCTGATATATGTAAGGGTCTGGCTAGATTAGAGCCAAAGCCCTATATCTAACTGTGGTGGGGGTCGTCACCCCGCCAATGTTTACGCTCGAGCTTCTACAGGATAGGTAGCTAACCCCCTGTCTAACAAAGAATTTTACGTGCCGGCCAACACGGGCGCTGGGATTTTACATGCCGGTCCATGGTTCGACATTTCCTTACTATCAGGGTCATTCAATCAATACACAAATAATTTCACACAAGCACATCACAGTTTCACTACTACAAGTTGACTTTGACTTTGACCAACTTAGATGTTAACTTCCTTATTTAATAATATTCTACCTATATGCCCTCTCTAAGTTCACTACTAAAGTTTTACTCATTAAACTCTATTAAAAACTTTATTTTTAATAGTTCATTTGTTAAATAAATTTGTACTAATAACTTAACATTCTATAATTAATCTTTAGATTAACATTTTCACAAGTAGCTACTAATTTTTACGTCTCTTGAAATAAGTTTCAATAATCAACATTTCAAATTGTAAAACAAATAAATATTTTAATTCTTTTAACAAAAATAAATATTTTAATTATAAATCGAGTATAACTATATTCTATGGATAAATTTTCAAAATTCAACAAATTCACCAAAAATCAATATTCCAAGTTGAAAAATAAGTAAGACTTATTAAGTTCACAAAAATCAATACTCTAATTATAAAACAAATACAAATTAGAATTTCACGAAATTAATATTTCTAGTTAAAAAAAGAAACAAGTAACATTTTATAAGCTCACAAAAATCAATACTTCTAGTTATAAAATAAGTAAAACTTTATATTCACACAAATCCATAATTCTTGTTATAAAACAAGTAAAAACTTTATTCTTTTAATATCAAAATTTCACACATAACTTTAGAAAGACAACTTTATTAAAAGTACTTTTACATCTTTTAACATAAATTTTGGTTAAATAGTCAACTAAAGAATTATTTTGTACTGGCTAGCTATTTAATATCACAAAAGTTACTTTTTATTATAAAATCTCATGTATTTAAGAAAATAACTTACAATTTTTTTTCCAAATATATCTTTTTATTAACTTTTTATTTTTATTATAAAAAAATATCTTTTAAAAAAATTTTAAATTGTAAATAACAATTTTTTGTAGACCAAATGGCCTATGAGTATTTGTTGACCTTTTTCACTTAAAACAAACTTAATTTAATTAATTTATCATAGTAAATTCTAATTTTATAAAAACTAAAATTTTTTACACATTAACTTAAATATATAATATAACTTTAAGGCTAAACTTTAATATAAAAGATAGGGTTTTCTTCTTGGGTTGAGCTTGGGTCTTCAAATTTGAGAATGGCAACAAAGGAGGGGTCTATGGTGTTGTGGTGTTTTGCGAGTGGAATTTTTAGTTGATACCAGCTATGGGGTTTTTGCTTGTACTGTTTTGTCTTTTTGCATAGAGACTGGAGTTTGATTGGTGGTTTGTAGGTGATTGTGCTTGTTGTTTAGTGTTGGGAGCTTATGCTGCTGGGTCTTTGGATTGATAATATTCTTGCCCCTTCGATAAGGGTTATGGTGATTGCTGTGTTTGTCTGTGGGCTTTGGTTATACATGGTGTGGTGAAGCTTGATTTCTTTCGGCAACCTGGAGTATTGTTATTCAATGAACGAGTATAACTGCGGGTTTGGTGGATAGCGATTCATTTGGTGAGGCGAAGCCTGCCCTGATTTGGGCTTTTGGAGTTTTCGTTTTTAATCGTTGGAGTGGGTACAAATACTGGTCCTCCTGGTGGGTTGCGATATTAGTGGATCTCTGCTACTTATAGTTTTTGGTGTTGGGGATGCTTGTGTTTTGCATCATTTTGGTGATTCGAGCTTATTGCTCCATTAGGCTGTAAGGTGTTAGACTGGTGGTGTGTAAGGTGGTAGATCTAGTATTTTGGTATTTTTGAAAAACATTTTGCATAGCCCACCCCTACGCTGTTTTGAGTGGCCTGATCCATGGTCCTCTTTTCCAATGGCTTTTTCCCCTCGCGGGGTTTTTTATGCCGACGGGATTGGGTTTCCATGTTTCAGTGTGGTGTTTCTTTCCCCTTTTTTCTTTAATATATATTCCCAATTTTCAAAAAAAACATCCAAGCATAATCATACTTGAATATAACACACTTTATAAACTAATTTATTTCAAAAAAAAAAAAAAAAATTAAAAAAATTTAAATTAAGGGTTAAAAATATTACATATAATATTACAATAAATATTCTTAATGTAATATCATTCCTAAATAATTCACAAACATAATAACACTAGTTTATAAAATAGATAGTACTTAATATATGTCACTTAATATATGTCACTAGTATATAATAGTTCACTCAACTTTCTAAACATGTCCCAATATTATTAATTAACATACAAAAAATATTTTTAGCATAACTACACTCAGTTTAATATTAATCATAATTTTCTTAAACTAACTTCCTACTTAAACATACTCAATATATATATATATATATATATATATATATATATATATATATATATATATATATATATATATATATATATATATATATATATATATATATATATATATATATATATATATATATATATATATATATATATATATATATATATATATATATATATAGTTCCTGTCTAATTCTGAGAACAATTAAATATTTAATTAACCACCCGATTATTGACTAATCAAAGTGATTAAGCTGGTGAAGGCCTTTAACTTAATTCCTTGCCAGTTATGCTGCCAGATCTTTATGAAGGAGAATGGCTGTTGGCCTACAAAACACACCACGGGTCAGAAGAGGTCCGGGAATCTTTTCCAGAATCCTTCTCCGACGCTCAAGTCAGTATTCGGATTCAACCCAAGATTCGCCTACCAAGTCTTTCAAGATGCACTATGGCAATCAGGTGGATTATTGCGTAGGACTTATTTAGACGTGAGGTCCAATGTAATAAATGAGAGATAATAATGGAGAATTTCAGTTAGAATTTAGTTTGTCTTTGTTACCTCTTTTATGGTGTAGAATGCTTGTATTTATAGTCAATCATTTGTAGTGCAGGACCTTCCTTACTTACATCCAAACTAACCTTTTTGCCCAAGTTGTCTTCTTTTGTAGGACTTTCCTCTTACTTTTACACGTGTCACTTCCCCAATCTATATGAAATATTTTATTTGTCTCTTTACAGCTATTATCTCCTAATCTAGGATCAAGCTACTTCTATTACAATCATTACTTGTACAAGTTCATCATTTAATAGACTAAAGGGACAACTTTGGCGTAGCCAGTTTAGAGATGTCATCACTGCTCACCGAGGTGCTCCTAGATGGACCCCAAAGATGCCAGATCTTGCCATGATCGGTCTTCCCCGATTATGATTAAACTTGGTAAATTCTTAAATTGTATTTTTACCCATACAATTTGCCCCCTCAGACCTATAAATTTTTGTAGTGAATTTATAGGTCTGTCTTCGTATCAGCGTTTTGGTTTGTCATTTTTCAAGGAAACTTTCTCTCAATTTCCCCGTCTTCAGGAATGGTTAATAGTTCGCCAACCTCAGGATGTTTTGCCGTGAGTTTGTTGTCTTTCAGTGGAATCTCCATACGACGTCATCACGCAAAATGGGTTCCTTCTCTTTCACAGGGAGTTTCCCCCAACAAGAAGTTTTTTGCAAACAAGGGACGACGATTGAGAAAGTCTCATTCAAGCACTTTCGCATGGAGTTCCCCATAAAGACCCTTGGGGCTTCCCCCCTTCCTCGCTGGCCTTTTCCCTCCTTCTTGCTCCCAGAACCCGTCTTTGGAGTCGATAAGGCATTCCAGAAGCTCTTCTTATCTTTTCCTTATCCTCAATACCAGCCAGCTACTCCCTTGCCGTGAGAAGCAGCTCTCTAGTTGGCAGTGGTCGAGAACGCGGAGGAGGAAAACGAAAAATAAAAAGGTGATGACCGTGGGTAGTTCCTTCCAGTCGATTTTAACTCCCACGGTCAATCCCTTTTTTAATCTAACGGGAAAGAAAACTCCAGATTGGTCAAAATACAGGCCACACGACCCTCTTTGATCCGTGACCAACCCTGGCGTTTCCCACCTTTCACTTTCTCTTCGACGTTAGTACGGCGGATGAATCAACCTCTTAATAATTTCGTTTTTATTATCCTCGACTCAGCACGGCCTTATAGTCTCATGAAGGACGATAATGCCGTACTAAAGTCGAAGAGAATATCAACTAAATCATTAAACTTTTGTTTGACAATCACCTCTGGTAACCCCTTTCTTGGTGGTGTGAGTTTATTTTTGTGGTGTAAGGATATTGAGAATTCTTTTCTGAACATCTTTCCCCCTTTTTTTTTTCTCTTTGGATTTTCCTCGTTTTTTCCCCTTTTGCAAATGCTTGGATAAGCGTATTTATAGAGGTTACTTTACTGTGTGATCAGTACTGAACCGTCACTTTGCTTTAATTGTCGTTGTCAAATCGCTGAAATCTAGCTTATTACCTCTTGAATTCGGGCGGCAAAAAGATTTGGCCCTTGATCTTCTCTATTCCACGCGTCCTTCTTAGGGACGGTTACTTTTCTTCACTTCTTATTTTTTACGGTTTCCGAAGATTACTTTCCCCATGCAAACTTATCAGATCACATCCTTGAGTAATCCACGCTTCTGGCACCTCTTCTCCCAGACATAAGAGCGTTTAAGAGAGGTTGCCAGATTTTAATGTATATCTTTGAATTTTCTTATTTTGTTGGTTTCATAAATCTTCTTCTGGCAGGTCACCTTGCCTGAGGGGACGTCGCGTCTAGAAGCATTTCTAGTTTACTAAGATTTAGTCTTCCAGAAGACCGGAATTTCTACTTTGCCAATCTTCTGAGCGAATCTTTTCTCTGATAGGTTAGTACTGTCTACTTGATTCGAGGACGTACTATTTCATCATTATCCCCACTCGGGTAAGCTTTCTCATTAATTACCTATCAAATCACTGCGTTCTTTGAAGTACTTGTTTCAAATTTTGGCGCTTCAAATCCCCAACGGTTGATTTTCCCACACTCTCTTCCAGCGACTTCCAACCCTTGATTACCCCTCCAATAGGGTTCATTCTTACTCGTCTGACCCACTATAAATATTTGTTACCCATTTATTTCCACCTTTCACAACTTCTGGTTCTTCATTTATTTTCTTACGTCTTCTGAATCCCCCTTTTTCTGACGATTACCTTCCTGATTTTTCAACCTTAACTCTCTCCTCTTCCTCTTATTACCCAGAATGGCTTCTGATCATAACCTAAAGTTTAATTTCAGGCAGGGTTTGACAGAGAATCCTGTATTCTCTTTCCCCACTGCTGTCTTGCCTGAAGCTTTACCGCATGAGCCTCCCTCTGATTGGAAGATGGCGAAGAGGTGGATTCACCTTTATTGGCTGGACGATCTACTTCCCCCAACTGTCGATGTGTCTGAAGATATCGACTTCACCCCTTTGGACTTCACTGCCCTATCACCTAAAGGAACCCGCGTCCTACGTGGGACTGCGTTGACGGAGGCGACCCTACAAGAAATGGTGCTAGCCAGGACCCACTTTGTCTTGGAAGATTATTGTCATATCCCCAGAGAAAAGGGATACTGGTGCAGGTTGGGAGACGTAGGCTTTACCGGTAACGAGTACTACATCTCTTCTGACAGTGAGGAGGACGTATTCATCCCTGTCTGCATATACCATTTAGCTTTCGGGCTTCGTTTCCCCCTCCATCCTTTCTTCACCCAACTTCTCTGTTATCACAAGATTTCCTTGAACCAGCTTCTCCCGCAGGCTACCAGAAAAGTCATTTCTTTTATATGGGCATGTGAGTTCATGAAGTTACCCATGACGCTTCAATTATGGCACAGCTTATACAAGCTGGACCTCAAGAGGAAGGAGCCCTTCGTCACTTTTACTTCCATCAATGGGGCGAACGTTTGTTACCCTGAATTGAATGACCTTAAAAAGTACGAGGATAAGATCATCTGGGTTAGGGTACCTAAGGCTCCTGGCCATCCTTTCAGGTATCTGCCCCCTGTTTTCTGGAGCAAGCCTTACGTGGGGAGTACCTATTCTCCAAGTCAGGTGATGCAATTCTCGAGGAGAGAACGACATGCATTTTGTTACTTTACCAAGTCTGTCAAGAGTCCTTTGCCATCTGGCTGGTTGCCCCACCACGCCATTATTCAGCAAGATTTATCCTTATCGTTAGTGGGCCTGTCTGAATGCACCACTTCCAGTGAGTTAACCCTTATGCGGTTTATTTGACTTCAATTTATTTCTGGTCTTTTTACTTTTGCTTCGTTCTGGCTGATAGCTTTCTTGTCCTTTCTCAGGTCGTGCTGCGGAACTGGTTCCGTGGAAGATGCTAGGTATCTCTCCCCATGGGAGGTATCATTGGCTGGTTCCTGGTTCTCCTTGGGCTGATGACACGACGAACCACCATTTACTCCGGTTCAGCACCATGTCTCCTCCTCCTCCCATCAAAAACTATCAGGAGAGGAGGCACGCTGCTTATTATAGTGACCCTTGGGATTCCACTGGAGCCCCTGTATGCAGGAGGGGCGACTTCTGTCCTGAGGAGACCGCTTTTAACCTGCGGCCTGGACAAGGTCCCCTTCCCCCTTTTGACTTTAAATATGATGATCCCCCCGCTTGGGTCGATTCCCACTGGAGTGTGTTCTCTTCCTCTGAACCATTCTATGGCGGGGTTGTAAAAGAAACTGGTGCGGATGAGGAACCCGGACCCTCTGCCCAGGTCCCTGCCACTGCTGCCACTAAAGGAAAAAGGTGTGCAGCAAAAAGGAAGAGGGTAGTAGAGGCAGATGTAACTACTTTCAAGCCTTGGGAAGGTGAAGTTACTCCTCTTGACATTATTCCTTTGGCATACCTGGCTCCTGGGGGCTCACATGTCGTTGTGTTACACCCCAGATCAGCCCTAGGTGGTTTATGAAATCACATTATTCTCCTTCTTCATTATGCTTCTCTTTCTTGGCTCATATTCTCCTGGTCTGACGTATATCTCGTATCTTGTTTTCAGGTTCATCGAAGTCTATTGTTGGCCCTTCTTCCACTCCTGTATCTACCTCTCGTCAATCGTCTTCCGCAGAGAGGGAGTCGGGAGAAATAGTAGAGGTGACAGGGGAGACTGGGGCCGATCCTAAAGAATCCTCCGATCATCAGTGTGCTGCCGGTGGGGCTGGATCCCCTAGTGCTTCTATCGCTTTAAGTGTTACCCATCTCTTCCCCGATTTGGAGGATAGTGTGATGGACCACTTTGCTATCCCTGAGGGAGGCATAGGTATCTTCGTCCGTCTTCCATATCTGTTCTTGGTTACTTCATACTGTTTTTAACTGCTTACGCCTTTCACGTTATGCAGCTGTTGAGTTATCCTCCTTTGGTATTTCTGCTGGGGAGGGTAGGGGAGTCAACCAAGCCGTGGGTGAGGAAGTAACTTCTCCAGTTGTCTGGCCCTTACCTGAAGCCGGGACCTCCTTCGTTCCAAAGGAGGTAACTGAAGGCCGAGCTTTTGCGTCTACCCCCCAGGCGGACCCTCAGATCGGAGGCGCCCCCATCATTGAGTCCGGCATGAATGCTATTATAGAAGCCCTTTCAGTTGTTGAGGCGGTGGAAATGACAACTGGAAGTCCGACCTTGCAAGTTCCAGAGGCTGTCGAGGCTGAGCCTAGGGCTGTGACCAAGAATCCTGATACCCTAGTCCAACCTCAGGGTGTCGAAGTTTCCTCTGCCGCTGTGATGTGTCCTCCAGAAGGTAACCATTTCCCCTTGTACATGTTCTCACCAGTCATAACATTCGTGACATATTTTCTTCCTTTCAGAATCAATGACTTCCCAGAAGAGGCCTGCGGAGAATCCTCCTCTGGAAGCCCCTACGCCTTTTAGGCAAAGGACGGATGACGGGATGGCTTCTCAACATTCTAGTTCTTTGGACTTGATGAACAGCGTCAACAGGTTTCTGGCCGGTCCTACTCACAATTTTAATGAGGTATTTGGAAGTTTCATCTCCAACTTTTATGGATCTGTTTGTCTGATCTCGCGTTCTTATTATTTTCCCCCTTTTTTATGCAGCTGTGCGAATCTAGGTTCTACGAGCTGTGCAACTTGTTGAAGAAAACGTATGAGTTTGACTTCAATCATCTTCACCAGAAGATTCAGGCTCGGGAGTTTGAGATTAGCACGCTCCAAGCCAAGTGTCAGGAACTGGACACCCTGCAGGCAAGGTATATAGAGCTGGAAACATCCCTATCTGCTTGTCAAAGAGAAGCTATTGATCTTGGGGTCAAGTGTCGTTCCTCTGAGGAGCTGGTTGCCGGCCTTGAGGCCACGGTAGGGAGCTTGGAGTCAGACGTTTCTCGGATGAGTGCTGAAAAGGATGGTCTCCAGAGTGATTATACTATGCTCAATGATAAGTATAACAAGCTTCTGGAAGACCATACCAAGCAGTATGCTGATATTCAAGATCTGCAGAATAAGCTTGTCGAAGGGGTGGTAGAGTTCAACAATCTTCAGGCTGAAATGAAGAGAGTACAAGACACTCTGTCCAATACGCAGCGGGAGTATACTGAGAAAGAAGAGCAATCCAGGCACAGGATTGCCAAGCTGGAGGAGGAGATGTCAGAACTACGTCTCCAATTGTTCCAGGCCAGGGGAGTACAGAGGGAACAAAGGGATGCTTTGTCTGCTTTGAACGAAGAGCGTGCCAGATATAAATCTGAGCTTGAAAGGTTGAAAGAGCAGGCTTCTTTTCATGAGGCTGAGAAGAAGAGTATTAAGGAGTACGAGAACAAGAGGGTGACTGCCTTGTACCAAAGTCATTTCCGGCAGAGAGTTGCTGCTGATAGGGCTAAAGCCATGGATGGTATGCTATGGCTCTCAATGAACGCAGTCTTCACCGCCTATCCTGACTTGGATTTTTCCAAGATTATTCCGCTCCTTGACCCTAAGGCTCCCTTTTCTCCTACCCTGCCAACTCTGAGGGCCCAGTATCTCGCTGCAACTGGCCAAGGCTCTAGTGATCCTGCCCCTGCCTCTGAACCTCCCAAGAGCCCCACACCGGCTGCAGGGTCCGAGGTTCCTGTTGTTAAGGCCTTTGGCTCAAAGGATGCATCAGGCTCCGGGGTTCAATCCACCGGACAATCTTAGCCTTCTCTTTTTCTTGTATTTTTCTAAGATCTTCATAGTTGTTTTTTGTATAGCCCGAAGTTTTACGACCTTTTGTAGCTATTCGTACATATCAACAAGTTTTGTCTATTTGCTTAAGTAAATTTTTATTGGCCCTCCTGTATAGACTTGACTTTAACCATGATCTGTCTGCTCTATACTTCTTCCCAGAGATATGCTTTTGCGTTTTTGAGCAGGCTCCCAAAGGATTAGGGATAGGTAAATGTTTCTCTATTACCTCCTATCCCTTTGCCCCCCAAGTTTTGAAGTATTTTCATTTATGAAACATACTTTAAAATTCCTTCTGCATTTTTTCATTGAGTTGTTGTTTCTGGTCACGGCATTCCTTCCTTTTGGGTTCCTTAGCGTTTTAAGGCCAGGGCTTCCCTCCCATCAACTGGGCTCCTTAGCTTTTTAGGGCCAGGGCTTTCCCACTAGCCAGGTCATATGTCTACAAGTGCCATAATCTTGCTTAAAGATTCCTTAGGCCACTTGCCTACCCAGGGTTTGACTGGATGTCTTTGGATTATGGTGTTTCTCCAGTCTACCCTATTATTCTGATGACGATGTTTGTTTGTTGTTTTTTTTTCTTTTTTTTTTTTTTTTTTTTTTTTTGAGACTCAGTAGCATGAAACTGGTATGTAACATGAATATATTGATTTTGTGAAGGGATCAAAATTACATACATTCAACGTCTATACATAGTATCTTTTGAGCATTCTAGCATTCCACTTGTGCCTGAGGTGACTACCATCAGCAGTCTTCAGCTTGTAGGTGCCATTGCCACAATCTTCACAAATGATGTAAGGCCCTTCCCATTTCTCAGAAAACTTCCCATGCTCATGTTTCTGAGTTGCCTTAGCGTTTCTGAGCACTAGGTCGCCGATTTGGAATGATCTATGTTTCACCCTTCTGTTATAGAATCTGGCAATCCGATTTTGGTACGCTGCCCTTTTTAAAGCAGCATCTTCCCTTACTTCTTCGATCAGTTCCAGATCTAGTAACCGTGATTCTCGATTTTCTTCAGGGCTTAGGTACTTCGTTCTTGTCGTGGGGACTCCAATCTCGACAAGTAAAAGGGCTTCTGACCCATATACAAGTTTGAAGGGGGTCTGGCCAGTAGCCTCTTTCACGGTTGTCCTAAGAGACCATAGGACATCATAAATTTCGTCGACCCACTGCGCCTTAGCCTCTTCTAACTTTTTCTGAAGCCCGTGTAAAATTTGTTTATTATCGGCTTCGGCTTGTCCGTTACACTGGGGGTTGCAGACCGAGGAATAAGCTACAGCGATCTTAAAGTCTTCCAGGTACTTTCTCAGGGCGGCACAGTCAAATTGTGTTCCATTATCGACAGTTAAGACTCTCGGCAGTCCAAACCTGGTTATAATGTTCTGCCAGATGAACTTTTCGACTTTTCTAGAAGTGATTGTTGCCAGTGATTCTGCCTCGATCCACTTTGTAAATTAGTCTATAGCGACAATCAAGAACTTTTTACCTCCTGCTAATTTGAATGGCCCCAGAAGATCCATCCCCCATTGTGCAAAGGGAACAGGATTGTGAATATATTTCAATTCCGAGGCGGGCTGAATGATGTTAGGCGCAAACTTCTGGCATTTTTCACACTTCTGGACCAGGATTTTGGCATCTTCCGTTGCAGTAGGCCGATAGTAGCCTATCATGAAGGCTTTATGCGCTAGAGCTCGGCCTCCCAGATGATGTCCGCAGCAGCCCATGTGTATTTCTTTCAAGATGTACTCTGCCTCTGACGGGGTGACGCACTTCAGTAGCGGGCCACTTTTTGCTATTTTGTATAACTCTATCCCTACCATGCGGAATTGTGGTGACCTTGATTTCACTTTTCTGGCGAGGACTGGGTCGTCTGGCATCTTGCCTTCCTTTTTGTATTGGATGATGTTTTTCATCCAATCTGGGAGATCCTGGTCTTCCAGATGAAACACGGATGTGGTGTCTTCATGGATTGAGCTGAGCGATTTTACTTCCACCAAGACTAACCTTTTTAAATTTTGCATGCTTGAACTCCCCAATTTAGAGAGTGCGTCAGCTTGCTCATTCTGCGACCTGGGCAGTCTTTCGACATGTACCACTTCAAACCAAGAGATCAGTTCCTGAACTTTCTTCAAGTATTTTGCATGTTGGCATCCCTGGCCTCGTATTCGCCCTTGTTCTGGTTGACTACGAGCTGGGAATCGGTCTTCAGGCTGATTCTCCGAGCTTCCAAGGCTTTACATAGTTGTAACCCTACGATGACAGCTTCATACTCTGCTTCGTTGTTTGTTGCTTTAAATTGGAATTTCAGAGCATACTCGATGGTTTTCCCTTCTGGGGGAATCAGCACTAAACCAGCACCAGCCCCAATCAATCTGGATGACCCATCAGTTAAGAGCTGCTAGGTTGGCCCTTCGTTCTCATCCTTTATGATCCACTCAGCGAATATGTCTGCTAAAGCTTGGCTTTTTGTCGCTTTTCTAGGCTCAAATCGTACCCCTAAGCCGTTTAGTTCAACTGCCCATTTGGCTAGTCTCCCCGATCTTTCAATCTTTGCAAGGCTTTTCTCCAGCGGCAAGTCAGTCAAGACCACAACTGTATGAGCATCAAAGTAGGGTCTCAACTTCCTGGCAGCCGTGACGACCGCATAGGCCACTTTCTCGATCAAAGGGTATCTAGTTTCTGCCTCCAACAGTACTTTGCTGACAAAGTAGACGGGATACTAAACCTTGTCCTCTTCTCTGATTAATACCGCGCTGACCGTCCATTGTGTTGCGAACGTGTACAGGTATAAAGTTTCTCCAGTAACTGGTCTGGCTAGAGTTGGCAAGCCATGCAAGTGCTCTTTTAACTCTTTGAACGCCTTTTTCTGTTCTTCACCCCATTCAAAATCTTTGTTGCCCTTTAGAATAGTGGAGAAGGGCATGACTCGTTCTGCTGCCTTTGAGATAAATCTAGAAAGAGCTGCCATCCTTCCTGTTAACTGCATAACCTCCCGCTTGTTCGTAGGTTCCTTCAGGTCTAGGACTGCCTGGATCTTTTCGGGGTTGGCATCAATCCCTCTTTCACTAACCAGGAAGCCTAAGAATTTCCCCGACTTAATCCCAAATACACATTTCTTGGGGTTGAGTTTCATCTTGTACTGCCTCATATTGTTAAAAGTTTCCTGTAGATCGTCAACCATATCCTTTTCTGTTTTGCTTTTCACAATGGAATCGTCTATGTAAACTTCCAGATTTCTACCCCTCTGACTTTTAAAAATCTTATCCATCACTCTCTGATAGGTCGCGCCTGCGTTTTTCAAACCAAATGGCATCATCTTATAATTAAACACCCCTGCTGAGCATATGAATGCCGTCTTTTTGTTGTCAGCAGGGTTCATATATATTTGATGATAGCCTGAGAAGGCATCCATACATGATAACAGCGCATATCCAACAGTTGAATCAACTAGCTGATCTATCCTAGGTAGTGGATAACAGTCTTTAGGGCAACATTTGTTTAAGCTAGTAAAGTCAATACACATTCTCCACTTTCCAGGCTGGGCCTTCTTTACCAGGACAACGTTAGCTAACTAGTCCGGGTAGAGGCATTCCTCGATGAATCCAACATCTAACAGCTTCTGGACTTCTTCTTCGATGATTTTGTCTTTTTCAGGCCCGAAATTCCTTCTTTTCTGTTTCACAGGCTTGACCCCTTCATAAACATCGGTCTTGTGCGTCGCTACCTCAGGATCAATACCAGGCATGTCTGCTGCCAAGTAAGCAAAAAGATCGGCATTCCGCTGAAGGGCTTCTATTAGATGAAGGCGGGTCTGGGAGTCCAGATTCCTTCCTATCCTCACGGTTTTGTCAATCCCTTCAACCAGAGTGACTTCTTCAATCTCCTGATGATCGACTTCAATCTGGGGAGTATTTTTGTGAGTGCTTTCCTCTTCCGAGGGACGAGGATCGATTTCGATCATATTTTGTGCCTTCGACCCAGATGAAGGACCCATCAATTTTTCCCTTTTGTTTTCGTCCTGGGGAGTTTCATTTTGCTTTACGTCTTTCCCTATTTCCGTATTATCTTCCGGGGCTTTCCTCTTTCCAGACCCGGCGCACGACTTACTAACAAGATTACAAGACCTTGCCATTCTCTGGTTGCCTCTGGCCCTTCCTACTCTCCCATCTCTCCCTACGAAAAGGAGGGTTTGATGGTGAGTAGAAGGAATACCAGTGACGGCCACTGTGAACTTCCTTCCCAAAATGCAGTTGTACCTGGTTGGAGCATCGATGACGTAAAATTCCTGGGGGACAGTGATGGTTACCCCATGCGCATCTGTGATGGTTATGGGCAACGTGACTTTTCCTTCAGCCAGCACTGACTCACCAGAAAACCCAACAATCGGGTTGTTGGAACTCTTTAGATCGCTTTTTTCTACATCCATCTGATCCCAACAGGATTTGTAGATGACATTGATTTCAGCCCCACTACCTAGTAGAACTCTGTGCACGGTCTGATCTGCGATATCCACTGCTATCACCAAAGGGTCAGAGTGAGGGTAAGATACCCCTCTACAATCCTCCCTGGTGAAGGTCATGTCTGGCAGGTACGGCGGGTCCGTATGCTCTATTACTTCCATCATTTCGCATTGGGGAGCTCTTGCTGCCCTCAGGTGTGCCTTCGTATCTGGCATACCTTTTTCCTGGTATATCATACGGATCTCTTTCCTTCTTTTGGGGTTCTGGCTGTTTTCACCCCCAGCCTGTCTAGGCGAGCTTCTGTTAGGCCTTTTCGCGGGGAACCTTTCTTTTTTGTACTGCTGAAAGTAACCCCTCTATATCAATCTTCAATGTTATTTTTCAAGGAATGACAATGCTCTGTCCAATGAACTGGACCATCGTGAAACTGGCAATATTCTTTCGGATTTTTCCCCACAGTTTGCCCCTGAACTGGCTTCTGCCACTTGGGATCTTGTTGGTGCAGATAGTAGATTTTGGCCCTCGGTTCGTTCAAAGGAGTATAAGTTTCATACTCAGCGAGCCCAGAGACACCGTAATTTCCTCTTTTCACCAACTTCTTCTTCTCTGGTCTGTCAGCGGGTTTCTTACTGCTCTTTTCTGGGACCTTTTTCTTTTCCATGCTACCCGTGATAGATTTAAAATCTTCCACGTCAACATGGGACTGAGCGTACTCTCTGATCTCGTTCATCGTCTTCAGGTAAGACCACTGGTTGCTGAATTAGAAGGCTTCACTTTCGGGCCTGTCAGAATTCAGGCCCTGTCTGAAGGCGAAAGTTAAAAGGTTTTTCTCCGGATTTAGCACCTGCAAGCTTTCTTTATCGAATCTGGAGATATAACTTCTCAAAGACTCCTCTTTCCCTTGGCGAATGTTCATCATCTCGATGGATTGCTTCGTTCGGGCGGTCCTGGATGAAAAGTGGCTTCTGAATGTTTCAGCCAGCTCGTCGAACGAAGAAATCGACCCTTCTGGGAGGCTCTGTACCCACCTCTGTGCCGTGCCAGTTAGTGTCAATATGAAATTGTTACACCAACTAGTGTCTGTGTGACTATCCATATCCATCTCATTGTTGAAAGCTGCCAGATGGACATTCGGGCACGTTTCTCCCTTGTAGATCAGGTGAGCGGGGAACTTCACTCTTTTAGCCGGCGAGGCCGCTATACCTGAACAAAAAGGTGTCTTGCCAGAGAGCCTGATTCTCTGGTTTTCTGAGGTCTTTTGAGGGGTTTTCACACATGGCTCCTCGATTTTCATGGACCGCGTCCTCTGTTGAAGGCTTTCAGTTTGGCCTTCAGATTCCTCATTGCCTCCGGGAATTTTTGCGGATGGTAAGGAAGGATTCCTCCCCAACCTACTTTTCACCGAAATTCTTTTTGAAGTAAATGACTCTCTCGTTAAAGGCTGAGAGTCTGTCTGACAATAGGCTGTTTCAGTCCAGCCTTTTCTGATATGTGTCTCCTGCTGGGAGGATGACCCAGGGACAGAAGGCGTCCGGTACCCAGCGTATCTGGTATGTACCGACCCTCCTTCCCTACGTCCAAACCCTTCATGTCCAGGCTGTCATGAACTTCTTTGCTCATAATGACGGGGAGAGGGAGGAACATAAGACTCGTCTCCCTCCTCCTCGTCCGAGTTTCTTGTACTTTGCTCTCTTTTACTTCCAGCGATGCTTCTATTGTTTCTTACATCATTGGCTATGGCCCCAGCAAGCTGTGAGATAACATTCTCTGGTAAAGTAAATTGGGCTTGCGCTCCTTGTGTCTGAGCCTCAGACCCTTCTCCCTGGTTGCTCAGGGTTTGTCTCAAAATACGCCTTTCATCTACTATCCGCTGGGCAATATTCCTAGAATTTCTTCTCTGAATATTCCTAGACGAGTTGGAACGTTGACTTTGATTTTGTGAATTCACCATTCTCTCTTTTCTTAGAAAATTCTTTCAGTAACTTTGGCAAAGAAAGAAGCTGGCCCTCCTTCTAGCGCCAAATTGTTCCTGTCTAATTCTGAGAACAATTAAATATTTAATTAACCACCCGATTATTGACTAATCAAAGTGATTAAGCTGGTGAAGGCCTTCAACTTAATTTCTTGCCAGTTATGCTGCCAGATCTTTATGAAGGAGAATGGCTGTTGGCCTACAAAACACACCACGGGTCAGAAGAGGTCCGGGAATCTTTCCCGGAATCCTTCTCTGACGCTCAAGTCAGTATTCGGATTCAACACAAGATTCGCCTACCAAGTCCTTCAAGATGCACTATGGCAATCAGGTGGATTATTGCGTAGGACTTATTTAGACATGAGGTCCAATGTAATAAATGAGAGATAATAATGGAGAATTTCAGTTAGAATTTAGTTTGTCTTTGTTACCTCTTTTATGGTGTAGAATGCTTGTATTTATAGTCAATCATTTGTAGTGCAGGGCCTTCCTTACTTACATCCAAAATAACCTTTTTGCCCAAGTTGTCTTCTTTTGTAGGACTTTCCTCTTACTTTTACACGTGTCACTTCCCCAATCTATATGAAATATTTTATTTGTCTCTTTACAGCTATTATCTCCTAATCTAGGAACAACCTACTTCTATTACAATCATTACTTGTACAAGTTCATCATTTGATAGACTAAAGGGACAACTTTGGCGTAGCCAGTTTAGAGATGTCATCACTGCTCACCAAGGTGCTCCCAGATGGACCCCAAAGATGCCAGATCTTGCCATGATCGGTCTTCCCCGATTATGATTAAACTTGGTAAATCCTAAAATTGTATTTTTACACATACATATATATATATATATATATATATATATATAATGTAAATTCCACATAAAGAGTAGGGTAAGAAGTTATATCATACTAACACAATGGATTAGTCTAAAATAATTTTTCAACTCCAAAAATATAATTTAATGAAGAAGAAAAGGATTAGTACTAAGCAATTAGGAAAATAATAAGTAAGGTCCTCCAAGCTAAATATTTCAAGCTCCAATAATGCTTCAAAAGTGATGTTCTTATAAGCTCCTAAAATAATTTTTCAACTCCAAAATGATGATAATTTAAGTTAGTGTTCTAATCGCCATTTTCTTGAGTTTCATCAACTATAAAAATATAATTAGGAAATTAATATAAATGTTATACTTTGTAAATTGAGATTAGAAATTAGATGGAAGAAAAGAAAAATAAAAAATATAAGGTGCTTGGTATAGTTAGTGCACGGTTAGGAGGGTTAACTTGGGATGTTTGGCTCCAATTTGCTAAGTGTAGATTTATACTAAGACTTATGGGACATATGGGTAAGGGATTTGGATTAAAAAAAATTAGAAAAATCTTAGCCCATGATTTTTTTATACAACCATGGATTATAGGAGTAAGGAAGGGGTTGATTTTTGCTTGATTCATGAAATTTACTTATACAAGTGTACAAGTATAAAATAATATGGGTAGGTTTTGACCTAAGAATTTTTTTTTTTTGATGATAAGAGTTATTTTAGGTGTTAATGCTTAAAAATTTAATTAAAGGTAATGATCAAATTGTCCTAGATTAAAATAGTTTAGATAAAAGCGTTAAAGTCGTTAAAATAATGATTACCGAAATTAATTTATAAATAAGAATTTTAAACGTAAAGTTTTAGAAAACCGTAGGTTAATTAAATGATTTTAAATTTCTGTAGTGTATAAATTAGTATCTAAAACTTTTGGGCTCATAAAACTAATATTTAGAAACTAAAAAAAGATATAGTTTCATATATTTAAATTAATTTAAGAAATCACGCATGTAAAAGGAAATAACTAATAAAGAATTCGAAAATTAAGTCGGATATTAAATCAATTTAGAGTCTAATTAAATAAAATTTTGAAATTTATTCGGAAATGAAAATTAGTTGAAATAAGATTTAGCAATTTAGTAAAGTTGTATGAGTTCAATAATCAGAATTAGGAATTAAACTAAAGGAATTAAGAATTAGTCGGAAATGATTAAGATTAGAAATTTTGAGTCTGTTATAATAAACCTCCCTACATCAAGCTTAGAGTCTATCATCCCTTGTCTTCGTGGTTTGATCCCCTACTCACACTATACTTGTGTATTTGTGTAGTGATTGTTTTATAGATATTGTTTGAATCGAGTCTAATATAAACGACTGCAAAAAAAGTTCTTACCTGCTATGTATTATCACTATGTATCTAGTCTAAATTCTTTTCTTTACGTGTGGCTTGCATATGTCATATATGGTTTGATATGGGTTTTTCTATTATCATAGTGTCATTGGATTGGGGATGAGAGTCGATTTCTAATGAAAGTTCATGCTGGAAAAATTAAATCATCTCCATGAGAATAGATAGATGTTTTGATTGAAAATATTGAATGTGTGCTCCATGTCTTAAAATGTGTTTAGCTCTATGAGAATAGGTAGTTAAGTATGTTTTAGGAAGCTTTGAGAAAGAACATTAGTATTTAAGTTATGTTCTTCCCTATAACGCATATCCATGTCCTAATTAGGTGCCGTCACATCTTATGTTTGTCAATTGCTTTTTTTCCCACAAGTTTTTTATGCCGGCAATAGTATGAGATGTCCTTTTAGTCTCTCTTCCTTGAATGAATTTAACCAATTGATTTTTAGAAAAATAAAGAATCCAAACATAGAATTGAATGATTCAAGAATTTTGCAAAGATAAGTTGTAATTGCTTATGTTTGTTGATTAGCCAATTTTTCTGTAAAAGAACACTTAAAATTCATTTAATATTCAAAAAATTTATTATTATTCAAAAATTACATATATATACTTCTTATTAGTTTCCTATTTTCTCTTATTCATATGAATTGACGAACATTGAAAGACATAAACTATTCATATAATTAATGATTATATAATCTAGTCTAGATAGAAAAACAACTCTAAGGTAGCAAGGATTTTTATCAGATCCCTAAGTCCCAACTCCTACGCGTATTGTTCATAAAATAGTTATGTAGAATTGGGTGGGGTTAAGGCCCAATTTAGCTTTTTTGTTCAGTATTTTTTTGAATTATGTAGAATTGGTTGGATGGTACGATTCCTGCTGCGATTCTATGATTCTATATGATTACAACTATTGTTTTCAAAACCGCGATCTAGATCGTAGAACCGTACGATTCTACAACCCAAATCGAACCCCACGAATAAGATCATTAGTGGAATCGGAATCAAGTGGGATCGTTGGCAGGATCATTGGAATCAGCTAGGATCGTTGGTATGATCGTTAGGATCGACTTGGATCGTTGGTAGGATCATTAATATCGTTGGTAGGATCGCTCAAAACTACTACTCCTTATGTCCCTCTCAATTTACACCTCTTTCCATTTTACTTTGTCCCACTCATTTTGTATTACAAACTAATAAGGCAAAATAAAAATTATAATTGGGAATTTGTATTTTTCTCTTTGTTGATGGCTAAAAAAAACTTACAAAATACACTAAATAAACTTGAAGATTATTTTGTAACGAAGAACGTTACCCGGAAACTTGATACTTGTTGTAGGCGTGCGATCATATTTTATGTTTGTGTGATATTTCCTCCACAAAGGTACTTGGGATTTGAATTTGAAATTCACAACGAGATACAAACAACATAACACACCCTTAGTACTTAGGGTATGCCACTTAACAACAAGTGTTTGATGGATTATAAGTTTGGAAGTTCTAAGAAAAGTTAATTACTCTCTTGAAAGAACATAAGTAAAATGATTAAGAGCAAGAATGAGAATTCAGAAATTATGTGTGTTTTTCACTCTTTCCCAATCCCCTATTTATATTGCTCCAAGTATAGTTAAGGGTAATGGCACATTCAATCACCCATTAATGACCAATATTAATGGCCTTCAATCAATACCATTTACAAGGTATTCATGAGCATCATTCCTCCTTATTATGGCCTCCAATCAATATCATTAACAAGGTATTCATGAGCATTATTCTTCCGTATTATGGCCTCCAATCAATACCATTAACACGGTATTCATGAGCAGTATTCCTCCCAATTACTCCTTTGTAAAATTAATATGGAATAAGTAAGGGAATCCAATGCAATCAACTCAAATGACCTTGTATTTTAATACATATTAACCCACTACTATTTGTAATACTTGCAAATTATATACTTAGGTTTACTAGACACTAAATGTTCAACATTTTGCATTTTTTTCTCTTATTGTTAATGATCTACCTTCTTTCTTTAAGTCTCATTTGCAAACTTATTATCCTTCTCCATCTTAACCATTCATATTCTATCATCCACTTGTTTTTTTGTCTTATTCTTTAACCTAATTTCTTTTTTTTGGAGAGAAACCCAATTCCACTTTCCACTAAATTTCACCCAAAATAATTTGGGGGCATTCTCATATGGATTGAAAGAGTAATTTTAATTTTTTGCTAGTATCTTTGTTCTTTTGCTTACTATGGTTTCTTATTAATTATTATATCATTGTGTGTATGTGCTCTGAATTTATTTATATATAGTTTATATCATATATGTATTTTGTTATTTCATTAAGAATAGAGAAAAAACAACATTAAAAAAGTAAGATGTATGTATTTTAAAATTGAAGAAAAAATTTGAGAAAATATATGGGCTTTTAATTTTTTTTATATTGAAAATGATCAAACAATAAATATAGACATAATACAACATATTAATTCTGCAAAATTTGTAGTATTGTCGGATCTTACGATCCAACCCCACCAGTTGATTTTGATCTTACGTAGAATCTCGATTCTGACAACCTTGAGTATAACGATTCTAGTTACGGTTCTAAAATTTGAAGAACATATTTTCTTTATTAACTTTTATTTTCAAGACTATTCTATTAGTTTTTTTATGCTTTTTAATCATTAGTATAATATGATAAGATCATAAACCTTGGTAATAATTCAAACTCTGTCAAAGATCCGAGAGTCCGAGTCGGAGCAAAGTTAGAGTATGTATAATCCAACTTCGAGTGGAGGTAGGCAGAAAAACATAACCCAGGTTTTATCTAGAGCAAAGTCGAAGGGTGGATAATCCGAGTCAAGTCCAACCCATTGTCATTCTTACTCAAAGGCTCCAAGTTATCATGTGTATAATATAATAAAAAATAGGGAAATTTCACATGGTAACCCTGAGGTTTTGGGTTTTCCACGTGATAACCAAAACTTTTAAAAAATCCACGTGGTAACCCTGTGGTTTACCAAATTGTTCCACCATGACCTTTTTGCACATAAAACGTTAACAAAACGTTAGCAAACGTTAATTTCGAAGCTTTAAGGTTGTTGTAGGCCTATTTATGCGACTTACCATTTCAAATGCCATCAGTTTTAACCCTTTTTTCCCCCAAAATATAAACTCTAACTCTACCATCTTTGGATTTGGGGAAAAATATATGATTTAACGAAAAATGATAGAGTTGGGGTTTATGATATGGGGAAAAAGGTTGAAACTAATGGCATTTAAAATGAGTCGCATAAATAGGCGTACAACCGCCCTAACGCTTGAAATTGACGTTTGCTAACGTTTTTATGTGCAAAAAGGTTATGGTAGAACAATTACGTAAACCTCAAGGTTACCGCGTGGATTTTTTAAAAACTTTGGTTACCACCACTACTAAAAAACAAGGAGTTTATAGACGCTTTATTTTCGACACTTGAACAACCGTCTAAAATAAAAACGGAGCTTTTAGACGCTTAATTTTCGACGGTTTAAAGAGTGGATATTAATAGATTAAAAGCGTCACAAAACATAAAAAACAAAAAAGCAAAATCTGTGTAAAAAAAGTGAAAACATCCCTGGTCAAAATCCCGCTCCCAAATCCAAATCAATTTCTTTCCGAAAAAAATTCCGCTCCCAAATCCAAATCAATTTCATTCCGAACAAAATCCCGCTCTAGTAAACCCTAACCCCACTCTCTTCTTCATCTTCTCACTGCAGCACCATTTTCATTCCGCAGAAATCAGTTTCGTCCTCGATTTTTCCGGCCAACTACTTATCTCTCACTGCAGCACCAGTTTCATCCGCTCACGTGCTTCTCCCTTCTTCATCCTTTAATTATTCCGGACAAAATCAGCCTCATCGTCGCATGCGTCACCAGTCTCACCACCAATCATTTGTCATCCCCTCCATTTCGCAATAGATATTGCTTCACCATTATCATACTCAACTTTCTTCTCCTTCACTGTGAGTATATTTAAACGTCTTATTACTTTTTATGTTAGTTTTATGAATTTCATTGTTATTTTAGTTTATTTAAACTATTTTTAATATGGGTATGAGTAACATTTATCTTTTACACATTGAGTTAGGGTTTTTATTGAAACTTAAAATTGGGGGTTTTGGATTTTAATATTAGTAGTATTGTTGTCTTTAGAATTGTTCTTAGTATAATGGTGTAATTTGGTAGCACTTAGCAGTGATATTTTTAGTATTTTGTTAACAGTGCTATTGCTAGTATTGTTTGTCTTAACATTTGGTTTGTTGATATTGTTGTGTTGCTATAGTAGTAATTTGGTTACTTTCTTGATGTAATAATTGGTTATTGTCATGGTTGGTAATACTGTTGTTTTGTTCATAGTAATGTTGACAACATTGTAGTAAAATGTGTTGGACAGTTGGAGCAGGATATCCAAGATTGTTGGTATAAGATGAATATCTAATAGCTAAGTACAAAATTAAGAATTTCTACCCTAACTGCTAACCTCAATTATACTACTTAATTGTATAAGCTTGATCCTGACAACTCAATTATTGTTTCCACTTTCTTAGGCCGGCCATTACATAATCTGATCATCAATATCTACCATGTTTTCCCTAACTCTTCAAAGTTTATTCGAGTTGTTTTTGTTAAGTTCATATTAGATCAGATGACTTAAACTATCTTGCTTTGAGTATGTGTCAAACATGGTGCTAACTTGACCACCAAAGAATTCCATCTAGGGAGCACTGAAAATGATAAAATATAGAGTTTGACAGAGTGAAATTCATTTAAGATTCAAAATTTTGTTTTTAATTGTAATTTTCTCTAATTTTTGATATAGACTCATGTTACATTGTCAATTTGTCATTGTTATCATGGTATGAAGTTATTGATCCTATTCTATTGGTGGTTTGGTTTGATAAAATTCTCTTGGTGAACGTGGTATGTTGCGACTGGTCTAGCTTATGCTCTAGGGTTGAGACTGCTGGTTTTTTTTGGTGCATTTGTGCTTATGTTGCTACTAGTCTTGCTAATTGTTTATGTCGTTGACTATGTTTAGGGGCTTTTTTCTGTTTTGCTCTAGTTGTTTTGCTGCTTGAGGTCTCTTCTTTAACTTATGCTCTGTGTTTCTTTAGGCATTCACTTGTTGATGTTCGTTAATGGTAGAAAACATCCAAGCTAAGTTTTTATACAGAGGAAATGTGATTGAGCACACAATAGTTATTTTCAGCTTCTTTATTTTAGTCTCGTTTAGAGAATTTGATTCAACAATTTTTTTAATGTGATTCTCTTTGTATGATAGATCTCTATATAATTAAAGACCATCTAACATAAGGTCCCTAAGCAATTCAACAAGTTAATCTTTCTAGAGCCATTTGAGAGTTTTGACTTCTGAGGGTAGATCATTTCTTTCTATATCATCTTTTATTATGTTCTTCATTTGATATTGATGAAAATTCATGTGCACAAGGATATAGCTATACAAAGATACTAAATCATATGAATCTTTTATAGCTATACAAAGATACTAAATCATATAAATTCATGTCCAATTTGAAGTGTTTTGAACTGGTGCTGAACTGCTAACTTGTTCTGAACTGCTGTACTGAACTGGTGCTGCACTTGCTGACTTGCTGCCTTGGTGATCATAGATGCTTCCCAACTTTTACTCACACACACAAGTGCCATCGTCTTACTAATCTGTTCATACATTGTTATCTTCTCATTTTGGGGAGAATAACTTGTGAGTTTGTTTTATGGTTGAGGATAGCATGTGTTTTTCTTCTGTGTTGGTTTCTTGATTGTTATCTCTCGATATATGCATACTTTATTCTTATTCGGAATAAATTTTTTTGCTTTGTTTGTAATATTTTATCTAACCTGATTCAGATTTTTTCCCTTTATGTGGTAATGGAATGTTATTACATAAGCTCAATGTTAAAATGAATATTATTATACCAACTGATGCTGAGTATTGATTCACCATATTATTAGTTGAGCTAGGTGTTGAGATGTATATCATTATACCAACTGTTGCTGTGTATTGATTTTATAACCATTGTGTCTTGCTACATTTGTATTTATATTAATCTAATTTTGAGTAGGTTGGGAGGTCACACTTTTAGAGTCTGAACAAGCGTTGCTTATTCTTGGAGCATGCTATCAATGGGACTGGTTTGTCAAATGTGCATTATCCATGACAGGGCTGAGGTATTATGTTGTAATTCCTTGTCATGCTTTAATCTTTATGATTGATTGATTGGATTATTTTTTTCTTCTTATATTGCACACTAAAGCTCCTTAGTTATAGGGCAAAATTTTGGACAAAGCTTAGAGTTCAGAGAGTCCTTTGAAACCGCTGTTGCTAGGGTTGTTACAGACCTAAGGGTTCTAGGTGATAAGTAAACTCCTATGTAAAACAGCTAAGCCTTAAAGTCCATTTGGAGGTTCTTATAGTTCTCACTGTATATTTGTGGTTCTGGTCAGCTGAGTTGATGCAATACCAACTGTTAATTCGGATGAACATAAGAATGTTATCAGCAAAAAGTTGTTAGAAGGTGGTACTCCGTGGATCGCTTTATTAGCCTCATTTAATCAAAATTCTGAAGAAACAATGAAGCTTAAGATTGTTATATTTCTATAATGTGGTAGGAATATTGTTATGCAAACAATCTCTTTTGGAAGATTATGTACTTGACGTTGTAGACATATGACATTTTAAGCTATCCATAGAGATTATTGATCAATGATCATCAATGTAAATTATTTTGAACAAAATTATGGTATTTTATTTGGTATTTCAGGATATTTGTTGTTTAAGATATAGTATTTTATTCATGCAAATATTTTTGACGCTTAAAAGCGTCTAAAATGTTTTACAAATAAAATCGCTTAAATATACAGCATTATCTACGCGAAAAAACATCGAAAAAATTAAGTATTTTCTACACTAAAAAGCGTCGAAAATAATTAGCATTTTCCACGCTTTAAAGCATCTAAAATCGTGAAATTGTAGTGTGATATTAAGGTGCGAAATCCTTTTTCCCACGGTAAAAAGCGTTGAAAAGTATATTTAAAATCCACTGAAATAACCGTCGGAAAAAAAGCGTCGAAAATTTTTGACTCTATTTTTTTCGACTTAAAACCGTCGAAAAACCCATAGTTTTTCTGTCAAAATTCTCCGTGTTTTTTTGTAGTGCACGTGGAAAACCCAAAACCTCAGGGTTACCACGTGGAATTTCCCTAAAAAATATAACTAAAATTTATTTTAAAAAACAAAATATAGAATTGTTAAAAAATTATCAAACAACATAATTTGAAAAAATGGTGCAACTCGAACTATTTGCTCAACGTGGCATGCCACTCGTAAAAAATGTGGTTGGATCTAGGACAAATAGTGCATTTGCGTGACTCGTAATTTTTGTTCAAATGAATTTCGAAATTCAACTAAAATTTGAAATCAATGCTTAATTCGACATTTTCGAGTTTATATCTATCGTGTATATTGTTTCTAGGTTAAATATTAGTTGATAGGTTAATTTTTTGAGAAAATGAAGAATACAATTAGTTAAGGAAAATTTAGAAAATTCAATATATAAAACAAGACAAAACAATAAAAAATTTGACAACAAAAAAAAAAAAAAAATCTAGACGGTTACCTAGTCTTATGCATCAATCATAAGTCATTAGCGGGTCACATTTTAACGGGTTTTTAGCGTTTCACCACTGTTTTTTTTTTTATATCTTTATATGATAGTATTATATACCTAGTTGAATTGACCAACTAGGGCATTAAATATCATAATAAAAAAATATTTTATGAACTTTTAAAAAACAGGTAAAAGTGGATCGTATTTAAACGGGCTTTGACCCGCCTCCGCCCGTTTAATATTTGACATGACCCATCTAGCCCCGACCCATCTAAATTTGGAACCTACCTGCCCTGACCCGGCCTGTTGAACAGCTCTGGTCATGACTATACCTTAAATAGTGAGCTAGTCTCTTGAGAGACTGTGTCTTTGAGAAACGTTTCTCAAGTGCAGCCCATTGAAGATTAATGCTTACTTACCGTATTCTATCTTAATGCCTACTTATATTGTCCTTAATACTTACTTACCGTATTCTTAATGCTTACTTCTCAATGTTTTAAATGTCTACTTACATCACTTTTGATGCATACTTATAATTTTAAATGTCTACTTATATATCACTCTTGATGCATATTTATAATTTTAAATGTCTACTTACATCACTCTTGATGCATACTTATAATTTTAAAGGGTTACTTTTAATATAATCGGCCAATCAATTAAAATTAGTCTTTTAAATAGACCGTACTCACAAGAATTTGCGCTAAATAAAAGATTAAAGAAAAAGTCAACGGTCAAAAACATAGAAACATTCACTCCACGATAACGACGCCCAACAATACGTCACATTCCTAAATTTCTTAAAACATCATAGTCCAACAACCTAAATATGTTTTGCTCCCAAAAATATTCAAAATCGACACCAAAACACAAATAAATAAAAGTAGAAAAAAGTGAAGGCCAGAACTTTCTTCCCGTTAATACCGCTGTTTGCTTTTCTGTAGAACTTGTTCTGAACTTAAACGTGAACATTAATTAAACTAAAACCCCACATTAAATCTTTGCTGTTTTCCAGATGTATAAATTAATCTGAGAACCGGGTTTAATCCCATTTGTGCCGAAAATGGTTGAAGATTTGAGTTCATGTTATAAGGTACAAACTTTTTATTTTTTTTTTATTTTTTTCTTCTTCTCTTTTTTTTTTTATATATTTTTTATCTTCTTATAGATGTGTTCTTAGTCCTTTTCTGCTCATATCTATGATTTATTGGATGGTCGCAAGATTCGATCTCTTTTAGTATAAATTTCTTTAATTTTAACAAAAGAATGCTTCTTGACTTAGTATGATTCTTGGGGTTTTGTGATTTGTCGGGAAAAGAGTTGTTTTATTGTCTTAATCGTCAGAAATTTCTTAATTATCAGCAAGAGGTGAGTTATTAAGGGTTGTAATTTAGCTGCTAAAAAGTTGGTGAGTTGTCAATCTTCCCCTACAATAGGTTGAGAGTTTTAAATTAAATGAATTACTTATGGATTTATTTAAAAAAAATATAAATTTGATTCTTTCTTTGTAATTTCTTGTTTTAAAATGTTTTGTTAAAGGTAAGGTTATGTCATTGCTGTACTTTTCCTGATTTCTGCATATGAAATGTAATTGCTATGTCTTATATCATGATGATTGAGGTTTTAGATGTTTTCTTTTTGTGTTTAATTTTCAGTATAATGCTTGTATTAATGCATGTTTAGATTATCCTTACTTGCTTAAAACTGGTTAAACATTTCTTTTGTTTCTACTTAGTTTTACCACATTCTTGATTGTTTGTCTTCTCCCAGTCTGATTTTGGTTGTGCAGATATTTATTTCTGTCTACAAATATGCAATTACTTTTGATTGTTTGCGAACATCATTAAATGTGATAGCGTATATTACATATCTTGGGGTTCTGATTCTAACTATGAGTTTAAGCTTTTGATCGACTTGAATGGATTGATGAAATTTAAACCCGTGCCCATGGCTTTTAGTACCATGTCAAGGACCAACTCTACCAGTAACTTACGCTTATTGTATATATGTTATATAATCTATGAAGTGCAACTGTGGTGATTTATCTCATGTGCATTTTGTTTAACAGGATACATATGCTCTTAAGATTCCGAAAATGAATTCACTGATATTAAAGATGATAACACTGGTGATTGCGACAATCTGTGGATTATACATCTGTTCAATGTGTCTCAAACAGATAAGTAACCAAACAAAGCCTAATATTGAAGTTATCGAGAGACTCAGCAATAGTTATGATACCATCAATTCGGAGAGTCCTTACCTGCATTACCCACATCCTGAAACATTTAACAGGTAAAAATAAAAGTCTTTAGAATTATCTTTTCTGTTAATGGCCGACTTGGATCATGAATTGTGATTTGATGTGCTTTAGGTCTGAATGTGCTGGAAATCCTGTTCGGTTCTTTGTTATTATATCAATGCAGCGTTCAGGGAGTGGATGGTTTGAAACACTGTTAAACAGTCATACTAATGTTAGTTCTAACGGTGAGATATTCTCCGTTAATAGTCGGAGAAGCAATATCTCATCTATTATTAGGACTCTTGATAGGGTCTACAATTTGGACTGGTTTAATAGTGCTTCCAAGAATGAATGCTCTGCTGCTATTGGCTTCAAGTGGATGTTGAATCAGGTAAATTCAATACAAATTCCTCAATATGGTGTTTATTACTTGATGGCTGTTGTTTTTTTAAATTATTCATCATTTTAAATTATGGCCCTATTATCTTTGCTTAATTGTTAGTAAACTGACGTTATTCATTCTGATTAGCACTGAACTTTTCTATTATTAAAACTGATTTTTTTAGTTCTGTTTTTTTGTATTGAATTTCTGATATTTACTATTGGGAAAAATTCTTTTGATTGAACTTGATATTTATTCTCTCTGTGCCTATGAGTTTTCCATGGCACGGAGGAGAAATGTCACTCTGTGGGGAAAACTCAGGGATATAGTTCTGTTTAAAAACCTATATTTGCTGATTCTCGCTTTTACTTGTTAGAACCTACTTTTACTGATTATTCCTTAAAGTAGAACATTGCATGGCTTGACATACTCATCTAAGATAGTAGGACAAGTTGAAGTATAAAATGTGACTATTTTATAAAAGATTCTAGATCTTTTGGTCTATGATAAAATGTCAAGTGTCCCAGCATTGTGTATAAGTGTTGTGGATGTAACACAGATACCAGAGGTATCAGCTAAGACGAAGAATTTGGGCAACATAATAAAGTTGATTTTACTTTGTAGAATGGTAGAATTTGGTATTATTATGAAAAATTAGAATATCTTGTGATCCTATGCAGCTAGTCCATTGAGTCATGGGTCTAGAAAGTAGTTTTTTAATAGCATAGAGGCTAAGAGAGGTTCTAGTATGAGATCCTAGGCTGAACATCTTTTATTTATTGGTGCATTGTAATGTGTTGCTGTTTTGGCTTTCATATTGTGAAAATGAAAGTGAATCTTGTGTTCATTCAATACCCATGCCCTCATAAATTTGCTGTCAAAATAAAACGTTTGGGAAGACTAATCTGTTTCATGTGGCTACTAATATATGTGAAAAAGGTAAAAATCTGTTCGTATGAACTTCAACTAGGGGTGAAAGTTATTCGGATAAAAACCGCCAACCAAATAAGAAATATGGTTTGGACTTTTTATAAATGGGTTTGTTTTTGGATTGGAATATCTAAAACCGAAATATTTTGGTTTGGTTTAGGTTTGAGCATACAAAAACCGAAAACCGCAATTCTGAACCGAATTAAAATAAAAGCTCACTTTTTACAATGAGCTAAACTATGTGTTGAGTGAATGTGTAACTTGACATGCAAATAGAAAATTTTAATTGACAATACTAACAAAGACGACGTAAAGAATCTTATAACAATAATATTTTGTCATTTTTGCTTTATAACATTAGTAATCTAATTCGATTTGCAATTTAAATCTATTTTAAGTTGAAAAATATGGTTTGGGTTGGTCTGAAAAAGTCTAAACCGAGTTAATTTGGTTTGGTTCGATTAGGATTGTGGCCCAATTTGGTTTGGTTTGGATTGAAAAATCAAAATCGAAATAAATTTGGTTTGATTTGGTTTTGTGAAAAAACCAAACCGCAAACCGAGCTTTCACCCCTAACTTCAACTCCTTGTTGGCTATACTTTATTATATTATAAAGAGCATGCCGACATATCATTTTCATCTCAATCACACTGATTTCGAACATGTTTGGATGGTTTTCATTAACTCTTTGAAATTTTATCTCAAGTAATATATGTTTATAGCGCATCAACCTAACAGTTTTTGGGACACCTGTTGTGCACTCACTTATAAGTGTTGTCTGTTGTGTACATTCACCCTTAGCTTGTGATTAGGGGTGTGCAATTGCACTGATTTTTAAAATTAAATTAAATTTTAGTTAAATTACAAATTACAATGATGATTTTTATAGTTCAAAGATTTTTATGTAGGTAACTTGATTCACGAAGATTTGTTGTTATTATTTTTAGAAGTTTAATGAAACATGTATTTATATATATGGGCCGGGTCAGGCCGGGCTCTATGGGCCAGATCCATTTGAAGCCCATGTTATATTACACAAGGCCCGGCCCACTTCCATTGAAGTCCAAACCGACCCTTATCCGGCCCAATGCAAAGGCCTACTTGTGATGCTCTAACATAGGTAGTGGTTGAATTATGGAATGCTAAAAGCATGAATGTCTGCATTATTTATACTTCATTTGCATCACCTTATAAGAAGAAATATTACTGTAGTCCTATACTAGCATTGTGTGTGTTAAAAGCGTGGTTTTTAATGGATTTAATTAAGTGAAAGAAACTAGATGATAGAAATTTAACTCTGAAAACCACTTCTATTTTTTTAGGGGTTGATGGACTATCCCAGTGAGATAGGCGAGTATTTCAGTAGAAGACGTGTGTCTGCTATATTTCTCTTTCGAAGAAATCAGTTGCGTCGATTGATTTCAGTACTTTCAAATTCATATGATAGCCATGCTAAGCAGTTAAATGGGACCCACAAGGCTCACGTGCATTCTCTAGAGGAGGTCTGAAGTTTGATCCTTGTTCTTCAATTTTTCCCATATGTTTGCTTGGTTTATGTGAACTTATATGAAGCCAATGTTTTGGTAGGCTGAGACTCTTTCAAAATATAAGCCTTTCATCAATTCAACGTCATTGTTATCTGCCCTGAAGGACTCAGAGTTCACAATGGCTCAGGCTTTAGCGTATTTTAACAGAACTCGACATATTACTTTATATTATGAAGATCTTATCAAGAACAGCACAGTAAGATCTATGTTCTCTTATTCTCTTTAGTGGTGAACTATATGTGAATTGCTTGCAATCATTATGCTCTTTGATACTATCATAATTGCATTAGTGTTGCCATTTTGTGTACCTTGTTCAAACCTTTTTTTTTTGTTACCATCGGAAACAATCTTTTTGTTATTACAAAGAATTTATTGCATACTTTTTCTCCCCTATCCCCAGTAGGGGCCTCTTATAGTGCCATTGGGGCAATGTGATGTTGTTTGTTTTTGTTGCATCATAATTAACGTGACGTGTGAGGTTTAGGATAAACTCTTGAGATAGAATGGTAATTTCATCAAGAGTCAAGACACAGGAGGTTAGAGCCGGGGTCTTGCTTTATAGAATTAATAGAAACTACCAGCTTGACAAGATAAAATTTTATTTTTGCTGAATTCCTAGGGAGTTTATTTTTTGCTGTTTAACCTCCGATTCTAGGTGATTATGGACTGTCAGCATTGTGTTAGGGATGACAAAGGGTTGGGCTCGAATCGTATTACGCAGTCTTCGACTTTGTTCTTGATAAAAGTCAGACTTTTCTCACCTGCAACTCCCACTGGAACTCGGGTTTCATAAACTCTCAGCTCCGGTGGAGTTGGATTGTGACATTTTCTTAAAAAAATTTGCCATACATAAATTTTTAAAAACAACTTTCAAATAAATAGCTATTTGCGATTTCCAATTAAAATAGAAATATTTATTGAGCTGTTGCGAAGCATTATTATTACTCATTATACATCGATTTGTGCATTTGGAATTTTGAATGCTCGAAAAGGTCCTGAATACGATATTTTGGATTAGTCGATTGTGACTCTTGTGTGTACTTGTTACTTAACCATCTTGTGTATGTGATTGTACATTAAATAATGTTTAAATATTCATTGATCAAAATTTTATTCATGTGTTTAGATAGATTTAACTTACATTGTTTCACCCATTAATTAAATTGCTCTATTTGATTCATCTTACTTTGTTTTCATTTTTTCTAATACTTGATGGATTGAACTTGATCAACTATGAGTCTATGTACTTCAATCAATTGTTGAGACTTTGTTATTTGACGGTCAATCATTTCAACCATTAATTAAAGTTGTTTTATTTGATTAATCTACCTTTGTTTTATAATCAATTTTTTGTAATACTTTATGAATCAAATCATCAACTATGAGTATGTCCCTTTGATTAATTGATGAGATTTGGTAAAATCTTATAATAGAAAAATTCACATATCACATTAATATGTCTATCAATATTAAATTATAAATATGTATATAAAATAAACTATACACATAACTTTTGGGACAAAGTCGGTGTTAGAGTAGGGTCGGAGTCGATTATTGGACTTTTCCTGAGATCCAATTCCGATCCGACTCCGATTCGTAGTGGATTATATCATCGGACTCGGAGTCGGTTTTTGTTCCTTGAATTCGTATCGGATTTTGTTTCTCGGGTCGAGTGGGATTAAGGTCGACGGATCTAACTGCCATCCTTAATCATGATAGATAACTAGCCGAGAAAGCGTCTGTGGACATCTAGTCATGATACTAGTGTTTAATGAAGCTAAATAGCCACATTTTTTGATGTCTTATGAGGAGGTTCTTAGCCCATCCTTTTTCGTGCATCATTTGAAATGTTCCTTTTTCTTCCATGTTTTGCAGAAGCTGGTTGACGTTCAAAACTTTCTTAGGATACCACTTATGAAGCTAAAAAGCCGGCATGTGAAGATACATAAAGGTCCTTTAAGGGATCATATCAAGAATTGGGAAGATGTGAATAAGACACTCAATGGAACAGTTTATGAAAAGTTCCTTCATCTTGACTATTGACCAGTCATCAGCCAACAATTCATGTGGTGTACATAAAAAAGCTGATTCTCCGGCTGCGCTCGGAAGCTGAGACCGAAGGCATGAAGCTTCCGTATTTATTGAAATTCTGCGATTTTGTTCGGATCTGCTCTCCGTACCACTACTATTTTTCTAATGTTCATCGAGTGGAATGTCGCTAATTACAGATGTTAGTGAGCTAGGATTTTCGTTCATTTTTTGGCGAACTTTTAATTGTGACTTGTGAGAATTAGTTTGGTATTTAGTGAAATCAAAGTTGTGTGATTTCAAGAAATGCTATAACTGTACAACTTGCAATGTATAAATTGCAATGTCGGAGTAAAATTTACCGAGTAATAATGGAAGTAATATTTAATGTACACACGAGAAAATCTTAGTAGGTAACGGTTATTTGTGAGGTAGAAAAATCATCCTTATGTGGTAGTATTTGAAAGAGTGAGAGTTTTGTTATTTTAATTTATCTTTTTTAATTTTGTTTTTTTTATTATTATTTTTTTCGTCTTTTTGTGGTGATTTACAAATCACGGTGATTGATAGGAATTTTGTGTACATAATTAGTTTGGTATTCAGTTTACAACTACCTTCTAATTAAGTTGGCTTTCATGACACTCCAATCGAGGCTTGAGTTTGACGGGATTCAATGTACAGTTACGCTGTCAAGTGTTTAAATGTACAATAATACATACAAATGCAAAAATGAGAATGTTAATGTGTTGTAAAGGCAAGGATGCAAGAGCTAAAGATGTATCAAGCTTTATATGTTTAGCTATACCAATCAATTTAAATGTAAATGTAACTCTATACAACTAATGTGAATGAATTGTTTGTACAATGAATTATTGTTGAAATAGACTTCTAAACAACAATACTGGTTATCTTTTGAAGCAGGGGGAGTACACGTGTACAAGATGATAAACCATGCATCTTTTTTTCATAACACTACAATAACCAAAATACCACAAAAAGTGGATTGCATAAGCAATCATACATGCCGAATGACACTAATGTTTGTATACATTCACCCAAATATACAATCAAACTATGAAAGAATGAAAGAAGCAAATGCCGTAATCAACTCGTAGCATGTCTTGACATGAGGTGACCATTGCGTCTTTGTGAAGATTCCTTATTAGATTTAGCCGTTTGCTCGTCACGTTTGCCATGTTCCGCATTTTGATGGGAGTGATGCGTCCGCATTGAAAATTTTGATTGCAAGACAACTTCAATGGACTTGGTTACTTCACCGTTCTACTTCTCAGCTTGCTTGCTATGCCTTGAACCACTCCTTTCTAATAGCTTTTTTGCTTCCCTCTTGTAGTTATAGATTAACCCTCTTTTCCATATGCTTTCTCGTAGTCAAGCTTCAATTCTTCCAAACGCTTTGAAATCTAAGCATCAAAAGTTTAATAGGCACAACGCACAGGTTATACAATATTACCCGTTTAGAAATACCTATCATTTTATCATCCATACTTTTTAAATGACCACAATCAAAATTACATTAGTTTAGAAATACCTATTCAAATATAGTGCAAGTGCCACAAGTCAAAATATCATTAGTTTTTTTTCACGTCTACATATTATTTTACTATACATTAGAAGTCAAAACCTAGCCACAAGGTATTTTGAAGTAGAGAATATATACCAACTTTTGGTACATTACCCACATCTAGCTCATTATGATTTTTAAGGGACTATAACATAACTTCAAAATGACCACAAACCAATCAAATGTAATATAATAATTGATTTAAGGATGAAGGAATAAATAATTAAATGAAATCCAGTTCCACATATTCATAACCTCAAGCCATCATCTTTGTAGATCTTGATGATCGTTGTAGATCTTGCAAGGTAATTGACACAAATAATGTCTCCACCACTTCAGAGCAAGGATTACATCAAGTTCAAAGTCGTGTAGAGGGGAATTCACTTCATGTGACTTCAACTGCGTCAATGGATAAGCTATGACATTTCCTTCTTGCATAAGTACACAAATCAAACCTTTAAACGAAGCATCACAATAGACGTTGAATGGCTTGCTACAATCATGCACTATTAATACATGAGCACTACTAAATCTCTTCTTTAATTCCTCAAAAGCAATTGTATACCTCCGACTCTATTAAAATCGAATCCTTTTCTTCAACAACTCAAACATGTGATGAGCATCTTAGAGAAAATCTCAAAATATTTCCTATAGTAACCTGGTAAACCTAAAGAGGTCCAAACTTCAGTTACATTCCTCGGAATCAACAATTTGTTATCGTTTTAATCTTCTCCATAACCACAAAAATTCCATCTTAGACACTATATGACCCAAAAACACTATTTCCTCAAGCCAAAACTCGCACTTCATAAATTTCGTAAGTATTTTTTTCCTTGAAAGTTTTTGAATAATGCTCAAATGTTCCTCATGTTTCTGGAATATACCAATATTTCATAAATAATAAACTTATCCAAATAAAGAGGAAAGTATTTCCGCATCAAATTCATAAACGCTGTTGGCGTATTTGTTACCCCAAATGGCATCACCAAAACTCATAATTTATATAGTTGGTCTAGAACGTAGTCTTAGGATGATCCTCCTCGGCTATCTTTAATTTATGATACATGGACCTCAAATCTTAGAAAACTTTTGAGTGTCTAGCTTCTAACTAGTCGAAAAGATCATCTATCCTAGTCAAAAGGTAACAATCATTTATGTAAATTTTGTTAATCTCCCTATAGTCAATGCACAACCTCATTGTACCATCATTTTTTAAACAAATAAAACAGGGACTCTCTAAGGCGACACATACATTAGGACGAATAAAACTTTTTGTCTAGTAACTCATCTCACTACTTCTTAATTTGGTTAACTCGACTAGCGTAAAATGGTACAGAATCTAGACATAGGTATAAAATCGGAACTCAGATCAATATGGAAATTAACCACTCTCCCCCGGAGTAAACCATGTAAATCCTCAAGATAAACATTAGGGTATTCACAAACAATCGGGGTTTCCTCGAGACTAAATTTGGTTTTGTTCTTAATAATGGAAATAAAACACATACATATGTATCATCTCTATGCTTAATCATCTAAATGACTTGAGTTACGTAGATGATTTGAAAAGCAGACACATAATGGTTCTTAATCAATCACTCTCCACCTTGAGTCTTAACCCAAACAATCTTATCCTTACAAAAAATCTTCACATGATGATGTTCCTATAAATCCATACCCAAATTATATCATAAGTACCCAATTTAAAAACTATCAAGTCGACGGAAGATGATGATCTAAAATCTTAAGAAGGGAGCGGGAAAGATACGGACACGTAGGAATGGTGAAACATCACGTGACAAAATTTTGGGATTGAATTTTTGAGGTTTGAGAGAAAGAGGATTTGTGAAGAAAAGAGGCATAGCTAAATGATCGACTTTCGAATCAAAAAGAATATGAACGGAAAAATTTCCTACGAGAAAATGATTAGATATAACTTTACCTTAACACTCCTTATTCACGTCAACTGTTACTCCAAATCTCAAATCCTAGACTCCTAAGTGAGGGAATATTATCACGTTTCATCATCACAAATGAAATTTAAACATGTGATGGATATCACATTAATGTAATTGTAACATATAATCTACACATAGTCATACAAGCACATAACAAAAAAAATTGAAAAAGTTATTTGAAAAAAATCTTTTTTTTTTAAGTGTCGGCTATCAAGAACATAATTTTACATGGAACAGAAGTTCCGGAATTCAAGTATCTTTAGCACTAATAGCGCGTGTAGCAAGAGCGACAGTCAAAAAAGTAATTAGCATTAATGATAATATTTAATATAATAATGCGGAAGTCTCAAAATGCCAATAGGCTAAAACATAAAACAAAAACTAAAAATTGTTTATGACAAAAGATAAAAATTACATCAAAGTTAAAAAAAGTGAAATACATATCATTTCTTCTAAAAATACATTTAAATTAAATTTAAATACATCAAAAGCATCAAACATCAAGTGAATAAAAAAAATGCAGCTAAATCCTCGATATCATAGATAAATTGTTGTTGTGGCCTGGACTAGAACTTGAAACTAAATCCTGAAAAATGCTGCTATCCATGATACAGATGATAGTCGCTTGAATCGGTCAACGCTTAACGCCGAGTATAACTTCCTATCCACCTCAAAATACGGAAATAATACGCTACGTTATTTACAAAATAATAATTTAAGTACAAACTTATAATTAGTTAGTTGACACCACTATATACTTTTATTATATTCTTTTACTGTTCCATACTTTTAAGTCATTAAGATAGCATTCTCAATTTCGGGAAAAGTACGCAACTGCCACTCATACAATTCAGTAATCTGAATACTCATAACCGTACCATGCATCATAACATCAATACTAAACAAGTTTATCATTGATCAACAAGCACAACAATATGACACACGATTTATATAAGAGTCGGGTTAAGTGAGGATTGTAGTACAAAACCTTAACTGTGGTAGGCGTCATCACCCCTCTAATACAATTATGCTCAAGATAGGTAGCTAATCCCCCTATCTTAAACTGCATTTTACGTGCCGGCCAACACGGGCGCCGAGATTTTACATGTCGGTCTATGGTTCGACATTACCGTACTATCAAGGTCATTCAATGAATACTCATTCACACAAGTATGTCACATTTTTATTAATACAAGTTGACTTTGACTTTAACATGCTTAAGTGGTAATTTCCATTATTTAATACTCCCTCCAATTCATAATTATTGTCCCATTTCCTTATTAGATAAGTTCACCTCAAATGTCTCATTTCTATTTTTAGTCATGATTTTTTACCTAAATAGCCCATGTTCATACAAGTAATGACCAAAGTACCCCAACTTTTCCTACTTCCAATACCCTAACTACCACCTTTACAATTAATTTAATCAATTAAAATATCCCAACTATCACCTTTTCGGTGGACCCCGTCCCACTCCTAATACCCGTACCCAACCAAATGGGACAATAGATATGAATTGGAGGGAGTATAATAGAATTCTTAATTAACCTTTATGTCATTATATGTTCATTATTAAATTTTTACACATTACATTTTATGGATATTCTACATGGTAGACACAAACTTTTGCAAAATGCCAGTGGTTGCAAATCTTAAATTTTTTTTCACAAAATAGCATTGTACTTTTAGAATTCAAACTATTCGTAACCTTAATATTTAAAAATGTTTGGCTTTACGTTAAATCGGGAAATTTCTTTTTACCCTTGTCTTCTTCTTTATCAATCTTCTCCATTTTCATCCATCTTCTTCTTCCATCTATCTTTTTTCATCCAGCTATACCTATTTGGACGATTTATGGGTTTTCTTCTCTAATTTGCACATCTTAATAGTTTAATTTTGAGCTATTTGTGAGGGTTGAGCAAGACATTTCAACTTGAAAAGATAATGTTCCTCAAAATATGTTTGCATCAATAAAATTTAGTTATTTAGTTTTGAATTAGTACAATAAGTAAATAATTTACTAATTTAATCATTTTAGGCTCAAATGATGAAGTTAGGTGTATAATATATGGTAATACAGGATTATTTGATTGAGCATATCATGAAATAAATCCATATATGAGCAGAAAAACATAGATTGGTACCATACATTAGTGACATATTGTCTATCACACATAGCAACATGCGAAATTTGCTCACTGCAGTGCTCTCTTTTCTTTAAATGGCAATTTCACCCTTTTGAGATTTCTTCTCCCAACACAGAAATTCTGCAATTTCCTCGATATTTCTATGTTCTTGGAGATCCTCCTTTGATCGCTGTTATGCTTCATAATTGTTTTCCCAATTGATGGGTGGACTAGAGAGTACCTAATAACCTCCAAGTTTAAGAACTTTATCCACTTACATCATGTACATTCCATCTATTTAAAAAGCTTATTTACTAATTTGTCCTAATGATACACACTAAAAGAAACAAACTCCATACACGTACTATGAGCTACAAACATTCTTGAACTCCAAATTTTTTCTTAGATTGATCAATATTAGAAGATTTTGACAAAGGCACTTACTATTTGCACCCCAAGGAATCAAACACCTAGAACAATGATGGTATTGGCAAAGAGCAATCTCCTCTCTCAAGAGAAATAATAGCAAAAAGTCCAGTAATAGTGGTGACTCCTCTCTCAAGAGTAAACTAGAGATGGTCATGGGGCGGGTCTGGAGCGGGTCCAACTAGATCCGGACCCGGACCCTTTTAATTTTTTGAGATCCAGACCTGGATCCGGACCCTAAGAGTCTAAAATTTTCAGAAAGCAATAGAAGCCCAAAACCGATCTTACAATTCACATATAGTAGAAGGAAGAAAATGAGCAAGTAACTTCCAGAAGCAAAAAGGAATATTTTTCGGTTATACAACTAGAATTTGTTAGGACAGCTGGAGGGTGTGTATTCATTTGTTTTGCAAAGGAGAAATTACTCCTTCTAGTAAATTCTATGATGTATAAAAAAGGAGGGGGGGTGAATGATTTCATTCATGCTTGTATTTTCTAGATATTGTGTACTAGTACACTAAGGAGTCACTAAACCACTCGAAGAGTTCAGCTGAGCACACCGCTCAGATTACATAATAATAAAAGCATTCCTTTCTTCTGTATTCTTCTCTTCTTCTTTATTCTCTCTCAATTAAATTTTGTTTTATTCATAGCTTAGTACATTACAATTGTATATGACACGTTCGCCTCCTGGTGATTCTGCCCATCACAAGCTGGGCGTTTGGATTCACTAGAGGAAAGCTGTGGTGAACCCAGAAATATAGCAGTAGAAGTAGGAGAATAGAGAAGAATATTCAGAAAAGATCAGGGAAGAATTTAGACAGAAAAGAAGAAGGAGAAGAGTACAGTAGGGAAAAGAGAGTACAGAAAGAGAGAATAAGAGAAGAGAAAAGATAGTGTGTATATTAAAATCTTGATGATTGCCTCATTATTACATCAGCCTATATATAGCCTTAAGCCTAACAACTTTACTGAAATAAAAGCAGTTACACACACAATGATTCCTTTTTTAGAATTTTCCTAAAACAGAAATTATGCCAACTCATTAGGAAGTTTGTTATGCCTCTCATACACAATTGTTTCAGCTGGTTTGTGGGCCTTAGTGGACGTCGTGACAATACCCTCGGTCAGGAGCTACACCTTGTCCTCAAGGTGAGAAGAAGGATAGGCCAAGAGCAGCTTAGCAAGATTCTCCCAAGTAGCTTTAGATTTAGGAAGACCAGACCAGTGCACAAGCACTTCAGTGTGAGCTGTGTTGGGGTGTCGAATAGCCAATAGAGCAGCAGGAGTGGCATCTAGAATCAGGCCAGTAGTGACTAGAGGAGGAGTATCAGAAGGTGAAGTATATCCATGAGCCGGTTTTAATTGGGAAATGTGAAAAACCAGGTGAATCTGACTTGGTGGAGGTAAATCCAACATGTAGGCAACCTTGCCAATTTTCTGCTTAACCACATATGGTCCAAAGAAACGAGGAGCGAGTTTAGCATTAGGGCGCTTAGCCAAAGATTGTTGGCGTTATGGTTGGAGCTTGAGGAACACCAAATCCCCCTATTCAAAGGAGAGTTCACGACGTTTTGTGTCGGCGTAGAATTTCATAATTTGCTGAGCTCGTACCAAATTGAATTGAATTTCATCTAACATCGCATCACATTCTTGAAGCAATTGATCGAGATCGTCGACGGGTGTCAGAGACGCACCATGACGGACCAAATGAGGTGGAGGACGCCCATACAAGGCTTGAAACGGTGTCATCTTAATGGAAGAGTGTGGAGCGCAGTTGTAGCAACATTCAGCCCAAGGAATCCATTTAGCCCACTGTTTCGGGTGACCATTGATGAAACAGCGTAGAAAGGTCTCCAAGGCTTTGTTGACAATCTCCGACTGACCGTCGGTTTGAGGTTGAAAAGCCGTGCTCCGAACCAGCTTTGTGCCTTGAAGACGGAAAAGTTCCTTCCAAAAGAACTGAGGAATATCTTGTCACGATCCGAGACAATTGAAGAAGGAAACCCATGCAACCTAACCACCTCTTTAAGAAAAAGTTCCGCCACTGATTCTGCTATAAATGGATGTCGCAAGGGAAGGAAGTGGCCATATTTGGTGAAACGATCCACTACCACCAAAATGGTGTCAAACCCTTGAGACTTGGGAAGTCACTCAACAAAATCCATGGTAATATTATCCCACACACATGCGGCTATGGGTAAGGGTTGGAGGAGGCCGGCGGGGGATTGAGAGGAAGCTTTTTGTTGTTGGCAGATATGACAATGACGGACATACTCACTCACTTGTCTCCGCATCCCGTCCTAATACCATTCCATCGCGAGACGTTGATATGTCTTGACTTCACCCTCGTGTCCCCCAAATGGTGAGTCATGGTATTCCTGAAGCAAGAAGGGAATGAAAGGAGAAGCTTTGGCTACTACGAACCTGCCTTTATAGTAAAGGCGATCATGGGAAAGAGTAAAACCATAAGGAGCATCCATGCCAGCTTCAATGGCAGTGCGTATTTTAGAAAGGTAAGGATCAGCGCGTACCTCCTTGACCAAGACATCCCAATCCAAGGAAACAGAGCTGAGTGCTGCGCATGATAATGAGGAGTCAGAACCGCGTCGAGACAGCGCATCAGCCACTGTATTTTTGCTGCCCGGATTAAACAGGATTGTAAAATCGAATCACAAGAGTTTCATTGCCCATTTTTGCTATGCATCACCAATTTCCCGTTGTTCGTGCATAAATTTCAAGCTGTGTTGGTCTGTTTTGACGATAAAGCGAGCACCCATCAAATAATGCTTCCACCTTAAAATAGCTAAGACGATGGCCATTAATTCCCGTTCATAAATGGGTTTGAGTTGAGAGCGGGGTCCCAACGTGCACCTAAAGAAAGCAATGGGATGGGCTTCTTGAGTAAGAACAGCTCCGAGGCCAAATCCAAACGCATCCGTCTCCACTACAAACATTTTACCAAAGTCAGGCATGGACAATACAGAAACAGTAGTCATGGTCTCTTTGAGATTTTCAAAGGCCTTTGTAATTGAAGCATCCCAACAAAAAGCATCCTTGCGGAGTAAATCGGTCAACTTTTTTGCCCTTTGAGCATAACCGCGAACAAAACGTCGATAATAACCCGTTAAACCTAAGAACCCGCGAAGCTGCCGTATGTTTTGTGGAATCGGCCAATTAGAAATAGCTGAGATCTTCTCTTGATCCACCTCAACACCATGGGCTGATATGACATGACCCAGATAAGCCACACGTTCAACCCCGAAACTACATTTCTTGCCATTAATGACCAAAGAGTGAGTCACCAAAGTTGACAAAACCCCACCCACATGAGTGACATGATCCTCCATAGTGCCACTATAAATTAAAATATCATCAAAGAAAACGAGAACAAACTTACGGAGGTATGGCCGAAAGACCTCGTTCATCAAACGCTGGAATGTGGCCGGGGCATTAGTAAGCCCAAACGGCATGACGAGAAACTCTTAATGACCTTCATGTGTCCTAAAGGCCGTTTTAGACACATCTTCCGTCTTCATACGAATTTGGTGGTAGCCCGATTTGAGATCGAGCTTGGTGAAGATGGTCGCTCCTTGGAGTTCGTCCAACAATTCATCAATTACGGGTATCGAAAATTTGTTAGGAATAGTGACTTTATTTAAAGCTCGATAGTCAACGCAAAAGCGCCAAGACCCATCACCTTTCTTGACTAATATGACGGGACTTGCAAATGGGCTGGTGGAGGGTTGTATAATTCCGACCTTCAACATATCCTGGACCATGACCTTTATTTCTTTTTTCTGTAAATAGGGATAACGATATGGGCATAAGGAAACGGGATTACTACCTTCTTGGAGAGTAATGGCGTGGTCTTGGGGACGGTGGGGTGGGAGTTGGGTGATGGGTTGCAAAACTTGAGGATATTTGGCTACCTCTTGTAAAAGAAAAGGAGGGATAATGGGTGCCTCTTGAGCTGTTGCCATATCAAGACCATTGCATTCTATCAGAATGCCACGTTTCTCCTGCCTCAAGACTTTAATCATCTTTTTAATTGAAATTTGAGAACACCTCATAGCTGGGTCCCCCACCAAAATGACTTTCTTGCCCTTCCAACAAAAAGTCATAGTTTGAGTCTTCCAGTTGACCACCACATCCCCTAATTTCTCTAACCATTGAACCCCTAATATTATATCCAGGTTTCCCAATTCTAAAGCAAAGAAGTTATCACAAATTTCTAGACCTTGCGCCTACAAGGATAAATGGCGGCAAATGCCTTCTCCAAACACCTCAGTTCCAGTCCCCAAAGTAACCCTAAATTGTTTGCATTTTGCGATTTCCAACCCTAATTTTCAAGTCGTCGAAGCTGAAATGAAATTGTTAGTGGCTCCAGAGTCGATTAGTATAATCACTTTCGTTCTAGCTAACTCTCCTTCTAATTTCATGGTTTTTGGTTTGGTAAACCCTAAAATTGATTGAAGACTTATACCGGTCATGGGTTCTTCAGATTCCATCTCCGACTGCGCCACTATCTCCAGGTTCAGCCCTTCTTCTTCCTCCTCGTCACCGTCCTCCTTTGTTAAAATTACTCGTATCTCACATTTCTTGCAGAAGTGGTTGAGGGACCAAGGTTCGTCACACCTAAAGCAGAGCCCTCAAGCCCTCTTTTCCCGTAACTCCTTATCGGTAAATGGAATAGATTTGACATGGTTTTCAGGTGGGTTTTTGGGTAAGGTAAGGCTATTTTGGTGTGAGGCAGAGGGTAGGTAAGGGTTGTTTTGTGGATAGGGTGTGTTAGTGAGTTGTTTGAGGTAAGTTTTGGGATAGTAGGGCCCAGATTTAGAATACTCTCTATGTCTCCCATAAAAAGCCTTGGCCCAATCTTTCTCTTCAATCTTCTCAGCCCATTCAAGAGCCATTTTCAAGTTTGGGGGGTCCATCAAATGTAGCTCACTCCTAATATCTCCCCTCAGCCCATTAATGAAAATACCCAAGGATATGTCTGTTGGTACCATCCCTAAACATGACAACTTCTCAATAAATTCTTTACAATACTCAGTTACACTACCCCTCTGTCTCACTGCCGCCCATTGCTCAACTAAACCGTCTTGGTTTCGAGGACGGAAATGTCTAAGTAAGAGGTTTTTGAACTCCCTCCAACTGTGAATATCCCCTTGTTGAACCTCCCATTGATACCAAAACAAGGCATCTCCTCTCATACTTACCACATCAGCTTCTAGTTTCTCTTCCTCCGTCATGTGATAAAAGGAGAGGAATTGCTCAGCTTGCAAAATCCACCCATCTGGATTTCCACCCAAAAAAAGTGGTATTTCAATCCTCTTCAATCTCCAGCTAGTATCACGAATTCCCCCTCCGTTTTCATCTCGTCAGTTTTTAGAAAAATCAGGTGATTCCTGGATCAAGTTGCTGGGCCAATCTCCTGACTCATTGATTACTGATGGGGCTCTTGTTCTAGGAATGGGAGGAGGATTTCCTAGAATGCTTCCCCTTGTGTCCTCGATGAGCTACTGACCAACCGATTGAGGCAGTCTTGAATCTTAATCTGAGATTCCAACATTCTGGCCATGGATTTCTCTAATTCAGAGGTTTTGGATTCCATGATTGCGTGATTCATTGATAGTTTTTCCTCCAATTGAGATATTTCAGTGTGCATACGGGTGTTCAAACTTTGAGCAACTTCTTCCAGCCCATGCTCAAGTTGTTCGATTCTTTGTTGATTAGCAGGGTTACCCATTTTCAGCAAAAAAAAAAGAGTTGGCTTTGATACCACGTTGTGGTGAACCCGAAAATATAGCAGCAGAAGTAGGAGAATAGAGAAGAATATTCAGAAAAGATCTGGGAAGAATTTAGAAAAGAGAAGATTCAGAGTACAGAAAAGAAGAAGGAGAAGAGTACAGCAGGGAGAAGAGAGTACAGAAAGAGAGAATAAGAGAAGAGAAAAGGTAGTGTGTATATTAATATCTTGATGATGGCCTCATTATTAAATCAGCCTATATATAGCCTTAAGCCTAACAACTTTACTGAAATAAAAGCAGTTACACACACAAAGATTCCTTTTCTAGAATTTTCCTAAAACAGAAATTATGCCAGCTTTAGGAAGTTTGTTACGCCTCTCATACACAATTGTTTCAGTTGGTTTGTGGGCCTTAGTGGACGTCGTGATAAAAGCCTCCAAGAATTGCGTGATTCTATTCCGTCACTACAACATTCAATGGAAGAACAAATTCAGGACATGGTTTCCTTACATGAGGAGTCCTTATGGAAGTCAAAGGAGGAACATGCTCCTAATCACGAGGAATCAAAAAATTCAGTTACTACCCTTACTGCTGAGATTAAAACTTTACTAGCCAAACAAAACACCGCCCCACCCCAACCATCATCCTTGCTACCACCATCGAGAAACCGCTCTCATCTGTTTCTCAGTGGTGGGGGTTTTGAAATGCCTAACCCACTTCAACCAAATTGAGATAATCGTATCCAACCCCCTTTTGAATTTTCCCGACACAGAAAAATAGACTTACCTTCATTTTCCGGCGATAACCCCGATGCTTGGCTCTCCCAGGCTGAAAACTACTTTAGCATCTACCACATGGAGGATAAGGAGAAAATTGAAGTAGTAATTATGAGTTTTGAAGGGAAGGCAGTTACATGGTGTCAGTGGATCCGGCAGCGCCATCGTAGTGGATTCGTAGGGTCGTGGGGTGAACTCAAACATATGCTCCTTCATCACTTCCGAGCACACGACGGTGCCTCCCTCTATGAAAAGTGGATGTTGATTTATCAAGATGGTTCCGTGGCCGATTATTGTGAGTGGTTCATCTCTCTTGCTTCTCCATTATCTCATGTCCAAGAAGATATTCTTCGTACAAGCTTTATAAAGGGCTTGCACCCATTCACACAGAATTGAGGTTGTGGGACCCGTAATCCGTTGCGTGGCCATTGATTGAGCAATTAAAATTGAAGAAAAGAACGTTGCGACTTTTGCTTACCAAAACAGTACTCCCTCGTTTTCTAACCACACCCCACATGCCTCTCATCAACCCACCCCCTTTCCTTCTAAAGCCCACGTGCCTTCTCCCACCAAACATTATGTCCCTCCTTTTAACCAACGCATACCCACTCAACCCAAAAAATTTCCAAAAAACATCTACCGGTTGTCCGATCGGTATTTTCAGGAGAAAATAAGTAAGGGGCTATGTTTCTGTTGTGACGAAAAATAGAGTTTGGGAGAAGATGAGGACGATTGGGCACCATTCAAAGAGAAAAAGTAATTATGATGATTGACCTCGGGGCTACCCATAATTATATATCCTTACCCTTCATTAAAAAAACACAATTACGTGTTCACCCCACGGCCGATTTCAGGGTCATATTAAGCAAGGGAGGAACGGTATGAGGCAGTGGTGAGTGTAACGCAGTGGTGTTAAATTTAGGGACTTTGGCAAATACAGAAGATTTTTTTCCTCTTGATTCGGGCACATCTGATGTTATAATAGGGATTCAGTGGTTAGAGAAGCTTGGTACCGTCTCGACTGATTGGAAGTTGCAAATCGTGCAATTTCAATGGCAAGGCACCAAGGTTATCCTTCGGGGCGATCCTTCATTGGGACTTTCCAAGGTTTCCTTGACATCTGTTTTGAAAGCCATTCGCAAGGAAGGTGGAGGACTGTTGCTTGAATTGAATCGAGTTGAATTGACTAATTCGGTTAAACTCGACGTGGTGAAAGCCGTTCCGCATTCCATTTAGCAGGTCTTGAACCAATTTCCTCATGTCTTTGAGACTCCTATGGGGCTGCCCCCTTCTCGCCCCAGAGAACATCAGATCATTCTCAAGAAAGGCACGAATCCAGTGAGTGTCCGTCCTTACCGTTATCCTCAAATTTAGAAGGAGGAGATTAAAAAGATGGTGGGTGATATTTTGCTTTCAAGTATAATTCAGCCCTCCACTAGTGCTTTTTACAGTCCAATTCTTCTTGTTAAAAAAAAGATGGTTAGTGGCGCTTTTGCGTCGACTCACTTGCGGAAAAAAACGTATTTGCTGCTACTAATTGGCAGCGGTTTTTATATATACGTAGCTAATAGGAGGAATAAAATTTAGGTAAAAGAAAAATACTCAATGGCTGCGATTTATGATATGTCCGCAGCCAATAGCCCAAATTTAAAAAAAAATAATAATTCAATGGCCGCGGTTTATGCTATGTTCGCAGCCAATAGCCTTTTAAAAAGCCGCCTCATAACGTTCATTTTCTTAAAACCTATTGTTCTATTAATCTAAACTCAAAAACTCTTCTTCTTCTTCTTCTTCTTCTTCTTCTTCTTCATTTTCACGACTGCATTTTAAAAACCGCCTCTAAAACCCACGAAATTCTCATGTTTGTTTAGGCCATTGTTGTTCACTCTAAAACCTCTTCGTCTTCATTTTCACGACTGCATTTTCTTCATTTTAAAAACCCATTTTTCTTCTTCAACCCACATGAAAAAATACCCACTCAAGCTTCATTCTTGTTTGTTCAAGACATTATTGTTCACCCTAAACCCACAAAAAACCCACGAAATTTGGGTTTAATTCTTACTCATCTTCAAGGTTATACGAAATTTGGGTTTAATTTTTGTGTGTTGTTATTCTTGCTCTTCTTTTTAAAGCTAAGTTTTTTTATACTAAAATTTAATTTTTTTATTGTATAGGTTATACACAAGGCAAAACCCACGAAAATTCAAGGTATAATATAATTCTCATTTTGATTTTGTAAATTAGGTTTAAATTTATCATAATTTATGAATGTGTATATATGTTTTGTTATATTTTTAGGTAATTATTTCATTTTAATTATGAATGTGTATGTATGTAGTTGTGGTTTTTAAGTTCTAAATTTTTCATAATTTATTTTATGAATGTGTATGTATTTGTGGTTTGTTGTTGTACATATATGTTTGGTTATATAGAATTAGAATAAGAATTATAAAGTATGAAGTATACAATGTTAATTATTCTAAGTGATTATATTTTAGAACACAATGTAGTACATATATAAAATTAGTATAGTTGGTATAAATAAGTATACATTTTTAGGGTTAAATATGTTTGGTATAAATAAGTATATATGATTATTAATTTTGTTTTGAATTAAATAATCACACTTAGGATGATAAAAGATCGTTCTTGGATGTATGGAAGTATTTAGTCGTCAGAATTTATTGATGGCGTATTAGAATTTTGTAGTGTAGCAGTTGAACATCAAGTTAAGACAGAGGGAGTTGGTTTTTATTGCCCATGTGTCAATTGTGGCAATGTATCAAAGGCAGATAGTGTTTATATCCTTAGGGAGCACATACTTCGACATGGGTTTAGGCCTCATTATCATGTTTGGGTTTGGCATGGTGAAGAGGGTGTCTACAAGGAAAGGAGTGTTGTTGAGGATGTCAATATAGACGATGTCAATGAGGATGTAGTGGATCGTGTTGATGGGTATGAGACGGATGAAGAGAATGTCGATGAGGATGTGGATCGTGTTGATCAGATGATGGAGGGAGTCGAGGATGAGTTGAAAAACGTTCTCGTGTATTTGACTTGTTGACAAACGCTTCTCAAAAGCCTTTATATCCTGGATGTACAAAGTTCACCAAACTTACAACAGTTTTGACAATTTTCAACATTAAGACAAAGTTCAATTGGAGTGACACTAGTTTCACAATGTTATTAGAAGCGTTAGGTGAGATGCTTTCTGAGGGAAATGAACTCCCAAAGTCGACATACTATGCGAAAAAATTAATGTGTCCTTTCGGGTTAGAGTACCAGAAGATTCATGCGTGTCCAAATGATTGTATATTGTATCGGAATGAAAACAAGAACTTAGAAGAGTGTCCTAGGTGTGGGTTATCGCGTTACAAGCGTAAAGGGGATCAGGATGCTAAAGGGCCCACGGCTAATGTATTGTGGTATCTTCCAATAATATCTATCACCTAGATTCAAGCGCTTGTTTTCTATAAAGAAAGATGCGTTAAATTTGAGGTGACATGCTGATAGGGTGAAGAAAGATCACTTGCACACACATCCATTTGATTCTCCGGAGTGGAAGAGTATTGATAGGTTGCATAAGAATTTTGGGGATAAAGTTCGTAATTTAAGGCTCGGACTGTGCACGGATGGAATGAACCCATTCAACAATCTTAGTTCTCAACATAGTACTTGACCGGTACTTTTAGTGATCTATAATTTGCCACCTTGGTTGTGTATGAAGCGTAAGTACATTATGCTTTCCCTTCTTATCTCGGGTCCTAAGCAACCTGACAATGACATAGATGTATATTTTGCACCTCTCGTTGACGATTTGAGAAAGATGTGGGATGAAGGAGTTTCCGTGTTTGATGCATACGCTAATGAGGAGTTCACCTTGCGTGCAATGCTTTTATGCACCGTTAATGGTTTTCCGGCATATGGAAACTTATCAGGGTATAAGAACAAAGAGAAGAAAGTGTGGCCAATATGTATCGATGACATGGAATCCACGTGGATTCCTAAGTGCAAACATGTATTTATGAACCATCGAAAGTTCCTCCCACGAGATCACCAATACCGTAAAAAGAAGATGTTCAACGGGGAGGTTGAGGACCGTGTAGCTTGTCGACCGTTGACCGGTTATGAGGTTTACGAACAGGTTAAGGGGGTTGAGACTGTATTAGGTAAAACAGGGTAAGTGCAAGGGGGTGAAGACCGACTGTGGAAAAAAGAATCAATCTTTTGGACGCTTCCATATTGGAGAGATCTACAGGTTAGGCATTGTCTTGACGTTATGCATATAGAGTAAAATGTATGCGATGCCATACTCGGGACTCTCATGAACATTTCGGGTAAGACAAAGGATGTTAAGGCCGTGCGAGATTACTTTGAATGTAAGGATATTCGTCCAGAGTTGTGGGCACAGGTTAAGGTGAGTAAGAAAATATAAAGAGCTGATGAAGTTGGTGGAAGTAGCAAGGGAAAGGTCAGTAAGAAGAAGATGAGTAATGACAAAATTTATTTGCCTCCAGCTTGCTACACATTGTCCAAAGGATAGAAGCGGGCCTTTTGTGAGTCTTTGTACGGCATTAATGTTCCGTCTGGGTACTCATCCAACATGAAGAGATTTTTGACCCTAAATGGTGAGTTGAAGTTGGGAAGTGTGAAATCTCACGGTTGCCATGTAATGATGCAAGTGTTCTTACCGATTGCACTCTGTGGAATATTGCCAAAACATGTGAGCGAGCTATGTTCGTTCTTCAACACAATTTGTAGTAAAGTTCTTGATCCCTTTAAACTTGATGCTCTTCAAGTCGATGTGTTTGTAACTTTATGCAAGTTTGAGATGTATCTTCCACCTTCTTTCTTTGACATAATGATTCATCTTATTGTCAATCCCGTTCGAAAAATCAAGTTTTTGGGTCCAACTTTTTTAAGGTGGTGTTATCCTTTTGAGAGACACATGGGTGTTTTACAAAAAAAGTGAGGAATCCAACACAACCAGATGGGAGTATGATTCAAGGCACAGTAAGTGATGAGATTGATAAGTTTATATTCGAGTATATGACTATGGCAAAGCCTATTGGACTTCCCACCTCTCGACATGAAGGAAGACTTGAGGGAAAAGGAACAATTGGCTCCAAAACAATCACACCTCATCGGGACAGTCTTCTACAAGCACACCTGTATGTGTTACATCATATTCCAGAAGTCCATCCTTTTTTGAATGAGCATTTTGATATATTGCGCGCAAAATATCCTTCTAAAGGCGAGCATTGATGTAGTTGCATACCAACACTAGTGGAAAAAAGCCTATTGGCTGCGGTTTTAAGGCCACCAAAGGCTGCGGTTTTGGACCCCAACACTTGTGGTAGCAGCTGATATCTTGAAAGAAAGGTTGCGGTCAAAAAACGCAGCAAAAAAAAATTAAATGCTGCGATTTTTGGGCAAAACCACAGCCAATAGTGCATTTTTGAAAAATCAAAAATGCACTATTGGCTGCAGTTTTGTCCAAAAATCGCAGCCTTTAATGTTTTTTTTTCCAAAATATTCAATTAATCAAGTAACCGCACAAGAACGGTACGTAACGCAGCAATAAAAAATATTCAAAAAAAATTAAAGTATAATAAAAAATTAACAATAATTGATTTAACAACCGCCTCCTGTTTCAATCACTCTAATTAATTAATTTAACAACGATAAACCTTCAACAAAAAAATAAAGTATAATAAAATATTTGAACATGATCACAATCTAATATCAAATTTAGTTTTTCCTATATACAGATACAAATGTAGAAAAGTATAAAAAAATTGGTATACCATATACTAGTCTCATTCCAGTAGCCTGTATGGTAATGTGCAAGTATTACTGAATCAGCAAAGCTTCTATCTTGGAAACATACTTTCTGAAATCTGATCAGGGTTGATAACAAGACCCTGAATCTTCCCTCTTCCACCAAAAACGCTTCGCGTTGGGGCGGAAGACGATGCAATCGGTAGTTCAACATTTACCGGTATGGGAACTTCGCGGGAGTGACCTGAAATGCATAAAGCACCAGAGTCATCTTGTTCCCAGTAGACTTCTACCATCATGCCTTTGGGATTTTCTGCAGTTTCTGTATTGACTTGTCAACCTTAAAAACTAGTCTGAATTCTCCAAGTTTATCCACACACTGCACTGCAAAGACTTTACTACTAAATTATATCCTCAGCTCTCTTTCCTTTTGGTGTTCAGAGAGCTGAATTTTTTTGTTCAAACCAAGCAGGCAGCAACTTCAAATATCAGCTAAGAGGACAAGAGATCATCAGCACAACAGCAGGCAGGATAGCAAGCCATCATCAAGCAACTGCACCCCCAGCACGGCAGAAATACCCTAGTCTCACATTCAAAATCAGCTTAGCATATTCACGGAAATATTAGCAAATCAGCAGGATTCGCAGCAGCAAAACAGCAACCAGCAACAGAAAAGCCTTCAAACAAGCACATAGCATACTCAATACAGATCAGGGAGCAAGCAGGGCATTAGGACTGTTGAGGAGCTGCATACAAACACCAGAACAGAAAGCAGCAAGCAGAGCAGATCAGGAGCAAACCAGCACAAACAACTCAGCAGAACCAGCACAAACATAGCTCCATGACTCTTAAACCAGCAGCAACAAATCAGTCAAGCATCATGATCTACACCTCAGGTTAAGACAGGGGGGAAAGAGAAGCTGCACATACTAAGCAGTCCTGAACTCAAACCACAAAACCAGCAGCCACATAGGTGAAGCAACAAGGAAACAAGATTGCACTACAGCCCCAGATTACAGGTGCACAAAGACATCCAGATCAGCAACTTCAAACTCCAAAATTCAAAGACTTTATAACTACTAAATTATATCCTCAGCTACACAGATTTATAAAGGATAATTTATTACAATTAACAACCTATCACAAATTTACTGTGATTATATTACAATAAATCTACCAAATAACAAGTTAAAAATAAAGGAATTTAGGTAAAGATCTCAATTAGAAACAATAATTCAATTGGGATAAGCACTCTGTATTGCTAGAAGCACGACCACAGCCACACAAGTACCAGAATCAAAAATTCAGAGATCAATCAATATTCATTGTTACTCGATTTGATGCGATATTCAAATTATAGAACAATGCTAAAAAATTCAGATCGCATAATTTTAAAAATTTACCAATAAACCCAATTCAGCCAACAAAAATATGATTTACGAAAAACAAACCCCTTAAATAAATGAATCAAATCATAAATCAAACCAAGAAATACGTAAAGATTGCAAAAACTAAATGAACAAAATCGCAGAGATTGGAGTGTTATCAATACTAAAAGTTTGAATCTTTTAGATATGATGATGGTGATTAAATGATTGAAAATTTTAGGCGACTGAGAGAAGACTTACTATTGGGATGAAGTTGTGATGGGAGAACTTATTTCAGAATTTAGAAAATCAAAATCTTCAATATTCTCTCCCCTATTTCTCAGATAAAACTCTAAATTACCACAAAAAAGTGCCGCCTGTGCCTGTCGCCGGCTACCGTCTGCAACTGCCTCGATTCTGCCACCTTGCAGACGCCTGTCGTCTACCCCAGCCACCTGCAGCTGCCCAGTGACTGTTTTGTGTTTCACCTTAACAAAAACCCTAAAATTCAAAATTTGATGTTCTACATTTTATTATTAAGATTTAATTTATGAAAAGTAAACAACAGATGAAAAAGAGAGAAGAGATTTACCTGCAGCTACCTCGGTTCTTTGGGAGAGTGATGAAGAAGAAAGGAGGAAGAAGAAAGGAGGAATGAGAGGCAGAGAAAAGGAATTAAGGAAAAGAGAGACAAAACCCTAATATTAAAGTTGAGTAATTGGCTGCAGTCAACAAGAAAACCGCAGCCTTTGACCTATCTTATTTTGATATGATTTTTTGAGACTCTTATTGGTTGCGGTCCAAGATAAAAACCGCAGCCTTTGTTCAATTTTGTTTTCCTAATTTTTATTGCTCATATTAGCTGCGTATACCTACAAACCGCAGCCAAGAGCAGCAGCCAATACGTTTTTTTCCACTAGTGCTGCAAGACGTTTATTAATTAGTTTCATAATCGAGTAATATGTCAAAAACTAAAGGGTGTATCTAAAATTGTTAAGTGGTTAGCTTTTGTCCTCGTGATGATGTCAACAAATATGAGGGTTACGATGTCAACGGGTTCACATTTTGGACTGAGGGTCAAGATAAGAAGTCATCGTATTTGTAGAATAGTGGGGTTTCTATTTTGTCGTCATCTACATTTTATGCGAGTGCCAAGGATCAATCGCCGGTTGATGCTAAATCGGTATACTACGGGTTGGTACATGAAATATGGGAGCTTGACTACTGTACTTTCGCTATGGGTCTTTTCAAATGCAAGTGGGTGGATAATAATCGACGATGCGTTAAAAATGACGACCCTTGTGGATTCACTCTTGTAGACTTAGATTGTTTGCGTGATAGTGAGGAGCCATTCATACTAGCCACACAAGCCAACCAAGTATTCTACATTGTAGACCTTTCTAATAAAAAATGGTCTATTGTTATACAGGGAAAAAGAAGTATCCTTGGTATAGGTGATGTTGAGGATGAGGAAGAATATAATGCTTTTGAAGACTCCCCACCCTTTATTAATCCAAAATCGGTGAATGAAGATGATGAAGATGTTGGTTATATGCGTGTAGATCACACGGAAGGAATACATTTGAATTAAGTGATTCACAAGGTATGACTTATTTAAGGTTTTTAAATCTTTTTTTGCACTTTCGCGCATAAAGGAGCCCAAACGTGGTTTGTCATGTATGAAAATTGACACACAACACTCTTTGGTACATATTATTGTGTTGAAGTGGTTAGAATCGAAAATAATTGTCAAATGTTTGAAAGTACGTGTTAAGTTGCGTTTTTAAGTGATTTGAAGCGTTTTTGTCACTTTCGTGCGTAAAATAGCTTAAACTTTGTTTGTTATGCACGAAACTTGGCACACAACACTCTTTGGTACATATTATTGTGTTGAAGTGGTTAGAATCAAAAATAATTGTCAACTGCTTGAAATTACGTGTTAAGTTGCGTTTTCAAGTGTTTTGAAGCAATTTTGTCACTTTCGTGCGTAGAATAGCTTACACTTGGTTTGTTATTCTCAAACTTGGCACACAACACTCTTTGGTACATATTATTGTGTTGAAGTGGTTAGAATCGAAAATAATTGTCAAATGCTTGAAATTACGTGTTAAGTTGCGTTTTTAAGTGTTTTGAAGCAATTTTGTCACTTTCGCGCGTAAAATAGCTTAAACTTGGTTTGTTATGCACGAAAATTGGCACACAACACTCTTTGGTACATATTATTGTGTTGAAGTGGTTAGAATCGAAAATAATTGTCAAATGCTTGAAATTACGTGTTAAGTTGCGTTTTTAAGTGTTTTGAAGCAAGTAGCTCAAACATGTTCTAATGAATTTCTATTTATATTCTTTCAGGTACTTTATGTACAATGCATCTTTTCAAAGACGAAGTTGTGCCCGAGATTGAGACTTTGGATGACGTGGTTCATAGTGAGTCGGATAAGGACTATGATCCGAGGAAGGAGTTGGACATAAATGATGACGATCATGACAATGAGGATGACGATGCACTTGTTAGATACGAGAAATTGGCTCATGCTGCTCCTCCAATTAATGATATGGTCATAACAGATGCTCCTACTACAACAATGACATTTAAGAAACAAAAAGGGCAAGGTCCTATGAAAAACCTCAAAATCAAGGACCCCTTGCACCTCGAATACAACGCATTGGGTCAGCTATGTGGAATGTGGCGTAAGCAATATGGAACGAGGTTCAAGAGGGTTTGAAGAGCTTACTATGGGATGATACTATGGTAAGAAACATTAGTATTTTAATTCATTTACTTTCATTTTAAAATTAATTGATTTGACATTAATATTAATTATAATTTTCTTTTGTAGAATCTTTTTCATATCGAGCACGACGAAGAAAAGAAGAGTATTTTTCTTTCAACTGTTGCTGAAAGATTCCGAGATTTCAAATCCAAGCTCGAAGCTCGCTGGATAACAAAGAAACGTCACCGTCAGACCAAGAAGGTTAAAGGGGAAACGAAGGTGGAGAAGAAGCACCTTCAAAGATGCCGTATAAAATATGGCCTAACATATCGAAGAATGAATGGGAGGCGTTTGTTGCCAAAAAAAACCAACTCCCAACGAAGTTGTAAGTATTCCACATTATAGCTTTTCATTTAATTTACTTCTTTTGATTTAATTATAAAACTAATAATATATGACATTTGAATTCTGTTGATTAATTAGGAAAAGCGTGGTAAAGCTTCCGAGTCAGCAAAGAAAAGGAAGTTTTACCATCACATTGGCCCAAGAACGTACGATGAAGCGCAAAAAGAGTGGGTGGATGCGGGTTGATACCCCAATTAGAGTACAGCCCCAAACTCATCTACGACTACCTCCGCATCCGTGAATACTCCTTTTGGAGATCGGGTGCGGGATTGGTACTGCTGGCTTCATGCTCGAGATGCAAGTGGTAAATTTACCATTCATGATTCGGGAGCGAAGAAGATTGCTAATGTTGTGAGTTTTGATATTATTAAGTATATTCTTGATTTGTTATATATATTGAGCGTTTTTATTTGAACAGATTGGCTGGAAGGAAAAAGAAGCTACGGGGGAGTTCACCCCAAGAGGCAATGTTGATGCATTGCATATGGTCTTAGCACTAGTGGAAACAAGCGATTGGCTGGTACTAATTGGCTGCGGTTTGTAGATATACGTAGCTAGTAGGTAGCAATTAAAAAAAAAATATTCAATGGCTGCGGTTTAGGATATGTCCGCAACCAATTATATATTAAATTCAAAATAAAAATTCTCAATGGCTGCGGTTGAATGGATGTCAGCAGCCAATAGCCAATGCCAGCATATATATTTTAAAAACCTGCCTCATAACGTTCGAAATTCTTTTTCTTCACTTGCAAAAACCTACTGTTAAATATTTGCAAAAACCTACTATAATATTCGCTTGCAAAAACTTATTCATCTTCTTCATTTTCACGACTGCCATACCCACTCGAAATTCTTCTTCTTCTTCAGCTAATTATACCACGAAATTCTTCTTCAAAAACCCACACGAAATTATCTACCGTGTTTCTTCAACCCACACGAAATTTTCTACTGTTCTTTATCTTGTTCTCAAGCTTCATTCTTGTTTGTTCAATCCATTGTTGTTCACCCTAAACCCACGAAAAACCCACGAAATTTGGGTTCAACTCGCTCATCTTCAAGGTTAGACGAAATTTGTGTATAATTCTTGCTCTTCTTTTTAAAATTTAGTTTTTTTATACTATAATTTTTTTTTATTGTATAGGTTATACACAAGTCAAAACCCACGAAAAGTCAAGGTATAATTCTCATTGTGATTTTGTAAATTAGGTTTAAATGTATCATAATTTATGAATGTGTATGTATGTTTTGTTATATTTTTGGGTTATTATTTCATTTTAATTATGAATATGTATGTATGTAGTTGTGGTTTTTAAGTTTTAAATTTTTCATAATTTTTTTATAGTTTGTAAATTATGTTTAATTAGGATTGTTTTATGGTTAAAATGAATGAGTTAGTTGGCATGAATGTTAATTAGTTGTCAAAGTTTATGAATGTGATTTTATTTTTATTGTTTTTATATTTTGTTAATGTTAATATTAATTATGGTTAGTAGAATATATATATTTTGAACAATTTATAGAATATGAAGGTTCAATATTATTATTATTGTAAATTAGGGTTAAATGAATGATTATTACTTAATTTTGCGGTTAATTAAGGTTCGTTAAGTATATATGTTACAAAGTTGTTATTAATTTTGTTTTGAATTAAATAATCAAACTTAGGATGACAAAAGATCGTTCTTGGATGTATGGAAGCATTGAATCGTTAGAAATTATTGATGGCGTATTAGAATTTTGTAGTGTTGTGGTTGAACATCAAGTTAGGACGGGGGGATTTGGTTTTTATTGCCTATGTGTCAATTGTGGCAATGTATCAAAGGTAGATAGTGTTTATATCCTTAGGGAGCACATACTTCGATGTGGGTTTAGGCCTCAATATCATGTTTGGGTTTGGCATGGTGAGGAGGGAAAGAGTGTTGTTGAGGATGTCAATAATGTGGCCGATGTCAATGAGGATGTAGTGGATCGTGTTGATGGGTATGAGACGAATGAAGAGAATGTCGATGAGGATGTGGATCGTGTTGATGAGATGATGGAGGGAGTCGAGGATGAGTTAGGAAAACGTCTTCATGTATTTGACTTGTTGACGGAGGCTTCTCAAAAGCCTTTGTATCCTGGATGTACAAAGTTCACCAAACTTACAGCAATTTTCACAATTTTCAATATTAAGTCAAAGTTCAATTGGAGTGACACTAGTTTCACAATGTTATTAGAAGCGTTAGGTGAGATGCTTCCTGAGGGAAATGAACTTCCAAAGTCGACATACTTTGCCAAAAAGCAAATGTGTCTTTTCGGGTTAGAGTACCAGAAGATTCATGCGTGTCCAATGATTGTGTATTGTATCGAAATGAAAACGAGAACTTAGAAGAGTGTCCTAGGTGTGGGTTATCGCGTTACAAGCGTAAAGGAGCTCGGGATGCTAAAGGCCCCCGGCTAAGGTATTGTGATATCTTCCAATAATACCTAGATTCAAGCGCTTGTTTTCTATAAAGAAAGACGCGTTAAATTTGAGGTGGCATGCCGATAGGGTGAAGAAAGATCACTTGCTCTCACATCCATCTGATTCTACGGAGTGGAAGAGTATTGATAGGTTGCATAAGACTTTTAGGGTTGAAGTTCGTAATTTAAGGCTCGGACTGTGCATGGATGGAATGAACCCATTCGGCAATCTTAGTTCTCAACATAATACTTGGCCGGTACTTTTAGTAATCTATAATTTGCCACCTTGGTTGTGTATGAAGCGTCAGTACATTATGCTTTCCTTTCTCTTCTTGGGTCCTAAGCAACCTGGCAATGACATAGATGTATATTTAGCACCTCTCGTTGAGGATTTGAGAAAGATGTGGGATGAAGGAGTTCCTGTGTTTGATGCATATGCTAATGAGGAGTTCACCTTGCATGCAATGCTTTTATGCACCATTAATGATTTTCCGGCATATGAAAACTTATTAGGGTATAAGAACAAAGGGAAGAAAGCGTGCCCGATATGTATCGATAACATGGAATCTATGTGGATTCCTAAGTGCAAACATGTATTCATGAACCATCGAAAGTTCCTCCCACGAGATCACCAATACCGTAAGAAGAAGAAGATGTTCAACGGGGAGGTTGAGGACTGTGTAGCTCGTCGACCTTTGACCGGTTATGAGGTTTACGAACAGGTTAAGGGGGTTGAGACTGTATTTGGTAAAACAGGGAAAGTGCAAGGGGGTGAAGACCGACTGTGGAAAAAAGAATCAATCTTTTGGATGCTTCCATATTTGAGATATCTATAGGTTAGGCATTGTCTTGATGTTATGCATATAGAGAAAAATGTATGCGATGCCATACTTGGGACTCTCATGAACATTCCGGGTAAGACAAAGGATGTTGAGGCCGTGTGAGATTATTTTGAATGTAAGGGTATTCGTTCGGAGTTGTGGGCACAGGTTAAGGTGAGTAAGAAAAGAGAAAGAGCTGGTGAAGTTGGTGGCAGTAGCAAGGTAAAGGTCTGTAAGATCAAGAAGATGAGTAATGAAAAAGTTTATTTGCCTCTAGCTTGCTACACATTGTCCAAAGCAGAGAAGCGGGCCTTTTGTGAGTCTTTGTATGGCATTAAGGTTCCGTCTGGGTACTCATCCAACATGAAGAGATTTGTGACCCTAAATGGTGAGTTGAAGTTGGGAAGAATGAAATCTCACGATTGCCATGTAATGATGCAAGTGTTCTTACCGATTGCACTCCGTGCAATACTGCCAAAACATGTGAGCGAGCTATGTTCGTTCTTCAACACAATTTGTAGTATAGTTTTGGTCCTCGTGATGATGTCAACAAATATGAGGGTTACGATGTAAATGGGTTCACATTTTGGACTGAGGGTAAAGATAAGAAGTCATCGTATCTGCAGAATAGTGGGGTTTCTCTTTTGTCATCATCTACATTTTACGCGAGTGCCAAGGATCAATCGCCGGTTGATGTTAAATCGGTATAGTACGGGCGAGTACATGAAATATGGTAGCTTGACTACTGTACTTTCACTATGGGTCTTTTCAAATGCAAGTGGGTGGATAATGGTAGCTTGACCCTTGTGGATTCACTCTTGTAGACTTGGATCGTTTGCGTGATAGTGAAGAGCCATTCATACTAGCCACACAAGTCAACCAAGTATTCTACATTGTAGACCCTTCTAATAAAAAATGTTGTTATATCGGGAAAAAGAAGTATCTTTGGTAGATCACACGGAAGGAATACATTTGAATTAAGTGCTTCACAAGGTATGAATTATTTGAGGTTTTCAAAGCTTTTTTTGCACTTTCACGCATAAAGGAGCTCAAATGTGGTTTGTCATGTATGAAACTTAACACACAACACTAATTAGTATATATTATTGTGTTGAAGTGGTTAGAATTAGGGATGGTCATGGGTCCAGGACCCTGTTGGACCCGCCCCAGACCCGCCCCTTTTTTAAGGCTCTGGGTCTTATTTTTTGAGACCCATCGGATCCGGGTCGGATCTGGATCTAAAAATAATTGGCGGGTCCGGGTCCGGGTCCAATATCCGGACTCTAGACCAGCCCCTCGGACCCTTATAAATATTAAATTGTCCATTTCTATTTGTCTTCTACGTATGAATTTTGCCCCCAACACTTATTTTCTTTTCATATAATCATAATATATATAAATAATATATATGCTACTTGCTAAGTGATTATCCAATTACCCTTATCTCATAATGTTTATAATAGAATTTAGGCGTATATGGGTGATGTTATGCGAGTTTAGATGTTAAATTAATATTAAATATTTGTAAAATACGATAATAACTCTCTTACAAATATATGAAAAATATAATGACGTACAAGTGTTTCAAATTTGACAAATCAAAGAGACTTTTTTTAGACCCATAAAGGACCCATTAAGGACCCTAGACCCATCAGATTCGGAGGGTTTGGGTCCGGGTCTGAAAATTTTGGACCCTTAGGGTCCGGATTCGGGTCTAGATCTCAAAAAATTAAAAGGGTCCTGGTCCGGGGTCTGGTTGGACCCGCTCCGGACCCGCCCCATGACCATCCTTAGTTAGAATCGAAAATAATTGTCAAGTGCTTGAAATTACTTGTTAAGTTGCGTTTTTAAGTGTTTTGAACTATTTTTGTCACTTTCGTGCGTAAAATAGCCTAAACTTGGTTTGTTATGCACGAAACTTGGCACACAACACTCTTTGGTACATAATATTGTGTTGAAGTGGTTAGGATCGAAAATAATTGTCATATGCTTGAAATTACGTGTTAAGTTGCGTTTTTAAGTGTTTTGTACTATTTTTGTCACTTTTGCGCTTAAAATAGCTTAAACTTGTTTTGTTATGCACGAAACTTGGCACACAACACTCTTTTGTACATATTATTGTGTTGAAGTGGTTAGAATCGAAAACAATTGTCATATGCTTGAAATTACGTGTTAAGTTGCGTTTTTAAGTGTTTTGAACTATTTTTGTCACTTTCGCGCGTAAAATAGCTTAAACTTTGTTTGCTATGCACGAAACTTGGCACACAACTTTCTTTGGTACATATTATAGTATTGAAGTGGTTAGAATCGGAAATAATTGTCAAATGCTTGAAGTTACGTGTTAAGTTGCGTTTTTAAGTATTTTGAACTATTTTTTTCACTTTCTAATGTATTTCTATTTATATTCTTTCAGGTACTTTATCGACAATGCATCTTTTAAGAGACGAAATTGTGCCCGAGATTGACACTTTGGATGACGTTGTTCATATTGAGTCGGATCAGGACTATGATCCGAGGAAGGAGATGGACATAAATGATGATGATCATGCCAATGAGGATGACGACGCACTTGGTAGATACGAGTAATTGGCTCATGATGCTCCTCCAATTAATGATATGGTCATAATAGATGCTCCTACTACAACAATGACATCTAAGAAACAAAAAGGGCGAGGTCCTACGAAAAACCTCAAATGCACGGACCCCACGCACCTCGAATACAACGCATTGGGTTAGCCACGTGGAAAGTGGCGTAGGCAATATGGAAAACAAGTGGGACTATTACAACACTCTTTGGTACATACTATTGTGTTGAAGTGGTTAGAATCGAAAATAATTGTCAAATGCTTGAAATTACTTGTTAAGTTACGTTTTTAAGTGTTTTGAATTATTTTTGTCACTTTCGCGCGTAAAATAGCTTAAACTTGGTTTGTTATGCACGAAACTTAGGTTTTATTGTTTAATTGTTTTAATAATCGAATTACTAACAAAATTTTCTTATTCGTGAGTTTAGTGCGGCTTACGAGGAGCTAAATTACCTCGAACCTCCAATAAAAGTTAGATGGTTTTGTCTTGAGAAGATTTCGGGTGGTAAGAGCGACAGTGATCCAGATGATGTCAAAGCATACATTGAACGTGCTCTTAAACATTCACTTGCATCTAATCACACGTTCATTCTGGCCCCATACTATGAAAGGTGATTGTTTTATTTTTGAAATTGAACTTATATTTTGATTTTTAATTATGTTCACCTATTCTCTATCTTGTTGATTTTAAATCGTGGTTTGTAGTGTGCATTGGAAACTTTTGGTCATATGTCCCATAACGAATACAATGCACGTCTTCGACTCATTACATAAAGGACAAGCCTTGCCTTGCAACATAAAATTCAAAGCTTTGTTGAATGCGTAAGTTTATAAATTGTCAACCAATTTCATTTAAGTGTTATACATATATAATAAATAATATTAAATAAATAGTTATTTTTTTCCCATGTGTTTCAGTGTAATGAAGAAAATGCGTTGGGAAATGGGATCTTCTGTGAGAGTCACATACCCGAAATGGAGAGCAGTAAAGGTACATAACACTATTTGGTGTATAGTATTGTGTTAAAGTCGTTAGAATCGAAAATAATTGTCAAATACTTGAAATTACGTGTTAAGTTGGGTTTTTAAGTACTTTGAACTATTATTGTTACTTTCGCGCGTAAAATAGCTTGAACTTGGTTTGTTATGCATGAAACTTGGCACACAACACTATTTGGTACATATTATTGTGTTGAAGTAGTTAGAATCGAAAATAGATGTCATATGCCTGAAATTACGTGTTAAGTTGCGTTTTTAAGTGTTTTGAACTATTTTTGTCACTTTCGCGCCTAAAATAGCTTAAACTTAGTTTGTTATGTACAAAACTTGGCACACAACAATCTTTGGTACATATTATTGTGTTGAAGTGGTTAGAATCGAAAATAATTGTTAAATGCTTGAAATTACATGTTAATTTGCGTTTTTAAGTGTTTTGAACTATTTTAGTCACTTTCGCGCGTAAAATAGCTTAAACTTGTTTTGTTATGCACGAAACTTGGCACACAACATTCTTTGGTATATACTATTGTGTTGAAGTGGTTAGAATCAAAAATAATTGTCAAATGCTTGAAATTACGTGTTAAGTTGCGTTTTTAAGTGTTGAACTATTTTTGTCACTTCCGCGCGTAAAATAGCTTAAACTTGGTTTGTTATCCACGAAACTTGGCACACAACATTATTTGGTACATATTATTGTGTGGAAGTGGTTAGAATTAAAAAAAAAATTTCATATGCTTGAAATTACGTGTTAAGTTGCGTTTTAAGTGTTTTGAAGCGTTTTTATCACTTTCGTGCGTAAAATAGCTTAACCTTGGTTTGTTATGCACAAAACTTGGCACACAACACTATTTGGTACTTATTATTGTGTTGAAGTGGTTAGAATCGAAAACAATTGTCATATGCTTGAAATTACTTGTTAAGGTGCGTTTTTAAATATTTTTAACTATTTTTGTCACTTTCGCACGTAAAATGGCTTAAACTTGGTTTTTTATGCATGAAACTTGGAACACAATACTATTTGGTACATATTATTGTGTTTAAGTGGTTAGAATCGAAAATAATTGTCAAATGCGTGAAATTACGTGTTAAGTTGCGATTTTAAGTGTTTTGAACTATTTATGTCACTTTCGCACGTAAAATAGCTTAAACTTGGTTTGTTATGCATGAAACTTGGCACACAACACTATTTGGTACATATTATTGTGTTGAAGTGGTTAGAATCGAAAATAATTGTCAAAAGTTTGAAATTACGTGTTAAGTTGTGTTTTTAAGTGTTTTGAACTATTTTTGTCACTTTAGCGCGTAAAATAGCTTAAACTTGGTTTGTTATGCACGAAACTTGGCACACAACACTCTTTGGTACATATTATTGTGTTGAAGTGATTAGAATCGAAAATATTTATCAAATGCTTGAAATTACTTGTTAAGTTGCGATTTTAACGATTTTGAATCGTTTATTTTGGCACTAACATATAATATATTTTTTCATAGTGTTTTCACCAAAATAATAGCATTGACTGCGGCTACTACGTTATTAAGTTTATGGATGCTATCATACAAGCCGTGAAGAACATCGGGGTAGAAAATATTGATTCCGTAAGTATTTATTATGTTTTTAAATTATAATATTATATATTTATTAGAAAATCTAATTATATATTTATTAACTTTTTAATTATTTCATATAACTTTATGTAGATTTTATATGACACTTTATGGGAAACACGCAAATTGACGGACACAGAAATGCGTGAAGTGAAAGGCAAAGTTGCCGTGTATCTTGCTAATTTATGTTGGGAGCTAGTTATGTTTCGTAGTAACTATTTTCGATAATTAATTAGGACTTATGTATATTTATTATATATTATATATTTTATTTGTATATGCACAATCAAATTATTTATGTATATATATATTATTTTGGTAATAATTAATGGTGATTAGAGCTGCTGCATTATTGTTAATTATTTTATTATTTTATAATAGTGATAAAATATATACAATTTTTATTAAAACAAATAAAAATGAAAGAATAAATACCTATAGGCTGCGGATATAGGACAAACCGCAGCCTATAAGGTTTCCAAAATTGCAAAAAAAGGGCTTATAGGTTGCGGTTTGCCTAAGTCCGCAGCCTATAATAGTTATTCTTGCTGCGTTTTTAAACCGCAGCCTTTCTTTCAAATTATCAGCTGCAACCACAAGTGCTTGGGTCCAAAACCGCAGCCTTTAATGGATAAAAACCCGCAGCCAATGACGTTTTTTCCGCTAGTGTAGGGAAAGACCATCAAGGGCGGGTAGTCGGAAAAGGAGGCGTCCGCGTGGGGGGTAAAGAAGGAATTCAGCAAAGAGTGTGTAGCTACTCAATCCAGAACGATGTCACTTGATGGAATCGAGAAACTTAAAGAAAAAATCACAGCCGAAGTTACAGCAAATGTCATAACATGTGTCACAGCACAAGTGACAAAGGACGTTCTCGACAAGGTGGCATCTCTGTTGTAGAGGATGGGAACACCCACTATTGACTTGGCAAATATGATTGTTGAGGACCAGCAAAGTCAACATGGGGATCCTAAGGCTTCGTTGGAGCCATCACCCGAGCCCATTACCCCCGTAGCATACCAGCCCATTCATACACCGGAGACCATGAACTCCGTTGCTCAGGATCCGGAACCAACATCCGAGCCAGTGGTAAAGGTACATATAGTTTTTAAATATATAAGCGCGTATTTATTTAAATTGCAACGTGTTTTAATAATTTATTATGATGTTAAGTATACTAAACGACAAAATTTTCAGTAGGTGACTTTTTGCTCTCTTTTGCTGCCTCAGTTAGGCGTTGCTCGTGGTGGCAACTTAACTGAGGTTGCATACAGTTTGGCGCAGCCAACCCATAAGGGCCAAACAGTGCATTCCATACCTGTTACAAGTGGCCACATTAGTGTGACGGTAGAAACTATCGTAAAGTGGTTCGAAGATTTATCACTTCCAATTCCAATGCCAGAACGGACCCTTGAGAAACTATCGGACGCCCAAGGTAGTTTCTTCACATGGCCATATGCTTGGGTCCGATTTACAGCCAAGGTAATGATTTTTTGTATTATCTTATTTGTTTTTATTATTTCAATTGCGTGATTAGTACACTAATTTAATTGTATAAATTGAAATAGGAAAAGGGTTCAAAGGGCTCTAAGAGAGAGATATGTTCCTCGTCGTCGGTGGCTATCACTCCAATCTTGACTAATGAGGAGCTTAAACATCTCTCTCCAGATTGCCTACGGTTGCACAAAGGTGCATCTTGCATGCGTGAGGAGGGCCCAATTATTATCCCCCTGAGCACGGAACAATTCTACTTTGTTGAGCAGCCTAGCGTCATTAATGGTCCTAGTGACATTGGGCTCTTTTTGCGAGGGGAGATGTTTAATATCGCCCTTATCCATGTCTACATGATGTGATGTTCTTATCTTACAATTTAGGTTTTATTGTTTAATTTTTTTAATAATCGAATTACTAACAAAATTTTCTTATTCGTGAGTTGAGTGCGGCTTACGAGGAGCTAAATTGCCTCGAACCTCCAATAAAATTTGGATGGTTTTGTCCTGAGTCGATTTCGGGTGGTTAGACCGACAGTGATCCAGATGACGTCAAAGCATACACTGAACGTGCTCTGAAACATTCCCTTGCATCTAAACACACGTTCATTCTTGCCTTATACTATGAAAGGTGATTAGTTTTATTTTTGAAATTGAACTTATCTTTTGATTTTTAAATAAGTTCACCTATTCACTAACTTATTGATTTCAAATCGTAGGTTGTAGTGTGCATTGGATACTTTTGGTCATATTTCCTATGACGAATACATTGCACGTCTTCGACTCATTACATAAAGGACAAGCTTTGCCTCGCAACATAAAATTCAAAGTTTTGTTGAATGCATAAGTTTATAAATTGTCAACCAATTTCATTTAAGTGTTATATATATATATATATATATATATATATATATATATATATATATATATATATATATATATATATATATATATATATATATATATATATATATATATATATATATATATATATATATATATATATATATAATAAATAGCATTAAATAAATAGTTTATTCTTTTCCCATGCGTTTCAGTGTTATGAAGAAAATGCGTGGGGAAATAGGATCTGCTGTGAGAGCCACATACCCGAAATGGAGAGCAGTGAAGGTACATAACACTATTTGGTATATATTATTGTGTTAAAGCGTTTTTGGCACTAACATATATAATATATTTTTTCATAGTGTTTTCACCAAAATAATAGCATTGACTGCGGCTACTACGTTATTAAATTTATGGATGATATCATACAAGCCGTGAAAAACGTCGGGGTAGAAAATATTGATTCCGTAAGTATTTATTATGTTTTTAAATTATAATATTATATATTTATTAGAAAATATAATTATATGTATTAACTTTTTAATTATTTCATACTCCCTCAGAATCATTTTATATGTCCCATTTGGGTTTTCACGGTTATTAAGGGTGGTGTGGGGTCCATTAAAAAGGTGGTAGTTAGGTATTTTGATTGATTAAATTAATTGTAAATGTGGTAGTTGGGTATTGGGAATTGAAAAAGTGCGGGTATTTAGGTAAAAAAAGATAAACAAAAAAAGGAAATGGGACAATTGATATGATTTTGCCAAATAAGGAAATGGAACATCTAAAATGATTCGGAGGGAGTATAATTTTATGTAGATTTTATACGAAACTCCATGGGAAAAACGCAAATTGACGGACACGGAAATGCGCGAAGTGAAAGAATAAGTTTTCGTGTATCTTACTAATTTATGTTGGTAGTTATGTTTTGTAGTAATTATTTTCGATAATTAATTAGGACTTATGTATATGTATATTATATTATATATTATATGTTTTATCTGTATATGCACAATTAAATTATTTATGAATATATATATATATATTATTTTGGTGAAAATTAATGGTGATTATAGTTGTTGGATTATTGTTAATTATTTATTATTTTATAATGATGATAATATATACAATTATTATTAAAACAAAAAAATGAAAAAAAATTAAACTTAAATGCTGCGGTTTAGGGCATGACTGCAGCTTATAGTGGTGTCCAAAATTTGCAAAAACAAATTAAATACACTAAATGCTGCGGTTTAGGGCTTGACCGTAGCCTATAATAAGTTATGCTTGCTGCATTTTTTATCCGCAGTCTTTCTTTCAAGGTATCAGCTGCCACCACAAGTGCTTGGGTCCAAAACCGCAGCCTTGAATGGCACAAAACCCGCAGCCATTGACGTTTTTTTCACTAGTGACTACCGTGCCCGCCATAAAGTGACTATCCTTGACAAATTTCTGATACCCATTATTGATTAGTTGCTCGACGAATTACATGGGGCCAAATTTTTCTCGAAACTCGACCTCACTTTAGGTTACCATCCAATTCGGGTTCGATCGGAAGATGTTCACAAAACCGCTTTTCGGACCCACAAAGGCAACTATGAGTTTCTCGTCATGCCTTTCGGTTTGATGAATGCCCCAGCCACTTTTCAGTCCCTGATGAATGATGTGTTTCGTCCTTTTTACGACGTTTTGTCTTGGTGTTCTTTGATAATGTTCTGGTGTATAGACGTTCGTTAGAAGAACACATACATCATCTTGCCACGGTCCTAGAATTACTTGCTGCTCATTCCATCTTTTCCAATTATAAGTGATGTGCTCGTTTTAGAGCACATTTATCTCCTCATTCTAATGTCAAGCCTCGTTGTTTTACATTGGTTTTATACGTTTTACACTTCATTTTACCTTACTCTTGTCTCTGATGCGTTTTAAGGTTATTTTAGGTATTTACGGAGATTTCGAGGTGAAATGGACTCGAGTTCGAGGCTTAGACATCATAATCAAAGAAGAGGCACGTGTTTTCAGGCATTCCAATATGCTCCAAGTTATTCCGGAAGACCTCGCAAAGTGTGGAATTCATTTGATGCTTGGTTGGAGTTGAAAAAGAGCAAAGAGGGCCAAAGGACCTTGCATACGGGCGAACCAAGCCCACATTCGGGCGAATGTAGCTCCTGCACCAAAGATCAAACCTCAAGACCTTATGTTTTACCCGAATGCAGCCCGATTCGGGCGAATAAGCAAGGCTATTCGGGCGAATTGCTATTGAAGTTTGATGGATAAAATCACAACTCTCTGGAAACCCCGAAGCAAACCTATTCGGGCGAATGGCCCACCCATTCCGGCGAATAAGCACATAAAAACACATAATTTCATATCTTCACAAGTTTAAACCACGTGGAATCTTTATGGCTTTTTGTTCCCACTTTGTACAGCCTATATAAAGTCTTTTATATGAATGTCTAGGGCATGACTTGTTTGGGAGTAACCCTCCCAACTTGTTCATCATTCTTATTTGCTTTCTTCTCTTTATTTCTTGCCCTAGTGTAGATTTATTGTTTTCCTCTTCTTCATCTATGTTTTTTTTTAATTTTTAATAATAAACGTAATTCATTTCATAGAAGAAGACTTTACAAGAAGTTGGTGGGGAGTCGAGTAACAAGCTGAGCACCCACAACTTTTTGAATGCAGAAAGCTAATCTATGAAAAATTTATGCTCGAGACTTGGTGATACTTGAGTTGCTGACAGCGACCGACGCGATCCTTGATAGCAGGTCGAGGGCGCCTTCACCTAGCTCTCCAAAGGTGGAGAAAGCAAACTGGATAAATTTGTAGCCGTTCTCCTCGCACTTAGAAGTGTATTTCTTCCGCTTTCTTTCTACAGCATTAGCTAAAGAGACACCAGGGGCCCATGAAGAGACTCTTATGCCAGCAAAGTGCGACCCTCCAGTTACATCTACGCAAACATCTTTACCTTGAACCCAATTAAACAATAAGAGATCTGTTGGCTTGAGATCTTTCCCCGCCTCTAATAAAAACCCCATCGGCACTTCCTTACGGACAGAGATCCTAGCCTTGCAGCAGATATCCACAAGCATAACCCGATCCAAATTATGTCGAAACTTCACACAGACATCACTTGAGCAATGGACTGCGTGATCCCCCCCATACATCCATCTTGGCGATATTACAACTCAGGCATAGGCTACCTTCAGCATATAATGGAACAGAGAGCCGATAACATAAAACGGAGTGATACTGTCAAGGGTTCATTTTCTGTCCTAAGCCATCGATGGGAATTGTTAGTAGAAAATCTTGCGCATGTGGTTCCCGAGTAGAACTAAGGATGTCAATTTGTCTTAGAGTGAGCATGTAGCTAGAAACAAGGTTGTTCTCAACAACATTAAAATAGGCCCTTGCCAACTTTTTCATCATATCGGGGGCAGCGGATTCATCATTGAGAGAAAAAGCATTGCTTCCACAAATAGCACGGAAGACACCAAGAGCCTGTGTAACAGACTCGAAATTTCAATTTTCACCGTTTGATTATTTATTTATTTATTTCTTTATTTCATTTAGTTTATTCCTAATTCTTTATTATTAAGCTTCAACTTTTATTAAATTCCTAAAAATCTTATTATTCCTTTTCGATTGAATTTCAAATGTCTATTAACCTCCAAATCGATTTAATCTCCGAATCAATTTTCGAGCTGTGTATTATTTATTTTATTTAATTTTATTTATTTACTTGTCCAACTTCTGAAATTTTCCCGAATTTAAAATTTAAGTTTTATTACCTCTAAATATTGATTTTTATGAGCCCAAAAGTTCCAATTATTTCTTTATATTACGAAAACTTCAAAAACATTTATTTAGTTTATAGTTTACTAAAACTTCACGTTTAAAATTCTTATTTAATTTCGTTAACAATTATTTTAACGACTTTAACACTTTTAATTATAATATTTTAAACTAGTATATTTTATTAATAACTTTAATTATGTTTTTAAACAAATTTAATACCTAAACTAATTTATTTTATTTTTTTATCACCTAAATATATTAAGTCAAACCTATCCTAATAAAAAAAACATATCCTAATATTCTAGGGTAGTATACTTACACAAGTAAGGTAAGTTTTGACAAAATTTCAATGTCTCCCTTACCACCCATATGACCTTAAGATTTGTAGTAAGATTTTGTTTATTTTTTTATGTAAATATCTTACTTAAATATTCCCTAAATTTCCATATATATATATTAGTAGACATGAACCAAGTTGGTACCTTAGAAAAAGGTTAGAGCAATTGATCATAAGTAACCCAATTATAGCCGTGGGTTTTGTGAAGCATTTTCATTTTTTTATTTTTATTTTTATTTTTTTTCTCTTAAATCTACTTCATAAAATCACTTATTAAATTTCCTAATCACTTATTAAATATCCTAATATATAAATTAGTTGAAGAAAATCAAGAAGGAGCATAATACATCACTTTAATAACTTGAATTATCATATTTTTTTAAGAGCATAGTTAGGTATTATTTTGGGTACTTGAAAGATCATCATTTTAGAGCTTGAAGTACTTCGCTTGGAGGATCATACTACTTATTTTCTTTGATGTTGGTATAATTCCTTACCCTACTTTTTATATGGAAATTTTACATTATATAAACTTTATAATATGCAAAGTATGATATATATTGAGTATGTTTAAGTAGGAAGTTAGTTTAAGAAAATTTGATTAATATTAAATTTAGTGTAGTTATGCTAAAAATATTTTTCGTATGTTAATTAATAATATTTGGACATGTTTAGGAAGTTGAGTGAACTATTATATACTAGTGACATATATTAAGTACTATCTATGTTGTTGTTTCTGCGTAGAAATCGAGTTAGGTCTCCCTGACCGGAAGGTGACCATTGGAAGTATGTCAATGGTTGTTGAAGGTGTCCGGATATGTGCTAGAGGTAGAATACCTGCAAAACGAACGGTTACTTATCCGGGGGTGTTTCCCGGAAAGCCTCTCCGACCCTCAAGTCAGTGGTCGGTTAATGAGTAAATATTGTAGACTAAAAAAGGTAGTTTGGAGAGAGAAAAAGCATACCGTTTAAGGTTTGAATTGGGGTATATATAGGGTGTGACAATCTGATTTGACAACCCTAAGGGCATTTTAGTAATTCCGCCCGGGATTAGGTCAATGTTAATGTTGACCGGAATGGTTGGGCTTCTTGACTTGATCCAAGAAAATTGGGGCCAATTGACCTAATAACATTAGCCCCACGCGCTAAGGGCGCTTTACCTCGATGGTAAACGGGCTTGGTGCGGAAAATAAATCGAGGCAAACGAGCCTAAATCACCCCTGACTTCTCGTGTCCGAATTTATGAGAAGGAGCCGGATGCTCAACAGGGATGGATGACCGGGAAAGGAATGGGCCGAACACTTAATGGCCGAATACCTTCTGGTGAAACCAATCGTTGTGAGAACCGAGTGCTATCATCGATGCAAATGGTTTACCCTTGGCATTGTCTTCCTTAATCTGGGAAGACTGCTGTTTTGTCAATCAGCAGTCTTCCGCAGATTAAGGAAGGCAAAAACAAGATTGTTTGAACCGCTGCAGGCCGAAAACAGGGAGACTGTTTGAATAGTCGTCCCTAACACTATCTTTTTTCATTTGGGAAGGCTACTGTTCTGACGGTCAACCACCTTCCCCAAATAAAAGAAGGCGGGGAGGGCGTAATGGCCGAGTACCGACATAGAGGCCGAATACTAGCCAAAGGCCGAATACCGGCGTAGGAGCCGGGTACTGGCGAAGGAGCCGGGTATTGGCGTATGGGCCGAGTACAGGCTTAAGCAATGCTTGAGGATCTTGATTGTCCTCATTCACGTGGTCGTAGAGGGGATGTAGACGTTCTGACCTTCCCAGGTAGACCGTCTACATTCCCTCTAGGATCAGGCTAATGAGGCGGCTATTTGTAACAACCAAGCCTGTTTTAGAGGTGATTTTCTTCTAGAGGGTTTATGGGTAGGACCCATGAAGGAAAATGATGGACCGCATGGGGTTTTTATAGCCAAAGTTTAACTATTCCCCGTCAAATCAGTCAAATCAATCATATCAATCAAATCATTCCCACTTCTAGGGGAGTTCGGACAAGTGTGGGGCCGAACTGAGGCGCTCTCCCTTCTGGGGATGTCCGAACACAGGAGAGGCCAAATAGGAGTACCCTTCCCTTTGGGGGTGTCCGAATACATGCACAGCCGAATAGGGGGAGCCGGCCTCTTCTTGAGGTGTCCGGCTCCTATGAGGGATAATGAGCCCTAAGAATACTTAGGTAGATTAGCCAAGTGTGAGGATTCGGACCCCTATGGAGTCCATCCATGTGAGGGGCCGAATACATGCAAGGCCGAATAGGAGCACCCTTCCTCTTGAGGTGTCCGAATACTTGCATGGCCGAATAGGGGATGCCAGCCTCTTCCTGAGGTGTCCGGCTCCCATGAGGGCTAGTGAGCCCCAAGGATACTTAGGTAGATTAGCTAAGTGTGAGGATTCGGACCCCTATGGAGTCCATCCATGTGAGGGGCCGAATACATGCATGGCCGAATAGGAGCACCCTTCCTCTTGGGGTGTCCGAATACTTGCATGGCCGAATAGGGGATGCCAGCCTCTTCCTAAGGTGTCCGGCTCCCATGAGGGCTAGTGAGCCCCAAGGATACTTAGGTAGATTAGCTAAGTGTGAGGATTCGGACCCCTATGGAGTCCATCCATGTGAGGGGCCGAATACATGCATGGCCGAATAGGAGCACCCTTCATCTTGGGGTGTCCGAATACTGGCATGGCCGAATAGGGGGAGCCAGCCTCTTCCCGAGGTGTCCGGCTCCCATGGGGCTAATGAGCCCCATGTATACTTAGGTAGATTAGCTAAGTGTAAGGATTCGGACCCCTATGAAGTCCATCTATGTGAGGGGCCGAATACATGCATGGCCGAATAGGAGCACCCTTCATCTTGGGGTGTCCAAATACTGGCATGGCCGAATATGGGGAGCCAGCTTTTTCCCGAGGTGTCCGGCTCCCATGGGGCTAATGAGCCCCATGTATACTTAGGTAGATTAGCTAAGTGTAAGGATTCGGACCCCTATGGAGTCCATCCATGTGAGGGGCCGAATACATGCTTCTTGATAGGAGCCCAGAGGGTATCTGGTGGGAATTCAAGAATTGTCTTGGGAAAAGCAAGGGTTATTTTAGGTAATCGTGCCCAACGTCCCATCCTTCTTTTTTCTTATAAATGTAGGACTTATGCATTCCTTTGCTTCATTTCACATTTTCCTCCTCAGAGCTTTTCCAAGAAATCTAGAGAACTTTCCCAAAATTTCGAGCTTTCACATCACGTTCTTTGAATTCAGGTACGTTTTCTTCTTCGGTCTTGTATAAGAATAATGGCGGATTACACTTTTTCTCGCTTAAATTTTGATGATAGTGATTTAGAAATTGATTTTTTGACTAAGTATAAATACGTAACTGAAAATGACGTAAATGAGTCGTGCCTGGAGTCCCCCCTTCGCTACCCGGAGACTTTGCACCCTTTCCCGTGGGAACCAACCGTGGCCTTCGCCCCTGGAAAATTTGATGTAGATATTACTCATTTGAAGGGTATAATGATCGTTCCCCCCTCCTACAGGCCGTATCCGTCTGCTTCTGTTGAAATGGCGCCTACTTCCACTGGGAGGAGTATAGATCTGGGTCAGAACCTGCGCTACGAGGGTCCGAGACACAGAGCGGGTAACAGGCCGGCCAACTATTTTCTTATGCCGAGTTGGAGTGCATCTCTAGATAAGGATCTATCTTTGATCAAGCAGTCTTGGGTGTTGCCGGACGGGTATTCCCTAGTGAAGCCCCGGGAAAGGGAAAGTGTATTGGATGTGCCCGAAGGGTGCATTGCTATTTACAAAGATGCGATGGAGACAGGCCTTAGGTTCCCCCTCCACCCCTTCGCCATCGAGGTCCTAAATGCTTACAACAAAACAGTGTCCGAACTCTATCCGAACGGATGGGGCTGTATAGTAGTGTTCATTATAGTTTGTGCTGCGGTTGGTGTAGAGCCCACACTTACTACTTTTAGATATATATTTAGGTTGAGAAGGTGCTCAGCCAAGCAAGGCCTCGGCTGGGTGAGCTTTCAACATCGGTCGGGTTTTTTAATTGTAGATAAACTTAAGGATAGTATTAAGCGTTTCCGAAATGATTTCGTCTTCTGGTACAGGGCCGAACCCTGGCCGTTTAAGACTAGTCATGACGAGCAACCGAACCTTCAGTTCAATAACAACGTCCCTAGATGCAGTCTAGAAGAGTTTTTGGTGATAGAACATGCGACTAAGGACGTAGAGTTAGGGGGTTTTAAACCCGTTTTTGTACAGAGGAACTTTGTTGTAGATAGAACACTTCTCCAAAATGACTTGTTATTGTCAGCCTTAGATCTTAGTCCGAAGTACCACAAGGGTGAGTTCGGCTATTTGTGGCTTTTACTTGTTATTTAATAACGTTGCTGACTATTTACTTGTCCGCAGACGTAGCTTTCGAGGAGTTGGAGAGAAAACATCCGGATATCATGAATGCCATGAGTTTTACCCAGCTGGCGGCCGAATCAAGAAGGAAGAGGGCTCTCATCGAGAACACGCCGCTTCCGGATCCACCGAAGGTATTGATGTTTTTCATTCTATTTGTGATTTTTATTCATGTCTCATTCTCCCACTTTTTCAGAATAACAAGAACAAGAGGCTGCCCGAGGAGTTGCAGCCGCTCTCTAGTGGCGCCACGGGATCTTCCGGCTCCCCCTCGGCCCAGCCGTCCAAAAGACAGAAGCCGCTCCTGCCAAAGGGAGACATAGGCAAGAGGGCTGCGGGGGTGTCCGAGGCAAGGGGCAAAGGGAAAGAGGCGGCTGTTCCCGAGGGGCCCGAGTACGAGATTACGCGCAGGGATACCGGGGTTGTGCATTGTTCCGATGTAGCCTTTTCCGATCTTACCCCGAAGGATTTGAGAGTCCGCTGGAGGAAGGCGATGGGCCAGCTGGTGTCCGATAAGGACTTGAAGCAGCTGGCTTCTGTTCCCGCCAGGACAAGAGTGAATGAGATTCTTGCCCTTCAGGCCGAGGTGAGTAAGATGAATCGTATTTCTTTGGTATTTAGAAATGTTCAAACTGACATCTTTCTCCTGCAGCTGAATATTCGAACCCAGTTCGAGATCACCACAGCTATGGGGTCAGAGACGCTGGAAACGGACCTCAAGGCTTCTCAAAAGAGGGTTGATGAGCTGAATGCTAAATTGGTTTATAAAAATGACCAAGTCATGAATCTAACCCGGGAGAGCAAGGGTCTCCGCCATTCCTTGGACCGAATGCACGGCAAGTGCCGTTTCCTCAAGGAGGCGGTTCTTGTCTCCAAAAGGCAACTATCCCAGAGGAAGAGGATAGTTAAGGAGTGGCTGGAGACCGCCGAGGGCCAGCAGTTCATGGCCAAGTAGTGCGCCGATGCTTTCAGTCAGGGTATTCGGGTGAAGGAGTTGATGCTGCAGCGGGCTAACGAGAAGGCAGAAAGCAAGGTTGATCTGGAAGCTTTATATAAGGCCGGGGAGGATGAGTATGAAGCGGCGGTTCAGGATGCTGCTGAGGAAATGAAGCAGCTGGAGGCGCTGGGTCCTGATGAGGAAGAGGAGGCTGAGCGTGCTGCTTGGGAAGAGGCGCTACCTTCCGAGCTTATCAAGAAATTTGATGTTGATTTTGAGAATTACGACATTTCAATTCCATCAAGGCCGCCTACTCCCCAAGCTTCACCTGTTCAGGCTGTTCCCTTGATCCCGGCTACCGTCGCTTCTTCGCCCGTTGTTTCCAGAGGAGAGGATTCGGCTTGTGAAGGTGATTTGGAGATGGATCCCCACTTCTCGTTAGATGAGCTTCTTGAGGGTTGAAGTTGTAATCTTTTCTTTCTGTTGAAGAATTTATGGCTACGGCCTTTTGAACTAATTTAGGCTACGACCTTGTAATTTGCATGAGCAATTTGGAATTTATTTCATTGCCCCTTTGCTTGTTTATTTCGTTGTTTTTCGTAGCTATGATAGGTCGAATTTATGTTATTCAATGGAGTGTCCGAACATTCTGTTCCTGTGTTGCTGGTTACGCCGGCTAAATATTTTCGCAAAATTTGCCACTTGCCGGTTAGTCCGGCTAAGTGTGAATCTTGGTATAAGTTGCCGGTTAGGCCGGCTGAGTGTGAACATCAAATTAACTCATATTATAACTGTCATAAGCCAAGTACAATACTACTATTGAAAATAGTCCGCCGTGTACAGCGCGAACTTAATTGATTACATGCTTTTTTCAATTGCGACTTCTACGGATATATCCTACCTCCTGCCCCCAGTTCGTGCTGGACGCGGTCTGTTCACATATAGAACTTCTTCAGGTGGTCAAAATTCCATGGCCTGGGCAGGGGTTTGCCATTCTCTTCTAACTCATATGTCCCTGGCCGAATGACGCGTGTGACTTTGAATGGGCCGTCCCAATTTTTGCCGAGCTTCCCTCTTTCAGTGATTTTGCCCGTCGCCTCTATTTTTCTCAGGACCAGGTCCCCCACCTGAAATTGCCGGGGCCTTACCATCTTGTTGAATTGCCTTGTCATTCTTTGTTGGGCAACAGACTTTAGGAAGGCGTTCCCTCTAGTTTCTGGCAATAGGTCGAGATTGATGGGCTTGTCTTCGTCGTTCTTGTATTGATCATAGTATGCGATCCGTGTAGACGGTATCCCAACTTCCACCGGAAGGACAGCCTCGGTGCCGAATACGAGGGAGAAAGGGGTATGGCCCGTTGACTCCTTAATGGTAGTGCGGCTGGCCCATAATACTCCTGGCAATTCATCCACCCAATTACCGCGGCTTCCTTCGAGTTTCTTTTTTATGCCGTTCAAAATGGTTTTATTCTCCGATTCCACTTGTCCGTTTGTTTGGGGACGGGAAACTGAAGAGAATTTTGTTTGAATATTGAACCGGCAACAATATTCACGCGTGGCGGCGCTGTTGAACTGCTTGCCATTGTCGGAGATGATGACTTGAGGTATCCCATAACGGGTGATGATGTTCCTCCAGAGGAACTGACAAATCTGTTTGTCCGTGATGGAGCTAAGAGCCTCGGCTTCCACATACTTGGTGAAGTAGTCTATAGCAACAAGTACGAATCGTCGTTGTCCGCTTGCTGGAGGAAAGGGACCTAACAAGTCGATACCCCATCTATCGAAAGGTAGGAGCGATTGTATGGGGGAGAGGTAGTTAGAGGGCCGGCGAGGCACCTAACCGTAGAACTGGTTCTTTTCGCAAGTTTTCACGAGCTTCTCCGCATCTGCTTTTATATTCGGCCAGTAGTATCCACTTCTCAAGACCTTTCCTACAAGGGTCCGAATACCTTGATGGATCCCACACGCTCCTTCATGAATTTCTCTTAATATGTAGTCCCCCTCAGTTGGGGTGACGCATTTGAGTAGGGGATGGGTATAAGACTTCTTGTATAAGGCTCCCTCATACCATTCGAACCATTTCGCTTTTTTCAATATGATCGGACTTAGGTCGGGGTCCTCGGGCACCTCCCCATCCCGAAGGAGTGAAATATAGGGGTCCATCCATGAGTCAGTCCGATTGACTCCTCCCACGAAGGCGTTAATGCTGGGGCAGGGTAGCACCTCCCATACGATGTTTTGCGGTTTGTTACTGATGGCCGAGCTTGCCAATCTGGAGAGGGCATCGGCCTGAGCGTTTTCCGACCTGGGGATATGACTTAACACCACCAAATCAAACTTCTCTATTGCTTCTTTAACCTTAACAAGATACATCTTCATGCTATCGTCTCTTGCTTCAAATTCTCCACTCACCTGTCCGGCTATCAGCTGGGAGTCCGTGTGAGCTATTACTCTCTTGGCCCCTGAGGCTAGGCAGATATTCAATCCCAACAAAAGGGCCTCATATTCGGCTTCATTGTTAGTGGCCGTGAAACTGAACCGGACAACATGTTCCAATCTTGCGCCGTGGGGTGAAATGATCAGTAACCCGGCTCCTGAGCAGTCGCGTGTAGAAGATCCATCGACATACAATTTCCAGTTGTCCTCTGAAGGGGCCTCTTCCAAGGAACCCGTCATTTCTGAGATGAAATCTGCGAGTGCTTGGGCTTTTATAGCTGTCCGGGGTTCGAACTCAACTCCATAATCGGCCAACTGATTGGCCCATTCGGCTATCCGAGATGATTGATTTTTACTTTCCAATACTTTCCTCATTGGTTGGGAGGTGCGAACTATGATGGGATGAGATTGGAAGTAGGGTTTTAGTTTCCTACTTGCTATAACCAGCGCGAAGATCGACTTCTCAATAGGCGGGTACCAGGCTTCAGAGCCGCGGTAGGCGTGGCTGATGTAATATACGGGCATCTGATTATCTCTTTCTGCTATCAAAACGGCGCTGGTCGAGTATTCCGAGACAGATATGTATAAATACAATGTTTCACCCGGCAAGGGTGACACTAACTTCGGCATCTCCGCCAGGTATTTCTTCAAGCTGAGGAATGCCTCCTCGGCTTCCTAGTCCCAAACGAACTTCTGTTGCTTCAATACCTTAAAGAAAGATGAGCACCTGTCTGCGGATTTAGACATGAAGCGACTAAGGGCGGCTACGCAGCCGGTTAGGCGTTGTACCTCCTTGACAGTTCTCGGCGACCTCATCGACATGATAGCTTGAATCTTATCCGGGTTTGCTTCTATTCCTCTTTCGTCAACCAAGAATCCAAGGCATTTTCCCCCTGTCACGCCAAACACACACTTCTCAGGGTTTAAACGCATCTGATTTTTTCGCAAAGTTTCAAACGTTTCCCTCAAATGTTCAGCATGGTCTTCGGCTTCTTTGCTCTTCGAAATCATGTCATCAACATACACTTCCAAATTTCGGCCAATTTGCTCTTTGAACACCTTGTTAATCATGCGTTGATAGGTTGCCCCCGCATTCTTGAGTCCGAACGGCATTACCATATAGCAGTAAACCCCCGAAGGGGTTATGAAAGCGGTATGGGGTCTATCTTCCACGGCTAGTGGAATCTGATGATATCCGGCATTCGCATCCATGAAGCTAAGTAGGGCGTGTCCGGCTGTCGAATCTACTAGTTTATCAATTTTTGGTAGGGGGTAGTCGTCTTTAGGGCAAGCTTTGTTTAGATCGGTGAAGTCCACGCACATGCGCTACTTCCCGGAGGGTTTCTTGACGAGGACTACGTTGGCTAGCCAGTCCGAGTACTTACATTCTCTGATGAATCCGGCTTTAAGAAGTTTCTCACTTCCTCCTTGGCTGCCCTTGCCCTTTCTAAGCCTTGGTGCCTTAGCTTCTGTTTTACCGGCTTATAGCCGGGTTTAATGTCCAAATGGTGCGAGGCGATTTCTGCGGGTATGCCCGGCATTTCTTCGACCTTATACGCGAATATATCTCGATATTGCCGGATGACGTCAATGATGTTGTCTCTTAGGGGTCCGGTTAGGCCTCTCCCTACACGAATCCTTTCATTGCCCCATAGGGAGATTTCTTCATAGCCTTCAAGAGGCTGAGGTTGAGTGATTTTTCGGGTATCGTCGTCGGCCACATGTAAGACCGACTCCACCCCTTCCGTCCTCCTTTTCTTGCCGTTGGGCTCCATAGTGCTTCCTGCTCCCATTTTGAGCGTGTTAACTTGACATTCTCTGGCACTCTTTTGATCGCCATACAATACTCCCACTTTGCCGTCATCTCTTTCATACTGCATGAGCAACTGATGAGTGGAAATGACGGCTTTGATTTTGTTTATCAGGGGCAGGCCCATGATGATGTTGTATGGGAACGGGATGTCCACTACTGTGAAGCGGACCGGCAAGGTCCGTCCTTTTCCTTTCTCCCCAAAGCGGACTGGTAGCACTATCGTCCCCGACGGGCAAACTCGGCTACCCCCAAAACCTACTAGGGGCCGGTCAGGTTTCTCAAAGTGTTCTGCTCCATACTGCAATTGTTTCAAACAATCCATGGTAATCAAGTCGGCGGTACTTCCGGTGTCAACTAATACTCTCCTGACGCACATCAACCCCACTTTGAGGGTGAGGACGATGGGGTCCGAATGAGGATACTGGATTGCTTGACTTCCCTCACCAAAGATCATCTTTGGGCCGTCCATTGTTTTCTTAACGTCTGCGGTCATCAGGTTCAACGTATGCACGCTATCTTTGACGGATCTACTGCTTGGATGGAACTCTGAATATCCTCCCGAAATCATGCTAATAACACCCTGTGTGGCCTCGGATTGTTCGTTCCCATTCGCACGCCTATCACTTCTTGGTCGGGGGTTGTCCCTGCGATCCCTAGGCTAGCGATCTTGTTTCAAAAATCTATTCAGCTGACCTTCATCGACCAACTTGTCTAACACTTTCTTTAGTTCTCGGCACTGGGATAAAGTGTGGCCGTGTTCTTTATGATAATCACACCAGTAATCCATGTTTCTTCTGTTTTGTGACGTTGAAATCCTAGCGGGTGTCGGCAATTGATCCTGGATGGAGTAAAAAATATCTTTTTGGCTTCGGCTGAAGCGGGATTCGGCGGGGTCTTTGGCCTCTAGGGCTGGATAGGCTTGCACTTGTCTACGACCTTCATCTCTGGGAGGTCCCATGGGTGATCTGAATCTTTCTCTTCCAGAGTTGTCCGAATTCCGTCGGCTAGGCGTTGTTTCTTGCGACCGGCCGGCCTTCTCCTTTTTCCTTCGAGAATCTAACGGTGTGCATATGTCAGATGCCCGAATGAACCTTTGCACCACGTCCATGGCCTCCGAATACGTCGCGATGTCATGCTCTAGCAACTTCCATTTCAACTTCGGGGTCCGGATGCCATTGATAAGGGTAGGGACCGTGGTGGCATCAGTGGTTCCGGGGATTGACAATACTTCTTCGTGAAATCTCTAAATATATGAGGTAACGGGCTCTCCTTCTTTCTGAATGATAGACATCAGATGTAGGTTTGATTTCTTTTGTCTCTTAGAAGCGACAAAATGGTCTAGGAACAGGGCTTCCAAGGCCGCGAAACTATCCACGCTTCCGGGAGGTAGGGACGTATACCAGTTCAGTGCTAACCTCGACAGCGTGGTTGGGAAGAACTTACATAACATAGCTTCGCAAGTAGTGCTCACGGCCATATGAGCACGGTAGGAGGCGATATGTTTGGTGGGATCTTCTAACCCGTCAAATGACTTAATGGCGGGTACCTTCACCTTGTTCCGGTTAGGAACGGCTAGTATTCGGGCTGACAGGGGGGTTTTGAAGATGGTTGGAGCCGAGTCAGAACCGTCCCTAATGTAGTCTTCTCGGGCGTAATCATTCCTCTCGTACCTTTTGCGGATCAAGGGGCTGTGATAGGATTCTTCCACTTGATTCTTTCCTTCTCTTTTCGAGGTTAAGTATGTTCTAGCATCTTGTTCCTTCCTCCTACGATTGATGATTTGTCGGGCATCAAATCTTGAACTTCCTGATTGTTCTTGTCTCCGGTCAGGAGCTTGATCAGGCATCCGGCTCTGAAAACGGGAAGTGATGGTTGCGGCAAAGTTGTCCAGGTCTTGTCTCGTGACGAAGTTAGGTAACTGGATTCCATCATTGGGATCTTAGTCGCGGACCGATTGGGCAGAATGGTGTTCTGACTGCCTAGTGTTGGCTCTTGTATTTATTTTCGAATTCATGGCTTTTTAAAGTAGGATTGGGTAATAGGGTGTTGCTTGTTTCCCTCCCCACAGACGGCGCCAAATGTTTCTGCGTAGAGATCGACTTAGGTCTCCCTGACCGGAAGGTGACCATTGGAAGTATGTCAACGGTTGTTGAAGGTGTCTGGATATGTGCTAGAGGTAGAATACCTGCAAAACGAACGGTTACTTATCCGGGGGCGTTTCCCGGAAAGCCTCTCCGACGCTCAAGTCAGTGGTCGGTTAATGAGTAAATATTGTAGACTAAAAATGGTAGTTTGGAGAGAGAAAAAGCATACCATTTAAGGTTTGAATTGGGGTATATATAGGGTGTGACAATCTGATTTGACAACCCTAAGGGCATTTTAGTAATTCCGCCCGGGATTAGGTCAATGTTAATGTTGACCGGAATGGTTGGGCTTCTTGACTTGATCCAAGAAAATTGGGGCCAATTGACCCAATAACAGTTATAAACTAGTATTACTATGTTTTTAAATTATTTAGGAATGTTATTATATTAAGAATGTTTATGGTAATATTATAGGTAATATTTTTATGTAAGCCCTTAAATTAGTTTATAAAGTTGTGTGTTATTTCATGAACATATTTTTTTATTTAGTATGGTTATGCTTAGGATGTTGTCATTATACTTTATCTTTTACATTAAAGCTTATTCTTAAAGTTATATTAAATATTTAAGTTATTGTGTAAAAGATTTTAGTTTTTATAAAATTAAAATTTACTATGATTATAATAAAAATAACAAGTAAATAAAAAGATATATCTGGAAAAATAAAATTTTTGTAAGTTATTTATATTAAAGTATTTTCTTAAATACATGAGATTTTATAATAAAAAGTAACTTTTGTGATATTAAATAGCTAGTTAGTACAAAATAATTCTTTAGTTGATTATTTGACCAAATTTATGTAAAAAGGATGTAAAATTACTTTTAATAAAGTTGTCTTTTTTAAGTTATGTATGAAATTTTGATATTAAAAGAATAAAGTTTATACTTGTCTTATAAAAAGAATTATGGATTTGTGTGAATATATAAGTTTTACTTATTTTACAACTAGAAGTATTGATTTTTGTGAACTTATAAAGTGTTACTTGTTTTATTATAACTAGAAATATTGATTTCGTAAAATAATATTAGTTGTATTTGTTTTATAATTAGAATATTGATTTTTGTGAACTTAATAAGTTTTACTTGTTTTTCAATTTGAAATATTAATTTTTGGTGAAATTGTTGAATTTTGATAATCTATCCATAGGATATAGTTTTACTCGATTTATAATTAAATTATTTATTTTTGTGCAAAGAATTAAATTAAAATATTTATTTGTTTTAAAGTTAGAAATGTTGATTATTGAAACTTATTTCAAGAGAAATAAAATTTAGTTAGCTACTTGAGAAAATATTAATCTAAAGACTATTAATAGAATATTAAATTATTAGTGTAAATTTATTTAACAAATGAATTATTAAATATAATGTTTTAAATAAAATTTAATGAGTAAAACTTTAGTAATGAACTTAGAAGGGCATATAGGTAGAATATAATTAAACAAGGAAGTTAACATCTAAGTTGGTCAAAGTCAAAGTCAACTTGTAATAGTAGTAGAAATGTGATGTGCTTGTGTGAAATGATATGTGTATTGATTGAATGACCCTGATAGTAAGAAAATGTTGAACCATGGACCGGCATGTAAAATCCCGGCGCCCGTGTTTGCCGGCACGTAAAATGCGGTGTTCAAAAGTCGGTCCTAGAGAAAGGATATCACTGTTAGGCAGAATCCTAGCTTGGAGCAAACAGGTTTGGAGACAAGAAGCAAGGAAAGCATAATTAATAACATCACTTGGAGAGAAAATACCAAGGCCACCCATCTTGATTAGGAGAGTGGCTAACCTCCATTACCAATCCCCAAACCCTAGTCCCGAAGCCGTAACTATTTTCTCCAGGTAGGCACGCAAAACGAGATCAAATAGAACCTGTGCAACTCCAAACGAATTGGGAGGGCAACTCTGCAGCGTGTAGAATAACCTTCCAATCCCCACACAATTGCAAAGCCGTAACTATTGTTATTGTTATTATTATTATTATTATTATTATTATTATTATTATTATTATTATTATTAATTATTATTATTTAAATTAGTATTATTATTATTATATTAGTAATTTTAGTCTTTTTTGTTATTATTATTATTATTATTATTATTATTACTATTATTATTATATATTTTAAAGAAAAAAAATTATTAATTGAGAGTAATGTAGGAATTTGAAATATTGATGACTAGGATCGACAGGAAACAAAATATAATAATTGTTCGAGTCAAATACAATAAAGTGATACAATACATATATTAGTACTAGTAATAGTTTACATCATCATCTTCACCCTCATCACTAAAACACCTAGCGTCATCCTCGTTTTGCTCGTCACCGGATAATATTAAATCAGCATCAGCATCTTTGTCGAGAATTGTTGTTGACGGTTCTGGTTCATCATCGCACTCAATAAACTGTCCGGAAGGAGCGCGAAGCGATGCCTCGACATTGTCTTCTTAAGAGACCTGAAGTTCTATGCCTTGTTCCTCTTGGAATGCTCCCTCATCTACTTCATTGGAAGTAGCAACACAAACTTGGTATTTCTTTGGTCTGACTTTTCACTCAACTCGCCAATCTCATAAATCACGTTGTACACTTGGATATGTCATGTAGTAGACTTGAGTAGCTTGACTTGCTAGGACAAAAGGATCATATTTTCCGTACGACTGATTGATGTGGATGTGTACTATCTGTTAGCGTTCATGAACACGTGTACCGCTTCCACGTCCATGACGAGTCGGCTCAGACCAGTGACATTTGATAAAGTCACTCTCTTGATTGGCATTGCCGGATATTCAAGCTCTATAATGTCTTCAAGCCGAACGTAGAATTCATCTTCGTCTTCACTATCATCGGCTGCTTTAACACACACTCCACTATTGTTTGCAGCTTTTCTCGTAATATAAAACTTATAACCATTGACGTAATAGATATTATATGTTTTTGCATATTTCAAAGGTCTTTGTGCTATGTCTTCAGTATTTGACTGTTTGTAGCATAATCGAGATGACCGGCGAAAGCCTGTAAATAGAAAAAACATAGTTAGACCAAATAAACAATAATGTCACTCTAGAGGGAATATAAACTTACGTATTGTTTGACGAATATTAAAAATTGATCTTCTAGTAAAGCATCAAACTGGTTACGTGGCATCGAAGGAGGCACGACAGATTGTAGCTGACTTGTGAACCTTTTCAGATAGCTAGGGTTCAACCTAAGGACAATTCATCAGAACATACAGGTGTGCAATTTACAGATCTTTGGGATCTAACAATCTTATTTTACCCCTCCCATGAAATCGGACTGGGTGAGTGAAATTGAAAGGACAACTGATCTATCTTTACCGTCGTCGTGCATAGGAAGGTTTCTATATCTAGTTCTTACCTCAGGCTCGAAGTAATGAGATACAAAATGTGAAGCCTCTTCAGTAAGATATTGATTGCACATTGACGCTTCAACATGGCCTTTATTTCCAAAATTGAGTTTCAGATGACGTAAGTACCTAATTGTAAACAAATATATTAATTAGACAAGACATATCAAATAAATAATAAAACATTAACATTAATTGGATGACGTGCACATACCGTTCGAATAGACTCTAATTTCATCATGTCTGACGTTTTCAGTCTTGGTAAAGTTCTCATTGTGAAAAACAAGCTTAACTCAGTTAGAGCCTCCCAAACAGGTAGAGGGAGCAGGTCACGTAAGGCAATTGGAATTTAGCGTTGCATGAAAATGTGCCAATCGTTGCTTTTCATTCCGAATATGGAATATTTGTCCATGTCAATGTTCCTAAACAAGTCGGACACATAACCATCTGGAAACCTTAACGTCTGCAGCAAGTCCACTAGAGCATAAATTCCTCTATCATCTAGTGTATACGATGCCATTGGGATTTCGTTCCCCATAGGATGCAACGCACTTTTAATGCCGAGTTCTTGCAAGTCTCTACGTGCAGCAATATGATCCTTGGTTCCTTTTTCAACGCGCATCACTGTATTAAAAAGGCCTTTGAGTCTGACGGGTGACACATTTCCCCCTCTTCGCTGTGGTGCTAAGCGTGCTATCTCAATTCACCGGTTGTCACTCGAGACGCATACAACCTTTGTAAGTGTGGACCTATCAGAAGATATATAAATTGTTTTCTCGGAATCCGTCTATTTCCAATATCGTCTCTAACCCACCTTGTTGTTGAGCACGTACGACAACGTCTTGCATTAACAATACGACCCCAATACATCATACATCCATTAATGCAACAATCAATCATCTCTAATGGCAACCCAAGCCCCGCTATTTACTTCTTTGTGTCATAAAAACTGGATGTCATCGCGTTCGGTTGAGGTAAAGCCTCCTGCATCAAAGTGCACATATCGTCATACATCCACTCGGAGCAATTATGTTATGTCTTTAGATTCGTCATCCTCCCTATAATCGACATCTGAGAGTAATTTTCGCAACCTTCATAAAGTGGATTGTTTGCGGCACCAAACATTTCAAAAACCTTTTTTGCTTCCGGATTCGGCTCTTTAAGAATCACATCATCAAGCAACTGTGCCTCCACGTAATTGTGGTCATTTTGTGGAAACATATTTTGGTACGTCTCCGGAAATCTAGTCGGAGCAGCATCATGAACCATACGAACATAATTATTTTCCTCAGGAATCACGTCTACGAGTACTACATCTTCAAGAATATGTTCCGTAACAAACACGTTATTGCCGCTGCTACCTTCACTGGCGGCAATATCGTAATGATACCTCCAATCCTAATAATCTTCCACAAAACTTTTTCTTAACAAATGCTCCCTTACATCATTTGGATTTTTAAAAACAACAATTTTGCATTTCGCACAAGGACATTTAATTTTTCGTGAACGACTTTTTGACAGTGTAAATTTTATAAATTTTTCTAATGCCCTAATAAACTCTATATTAAAAGACCCGTCATCAAATTCTCTTTCGTACATCCAATTTCTATTGTACAAATAAAAACTATTGTCATCCGTCATTGCGTAAACCTATATTAAAATTAAAAATACAATCAAATATGTAAAAACTACATGCAAAATTAAACAAAAATATTCAAAAAAATATTAAACGAATATAATTAATTTTTAATTTTTTCATTATCATAAAAATACAAATATCAAATAATATTAAAAAAAATTAATAGGTAATAATTTTACACAAACAAAACAAATAATAAACATATTAATATCAGATTATAAACATGTGTAAATATAAATATATATAATAATAAATATCATACATGTACAAATTATATAAATACAATGTGAAAAATTAGAAATACACCTTTCCACGTACATATACAAATTAAATAAATACAATTCCAAAAAAATCAGAAATATACCTTTCCGCGTATTGAGCTTTGTTGCGTTCCTTCACAAGCAAATACTATATAATGTATATGAATCTTTTAGAATTTGGCGTATACACAATGACTAAATTTAGCTGATTATATAAGCAAAAACCATATGTTATGCGACCAAATAAGCGACTAAAATCCATCTTTTAAAAAGATAACAACTTTTTTTTCCCGCTAACATGCTTATGCGACATGTTAGGCAACAAACTGTCTGTAAGCGACAAAATATGCGACGTGACATGTTTGTCGCATGCTGGCGACAAAACAACTTAGTTGCCAGTTTTATCGCCTAACCTCTCCTCAGATTTACGTTTTGTCTCCAAATGAAGATGTTTTTGTAGTGTGAATATATTTCTCATTATTATAAATTTTATAATATACTAATGTTTTTTCATTTTCTAGGGTTTCTTTTCTCATCATTTATAATCTCTTTTAGATTTACAAATTGATTTTGTAATTAATTCATGTACATCATTTTTTGTATTGATTTTTTCATGTGTAGTAGTTGTATAATATCTCAACTAAAAATAACAACTAATGATTTTTTGTAACCCAAATTTTCTTAAAACCTTTTAAAATATAAAACTTATTTATTTATTTGGAAAATTTGCTCAAAACAATCCCAACTATCACCCGTTGGCCAAAAATAATCTCAACTATCAATTATTTGTTAATAATCCCAACTACTCTCATAATTTGTTGAAAACATACCCACCCCTTGTTATCGGCTGGAACAGGTAACTTTTTCACTTTTTTATTTTCTTTTTTACTTAACTGTTCAAAATAACCCTTACCCTTCATTTATTAATCAAAAAAGAAAGAAAAACGTGGAAAAGTTACATGTTGTAGCCGGTAAAAAAGGAGGTGGATTTGTTTTCAACAAATTATGAGAATAGTCGGGATTATTAAAAAATAATTGATAGTAGGGATTATTTTTGGCCAACGGGTGATAGTTGAGATTAGTTTGAGCAAATTATCCGATTTATTTTTTTGGATTATTCATTTATATGTCTAAATTATCAATGAAAATAAAGCTTAATTTAAAATTAGTTTTAGGTGTAACTTTCATAAAGTAAATCTAACTAAAAGTAATTTGTTTCCATATAAAATTTTATTTACACTTTTTCTTTCTCACCTTTTCTCACTCAATAATGGTAATTTTTTTAATTTTACTTTAGAAATTATCACAATTAAACATTGTCATTATTGTTATTTCTCTTATCACATTTTATCCAAACTAAAAAAAATTATAACAATACTACTCCTTCTGATTCTATTTGCTTGACTTGTTTGGGTTGGGCATGCAAGTTAAGGGTATTGGGGGGACCACCTAAAAGTGGACAGTTAGGGTATTTTAAGTGATTAAATTAATTGTTAAGGTGGTAGTTAGGATATTTTAAGTAGTGTAAGTGGGGATATTTTGGTCATTCTTTGTGTGAACATAGGGTATATATGTAAAAAAAACACATGCCAAAAAGGAATCAAGACAACTAAGGTGACTTTATCCAATAAGGAAACAAGACAAGTAAATAGAACTGGAGTGAATATATATTTGCATTACTTAGAAATTAAAAAAAGGAATCAGGACAACTAAGGTGACTTTATAAAATAAGAAAACAAGACAAGTAAATAGAATTGGAGGGAATATATTTATTTGCATTACTTAGAAATTAAATTTCTATTTATCTCTACATTTATACATTTGTGCATTGCACAAGTATATATATACTAGTATATAATACTACAGCTAATAAAATACTATACATGGAAATTAAAGACAATATACCATTACAATTTTTAACATATACTTCCATAAACTAAACAATATGACATCAAAAACGTAAAATTAAATTAATTCTATCTATTAAAGCCACTTGTGTCTGATGCCTTGACATCATCAATACACAAAGAAACTCGGATCTGGCAGCTGGCAATGAATGCTCTTGCCTAAACAACTCGTCAATTAAACATTTCAATAAAATCAAGTTGTTTTACCTAAGATACAATTACAAACTTCTTCAAAAAACAAACTTCAAACACATTTTTAATTAGAATTAAATTTAAGCAATAAATTAAACCAATTACGTAACAATAATTGTTACTTGAGACAGTTGAACATTTAGTGTCTAATAATCCTAAGTTTATAATCACTAAATACTACTAAAGTAGTGGGACAATAAGTATTAAAATACGAGGTCCAAAAGGGGTTCAAAGGGGAGGAGAAAAGAACATTTGGAAAACCGAGTCAGCAGTAAAAGTCGACTCGGCTTTCATGTTTTTGGGCCTAAAGTCGACTCGACTTTAGGTACTATAAATGTGATTTTGTCCAGTAGCTAAAGCCGAGTCGGCGATGCTGGTCTTTGAAGGAAAAGCCGACTCGGCTTTTTCCTCTGTTTTGACCGTTGGGTTATTTCGGTTTTCTTTGAGTGAATGCTTTGGATTCCTATACTTATGTCTCTTGATTTCTGGAGTTATAAGGGAATATTATGGAGTGTAATGCTCATGATTTCCTTAAAATAATGGTATTGTGATCATCAATATGATCATTAAGAGTGGTTAATTGGGTTATGACCGTTAGGTTATACTCTTGTAGTATAAATAGGGCTTCATGATGAATGGAAAGATACACCTTTTCTGAATTCTATCTCTCTTATTTTCATTTTCTTGTGTTCTTTTCAAGAGAGTAATTATCTCTTGTTTAGAGCTTCCAAATCTTATAGTTTTCTAAACACTTTGTTATTAAGTTATATACTCTAAGTACTAAGAGTATGTTGTGTTGTTTGTATCTCTTTGTGAATTTCTAAGCATCAAACCCAAGTACTTTTGTTGTGGAAATATCACAAAAGGAAAGTAATCACACACCTATAACAAGTATCAAGCTTCCGGGTAACGGTTGTCGTTACAAATCAATCTCCAAGTTTTAGTATTGTTATTTGTAAGTTATATTTTGTCATCAACAAAGGGATTAATACAAATTCCCCTTTTGTAATTTTTATTTGCATTATTAAAGTCTTATAATATTTTGTGATATTATCTTCGGGATGGCGACTATCAAAGATTTTACATCTAACTTTGCTAAGTTGGAAAAATTTGTCAGTATTGATTTTCGACGTTGGCAAAAGAAGATGATGTTCCTCATAACAACTTTGAGTGTCAATTACGTGATAAGTTCACCCAAACCGGAGGAATGGGAAAATGAAACTCTCGAGCAAGCAAGGAAAAAAAGTAAGTGGGAAAATGTTGATTCCATTTGCCGGGGCCGTATTCTTAATGGAATGCAAGATTCTCTCTTTGACATCTACAAATACCATGAGTCCGCTAAGGAGTTATGGGATGATTTGGAGAACAAATATATGGCGGAGGATGTAAGTTCCAAAAAGTTTCTCGTAAGTAATTTTTAATTCTTATAAGATGCTAGAAAATCGCCCCATAATAGATCAATTTCATGAGTTGCAAAGAATGCATACCAATCTAAAATTACATAAAATTGAAATAGGTGAAGTTTTTCTTGTTTCTAGCATTATAGACAAGTTGTCTCCCTCTTGGAAGGATGTTAGACATTCTTTAAAGCATAAAAGAGAGGATATCATACTCTTCGATCTTGGACAACATATTGTTATTGAGTCTAGCATAAATATTCAAGAGAATCGGAAGGATGAAAATCCTAATGTTGGAACTATTAACATGGTTGCGGAAGGGAGACCATCCCATTCCGAAGAGAAAAGGAAGAAGGTAGATTCTTCAAAGGGGTAGGTCGTTATCTCAAATACCGAAAAGATATGTTAGGAATGTGGTAAGTCCAGACACCGAAAGAAAAATTTCTTTGGGTTCAAGAACAAACAAAAGAAGGCAAAGGGGAACGGTCAAGCTTCTACAAGCAAAGACCCTTCCAATCAAGGCAATCATGCAATTTTGAATGAAAATTCTTCTTTGAATCTTTCTTCAATGAATACTAATTTAAGTGTTGTGCAGGATGATTCTTTGTCTTGGTGGATCTATTCAGGGGCTTCGAGACATGTATGTAACACTACTAGATGGTTCAAAACCTTTCACAAGGTGGTTGATGGGGAGCATCTCTTCATGGGAAACAACGCACTTATCATTGTCCAAGGCAAAGGACAAATTGAGCTATTATTTACTTCGGGAAATCTCATAGTTTTACGAGATGTTTATTATGCATCCGAAATTAGTAGAAAATTTGTCTCGGGTCCGATTTTGAATCGATTGGGCTACTAATTAGTATTTGAAGCCGATCGGTGTATTATCTCTAAGAATAACTTGTTTCTAGGACATGCTTATTTATGTAATAGTTTTTTTAAATTGTCTTTAGATTTAAATGAGAACTTTATATGTAATATTTCAAGTATGAATGATAAAGCTGATTTGCATTACTTGTGGCATGTTAGATTAGGACATGTGAATTTTGATAAAATTCTTTTATGTCCAAGGTTAAATTGATTCCTATGTGTGTTAAAATGTCTAAAAATTGCAAAACATGCATGCTAAATAAGATCACAAGGACACCCTTTAAAAGTGTTGAACGGAAATCCGAAATTTTGGAATTAATCCATAGTGATCTTTGTGACTTTCATAGTACACCATCATTGGGAAATAAGAAATATGTCATAACATTTATTGATGATTTTTCTAAGTTTTGTTATGTATATCATTTACATACAAAATATGAGGCTCTTGATCATTTTAAGATTTACAAAAATAAAGTAGAAATACAAATTAGTAGTAAACTAAAACAATTAAGAACCGATAAAGGAGGTGAATATTTTGATCCAAATTACTTTAATTCAATGGGAATTATACATGAAACAATCGTCGGATACGCACTACAATTAAATGGTGTGGCGGAGAGGAAAAATCGTACTCTACAAGAGATGGTTAATTCCATGTTATCCTACTCGGGCTTAAGTGATGGATTTTGGGGTGAAGCGATGTTGATGGCTTGTCACATTCTTAAACGAGTTCTAATAAGAACAAATAAGGAGACTCCTTATGAGCTTTGGTACAAAAGAAAACCAAACTTAAGCTATCTTAAGGTTTGGGGTTGTGGAGAAATTGTAAGATTACCCGGTAACAAAAGAAAGAAACTCGGTGAATGAGGGATTAAATGCAGTTTTATAGGTTACTAGTATAAAAATTCGTGCAATGCACGGTTATTAGTATTAAAACATAGAAGTATTATAATTTTAAACATTGATATAATTATTTATTATATCTATTAAGTTGGAAGCCCATATATCGGGGTACTGCTCTTTGTTTTGACCTTTAATTTTTAGTTTTATTTACATTGCGCTAGTTTGCTGTTAAATGTTTTTAGCATATATTGGGGTGCTGCTATTTATTTTTCTCCTTATTTAGTTGAATAAAATTTTACTGTTTTATTTCAATATAGTATAAATATAATTTAATCAATACAGTAGAAATATAATAAAGTATAATGCCATGTTATAAAATAAAATGAAGTTCACCTTATTTAGTGCAATAATATTATAGCAATAAATCAATTTAATTATTCCATATGGCAAATCTTTGTAAAGATACCATGTGGAATTTTCCAAGCTTTTCAGTAATTGTACTAGTTTAGAAACCCGTGCAATGCACAGAGTTTCAAATATTTAAATGTATAAAATTATCATTATCAAGTTTAAATTATTAAATATAAATATTTTAATATTTTGATGCTTTCGTATCACATTTGATGTTAACAATATTGCATTAGAATCTCCAATTTAAATAAAAAAAGTCATGAAAAACATAATATCAAAAAATGCATAAATTTCCTTTTCATAATTGAAAAAAAAGAAGAGTTGCACTTGTAATTTCATTTTATTTATACTCTTATATATGTAGAATTTTGTTTTAATTTTCTAATTTCCCTAATCCGTTGTTACTCAATCAAGAAGTTAGATTAATTTTATGTGTTTTCAATGAGTAGTAGTTGAAAAGTTAAGATGATGAAAATTCGTTTTATAAGTTCACATATGACTCAATAAATAGTGCAAAGTAGGTTGTTATTAGTTTCCATAATTTTAAAGAAAAATCTTGCCCAGCAAGATTATTATTTTTTCTTCATAATAAATAGTTTAAATGTAATAAATATTTCATCCCTATTATAGACACCAATGAAGTTATTCTTTTCATTTGATAATATATAGAAATCTTGTCCATTATTGTTTTTCCATCTTTAAAGAGTTACTTGTAACTTGTAAAAAGGATATTATTTAATTCATGACTTGCTATTTTTAAATTGAATCCATGTGATACACTGCCTCCTATAAGCATTTGACATTTGGCATGTCTTTTGAGGAGATGACATGTGGATTTTTACAGTTCTTTTAATAAGATTTATGATTTCCATCTTTAAAGATTTACTTGTAACTTGTAAAAAGGATATTATTTAATTCATAACTTGCTATTTTTAAATTGAATCCATGTGATACACTGCCTCCTATAAGCATTTGACATTTGGCATGTCTTTTGAGGAGATGACATGTGGATTTTTACAGTTCTTTTAATAAGATTTATGATGCTATTCATAGCAAAACTTATAGTTTCTATGTTATAGAACAAAATGACTATATGTGAATTCATTCGATTATAGAGTTCAGAGATGCAATTTTTGATGAAAATAGATTTTCATCATTGAGTAGACAAAGAAATCCACAAGTTTGTACCAATGAATATGTTGATGATAATCAACAAGGATCATCTCTAGATGCTGGTGAAAATCAACAACTAGATAAACAAGAAATTGTTGATCCTATTCCTAAAAAGAGTAAGAGACAACGAAAAGCTAAAAGCTTTGGACCGGACTTCCAAGTATATTTCATTGAAGGTACTAGAAGCGAAGCCTCTTCTAGTGTTCCATATTTGTTTAATATGGAAGGTGACCCATTGACTTATAGTGATGCTATGGCATCACAGGATAGCACTTTCTGGAAAGGGGCTATTGATGATGAGATGCAATTCATCATGGGTAATAACACTTGGGTGTTAGTGGATCTTCCTCCTACTTGTAAACCAATAGGTTGCAAGTGGATTTTTCGAAAGAAAATGAAAATTGATGGTACTATTGTTCAAGGCCCGTTTAGTGGCACAAGGCTTTAGACAAAAGCTTGGTATCGATCACTTCGAAACTTATGCACCAGTTGCAAGGATAACCACTATTCGGTTGTGGTAGCTTTAGCTACGGTCTGTCATCTAGAAATACATCAAATGGATGTTAAAACCGCTTTTTTATATGGGGTATTAGATGAGGAGGTTTATATGAAATAACCCGAAGGGTTTGTTTTGGAAGGTCAAGAGCAAAAGGTGTGTAAACTTGTTAAATCTCTATATGGACTTAAACAAGCACCTAAGCAATGTCATCAAAAATTTGATGAAACAATTTTGTCCTTTTGATTCAAATTCAATCAAGCCGATAAGTGCGTATATAGCAAATTTGATAGCCATTGTAATGGGGTTCTCATTTGTCTATATGTCGATGACATGCTCATCTTTGGTACTAGTTTAGTACAAGTACAAGAGACAAAAGACTTTTTGTCTAGATCCTTCTAGATGAAGGATATGGGGAAGAACGATGTGATCTTAGGTATTAAGATCATGAGGCAAGGTAATCGTATTAAGCTAAGTCAATCTCACTATATTGAGAAGATCCTTAAGCGGTTTAGTGTGCTTGATAAAGCACCAGTCTCTACTCCCATGGAACTGGGTATGAAATTTGCCAAACATACCGGTCAACCAATTTCTCAATTTGAGTATTCAAAGGCCATAGGATCTTTGATGTATGCCATGACCTGTACAAGGCCGGACATAGCTTTTGCGGTTGGTAAACTTAGTAGATTTTCAAGCACCTCGGGTCCCCATCATTGGATGGAGATAAGGAGAGTATTAAGATACTTGTTGCGTACCAACGATTATGGTATAGCTTATAGCGGTGAACATCCTATTTTAGAAGGTTATTCCGATGCGAGTTGGATCACTAATCAAGAGGATAATTCTTCTACAAGTGGTTTTGTGTTTGTTTATGGGGGAGGTGCTATTTCGTGGTCTTCTAAGAAACAAACATGTATAGCTGATTCTACTATGTCAGCTGAGTTCATAGCTCTTGCTTCAGCGTCTAGTGAAGCGGAGTGGTTGAGGAATCTCATGTTTAAGATACCTTTGTTACCAAAGCCAATATCACCGATGGCAATCCATGCGGATTGCATGATGGCTTTAGTTAGGGTTTATAGTCAAGTGTATAATGGTAAGTCTCGGCATATTGCTCTTAGGCACAACCTAGTGCAAGGACTTGTCACTAATGGGTTCATAATTTTTGACTATGTGAACACTAAGTTTAATGTGGCGGATTCGTTTACCAAAGCCATGAGTAGGGATTCAATTGAACAAGCGTCAATTGCAATCGGATTATGTCAATAAAGATCATTTGGAAAAGCCCAATTCACGCATGAATAACTTCGAGAATTGAATTCAATGTCGTAAAGTCCTTTTGATATTTGTAAGCAACAAGTTCTAATGACCCATCGTTGCTTTGGACCGTGATGAATGAGGTAGTCTTCCATTGAAAGTTCTCAAGATCAAGAGTAGAAGAGCTATTTGTGTTGTATCCGGATCATGGAGATATGTTTTATACGTATTGAGAATCTACCTATAAAGTTTGAAGTGTGGCTGCTTAAAGTAGTCAAGATTGGCACACCAACTATGATAAACTTATTAATAAGATACGGACACTAGAGCTGTTCATGGGCGGGCGGGTGCGGGTAGCGGACCGGGTATTTGCTACAAAATCTACCCGCGGGCAGAAAAATTCAAATGCCCGCCCGCGATTGCGGGCATATTTTTTTGTCGCTAACCGCCCATTTTTAAAGCGGGCGGGTGCCGCGGGTGCCGCGGGTATTTTTACATAAATACCAAAAATACAATAAAAAATATAAAATTAAGTTTTTATAATAATTAAAATACAATACATTGTCCAAAATACTACAAATACATAAAAAGTCTCAAAATAGTCAAATTACATATATCTTAAAATACTTAAAAGTCTCGAAGGTAACACAATTGTCATCTTCATCCTCCTCTTCATCTTCTTCGAAACACGGCTTGATCTATCTCACAACAATAAAAAATGAAGAAAATCCCTAATGTCGAATGTAACACAAGAACATAAAAAACGATCTGATCTATCTCACAACAATAAAAAAGTAAGATCTATCTCACAGCAAATAACAATAAAAAACGATGAAACACAAGAACACACAACAATACTACATCAGATTAGCTTAGTTTTTAAACCAAAAAAATCCCTAATTTCGAAAAAAACCCTAATTTTCGTATGAAGAAAATAAATAGAGATTTAAGAACAAAAAATGACAATACCAGAAATCACTATGGATTATGGACTGAGTCGCTGCTTCAATGTCGAAACTCGAATGTAGTGTTGAAGACTTGAAGAAAATGAGGAAGTGGTAGAACTAGAATACTAGAAATGCTGTAATAAAAATGAAGTAGTGAAAGTGAAAGGATGGCGCCGCACAACTCATTTGGAGTTTGAACAAAATGAAATAACCCTAAAGTCTCTCTCTAACCCTAGGAAGTAGGAAATTCTAAGTGTAATAGTGTATTGGAGACTTATTGGACTGACATTAAAAAGCCCAAAGAATATTACTAAATATTAATATATTAAAATAAGCGGGCGGGCGGGTATACCCGCGGGTAAGTTTTTATTGTCGCTGCCCGCCCATTTATCTTGGCGGGCGGGTATTACCCGCCCAAACTTTAAATTTTTTTTAAAAATGCTATCCATACCCGCCCGTTTTTCGAGCCGGGCGGGCCGGGCCTGGCGGGTAGCCCGCCCATGAACAGCTCTAACGGACACGGCCTTATTATGTGTCAGGTTAATGACTTTGTGTTATTGGTTTTGTGTGTACTTCATCTTCAGGTGGTTGGAAGGGTCATTTGATTCAAATCCGTATGGATATCAATTCTGGCTCGGTCACTTGTAAAGTGTGTTGTACTAGGCGTTAATTCAATCCGTAGGGATATTAGCGTTGATGCATGAAATGGATTATAAGTTTTATTTGTAAATAAGAAGCTTATTATACCCTAAATGGGGGAGGATTGTTGAACATTTAGTGTCTAATAATCCTAAGTTTATAATCACAAAGTACTACTAAAGTAGTGAGACAATAAGAATTAAAATACGAGGTCCAAAAGGGGTTCAAAGGGAAGGACAAAAGAACATTTGGAAAACCGAGTCAGCAATAAAAGCCGACTCGACTTTTATGTTTTAGGGCCTAAAGCCGACTTGGCTTTAGGTACTGAAAATGTGATTTTGTCCAGCAGCTAAAGCCGAGTCGGCTGTGCTGGTGTTTGGAGGAAAAGTCGACTCGACTTTTTCCTTTATTTTTACCGTTGGGTTATCTCGGTTTTCTTTGAGTGAATGCTTTGGATTCCTATACTTATGTCTCTTAAATTATGGATTTATGAGGGAATATTATGGAATGTAATGCTCATGAATGCCATAAATTAATGGTATTGATTGTGTGATCATCAATATGATCATTAAGAGTGGTTAATTGGGTCATGACCCTTAGGCTATATGTTAACTACATTTTATTCATACTTTATCCCCGTTGTTTAATTGAATTATGTTGAGATTTGATGCAGCGAGGCTTGTTTTATGTAAGATTTTACGCTTGGTGTGGTATTTTGTTGTTTTGTTGAATTTCAGGTTAAACTTATTAAATCAAGCACTTTTGATGCATACGCTGCTCATTCAGCTCCAAAAAAACTTAAGGAAGCAAGGTCTCGATAAGCCAAGTCAAGAAGATAAGCCGAAACGAGGGCCAAAATAGGCCATTTCAAAGCCACTCGACCTAATCTGGGTCGAGCCAAGGTGGCTCGAGCATCCTAGACCCATAGTTGAGATCAGAAGCTTATTTAAGCCATGCTGAAGGCCGCTCGACCAGGTCGAGCAATATGGCCCGGTCGAGCGAAGTGAATTTTAACTTCCAGTAGCTTCTGATCAATTGCAGCAGCCAAGACCAACAGGACATCTGCTCGACCAGGTCGAGCGAGATGGCTCGGGTCGAGCAGACCAAATTCAATCCTTCTGTCCACATTCTGATGTTTCTGGCCAAGTACCTGATGCTCGCTCGACCAGGTCGAGCTAGCTTGCTCGGGTCGAGCGAATTAGGCGGCAACAGCTTTTCGCGATTCTTATAAGAAGCATTTTGGTCCAATTATATTTGTTTCCTTATTTTTGCTGCTGAAAGGACTTTGGTAGCCACCCTACCCTATCTCTAGGGGTGGCACCTCCCTCCTACACCTTAGGGGTGGTGGAGCAATCATGAAACCACCACCCCCACATGCCTTGGTGCTTATAAATAAAGAAGAGGAAGAAGGAGTGAAGTATCTCAGCATCTAAGCTTCATCTCAACTTAGCTATTTCAGATTTCACCATCACTTAGAGTAATCTTTATTTATTCTTCATTTGCTTAGCTTTTATTTCAATAGAGAGTTAGAATTTAGTATAATTTCACTTTCAAATCAAACACTTGCAATTTCATTTTCAATCTTAGTTTCATTCCTTATTGTAACACTTTTCCATTTGGATTTCTTCAACTATTGGTGTATTGAATTGGAGCTTTTGGAAGGAATTACTTTGAATCATCCATTCATTTTGTTCACCAAAGAGTAATTTCTATCTTTATTTACATTAAATTCAATTCATGTTATTTAGTTATTGTTGCTTTTGCTTTCATATATTTTTGCTTGATTGTTCTTCAATTGATTACATTCATCTTGTTAAGATACAATAGTTAATTCATTCATCCATGATTCTTGGCTTAATTGCAATCTATAATTTCAATATGAATATGTGTGAATAGTTTGTTTTGGCTTAGGCTAGGCATAATCACCATGTATATAGTTTGAATTGCTATCTTGACCTTTGGCATTGGTTGTGTTGTTTATGGTTTAGTATAGGTTTTGCTATCTTGTTCAGTGTCGTTGAATTGAGGGCGAGAGTCGGATTTTAATGATAATCTATGCTTAAAAGTTGAATCATCTCCATGAGAATAGGTAGATGTTTTGATTGGAAATAATGAATGTGTGCTCCATGTCTTAATCTATGCTTAGCTCCATGAGAATAGGTGGTTAAGTATGTTTTAGGAAGCTATTGTTGCTCGAGAGAGAACATTAGTATTTAAGATACGTTCTTCCTCATAACAACCCATAACCATGTCCTTAGGTTGAAGTTAGGAAAGACTACCATGGTGAGAAAGCCTAGCCTATGCCTATTTAGCTAATTGATTACTTTATAATTGCCTTAGTTTATTGTGTTCTTAATTGCTTTTCGCTTTTCATTCCGTTCTTTTTAATTGTTTGCTTTAATTTAGTTCTACCTCCAAACACTACTTTATACGTTTTTGAGCTAACTAATCGATTGAGAAACCACTGACATAACCCCCACTCCCTGTGGATTCGACCCGTACTTGCCGCCGTACTAAGCTACGCCGTGCACTTGCGGTATTACATTTTGAAGGACGTAAAGTCCCGATCACTATACTCTTGTAGTATAAATAGGGCTTGATGATGAATGGAAAGATACACCTTTTTTGAATTATATCTCTCTTATTCTCATTTGCTTGTGTTCTTTCTAAGAGAGTAATTAACTCTTGTTTAGTACTTCCAAATCTTATAATTTTCTAAACACTTTGTTATTAAGTTATATACTCTAAGTACTAAGAGTATATTGTGTTGTTTGTATCTCTTTGTGAATTTTTAAGCATCAAACCCAAGTACCTTTTTCGGGGAAATATCCCAAAAGGAAAGTGATCACACGCCTACAACAAGTATCAAACTTCCGGGTAATGGTTGTTGTTACATATCAATCTTCAAGTTTTAGTATTGTTATTTGTAAGTTATATTTTCTCATCAACAAAGGGATAAATACAAATTCCCATTTTATAATTTGTATTTGCATTATTAATGACTTAATAGAGATCGTCTCTTTCACTATGAAAAAAAGACAACTTACCGACTAAAACACACCGACTAACTCCAAACAGTCGGAAATTTCAAACTATTTTTCCTGCTGACATTGTTAGTTTGGTCGAAATTTCCCACTGAATTGCTACATGAAAACAATTTTTGGTCGGGACTTTAAATCGGAAAAAGGAAATTTATCACTTGTTATTTTGAGACGAAATTCCAACTGAATTTTAATCGAAAAATTATCGACTATTTTCCGACTAAAATGCAAACCAAAATTCCAGCTTTGCATTTCCTGTATTGGTATTTTGTCGGTTGGCTCTTTCATTCCTTTCCTAATATCATTTTCTAAAACTTAGTTGACCAAATTAATACAGTTATAACTTATAAGTATTGTTGGTTTTTTGAATTGTAGTTATAAGTATTAATTAGTTATAAGTTATGTCTTGAGTTATAAGTATTGTTGCTTTCAATAAACCATTTTGATGCTTTCAAATTTTAAATTCACCATTTTGACGTTAAATTCAACATTTAATTTAGTAATGCTTTTAAATGTTTAGGGAAATTATAAAGACAAAAACCAACACTTAATAAGGGTAGAAATTTAAAAATGGTAAATTAAACAAAAATTGACAAAACTTTAACGGGAAATGCTATTACAGTTGGATAAGGCATAGACTGGATGCTAACATGTGCAAAAATCTTACAAAGTGTTATCATTGGTATTTCATGAAAGTTTGATGCTACCATTTGGATTCCCCTAAATAATATAAATCGATCAATTAAAGTCATTCTCACCTCAAATTGTGCCAACCTCTTAAAGATTAATTAAAGATTAATATTTTGTAGAAAGATATACTAATAAAAATATAAGTAATATCTTTATTATACTCACAAATAAGAAAAACACCAATAAAATATTAACAAAAAGAATAAAAAATTAAATGAGCCTTTCAAAATTAAAAGAAAATTTTGAAAAGCCAACATTCATTGCTTAGTGATTAAGTTAAAATAAAAATCATGAAAACTAGTAATTTTATTACTCTAAAAGTCATTATTTCTGTTATTGAGACTCTAAAAAATTACTTTTTGGTCCTTTTTTTATTTGTCTATTATGAATTCGATCAAATAAAAGGTCTTCTTCCCGATTTTTTAGTTTTGAGGCTCGAGTTCTAATCTCCTTTTAATGGTGGATCACTTAAATATTTATCTTCTGAACCAAATATGCATGGCGCACATGATTCAAGTGTAGGAGAAGAAGATATGGAGCAAGGTGATAATGATACACAGCTTATAAATCAACGCATGCATCAAATACCCCAAGAAACAATAATAAACAGTCAAATTGAACCACCACGAATTTTGCTTGAGCAGCCCACCTTGCGGACATCTTCACGAATTAATCTGAGCACCTTTGGGGACACCAAGGGAAAATCTAGAATCTCTATACATGGGTCTTACTATCAAGCCCCGAGACCACCTCCAATGAGCACAAGAGAACCACTAGAAATGGAGTTGAAGGTGGGACAATCGACATTCTTGCTGTCAGAACAATCGGATGTTTTGAACGACCAGGCCATCTTGAGGGCTTCACCAAAAGCTTCTCCAATCAAAGTAGAGGACACCAAAGGAAGTTTTGGAATCTCTACACTTGGGACTTGCCATAGTATCCTAAGAGTTCCTTAGACACGCGCAAGAAGAACTCCAAAATAGCTGCTGAAGGTCCCCTACTCGCAAGATACTGCTGGCAGATTTTATGAGTGTTATTTGTTTTTGTGCTTAAAAACGTGCATAACGTGATTTTTTAATACTTTTCTTATGTTGGGATTAATTGTTTAAAGCCTTAGCCACCTTTAGGAAGTCTCTTAGCCTATAAATAAGAGACATATTACACTGTAAAACATAGAATTCAGATTTCAGTCTAATTCCGCAAACAACCAAGTTGGCCTCATCATCAGGTCCAAATTCAGTTCAATTGGTATCAGAGCCTCAAAGTTCTTGTGGGGTGCATAATGCAATTGGGTTTGATGAGAAACAACAGCCAAAAGTCGCAACAACAAGAAGAAACCGAAGCTGTCAGAAACTAACTGCATTTGGGGTCAAAAACAGTAGCGTTTTGGAGATCGTATTGAAATCGTTTTTCAAAACTGTTTTTATGGGGTATTCCTTATCGAGTTAGATAACTATTGGAGTTGGAACTAGTGGATTTGGTGGTGTAGGGAAGGAGATATGAATTTTCCTTTATACATTGCCCAAAACTGATCAATTCTGGGTACCTTGGTAAGTTTTCTTCGAAAACCTATCAAGATTCTTATATTTGGATCTCATCTTTCACCAAATTAACAATACCTATCCTATATACAATAAAACATATCATTTGTGCACAATTACTTACGTTTCATATGTTTCTTGATTGAACCAATTCATTGTTGTTTTGCAAAAGTACAGGAGGGTTCATTTGTTTGTGTCTTCTGTATTTTCTTTGTTTAACCTTTGTTTTTGAGTCGTTTTCATTGTTTCTTTTTTTTCACATTGAGTCATTTTGAGTCTCGTTTTTGGTGGTTCTTGTTGTGTAGTCAGTGGAGTTGTGGGGGAAAAGATGTGCAACTGTTTTTGACCAAAGGTCACAGAAACAGTTCAGAATGTGTGTGTGTAGTAAATTTTGATTTGTGAATAAACCACACAATCTTTTTGAGTGATTTCAATTTGGGGTATTTGTAGACATCTTGGAGAGTGTTTTCACCAAGTTTCATCAAAAGTAAAGGTGGTTTGGTTGGGTTCACAATAGTAAAAGTCGAGCACACAAATTCTGAATTTGTGGTGTTTGTTTTGTTGTTTTCTGTTTTGTGCACAACAAAATTCCTAAACTCTGTTTTTCTGTCTTTCTTTCTTTTTCACCCGTTCATTACTCTCACACTTCTTTTTGAGAGATCCTTGAGTCGTAAAATATGGAGTCATCAAATATACATATGTGCATAAATGAAAGAAAGGAGATGATTGCTTATGTTGTTGATAAATTTATTCTAAGAACGTTGGAGAAGGAGGAAGCAAAAATCAGAAGGCTAATAAAGCCTCGTGGATTCGATTTAGATTGGCTTCCAATAAAGCGTTGTAATGAACGTTTGGAGGAACTTCGGAGTAATCAAAGACACTTGAGGAAGTGCATCCTTCTTCAAGAAGATCGTTGGAAATGGCAGGATGAAGCAAGCCATGTTCATTCTCTTGATATCAAGCAAGAACCATGAAGAGACAACAATAATGATATTGGCCTTGAGAGAATTGTGGAGATAAAAGGTCATGAAATTGCTTCTAAACAAGAGGAAATTAACTTGTATTCAAGTGTGACTCCCATTAATGATGAATATCCAAAACCATACAATGACGAGAGTAGTGAAGAGGTTGTTGAAACATCTTTTGTGGAGATGATTGAAGATCTTGAAGAGAGTGTTGAGACAACTTGCACGGAGGATGTTGGTTCAAAAATATAATGCCTAGAAGTGATTGATTCTCATTCAAGGTATGAGGTTGGATTACAAGTGGAGCAAGCTAGGAAGCATGGGTTTATCAAGGTGAATTTTGTACTTGAAAAATCAGCTTTAAAGAATTTTGTTCATGTGAGTAGATTTGCTGAGTTTCACCCTACGAAAATTCGAGGTCGAATTTTTTCTAAGCAGAGGAGAATTGAACCAAATATGCATGGCGCACATGGAGCAAGGTGATGATGATACACAGCTTAGAAATCAACGCATGCATCAAATAGCCCAAGAAACAATAATAAACAGTCAAATTGAACCACCACGAATATTGCTTGAGCAACCCACCTTGCGGGCATCTTCACGAATTAATCTGAGCACCTTTGGGGACACTAAAGGAAAATCTAGAATCTCTATGCATGGGTCTTACTGTCAAGCCCCAAGACCACCTCCAATGAGAAAAAGAAAACCACTAGAAATGGAGTTGAAGGTAGGACAATCGACATTCTTGTTGTCAGAACAATCGGGTGTTTTGAACGACCATGCCATCTTGAGGGCTTTACCAAAAGCTGCTCCAATCAAAGTAGAGGACACCAAAGGAAGTTTTGGAATCTCTACACTTGGGACTTGCCATAGTATCCTAAGAGTTCCTTAGACACGCGCAAGAAGACCTCCAAAACAGCTGCTGAAGGTCCCCTACTCGCAAGATGCTGCTGTCAGATTTTATGAGTGTTATTTTCTGTTTTTTGTGCTTAAAAACGTGTATATGTTTAGCACGTGATTTTTTAATACTTTCCTTATGTTGGGCTTACTTGTTTAAAGCCTTAGCCACCTTTAGGAAGTCTCTTAGCCTATAAATAAGAGACATATTACAATGTAAAACTTAGAATTCAGATTTCAGTTTTGGAGAAATAAAAGTCATTGGATTTTATTCCTTTGTTCTTCCTTGAGTGTGTATGTACATTCAACGATCTTGAGTAGTGCAAGATCCTCACCTATTGCATCTAAGAGTAGTCCTTGGGTGTAACTAGGGGGCTGTTGGCCTTGGAGAATCAAAACTCTTAGTCTTTCAATTCAAGAAATAGCCCCACTGTTGTAATTTTTAGTAGGTCAAATTTAATTCCGCAAACAACCAATTTGGCCTCATCATCGGGTCCAAATTCGGTTCATCTTCAAACAGTAGCTATGGTCTTAGCACCATGCACGGGAAATTCAGTCTTTTAATACTTTTTAAGAATCTGGATAGGGGCACGTGTGACCAGATGCCCTCATCTAGGTTCGTCCCTAATACTTCCTTCGTTCCATAATACTTGCTACATTTAACTTTTTTACGCAATAAAAATTGTAAAAAAATTATATTGGGAAAGTATGCGATTAGACGATTCAAACAAGATCCCACTTGACTATATTATTACTTACAACTTAGCCACAATATATAAAATAAGCTTAAACGATGACTAGTGCCCAAAAACAAAATATAGCAAGTATTATGGAACGGAGGAAGTAACAATTTATATTGGTATTTTTGATTTAACATTTTTATTTTTTATTTAACATTTTTTGGCAACAATGAGAGCTTCCAACTATAAAGGGAGACTAAATAGAGGAACGGAAAAACCATGGGGAGATAGTGAATGATAGAAATTACTTTTATAATTTATTTATTCTTTTAAAATTTCATGTGATAACTTTGAGGTTTTGAGTTTTCCACGTGATAACCAAAACTTTTAAAAAATCCACATGATAACCCTGAGGTTTACCAGATTGTTCTATGGTTGTTGTACGCCTATTTATGCGACACACCATTTCAAATGCCATGAGTTTCAACAAATTCCCCCCAAAATATATACCCCAATTCTACCATTTTTCATCCAAATCATATTTGTCCCCCATATCCAAAGAGGGTAGAGTTAGTGTTTATGTTTTGGGGGAAAATGTTGAAACTAATGACATTTGGAATTATGAGTTGCATAAATAGGCGCACAACAACCGTAAAGCTTCGAAATTAACATTGGTTAACGTTTTTATATGCAAAAAGGTCACGGTGGAACAATTTGGTAAACCTCAGGTTACCACGTGCATTTTTTGAAATTTTGGTTACCACGTGGAATACCCATAACCTCAGGGTTACCACGTGAAATTCCCCTAATTTTTTTCTTTTAATATAAAACTAAATTTGAAAGAAGAAAACAAAATTATAAATGGGATCTTAACCTTTTACTCCCTCTTATTCATCCTAAGTGTCTCATTTCTCTATTCAATTAAGTCACCCTAAATGTCTCATTTCTATTTATGGTTTGTTAACTTTATCAATTTAACCTTACGACACTTTGCTTTTTCACACCTTTATACTTACTAACCCTACTTTACCCCTATTAAAATTTTAAAAAACAACTTTTTTTTCTCACATGTAGTTCAATTGAACCACCTAAAAAATAATGAAAAGTTAAATGGGACATATTAAATGAATAGGATGGATTATTAGATAACCGATAAAAAAGCCAGTTGAATAAAATCAATACGAAAACTTTAATTAGTCACAATTGATGCAACAGATGAAACTCAACATAATAAACAATTTTTTTTTTTTTACCAAAATTCTATCTCATACAAATTTATCTTATAATGAAAAGTTTAACTTATAACCTATAAACATCGTCTCTAATTGTGTCAAATCATTATTTTTTAAAGAAACGGAAAATGTAGTGTAATTGTAAGATTACTCGACATGATTTTAGGATACCTCAAGTAGGTATTTAGGATACATTAAGTAGAGATTAACTGTATGTTAAGTAGTTATTTTTAATCGCATGATTCTTATAAACATCAAACAACTGGTTTATCTCAAATTAACACGTATTTGATACATTTCAAACAACTGGTTTACTTACATCAAATATCTACATTAAATACCCCAAACTCATAGTTAGTATGCTCTAATTACCTACATGATATATGTCAAATTTCTACCTGACATACCTCAAATCTATTTTCCAATCTCAAATACCTACTTGATATACCTCAAACATATACTTGGTTTATCTCAAAATCCTACTTTTTATACCATAAACCCTTGACAACCCCAAATATACCTCAAACCATTAACAACTCTAAATACCTAATATTATATCTCAAATTCCTACTTGATATACACCCCAAATACCTACTCGGTTTATCTCAATCCTACTTTATTATACACTTCAAACCTTTGACAACTCCGTGTATACCTCAAATTCCTATTTGATGTATTCCAAATGCATACTTCATATGTATAAAATTCCTAGTTGAGATACCCTAGTACATCCTCAGTATAAGGATGATTAAAAAATATTATTGACGTTTTGAGTTAATTAACTTAGTCTCTAAAAAAACGATGTCTTATAATAATAGTTAGTCAAACTTTATATTGTTCAGCCTACAACTACCAAAAAGCTCATCATAAGACCTATGGTCTAGAGCCTAGAACCTAAAGCACACAACTAATTGACACAAAGTTAAGGAATAGGATCCATGTGAGCTCCCAAAAAAAGTGTACTAGGCAAATCACAAGTTGTTAATTCAATAGAGTATAGAATATCCTACAGCACATAAGCATATCGCAATCGCATATTTCGACATACTAACCAAAACGACAAAACATGTATGACTCTCTGTATGCGTGCCACTAAAACTCCATTCTTTATCATTTTAGCGGCTGGATACAACCGCCATTTCAAAATTGGATGTCAACATCGGCACAAAATAAAGGATACTCTTCCAGAATCCCAACCTACTTTTAGCTAGATCTGTTATACCTAAGCTTGTGGCCTGCTGTATCAGCTGTCAAAAGTCGAAAGCCACCACCAAAAGGGGATTGTACTGTATTCATATTCTCCCTAAGTTTTGCATTTGTGTTTTCATTATTTTTTACTTGGTCAAATAGAACCAAATATGTAACAGAAAAGTGTAGATTTTTTAAATTTTTATAAGTGTAAAATGGAGTTAGTAAATGTAAAGGGGTACAACAGTTAAGTTTAGTAAAACTAAATTAGTAAAGTTTATATATACCCAAAATAAAAATGAGTCATTCAACGTAACTTGACATAATAAGAAAAATAAGACAATAAGGGTGAATTACTATTTTAGTGTAAATCAAACTTAAAATATCCATTTTTTATAGTAGTTCGTATTTGCTAGTTTTTGCTGTTGCAAGTGTTGTATCATAAATTAATACTCTATTTGAATTTTTTTAATTGTCTCATTTTCTTATTTGGCAAATTCATATCAATTGTTTAATTTTTTTTTTGTCTATCTTTTTTTTACCTAAATACTCCCACTTTTACTACTTTGAATACTCAACTACCACCTATACAATTAATTTAATCAATTAAAATACTCCACTACCACTTTTTTAATAGACCTTACACCACCCTTAATAAACGTGAAAACCAAAATGACACATCTAAAATGATTCGGAGGAAATATATCTACTATCTACAATATTTTTAATGTTTAATGATCTTTACTTTTCTTCTATCAAATAAATTATTTAGTAAAATAATATATCTACTATTTAAAATATTCTATTTTTCGAATTTCTTGTGGGAACTTCATTAGGGAATGAATTAAGAGAGTATTAAAATAATATATACTTTTACTTGACAAGAATCAAGTAAAATTTTCGAGTAATATTTGGTATTATTAGTTGATACACACTAAAATATTTTGGATGAAATTCCTAAAATAACTTTTACCTCAAAATACTTTGATCATATTACTTGTATAGAAAATCATTACTGCTGGACCCTACTCCTCCAATGTGTAAAAAGTAATGGTAAAGTTCTAGTCAAGCCATGGGAAGGTAAGAAGGTTTAAGTTTCTTACCAATATAGATTAGAAAAGAACAGCTAGAGGAGGTAAGCATTTTAGTGAGTATTAAATTAAATATAAAATTATATGCCTAAGAATATTAATATCTTTGTTGGTTAATTCAGTAAAGTAAAAATATTGACATTACTTTGGTTCAAGCCTCATTAAACATTTTGTTTGCTCATTTTGAACTGTAAGTTGTTGCTCGCAGCTATTTTCCTACAGTTGAAGCATAGTGTCGCAATTTGGAAAGTAAGAGCTTTGCAAAGTAAAAATATATATATATTTGGTGTGTTTGCTGGCTTGTTTCCTCTTTTTGATGTTTAGGGAGTTGTTTTATTGCTTCTAGACATAGGATGATAGGAAAGGTAGCCTAGCTTAAATACTCCCTCCGAATCAGTTTACTTGTCCTATTTGACTTTTCACGGATTTTAAGGGTTGAGTGGGGTACATTAAAAAGGTGGTAGTTGAGTATTTTAATTGATTAAATTAATTGTAAAGGTGGTAGTTGGGTATTAGGAATTGAAAAAGTGGGGGTATTTAGGTAAAAAAAGAATAGACAAAAAAGGAAATGAGACAATTGGTATGGTTTTGCCTAATAAGGAAATGGGACAGGTAAACTGATTCGGAGGGAGTATCTTTTTATATATATTACAAGTTACCTTATACTCCCTCCTATTCACCACAAGTGTCCCATTTGCTTTATGCACTCTATCCAATGCACTTATTCAATCCTTAATATCTCTAATTGTCCATAATTAAAAGTTATGAAAAGTTGATATAAATAATTTTTGCATTGAGACGAATCAAACAAGATCCTACTTGACTATATTTTAATTTATAGATTAATAATAAAATGCAAATTAAGAGTAAGAGATGAACAGTGCCCAAAAAGCAAATGGGACACATGTGAAGAATAGGAGGGAGTATTTGCTTAAAACTTCTAACTTTATTTAACTTAGACAAAGCCATAATAGTATCATTGTAAATTACTAGTCCAATTTTTAAGTACAAACTATAACACATAATACGGTTTAAGTTCGATCCTCAAACAATTAGACAAAAGTGCAATGCGCATGCATAAATGGAATCTGGCCCCCAACCATAACCCACTTAATTATTAAGTACATATACAGATGACTTTTTAATAGTATTAATTAAACAATTAATCTTAGAACGAAGTAGCAGAAATATGTATAGCTACTTAACGTTTGAATGCTATAAATACCATGAATATCAAATATTTGAGAGGTATATTAATATCATCTTAATTCTCACTACATTTTTACCTAAAAATCCTGACTTGAAGCAATGGGTTACGCCAAGTTAATATTTACGTGGTTTTTATTGGTTACATTTAATGATGGCCACGGTCCGGGTTGGGTCGGCTCCGTTCCGTTTCCACCCGGTTCCGGTTCCATCTGGAACCTGACCCGAACATTTCCGGTTCCGGTTCCGTTTCCAGACGATTCCAAACGGTTCCTTGGCGGTTCATGAGGCGGTTCCGGCGGTTCTAATACCCGGGTCGGGTGGGTCGGACCATCAGTTCCATTCTTATTTTTCCTTTAATTTTATTATAAAAATACTATAATAATGCGGACGTACCTTCGTCGATTACTTGATTATTATCGAAATTCAATGCTTGTCATCGTTATTAAAATATTTACTAAAAAAAGCAAAAAAATAAATTAATAAGAAACAAATCAACGATAAAAATGATTAATAAAAAAAGGGGGAGAGAATGGACTTGAACCTAGTATCCCGAAGAAATACTAAGCTGCCTACGTATCCCGAAGGAATCAAAGCCCACGTAGTTCTTTGTCGTACCTTTTATATTTAATTGTTGAATGCCGTGGTCCGATATTCCGTATTTGTGATCCTATTCGTCATCGTCATCATCTTGTTGGTTGGATGCTTCCGCCGATTCTCCTCCCGACGATGATGCAGACATATCCATCATCATCCATGGATCATCTTCGTCTTGATCATCATCGTTCTTGAGTCCTTGCATTCGGACCTCCGCTTGATCCCAATCTTTTTTGCAAACACATATTTGAATACTATGTGGAGCAAGACGAGATCTCTTTTCGTCCAAAACTCTTTTACCTGCACTAAAAGCAGACTCCGACGCAATAGTAGAAGCAGGAATTGCAAGGATATCCTTTGCAATTCTCGATAATATGGGGTATTTTATTGATTTTTCTTTCCACCATTCTAAAATAACATAATTACTTTGGTCGATTTCAAAGTGATGTTTAAGATAATTATCTAATTCTAAATATGAAGGGAAGGGGGAGGAAGAAGATGATCCTACAAAACTATCATCTCGACTTATTATGTTAGCTATTATGGGATTATAATAATCGGGACGTGCCGAGACGCTAGCACGCCTAGACGTATCGCGACTCGGGTTATATATACTAGAATAATGATCATAAAGGTCCACTAAAAGCTTTATACAATTTCCTACATAATTATGTACATCAGTAGGCGGGCGATCTAATGCTTGGTAGTAAAATCCTATTATTTTACTTAGGTTTTCCGTCTTAAAACACGGATCTAAAATTGTCGCAATTCCATAAATATAAGGGAAATCAGTAAAATATGCCTTCCACTTTTCCATTATATCTGCAAGAATCGGCTTTAAAAAAACGTTAGTATCATCATGAGAATATGTAAGAAGATGATAAAAAACAGTAACACATTCACTTATCACTAAGTGAATGTTTGGTTCGTAAACATATGAAAAAATCTTAGTTGCGTGGACATACGCTTCTAATAATTTTTGTACGCCTATAGCTAGTTCCCAAGTTTCATCACTTATACGGCTATCCGTAAACTCACTATACAATTGTGTTATAACCGGACGATAAGCAATAACCTTCTTTAATAAATCATGGGTCAAACCCCAACGTGTAGGAGTGTCTAAAGACCAATATACTTTTTTTAGTTGATAATGGGCACATAATTGTTTATATCTTCTTTTTACTTGTCCTAATCTAAGCCACTTCACTATGTCTCTAATGGGACCTAATAAATAACTTAGGTTTTTAATACCTGCTTGACAAGACAAATTAACAATATGAGCACAACAACGTATATGTAATAAGTTCGTTATATAAAAGCGGGTTCGTTATATAAAAGTTCGATGCATTTGATATTTGCGGATGCATTATCGGTAGAACAACAAAATATCTTATCTAATAAGTTCCATTCTTTACATATTTCCATTAGTCTATATTTTATGTTTTCACCCGTATGTTTTTCAGGCATTAACTCAAACGCAATTATTCTTTTTTGAATACACCAATTACGGTGTATCCAATGTGCTGTTACACACATATAAGGCTCTAAATGTGGGGGGAGCTGATCAAATATCGGTTGTTATGCTAACTCTACCATTAAAAGATTTAAACATTTGTACTAATTCATAGCGTTTTGATTCATATAATTTAATGGTTCGTCGTTTAAGAGTATTCCTAGGGATTGCTCTATATTATGGTTGTAAAGATTTTCTATTGAAGTATTCGTATCTCTTACTTTCGCCGTGGTTAAAAGGTAACTCATCACCAATTACATATTTGGAAAATTCATCCATCATTTCATTACGATTATATTTAAAAGGCACACCTTCGGGTCCGCCGGGGAAGTCCGTTGCCCATTGTTGTCCGCTTCCACTTGTGGTCCCGCTGCCGCTTGCTGCATGAGTTCTTTTGTGATTCCATGTTTTTTTGCCAAATGTTTGTTGAAAGATCCCGTACCACCACCTAACACGTATTCACAAAACACAATAAATGAATTTTTAATACATTCTAACATTTTTGATTTACAAAATATAAATATCATGTATAAAAACTTAAAAAGTATTTACCTTTTGTAAAATTGTAAGAAACTAAGGGCTTTTACTCCTTGACTTTCACAAATTTGACAAGTGCATAAGAAAACATCCGGGTTGTCGGTTGGTTCTTTTGTAAAATACGACCACACATGTGAAACAGCTCTACCACTAGGACGTGGCATTGCCGGAAAAGGTTGTCTTACTGCTACATGTTCATCTAAATATAAATATAAAAACATTATTAAAATGCCACAATATATAAATAAATAATAATTTAAAATTCAATCAATTTCAAGAATAAAATTACAAAACTAACCGATACTTTGGAAATTGACTCGTTTACCACGAGCTTGTCTTTGTTGTTGTTGTGCTTCTTCAACTGATCTTGTTGATGATTGTCGAGATCTAAGTATCCCGATAGGGGTCGTTGGTTCTTCTTCTTCTTCTTCTTCTTCTTCTTCTTCTTGTGTTTCTTCTTCATCTTCAATTTGTATTTCTCTTTCCACATGTTCCGCATAATCATGTAATTCTTGGTTGTATGGCTCGTACCCTTCTGGATAATTCGGTTCATAATTACTAACCGAAGGTGTTGTTGATATCGACGGAGTTGAAGTGGCCTTTCTTTTGGAGCTAGAAGAACCTCCCAAAGATTTTGCCACTTTAGTGACTTTTTTAGAGGCTTTTTTCAAAAAAGAAGACATGATAATATTGTAATAGTAATGTAATAAAGAAATTAATAAATGATTAAAAAAAATAATTATTTAATTAAGGAATAATTAAAGAATAATTATGTAATTAAGAAATAATTAGAAGACTAATTATGTAATTAAGAGAATAATTGCGTAATTAAGTAATTAAGAAGAGAGAGTAAGTAGAGAGAGTAGGAGAAGAGATGAGTTGTGAATTGGAAGAATTGAATTTGATGGGTATTTATAGGCAAATTTGCAACGGCTAGTTCAACGGTCAATAACGGCTAGTTTGACCGGTTCCAAAGAACCGCTGGGCCAAAAGAACCGTCCGGTTCCAAGGAACTGTTGGGGCGGGTGAACTGGACCGGTCCGGTTCTAGGTTCTGGGGCGATTCCATGGAACCGGTAGTCCGGGTGAACCGGTTCGGACCTGGTGAACCGGCCCGCGTTTCTTTGGTCCGGTTCAAACGGTTTTTTCCGGCGTTTACACGGTTCCGGCAACTTTTTTCCGGCGGGTTCACGGTTCCGCGGTTCGGGCCGGTTCGGAACCTGTCGCGAACGGTTCCGGTTCCGGGACCGGTTTCAAGCGGCTCGGGACCGGTTCGGTTCCGGGCCAACCCGGACCGTGGCCATCACTAGTTACATTATTCCACCAAGAGATTCACTTTGTGAAATGCCGAGCAGTTAGAATAACCCGAAAATATGAGTCAAATAATAGAGCAGTAAATGGTGTTGATGTGCATGATGAATCTGAGTCATCATCACCAATTACAAGTCTTACACCACCACCGTCTCTTGGCAGTTTGGACGGTTACAGACCTACATCTCCCGGTCATAATCCCGGTGCGGGACATTCCATTCACAATTGAATTGTTTCTAGGTATTGCGTATGCCGTATACCGATTTCATGTATGATGTATTCTATATTTTCCAATTTTTTTATTGCAGGGATATGTATGGTTTTGTTTTAGGTGATTATGAAATAAATTAGAGATTTTTTATCTGTGTTATTAGTCTGCATCTAATTAGGATGATCACATTAGTATTATGTGCTATGACATATTTCTGTGTTTATTAGTCTGCATTTAAATTAATGTAACTGCTATATTAATATATTGGTCAAGATTGAATATACCGACAATGCATGCATGCAAAGAGAATCAGTACATACTTTGGAATCTTTCCATTATCTAATGATTAATAATCTTTCCATCATCTAACTTGAATAAATATACTAAGAGACAATAAATTATGAAGCTTAAATTTTTATTAAATTAATAAGAAAACAGTACAAGTCGACTCCTTTAATAATACTCTCTCTCATTCTGTCCTATTTACTTTTGGGACACCATTCATTTATCATTCTTAAATTGCATTTTATTATTAATCTGTAATATAAAATATAGTCATGTGGTTACTCATTTTATTCGTTTTAATGTAAGTTTATTATTATCAACTTTGCATAATTTTTAATATAATCATACATAATTTAATATATTAAAGATTGAACAAGTGCATTGGATAGAGTGCACAAAGTAAATGAAATATTTAAGATGAATAGGAGAGAATAATACATATATATCTAACTAAATAATTAAAATAATAAAAAATTACAAAAAACTACCTAATCTATAACACATTTTGCGAAAAACTATTGAATCTAAACGCTTTTGCAAAAATCTACCTCAAAATGACATAAACTTTTGCAAAACACTACCACTTCACGAAATTGTGGAAAGGGGTTGGGAGGGTTATTGCACTGACTTCCTTTTGTTGTGTCCTAGTGTACCACAATTGCCACACCCGATCCTTTGTGTATACTCCCTCCACATAGAGCCTTGCTTTTTCCCATAAACCAACAATGCAATGACTCCAAGGTGAGTGCCCTTAGCTTGTTCAGTTGCCTCTAGACAAGGCACTCTCTAGTGAAGGGATATGCATAAATTCCGTAACTGCTTATGATGTCTCCCCCATACGGATCCACGTATTTACCACGGGGTCCCACGATGACCAGCCTACCGTCATCAGGGTAGCAGGAAATGAGTCGCCAGAGCCTGCGGCTTACAGAGTTGTTGAAGGGCAAACGCCACCAAGATATCTTCTGCAACAAACTATCTATATTCACCCGGTAAACCAGTGGGTCAAGGCAGTCCCCAAAGGGTAAGTACACCAGCACAATCTCAAACTCCGGCTGTCGAGTTCTGCATTGTTGAAAGACCTTATGGAGATCTGACTCCAATCTCCTCTTCCCACTTATAAGGCCTACCAGACATCTTTCTAAAAGGGGGTGGTAATGGCTTAGGGTTTGTGGAGGTAGGCCACATTTTCAGTTTTTTTCAGGAAATCTGGGATGCTCATATAATCCTTAATTTATGTCCTACCTGCAAACATATTTAGTTGCTCATTATGATAAGCAGGAGTCAAATTTCATATATATTGAATTTATATAATTAGCAACAAAATCAATTACATACTGTAATCACTAATTGTAACACCCCCATGATAGGTCAAATTTTCGAAAACACCTTTAAAGAAAAACAAGAGCCAAAACCTACCCATGGGAGTGTTACATACTAACCAAACAGGGCTACCTGTTCATCACTCTTATACTTAGATCACAACAAATATAAGAGCTTCATTCCCATCGTGTTACACTTTACGTCATTTAA
>CM033453.1:9288426-9340926 GCA_019425755.1 Amaranthus cruentus
TACCCTTTGGGCTATGAATACCCCTTGTATCTGAATGTAAGCCTCATGACTTACTTGAGAGAAACCCTCCCAACTTGTTCATCACTCTTTATTGCTTTCCTTTCTTTATTTCTTGCCCTAGTGTAGATTTATTGCTTTCCTCTTCTTCATTTATATAAGTTTTATTTATTTATTCCTTTTCTATCTTTATTGCTTTTATTTATGCTTTTATTTAATGCTTTCATAGTATAGATTTTAATGCTTTCATGTTCTTCAATTCCTTTATGCTTTCTTTTATGTTTTTATGTCTTTCATTCTCTTCATGCTTTCTAGAGTAGATTTAATGCTTTTTTTCTTTATTGCTTTCACTTTCATCATGTTAGAGTAGTTTCTTTTAGGATTTTAGGTTAGAGAAACCCTAGGTTGTGATCTTTTGTTTAATAATTAGGAATAGGGTTTAGGTTGATGTTCGTTGTTGGTTGATATTCGATTCGAATCTTGTCGTGCCACTCCTAGTGAGACATAGGGCGATTATGGGTCGTTCGCATGACCATAGGTCACCAACTTCCCCTCGTTAACTAGAGTGTCTCGATCGATCTTCATTCGATCCTTCTTGACCTAACATGTAACGGTCCGGCTTAAGTGACTCGGATAATCATATGAAAATATGACTCCGGTTCACAAACTGGACACTTAGTGAAAACTTCCCTTCCAAGATCGACAACGTTCCATCGATATAGGAATATAACTAAGCGGAAATAAAACATACAATAGTAACAAGACTATAATAGATCCATCATACAACTCGAGAGCCCATCGGCCTCTAAGACGCGTTAAGCAAAATAACGAAACGACAAATAAACCAAGCTAAGTTCTGTTACACAGACGTAAATTATTTTCTACTCATAATTCTTATTACATAAAAAAAATGCGGTCTTGGTGATATTCGTCCTAGATTGAATCCTCACTCCAGTCCCCACCTGCAATCAACCTACTAGTCGTCGAATGACAAACAATAGCAAGTTCCAAAGAAAACATCCAATACACGTCAGAGACAACATACATATAATAAACAAGTGGAATACAAGCAATGTGTTCATCCTAGCATGCATAGACTCTATTACGTTCATTTCCAGTTTATCCCCACTTGTAACGTCGCCCGTCCTGTTCGGGTCGTCCAAGTCATTAAAATTTCAATTCCTTTTTGGGGGAATACACTTGGGAGAGCTAATACCAAGGCAACCACCGACCTAAGACGTTGCCCGTCCTGTTCGGGTCGTCAAAGGTTAAAGTATGCATACCCCATGGTGAGCGTAATCATCCAAAACTGCCATGGGAACAATAATTATATAATCCAATCCAAAATATTAACCCCTTTGGGTAACCAACACATAAATCCTCAATTTCCAAGTTTAACTTCTTTCAAATTATTTGAGATGTCTAATCCTTATGTGAGTCACAATGCCATAATCAAGAATGAAACAACATTACATGCACAACCACATAAACAGTATGGTCTAAGCGTGTACCTTTAAGCACTGCAAACAACTGTATTCGAGCACGACAGGAATTTCACCCTCGTATGAATCGAGGTCCTAAATATAACACACACGCAAAACGAACACGTATTAGAACGTGTTTACACATTTGAATCATTCCATACCACTAAAATATCACTAAGACTTGATATTTTTAATCGATTTCATCAAATTCCTAATAATTCAAAATTCTATACTTGACCAGAAACTTAAACAGCCAATTTGGACAGTTTAGAAAGTTCAAATGGAAAATCAGACTTCACCACTACGTCCGGAACGCATCAGTTACCTTAGGTACCATTTTTCATAACTCCTAACATCGATTTACTATTTTTAATTATTTTAAGCATTTTAACAACTTTTAACTCATCGGTTGAACAAAGCGATAACGAAAACACACCCAACACTTTGAAAATGAGACACCACACCGAGGCAGCTGCTGCTGTCCGGAATGTATGTGTTACTTAATTATTATTTCACATAGTTATTATTCGAATTATAAATTTATTTAAATATTAAAATAGGTTTTATTCTTATAACAAAATTTGAATTTTGTTAAAGAATATAAATAAATGAAAGATCTTGTAAAAAGTTTGATTTAATCCTTTTAACAAATCAATTTTATTAAAGGATTATTTAAATAAAAACTTATATAAAATACTCAATCCTCTTAAAAGTCATAGGATATCATCATGTAGAAAATATAAAATATAATTCATTTTAAAAGTAAGAATCTAATATTAATAATTGAATTTCACTTACCCTTGATTTAGAGATTGGATGAACACAAAGTTTTTTTTTCTTTTGTGACAGCCGAAACTAAGGGAAAAGAAAAGAGAGAAGTTTTTTTGATTTCTTTCTTTGAGCCAAATGCAAGTGAAAGAGTATGAAAAACCTTGCATATGAAGGTTTAGAAGACTCTTAATCTCCCATAACTCCCTCTTAATTGCCATAATACACACATAAGAGGGAGATACAAACCCCCTCAAATCTCACATAATAACCCGCCCCCCTTCCCTCACTAACTCACTTAATTTTTTTTTAATTAATTAATTATGTGTTTTATTGCCTTGATTTAATTTTATCATCGATGTACAATTCATCAAAGATTAATAACTAAATGACGATAACCTTGTACGCGATAAAACACGATACCATTTGTCACATTTTAACTCCCTTAATTTCTTATACTTGTCTATTATTAATTTATTTTAATATCGAATATTGTATAAAAATTACGGGGTGTTACAGCCTATCCCCCTTAAAAGAAGTTATGCCCTTGTAACTTGCATGAAACAGACCAGTATACAACACGACACTGCACACATTAGCACAAAACGTCACATTTTTAAAACAGACTAGTATACAAACAAACCATTTCAAGTCAAAGAAGTTTATTTTAATATTTAAAACACAACAATATCAGGTCAAAGTAGTTTATCAGCGCTCGCGCAAAGTTCCTATCGCCCTCTACCCTCCTTAAAGAAGTTACGTCCCCGTAACGCGACTAACCTGAAAGAGGTGAGGGTACTTATCCCGCATAGAGTCTTCGATTTCCCAAGTAGCTGCCTCACGTTCGTGATTTGACCATAGAACTTTTACCATGGAAATATCTTTCTGTCGTGTACTACGAACCTTCATGTCCATGATTCAAACCGGTTGCTCAGAGTAGGTCAAGGATGTATCTAATTCCAAAGGTTCGGGATCTAAGACATGAGAGGCAGCAACATGATACCGTTTTAACTGAGACACATGAAACACATCATGGACCTTTTCTAAGGAATTTGAAAGAGCCAACCGATACGCCACTTTACCAACACGTTCCAAAATTTCATATGGGCCGATGTATCGAGGGCTTAACTTTCCACGAGCACCAAAACGTACCACTCCACGCATGGGTGATACGCGAACCAACACTTGTTCTCCCACGACGAACTCCTCTGGTCGTCGCTTCAAATCAGCATAAGACTTTTGACGATCCTGAGCCGCCTTCAAACGATCCCTAATCACTTTTACTTTCTCAGTCATCTGGAAAAGAAAATCCGGTCCCAAAGTCATCGCTTCGGTGAAATCATCCCAATAAACCGGACTACGACGACGACGCCCATACAAAGCCTCGAAGGGAGCCATCTGAATCAAGGCCTGATAGCTGTTGTTGTAAGAAAATTCGACCAAATCCAAATGTTCATCCCAGGACCCTTGCCACACCATGGTAACAGCGCGTAACATATCCTCTAAGATCTGATTCGTTCGTTCTATTTGCCCGTCTGTCTGTGGATGAAACGATGTACTATATAACAACGTAGTACCCATTGCTTGTTGTAAGGTCTGCCAAAATTTTGACAGATACCGTGTATCTCTATCGGACACAATGGTACGGGGCACACCGTGATACCGCACGACATACTTAATATAAGCTCGTGCTAATTGCTCCGTCTCCCAACGACAGTTTATAGGAATGAAACATGCCGACTTAGTCAAACGATCAACTTTCACCCACAAAGCATCATTCCCTGCCTTTGTTCGAGGTAAACCCACAACAAAATCCATAGAAATGTCGTCCCATTTCAACACTGGAATCTCTAAAGGTTGTAGTAAACCTCCGGGTCTTTTATGTTCGCTCGTAACCTTCTGGCAGGTCAAACAGCGCGATACATATGCTGTAATATCCTTCTTCATTCCCGACCACTAGAACATCAACTTAAGATCTTGATACATCTGGTCACCGCCTGGATGAACTGAAAATTTCGTACAATGCGCTTCATCCAAGATGCGTTCCTTCAGAGACTCTTCCCCTGCCGGTAAACACCAACGACCGTTAAACATCAAGCTTCCATTTTCGTGAACGAAGAATCCTTCCGCTTGTCCTTCCCGAGCCTGTTCCTTCAATTTCAACAGTTTAGGGTCTTTATCCTGAGAATTCAAAATCTCCTTGAAAAAGGAAGGCCGAATAGCCAAGGCACTCAGACATTCCTTTAATTCACCCGCACGTACCACCTCCAAATTCAGCCTAGCAAAATCCCGATGCAACTCTTCAACTCCATCCAAAGCAGACAGCGAGTGTTTAGACTTTCTGCTTAATGCATCGGCTACCAAGTTCGCTCGCCCCTCGTGATACATGAACTCTAAGTCATAGTCCGCCATGAGCTTTAACCACCGACATTGGCACATGTTCAAATCCGGTTGTGTATAGAGGTACTTTACACTTTCATGATCAGTATAAATTCTGCATTTAACTCCATACAAGTAATGCCTCCATATTTTGAGTGCAAAAACTATCGCAGCCAACTCCAGATCATGAGTAGGATAATTAATCTCATGAACCTTCAGTTGTCGTGATGCATAAGCAATTACTTTACGCTCCTACATCAACACACAGCCTAACCCCTTCTTTGATGCGTTACTGTACACAGTATAATCCAGCTTAGGGTCAAGCAGAGTAAGGACAGGAGCCATAGTTAGCCTTTCCTTCAAAGTCATGAAAGTCTGTTCACACTCGTCAGTCCACTCGAACTTCTTATCCTTTTTCATCAACGAAGTCATTGGTTGAGCAATTCGTGAGAAATCCTTGACAAAACGACGATAATACCCAGCCAACCCTAAAAAACATCGAACTTCGGTGACACTCTTCGGTGATGACCAGTTTTGAACTTCCTCTATTTTTACCGAATCCACCGAAACGCCCTCCTTAGAAACAAAGTGGCCCAGAAATGATACCTTTTCCAACTAGAATTCGCATTTCGAAAATTTGGCGTACAATTTGTTCTCCCGCAGGGTCTGTAGAACTAAACGTAAATGTCCCTCATGTTCATCCTGGTCCTTCGAATAGACAAGTATGTCATCAATAAAGACAACAACGAATTTATCCAAGTACGCGCTAAACACTTGGTTCATCAAACACATAAATGTGACTAGAGCATTTGTCAACCCAAAAGGCATCACGGTAAACTCATAATGCCTGTAATGTGTCCTAAAAGTCGTTTTACGTTTGTCTCCCTTAGCGATCCTCAATTGATGATAACCCGACCTTAAATCAATTTTTGAAAATATCCCAGCCCCCTTCAATTGATCGAACAGATCATCTATTCGAGGTAACGGGTATTTGTTCTTAACGGTCACCTTATTTAACTCACTATAATCAATACACTACCTCAGACTGTCGTCCTTCTTCCTTACGAACAATACCGGAGCGCCCCAAGGTGAAACACTTGGTTGGATATAACCCTTATCCAACAATTCCTCGAGCTGAGACTTCAATTCCTCCATCTCTTTTGGTGCCATGCGGTACGGGGCCTTTGAAATTGGTCCCGTTCCGCGCACCAAGTCTATCGTAAAATCGATTTCTCGTTGCGGTGGCATACCGGGAATTTCATTAGGGAAAACGTCTACGAACTCATTCACCACCGCGACATCATTAGGGTCCACCTCCTTCTTTCCTTCCTGTATGATGTGGCACAAGTACAAAGGATGTCCTTGTCTCACAAGTCTTTGCAACTCCAAGGTCGACACTAAGTTTGTTTTAGGCCCCTTGGAATATTTTCTATATCTAACGTTTTCCCCACGTGGTCCTACCAACAACACTCTTTGCTCTCTATATTCAATTGTAACTTTGTATCTTCCTAACCAATCCATTGCCAAAATTACCTCCAAACCCTCCATATATAACACATACAAATTACTAGGAAAAACAACTTTCCCTATCTTCAAAGGTACATCTTTATACAACTTATCACAAATATATAATTTCCCCGAAGGAACAGCCACGGTATATGATACTTTTTCAAAAATTTCTAAATTCAGTTCACCTACTTTACTCCTTGCCAGAAATGAACAAGTTGCACCCGAATCAAACATTACATTAACAGCTATAGAATGGATGGTGAACGTACCTGTAACCACCTCCGTCTCCTGTTCAGCTTCCCTTGAACTGACCGTAGATACCCGTCCACCAACCGGTTGTGCGTTCATTCCTCCCCCTTGGTTTCCCATACGTTGCATTCCTGAACCCTCAACCCGATTACCATCTGTCCGACCTTGCCCCCCCATTAAACTGTCGTTGGAATCTCTGCCCATTGTTACTCTGGTGATTTCCCCCAGTTGGTCGATTGCCCTGTCTCCCAAAGCTGATCTGGTTTTGTTGCTGGTGTTGTTCCCCCAGTTGTCAATTCTCGCTTCCTTTCGTTATGTAGCACTCATACTCCCTATGTCCCTTCTTATGACACAAATTACATTCAACTAAATTTCCTTCGCAATCCTTTCCGGGGTGGTTTTTCTTACACCTCCTGCAAAAGTACTTTCTTTCCTTTCCATCCCGATCGAGCAAAGGTTTTACAGGCCTTGCTTCTCCCCTGTATCCAGCACTCACACCAGAACCGCCCCCTTGGAACCCACCAAAGGTCTTTGGTTTCTTCAGATAGAAACCTGCAGGTGCTCTTGAGGTCTGACTTACTACTTCCTTCCTCTTCTTTGTAAAACTACTCTTCTCCTTTTCTTTTTCTTTCCGTAAAATATTCTCTGCCTGAGCTGCACGCTTATACATCTGGTCTAACATGCTGTAGCGATCACTTTCAATATGTTTTTGAATATCAAAAGATAATCCCAGTTCAAAGCGTTGCATTTTCTTCTCTTCGGTGGGTACATCATCTGGGTAGTATTTGATGTACTCCATGAACTTGTGGTAGTATTCATCAACAGTTAAAATACTCATTTCATATCGAGCAAACTCATTCGACTTGTCCTTTCTCACGAGCAGAGGGTAAAACTTCTCCCGCATAGCCCTCTTAAACATATCCCAATCGAAAAACCCCTCGGTTTGCTCCAATAATCCCGCCTTATTGTTTTCCCACCAATAATCAGCTTCCCCAGTCAAATAAAAGTTGCCTGATTAACTTTTAATTCTTCTGAACACTCTACTACATCAAAAAGTTTGTCAAATTCTCTTAACCAGTGTTCAAGCTCTGATGGTTCTCCCTTACCATCCAAAGAAGATGGTTTGCTCTGGCTAATCCTCTTGCTCATTTCAGAGGCCTGTTCAGACAAGGATCTCAATTGTGGTGTACCAACCCCAGCTAATGCCTTAATAACCAAGCTCCTTAAAGTTCGGTTAGTATCATTTCTAGCTAGCCTTTTTCGGGAGATTGGAGGCATCTTCTACAAATAAAGGAAAGGTACTAATCCCTAGAATATCCTAAGATTCAATTGATTTGAAGGAGAAAGAGGTTCGTTGAATATAAATTTAATGTTTGTAGAATATACACACATGTAGAAACACTTAGAGATATAGAACGCAACAAGAGGGGGGGGGGGGGGGTGAATTGTTGTGTCGCTTTTAATAGTATTTTTCGCCCTGTTTCTTGCGGAATTATTTAATGAAAAATACTTAAAGCAATAAAGAGAAAATATAACGAACTCAAAGATTTAACGTGGAAAACTTTCTTGGCCTTAAAAGAAAGAAAGCCACGACCCACTTGGGATTTCAACTTCTCTTATTAATGTTTTATGTAATTACACTTCTTATTACATAAAACTTCTCTTCTCTTCTCTAGGCCTATTCTCCTTCTCCTTCTCGAGTTCTCCTTCTCTCTTCTTTTTCTCTATTTACACAAGATTCTCTAAATTCACCCTTAGACTTCCCTAAGTCTAAGTTTACACACTCAATAAAACCGTACAAAAAGAATTCTCAAAATGGATGTAAAAACTAAGAATAGCACAATGAAATATTTAATGGATTAATTGGCAATTAAAAGCACTTAAAATTTCCTCTTCTTGATTTAGAACTCACGAAATATTTTGTGGGCACTCGAATGAATTTTTACGTGAATATTTCTCCCCAAGAAATGCCGGTTGTGAATTCTCCATTTATACACTCATGAGAGCCCTTATACCCATAAGCCCATGATCCCAAGAAGTGGGAGTAGTAGGCACGGTATATGGGGGTAATGGATATAATACTTGGAGGTTACTCCAAGTACCTATCGGCCTTTTAATTAAAAATAGATAAGATCCTATTTTTAAGGAGCTATTTTAGGATTAACTATTTTAAGTGTTAGTTATTTTAATTGCCAAATTAAATCCTTATGCTAACTAGTTTTTCACCCGTACAACTAAATAAAAAGAAAAATAAAAATAAAAATTTATTTTCTTAATATCTCGTTGACCATTTCTCTGACCAGTTGCGCTGGGAACACTGCATTGTCTCCGTTTGGACAGTCTTCGATTTTGACCAATCTGGAACTATTACATGACTTCTAGCATATGACGTAGACTTCTAATGTTCTTCCACAACTTCTTAGTTGCTATCGACGATCTTTAATAATCGGATATATGACCTATCAAAACAATCTCAAAAATAATTTGTTTGTTTATAAAAGTTTAAGTCATCATCAAAACCAAATGGGCCAACAAATTCCCCCTTTTTGATGATGACAAACTTTATAGACAACCTTAAGTAAAATATATAGAGTAAAACATATAACTTTGAACATGCTAGAGATTAACACAAGTTCAAACATATTTAGTAAATCAAATCGTTACAAATAATTTACTAAAGTCTTAAGTAAGCATATTACTCTAATAAGTTAAATTTTAAAAACTTTGTCGAAAAGCATGTGGTTAGACATGACTTAAGTTTTCAAAATTAAGTAGAATAAAGATTTAAACAAAACAAAACTTATTAAACATAAAAATTAATAAACACAATAATTTAAGAACTTCAAAAATATGAAGTTGAAAAAATTAATATGAAGTTGACAAAATTTAAGTCAACCATAAGTGATAAACAACAACTAATCCCATACATAATTAAAACAGTAGATGCAAACAGTAGTGTCCAAAACCAAAGCATGATTATACACTGACAAACATAGGCATAAACCATGTAATGTCTTAACGAACAGAGAACAAACATAGACTAAGTAAAGCGTAGCATTCACAAGAGTCAACTTAAGTTTGTTGCCGTTCTTCCCCCTTTTGACATCAATCAAAAAGTTGGGTTTTTATCAAGCCACAGCTCTAAGGCAAGCATTAGACAAATTAAGATGGTAAGCAACACACTAAGCAAGCAAATGCCTAAACATGAATCAAGAAATGCACGCAAATAACATCATAGACCTTAAGATATAGTAAATTAAGGATAGTAGCATAGTTAGTTAATAGCATAGAAAAATAATTGTTTCGTACCCCAGCTGGTACTTCAAAGAAAAGCAAAATAAAGGATTGTTTAGTTAATACAGACATATGGTGGGGCCAACAAACTAGTAAAACAGTAAATGATTAAGCAGAGGTGGAAGGGATCAGGTGGCAGTCTCTTCATCAACATACTCCGTCTGCACTTCAACCGTATCCAGCTTTGCACCAAGACGTGATTCCATCTGGGTCAGCTGATCTACAAGAGAGTTGAGTGAGACACGGACTTCACTTTGAAAGGCACAGAGTTGAGACTGCAAATCAAGGACTTTGGATAGTAAATGAGCAAGGGTAGTAGGAGGAAGAGGGGCAGTAGTGTGATCATCAAAACCAGTTGGTGGTGGTGAAGTGGGATTAGGTGATGATGGTGGTGATGGAATATGAGACACTGGTTGTGGTGAGGATGGGGCATCAGTTGTTTGTTTAGTGGGGTGAGTAGATGTTTCTTCATCCTTACCAACCGAGAGTTTAGAAGCAAGCCTCGTACTCTTCCTAGGAGTGATTTGTGGATCCTCCTTAACCGATTTAGCTACCTCCTCATCACCCGAACTATCACTGGAGTCAACCTCCTCATGTTCTTCCCCTGATACTTCCCCCTCACAATAAGCTTCCTCATGTTCCTTATTCACCTCTGCCTTCTCAGTACTGGCAGAGGGAACAACATCTTGACCCTCCTTTTCTTTTTCTTTCTTCTCCTTTCCATCTTCTTCTTCTGTTTTTCCTTCTTCCTCCTCTTCTTCAATTTCTTTTTCTACCTCCTCCTTCTCATCATCAGAACTGTATTCATCAATTTCAATGAGGTCCTCCAAAATTCCCTTTTCATTCAAATTTAAGTGTAAATTTTTAAGACACTTTGCGCCTATTTGATTATTAGCGCTCATAAGAAAATGAAGGCCCTCCAAAGGTACACCAAACTTCTTAAAAGTACTTGTTAACAAACCTCCATACCCAACCATGAGACTAATATTTGTCAAGTCCGAATCCAACTGACATTTCCTTTGCCACTTCTTTAGCACTATCGGGATCTACTCGCTTGATCTTTTTCGGTGGTTTGGATGAAGATTTTGGTGTTTTCATGATGTAGAATGGATGAGGATTAGGGATTTAGAAAGAAGGAAAATATGAAGGGATTGTTTTCTTGCAAGGAGTAGTACAAATTTTGAGTGGGTTATGAATGATGGATGTGACGTTGGAGTGTAGGGGTTATAAAGGTGTGAAGGGACATGTAATTAAGAGTTTGTACTACTTCCCTTTTGACGGTTTTAGGAGGTGTAATATGCAGTCATCAATTCTTTAAAGCTTAGTTCGTTGAATATATCGATTTAGACGACTGATTCCCGAAACACCTCGATGATCCGTCTTCCACTTCTTAAATTAAGTTGGCTTACCGACATAAAATAAAATAAAATGCTGGAATTTGTGGAAAAATAAAATAAATTTTTGTGATTTTTGTAAAGTATTTTTATAATATGTGACTAATATAATAATATAAAATAAAATATGCTACTTGGTCTATTCAGTTTAAGCAAGCACTCAAGACAAAGTTTATGACACATACTTAAATAGATGCGTACCTAAATGTCGCAATGATTGATTGTTCAATCTTGGTTGTTGTGGTTGATCTAACCCTTCCAATTTTCACGATGTTTAGAGGAGGAATACTAGCATTAAACTTTAGTGAAGCTTGATCATACCTAGCTCCAACCTCATCTTTTCGAATTGTTCCCTTGGAAGCGGTTTAGTCATGATATCTGCAACTTGATCACTAGTATTGACATGTTTAACAATAATATTTTTATGCTCGACATTGTCCTTAAGAAAATGATGCCTAATATGAATATGTTTAACTCTAGAATGATGCACCGGATTTTTAGAAATGCAAATGGCACTAGTATTATCACAATAAATAGGAACACATTCAAGTTTAATACCGAAATCTCTTAGCTGTTGTTTTATCCACAACATTTGGGAACAGCAAGCTGCTGCAGCTACATATTCAGCTTCTGCAGTGGATAAAGCTACTGTGTTCTGTTTCTTGGAACACCATGATACCAAGCAAGAGCCAAGAAACTGTGCCATTCCTGATGTACTTTTTCTATTCACAAGATCACCTGCATAATCTGCATCACTATACCCTTTCAAGTCATAGACATCACTTTTCGGATAGAATAGGGACAACTCATCTGTTCCCTTTAAATACCTTAGAATTCTTTTCACTGCCGTATGGTGTGATTCTTTAGGATTTGATTGAAATCTAGCACACAAACCAACACTAAAGGATATATCGGGTCTACTAGCAGTTAAGTATAGTAGTGATCCTATCATGCCTCTATACATTGTTTGGTCAACACTAATTCCGTTAGAGTCTTCATCTAATCTAATGTTAGTGGCCATGGGTGTATGGTTTGTCTTAGCATTATCTAGTCCATATTTTTTTAGAAGTTCTTTTATATATTTTTATTGATGTATAAAAATACCGTTAGCAGTTTGTTTAATTTGCAAACCAAGGAAGAAATTTAATTCTCCCATCATACTCATTTCAAATTCAGCACTTATTAGGTCAGCAAATTCTTTGCATAATGATTCATTAGTGGCTCCAAAAATAATATCATCAACATAAATTTGAACAACTAAGATATCCAAACCTTTGTTCTTAAAGAACAAGGTCTTGTCAATTTTACCTCTTATGAACTTGTTTTCAATCAAAAATTTAGATAATCTCTCGTACCATTGTCTAGGTGCTTGTTTTAGCCCATAAAGAGCTTTATCAAGCTTGTAGACGTGATCCGGAGAAGTTGGGTTTTCAAAGCCAGGCGGCTGTTCCACAAATACTTCTTCTTCTAGAAACCCATTTAAGAATGCACATTTTACGTCCATTTGATATAATTTAAAATTCATAAAAGCAGCAAATGAAATAAGAATTCTAATAGCTTCTAATCTAGCTACTGGAGCAAAAGTTTCAGTATAGTAAATACCTTCCTGTTGATTGTATCCTTTTACCACCAACCTTGCTTTATTCCTGACTATTGTGCCATGCTCGTCCAGCTTGTTCCTAAAAACCCATTTTAAACCAATTACCTTTTTGTTCTTGGGTTTTGATTCCAAGTGCCACACTTTATTTCTTTCAAACTCATTCAATTCATCTTGCATAGCAACAACCCAATCTAAATCTTGTAGTGCTTCTTCATGATTCTTAGGTTCTAATGTTGATAGAAATGCAAAGTGTGCACAGAAGTTTCTCATTTGGGACCTCGTTTGTATGCCTTTTCCCATGTCGCTTAGAATAAGGTCTAGTGGATGTGACTTTTGATGTTTCCACGGCTTAGGAACAAAGTCTCTTGTGGAGACAGAAGTGGAAGCAGGCTCACTGACTTGATTCTGATTTGGTTCAGCTTCAATTCTTTCTTCTTGAACTTCTCTGGGGATATCTGGATTAGGAAAGTCCGGCTGTTCCAAATCTGCCTGTTGTACCTGTTCTTGATTTGGTTCAGCATTCTGGACCAGTTGTTGTTCTTCTTGATCTTGCTCTTTTTGTTTGTTTTCATCTTCGTCCAGATTAGCAAGACCTATCTTAAAATCACCTGTTTCTTGTTCACTTGTCATAAAATTTGTTTCATCAAAGATAATGTGAACAGATTCCTCAACACACATAGTTTTCTTATTATAAACTCTATATGCTTTACTGTGGGATGAATAGCCAAGAAATACTGTTTCATCACTTCTTTCATCGAATTTACCTATATTTTGTTTTCCATTTACATGCACAAAACATCGACATCCAAAGATTCGAAAATATGAAATATTAGGTTTAATTCCTTTAAATAGTTCATAGGGGGTTTTAGAAGTGATTGGTCTAATTAGTACACGATTTAATATATAGCATGCAGTATTAACGGCTTCGGCCCAAAAATTCCTAGGTAGACCACTAGCTATTAACATGGTTCTAGCCATTTCCTCTAAGGTTCTATTTTTACGTTCCACTACACCATTTTGTTGTGGTGTTCTAGGTGCGGAAAAATTGTGACTTAAACCATGCTCATTACAATAGTTCATAAATCTTGAATTTTCGAATTCCTTACCATGATCGGATCTTATGTGGGCAAGTTGATTGTTACTAGATTTTTGAATTTTAGTGGCAAATGCAACAAATTCATCAAAAGCCTCATCTTTGCTAGATAAGAATAAAGTCCATGTAAATCTTCTGTAATCATCAACTATAACAAATACATATCGCTTTCCACTGCGACTTTGGATTCTCATTGGTCCACAAAGATCCATATGAATTAATTCAAGTGGCCTTGAGGTGGTCACGACATTTTTGGGTTTGAAGGATGACCTTGCATGTTTTCCTTTGGCACATGGATCACATACTTCATCCTTTTGAAATTTAAGGGACGATAATCCTCTTACTAGGTCTTTAGATCGTAGAGTATTAAGCAATGAAAAACTAGCATGACCTAATCGTTTATGCCAAAGAAGAGGGTCATCTTCTATAACGCTCAGACACGTTAGACTGGTTTTAGGAACAGTGTGCAGGTCCACCACGTAGGCGTTCCCTTTTCTTATTCCTTCCAGTATGGTGTCACCTGTGTCGTTCCTAGAAATCATGCACTTTTCAGAAGTAAAGTTTACAGAGTTACCTTTGTCGCAAAACTGAGAAATACTTAAAAGATTGTGTTTTAAATTCTCGACCAAAAATACATTATCTATAGCATGGGAACTTGACCTTCCTATCTTTCCTTTCGCAATTATTGCTCCTTTCATGTTGTCGCCAAAGGTCACAGTTCCTCCATCATAGGCTTCCAGTGAGAGAAATTTTGATCTATCGCCTGTCATGTGCTTGGAACAGCCACTGTCGAGATACCATGAGCTGTTCCCCCTCACTAGAACCTGTAAAACGAACTTAGTTGTTAGAGGGTGGAACCCAGCCATCCTTGGGTTCCTTGTCGATTATACAAGAATCATACTTCTTAATCCATACTCTATCGACATATATTTGGTTCGTTTTGTTATGCTGTTCCTTTTTTAAACACTGATGTTTCAGGTGCCCTGTCTTGCCACAAAAGGAACAGATCTTACTACTTGGGAGATCGACATAAACCTTTTTCTTTTTATCATATTTATTGTATCCTAAACCTTCAGTTCCTTTGGTTTTAGCATTAAGAATCCATTTGGGAATTTCTTTGATTTTCCCTTTTTCTCTTGAATTTAATTCAAGCCTAAGTCGTTCATTTTCATATATGGCGGATTCTAGGTCTAACTTCATTTTATTAAAACGCTTTTAATCTCCTTATTAGACTCATTACTCAATTCTATTTCTAACAACTTATGTTGATTTAATTCAATATTTAACATGATGTTTTCTTGTTTAACCTTTTCTAAAGCTTCTTTTAACATCACGTTATTATCCAGTAAATCAAAGAATCGAGTTTGCACATCGGACCTAAAGGAATTTAGGTAGGATATTTGGTCTTTACTAGCCTTGAGGTCTTTTTCTGTCTGGAGACAGATGGCTGTTTGTTTTTCTAAGTTTTCGTGAGTCTCTAAAATCATTTTAATCAATTTATGTTTATCCAATTTGAATAAGTAATCAGGAAATGAATTAGAAGACAATACCTCTTTTCCTTCAGACTTCTCGTCATGTGTAGCCATGAGACAGAGATTGGCTGTTTCTTCTTCATCGGGAACTTCGGTTTCGGCCTCGCTTTCGGATTCTCCCCATGCAACTATCATGGCTTTGCGAAAGTCCGCTTTATTGAAGTTTCCTTTTGCTGGTTGTCTTCCTGTTTCCCTTACTTTCCCTTTACCCTTCTCGTTCTTCCATTGAGGGCATTCTTTGATGAAGTGTTCGGTACTTCCACATTTGTGGCATTCATAGTTGGTTTTGGAATTTGAAGTTCCTCTTTCTTTGTTGTTTCTTTGATTATTGTATCTGTTATTCCTGAAGAACTTCTTAAATTTCCGGACCAACATTGCAGCCTCTTCCTCATCACAGTCTGACTCTTCTTGTTCATTCGCTGTCAGAGCCAACCCTTTGTTTCTGGAACTGTCAGCTGTTCCCAGATGCAATTCATGAGTCATAAGGGAACCAACCAGCTCTTCCAGATTGAACTTTGTGAAATCTTTGGATTCTTGTATGGCTGTGACCTTGGCTCTCCAGCGATCATCTTGAGGAAGACTTCTTAGGATCTTTCGTACCTGTTCATCGGAGGGAATTAGCCTTCCAAGAGAGACAAACTCATTTGTGATGTTCGTGAATCTAGTAAACATTTCTTGAATGCTTTCTCTAGGTTCCATAACAAATCTTTCGTATTTTGACATGAGCAAGTCAATCTTGGAACGCTTTACTTCACTCGTTCCTTCGTGGGTAACTTCCAGCAGATCCCAAATTTGTTTTGCTGTTTTGCAACCCATAATGCGATTGTGTTCGTTTGGACCCAGCCCGCAGTGAAGTAATTTGATAGCAAGAGCATTCATCTCCATCTTCTGAAAATCTTCCTTCTCATATTAAGTTATCGGTTTGGGAATAGTCTCGTTATTGGAGTTGGTAGTTGTTACCTCAAAATCTCCAACTTCGATGACTCTCCAAACTTGATAATTCTCGGCTTTGATGAAGATCTCCATCCTATTCTTCCAATATGTATAGAATTTACCATCGAACATTGGTGGTCTCTAAGTAGAGTAACCTTCTTCCATGCATTCATTCATTTTCAACATCTTTAATACACCAAGATACGGCTCTCAGGGTTTCCTGATCAAATGAGGAACAGGGCTCTGATACCAATTGTAGAAACACTTAGAGATATAGAACGCAACAAGAGAGGGGGGGGGGGGGGTGAATTGTTGTGTCGCTTTTAATAGTATTTTTCGCCCTGTTTCTTGCGGAATTATTTAATGAAAAATACTTAAAGCAATAAAGAGAAAATATAAAGAACTCAAAGATTTAACGTGGAAAACTTTCTTTGCCTTAAAAGAAGGAAAGCCACGACCCACTTGGGATTTCAACTTCTCTTATTAATGTTTTATGTAATTACACTTCTTATTACATAAAACTTCTCTTCTCTTCTCTAGGCCTATTCTCCTTCTCCTTCTCGAGTTCTCATTCTCTCTTCTTTTTCTCTCTTTACACAAGATTCTCTAAATTCCCCCTTAGACTTCCCTAAGTCTAAGTTTACACACTCAATAAAACCGTACAAAAAGAATTCTCAAAATGGATGTAAAAACTAAGAATAGCACAAGGAAATATTTAATTGATTAATTGGCAATTAAAAGCACTTAAAATTTCCTCTTCTTGATTTAGAACTCACGAAATATTTTGTGGGCACTCGAATGAATTTTTACGTGAATATTTCTCCCCAAGAAATGCCGGTTGTGAATTCTCCATTTATACACTCATGAGAGCCCTTATACCCATAAGCCCATGATCCCAAGAAGTGGGAGTAGTAGGCACGGTATATGGGGGTAATGGATATAATACTTGGAGGTTACTCCAAGTACCTATGGGCCTTTTAACTAAAAATAGATAAGATCCTATTTTTAAGGAGCTATTTTAGGATTAACTATTTTAAGTGTTAGTTATTTTAATTGCCAAATTAAATCCTTATGCTAACTAGTTTTTCACCCGTACAACTAAATAAAAAGAAAAATAAAAATAAAAATTTATTTTCTTAATATCTCGTTGACCATTTCTCTGACCAGTTGCGCTGGGAACACTGCATTGTCTCCGTTTGGACAGTCTTCGATTTTGACCAATCTGGAACTGTTACATGACTTCTAGCATATGACGTAGACTTATAATGTTCTTCCACAACTTCTTAGGTGCTATCGACGATCTTTAATAATCGGATATATGACCTATCAAAACAATCTCAAAAATAATTTGTTTGTTTATAAAAGTTTAAGTCATCATCAAAACCAAATGGGCCAACAACACATATATATACAGCTGTCTATATAAATAAAGATATTATTAAATACTGAAGATATTAAAAATCACTCAAATAAATCATGCATAACTAACAAAACAAAGGAAAGAAGAAAAGAAAATAGAAAACAACTCAACATAATACTCTATTGATATTTCTTATAAATTCATAACTAACTTACGCCAAGCGTTTACATTATTTGAAGAAGATAATAACTTAAAAAGAAAAATGTAACTAAGGAAAGATTATAAAAAAGCAAATAAACATTTAACGCCAAGCATCCATAATGTCAACCGCCTCATCGTAACTTGTTATATCCAAGTCTTCGTCATCCCCATCGTCCCCGGAGTCGGTGTTGGAACTCGAGTATTCTCCTTCTGATTCCCGGTCGCTATCCATAGGGTGGTTTGTTGGTAACTCTTCCTCTTCCTCTTCAGGATACTCCTCATCTGACCGCTCCCTTCCAAACTCAAACCTAAATCCATACATATCATAATGCGATCCCCAATCTTCTCTCTCATCTTCGCTAGAATTTTCTATAGGGCTAGGTGGTTCCCGCTTAGGTTCCCACATCTCAAAAACACTCCTAGCTTGAACCCTGGGTTCTGCTAGTGGTGGTTCAGATAAGTACTCATCCCCTAACTGCTCCATATCTATATCAGATTCTTCCTTTATGTGGAGTTCTCCCTCCTCCATGGGCTCTACCCTTCGTAGGGCTCCTCCTCTTCGGGGTCTTCTTCTTCGTCCCCATCAGACTCTTCCCCTTCTAAGGGTCCTTCTTGGTAGTTAACTCCACTCGGCTCTCCCTGGGTTGATCCTACCCTTTTCCTTGACTCGGATAAGTGATGTAACTTATCTAGATCCAATTCTAGGTCATAACACACCCTATTAGCTTTTGTCTTAATCATTTGCATCCTTTCCTTATAATCTAGGATACTCTCACCATCTCTTATTTACCAAATATCATTATTAAAAACCTCCCTCCATGCAGTCTCCGGGTCAAACCTCGATACGTCCCTAGTTTTGTTAGGGGTGTGTGGGTTCATTGGTGCCTTTCCTTTATCCATACTCCTGAACACATGCATAAAACGAAAGATAATTAAGAGAACGTTGATAACAGAGGTCAGCTATATCAGTATGTGATTCTAACGGTCCCATCCCAAACATACCTCTAAACACATCACAATAAGAATAATCTACATGCAGCCATTTTATAACACTTTGGTCATACCCCAACTCTCTCTGCTAAGGTCAAGTATTCCTTTATCTCTAAGGGAACGTTGGCTCTGATACCAATTGTAACGGTCCAACTTAAGTGACCCGGATAATCATATGAAAATATGACTCCGGTTCACAAACTGGACACTTAGTGGAAACTTCCCTTCCAAGATCGACAACGTTCCATCGATAAAGGAATATAACTACGCGGAAATAAAACATACGATAGTAACAAGACTATAATAGATCCAACATACAACTCGAGAGCCCATCGGCCTCTAAGACGCGTTAAGTAAAATAACGAAACGACAAATAAACCAAGCTAAGTTCTGTTACATAAAAAAAATGCGGTCTTGGTGATATTGGTCCTAGATTGAATCCTCACTCCAGTCCCCACCTGCAATCAACCTGCTAGTCGTCGATTGACAACCAATAGCAAGATCCAAGGAACATATCCAATACACGTCAGAGACAACATACATTTAATAAACAAGTGGAATACAAGCAATGTGTTCATCCTAGCATGCATAGGCTCTATTACGTTCATTTCCAGTTTATCCCCACTTGTAACGTCGCCCGTCCTGTTCGGGTCGTCCAAGTCATTAAAATTCCAATTCCTTTTTGGGGGAATACACTTGGGAGAGCTAATCCCAAGGCAACCATCGACCTAAGACGTTGCCCTTCCTGTTCGGGTCGTCAAAGGTTAAAGTATGCATACCCCCATGGTGACCGTAATAATCCAAAACTGCCATGGGAACAATAATTATATAATCCAATCCAAAATATTTACCCCTTTGGGTAACCAACACATAAATCCTCAATTTCCAAGTTTAACTTCTTTCAAATTATTTGAGATGTCTAATCCTTATGTTAGTCACAATGCCATAATCAAGAATGAAACAACATTACTTGCACAACCACATAAACAGTATGGTCTAAGCGTGTACCTTTAAGCACTGCAAACAACGGTATTCCAGCACGACAGGAATTTCACCCTCTTATGAATCGAGGTCCTAAATATAACACACATACAAAATAAACACGTATTAGAACGTATTTACACATTTGACTCATTCCATACCACTAAAATATCACTAAGACTTGATATTTTTAATCGATTTCATCAAATTCGTAATAGTTCAAAATTCTATACTTGACCAGAAACTTAAACAGCCAATTTAGACAGTTTAGAAAGTTCAAATAGATAATCCAACTTCACCACTGCGTCCGGAACGCATCAATTACCTTGGGTACCAATTTTCATAATTCCTAACATCCATTTACTATTTTTAATTATTTTAAGCGTTTTAACGACTTTTAACTCATCGGTTGAACAAAGCGATAACGAAAACACACCCAACACTTTGAAAATGAGACGCCACACCGAGGCAACTGCTGCTGTCCGGAATGTACGTGTTACTTAATTATTATTTCATATCTTTATAATTCGAATTATACAAATCCACTTTACAATTCATGGCCAAGAAAATCTAATAAAACCGAATCCACAAACAACACAGTTTATATTTCTTATCACACAACCACTTAATATTTCCACCAGGGGCAGATCTATTAAGGGGCACCCCCTGGCACGTGCCCCAGGGGGATTTTTCAAAAAAAAATAAATAAAATTAACTAATTTGATGCTGCTGCTGTTAGGGGTCAGAAAAATGCTTTCATTTCATCAACATTTTAAAAAACTACCCTTTTCTCTCCTTCCTTTTCCTCTAAAACAAGCAAAACACTAAACACTTCTACAAGGCTATTGTTGCCGCCGCCGATGACCTGAACCTGCCGCAGCCATCAGGTTTCTGCCGCTGCACACCTGTGACCTCCGACCACCAGCGGTCCAGCCTGCTGCGGCCTTCTCGTGACTACTGCTGCCTTCTCTTCTCCTCTATAATTATTTTAAGTTATTTTACTTATTCTTTCATTCTTTATGTTCTTTTAAGTTATTTTTAATCTTATTCTTAAATTCTTTATGTTCTCATTATGATGTTTTACTTTTTTCTTATCTTAAATTCTTAATCTTAATCTTGATTTTGAATTTTGTTAGAATGTCATTTTTTCATTTTTTATGTAATTTGAATTATTGAATATTTGTTCATGTTAAATAAATGTGTTTGTTATTTTTGAATAATTGAATGTTTCTTGATTTTTTTTGTTTATCTTCTTTGAGTAATTGAATATTTAATTTGACTAATTGAATAATTGAATTTCTGTGAATTGTGAATGTGTTTTGATGTTCTTACTAGAATTTAAAAATCAATATAATGAAGAGAAAACAAGAGATCGTTGCCTTATATTTCATTTTATTAGACTATGTTTTTATTGTAAATTTGATCAACTTTAGTTTGTTCGTAACCTTTTATATTACTTTGGCTTTATTTTGGAATTATTGCGCGTCTACAAGTAATTTTGCCAAAAAAAATGTGTTTATTCGTTGGTGCCCCAGGAGACTCTAAATCCTGGATCCGCCACTAAATTTTCCACCCACATATAATATTAATACACACAAAAATTCATCCATCATCAATACATAAAGTCATCAAACTAAAACATTCTCATCTACAAGATCTCTCAAAACACTTTAAAATCAATAAATCATGATAATGGAATTAAATACTTGATCCTCTTACAAATTAAATTTTGTAGAGAATCATAAACCAAAATACCTTTTTGAATTTAAATATATACACATAAATAAATACAATCCCTTAAATAAATCCAATTTCGTTTAGGGATTTATAAACTCATGAATACTTATTTTACTTAATCCACACACTTAAATTTCTTCTAACAAATTGAAATCTTGCTAGAGAAATTTAGATCATGAAATAAATTTATTTAAATATTAAAATAGGTTTTATTCTTATAACAAAATTTGAATTTTGTTAAAGAATATAAATAAATGAAAGATCTTGTAAAAAGTTTGATTTAATCCTTTTAACAAATCAATTTTATCAAAGGATTATTTAAAAAGTCATAGGATATCATCATATAGAAAATATAAAATATAATTTATTTTAAAAGTAAGAATCTAATATTAACAATTGAATTTCACTTACCCTTGATTTAGAGATTGGATGAACACAAAGTTTTTTTTTTCTTTTGTGACGGCCGAAACTAAGGGAAATGAAAAGAAAGATTTGTTTTTTTTTTTTTGATTTCTTTCTTTGAGCCAAATGCAAGTGAAAGAGTATGGAAAACCTTGCATATGAAGGTTTAGAAGACTCTTAATCTCCCATAACTCCCTCTTAATTGCCATAATACTCACTTAAGAGGGTGGTTACAAACCCCCTCAAATCTCACATAATAACCGGCCCCCCTTCCCTCACTAACTCACTTAATTTTTAATTTTTTTTAATTAATTAATTATGTGTTTTATTGTCTTGATTTAATTTTATCATACATGTACAATTTCATTAGGGATTAATAACTAAATGACGATAACCTTGTACGCGATAAAACACGATACCATTTGTCACATATTAACTCCCTTAATTTCTTATACTTGTCTATTATTAATTTATTTTAATATCGATTATTCTATAAAAATTACGGGTTGTTACATAACATATCTCTATTTTCAGTGGACCTACCTAGGGTGGACCTAATCTAATCCCCGCTTTCTTTCATTTCTTTATTCTCGTTCTTAGTATAGTTCACCCATTAACCTACCTTCCATATAACCTTCCCACACCGAGTGTTTAGTCTAGTATCCCTTGTCCTTGTGGTTCGACCCCCGACTTACCATTACACTCGTTGTAGTAGTATTTAGGGTGATTATAAGTATTGTTTTCATAGCTTGGTTCTTAGTGTTTAACGACGTGCTACAAATCGGTTATCAAAATGGCGCTGTTGCCGAGGATAAGGCGTTTGTTTAGATTTTAGTTTTGGTGTGGTTTGTGAATAGTTTTTGTTTTTGTTATTTTTTGTTTTTCTCTTCATGGCTTGTTACATGCATCTACTCGAGCATGAATCTTTTTGTAGCTTCTTTCTTAGATATGGAAAATTATTCCTTCATGGGCGTAATGTTGAAAGATGGCAAATTTGTCATCACTTTTATGGAGGATTGAATCGTGAGACTAGGGAATTTGTGGATGATTTTTACCATGAAACGTTCCTTGACCAAACCACAGTGATTTGTCTGCATATCCCGGTCTCGCTTCCCTTGAGGTTCCACCAGTCTACCCTACCAGTTATGATTGGGTGCTAGAGGAGACCGAGTTGGAGAGAACGTGGAGTGTTAATTTATTTCAAAGGGATTTTGAGGAGAGGCCAGAGACCCATGACCACCTTGTGCCCATGGAGTTAAACCATGACCTAAACTCCCCTCACCCTATTACTGGCTCCCCTCCTTCTCTTGATGATCAACCTTTGGATGAATTTGATGATGATATGATTAATTTAGGGGAGTCTCCATTCTCAACCCTCTTACATCATGACTTTCTGGTTCCTTGTGTTGATGCACAACTTACCAATAAGTTTCATGATGAGGTTCTTTATGCACCTCACCATGATGAACCCCTCACGTATGTGCATGATCATCCGGCTAGTGAACCCAATGACGTAGAGGTAGATATGTGCATGATTGAGGAGTCTCAAGTGCATACCCTTAGTGTACCTTCTGTTGAGTCTTACCCTACACCTCTTTGTCATTATGAGAAGCTCCCGATCGTTCTCGTTCATGCTCATTTTGATACTTGTGTTACTATGCCACTTGCTTGCGTCCCCCTTCCCTCCGTTCATTCTTCTCCCGGCTTTTCATCTCGTTATGAAAACTCGGTGTTTGTTGTGTTTCTACCTCTTTTCTTTCTTCTCTCCCTCTTCTACTCCCCAGCTTCTACTGTTGTGGGGAGTGAATTTAATAAACTCCTTCGGAGTTTGACTCACTACTACATAGTGAGTCACATCTAGCTAAAGACCCTATATAAGCGCTTGTTGGAAGGTAATTCAACTGTACATATTATTTTTGTTTCATTTTTGTTTTTCCTTCATTGCATTGCATTTTTTCTAGTCAGTGCTCACGTTTGGTTTGTAGTATTGTTTGTTGGAATTTACATATCCAAACAAACATTAACATTGTCCCTCTCAACATTATCGAATTAAACGCAAGTTAATCTTGTGGAATGTCAATGCTAACGGTTCCGTGAGGGTGAGAAAAAGGCATTAGAAGGCTCGAAAGAGCATTACATCTAAAATTGAAGAATATTGCTTCACCCCATCTTAGGGGAGGCAATCGCTCTAGCCTTGCACTTGTTGCCTCCACTTCTTTCGAGGAGTGGAGAGTTCTTAGACCACTTGATGGTGGTGATGGCAGTGCTAGGAGGGAAAGCCCTTCTAGCCTAGTTGTGAGCTTCTTCCCTCTTTATTATTGACTAGTATGTGTTTGTGTTGGGTATTGTGACAATCTTGTTGACCATGGTTTCAAATGTTTCATCTTTATCTTCTCTCTCCTACTTTGCTAGGCTAGAGACTAGCAAAGGCTTGGCTTGGGGGAGAGTTAGTCAACACTATTGTCACTATTACCCATCAGTTTGTGCATTTAGTTCATGTAGCTCTAGCATTAGCTAATTGCATATATCATTTTGTATAAATTTCGCATATTCATCTTGCAGTCATGACATATTGTATATATTGCATATTCATGTTTAGTTTTTAATTAAATGGTTGAGTTGTGAAACTAGCATGCGAGTTTTTGGTGTGTACATTTGTGGTCATATGCAAACTCGTATTTCCTTAGCCCTGTGCTTGTTTTGGGACCAAGTGTTTGACCTTTTTCCGCATAGCTTGGCAGATCTGGGTTTGCTTGGTTGGTTACTTGGATGACTACCTTTAGAGGCGCATTTCGACTGGCCTGTTAGGATTGAGCCTTCTTGGACTCCTTGCGAGTTCCATCTATATTGAGTGCTAGTTAGGGGATCTAAGTATTGTGTCGGTTCTTCTCCAGCATAATCGGCTTTTCTTGAGACCAAGGATGATAACATATTCGCTAGAATTAAGCTACATAGCCAAATAGCCTACGCTGAACGTAATTTGACTTTAGGTTAAGCCAAGTTTTTGCCTTTTCCTATTCTTTTGTAGCTACATTGTGTAACCTCCACATGAGCCAAATGTTCCCACTTTTACCTAGAGGATAGCTTAGTGATGGTGGGGTAGTTGTGTGTTGTAGTGATTTGTGGGCTTTTGGTTATGGCAAATGGTTGTTGGTTTTGTATGACTCTATTCATTCTTGTCTAGCTCATTTTGTTCTCCCTTCATCCTCTAGTGCTTATTATGGTGATCATTCATACATATTCTTCATTTGAGGAGACTTACCTCTTGTTCTTCATTGAGTTTTACACACATATGTTTATTTGAGTGTGAAGGTCAATGTTTCATTTGGGAAATGAGCTTGAAAACTCATGTTTTTATGAGATTTTAAATTTTTGATGGTGTTTTATGATGGAGATCATTGTGCTTATATGAGATTATTGGGTTATTATAGTTGTTGGATATGATGTTTATTAGTTATTCATGAGATGTTTGTGGTTGTTTTGTCTAGGTTCACCTGTTATCCTCTTCATAGCTCCACATTCCCAAATATATCCTACCTTAACCCTAAGCTAACGTTACCACCCTTTGCTAACCTATTTGACTTGGTCCGATTAGTTTGTTCTATGCTGGAGTTAGATATGACACAATCCCCATGATTTGCCCCTGTTAGGTGTTTGATTCCCGACTCATCTTTAGTCGGAAGATTATCAGCGAAACACGAACCATAATCAAACACATGAGCGTAATTGCATATTTCTCACGTCTTTTAAGAAATTACCCGGGGAGCGTAGAGTTGTGACCTCTCTAGGTAGTGGGTGTCATAGCTTGTGTTGTAGATTACCCTAGTGATCTTGAGTTTATGGGAATTCGTCATTCTTCTTGGTATTGAGTTCCTTTGAGACCATTGTACTTGCACACCTATGGCTAGGGAAGAGTTTTGCTCGTGCACAGCTTGCTTGTCTTGATTTCCACTCACCTTGCATCGCATTATATTCTAGTTTTGTAGTTGTTAGTTGCATATAGTTTGCATCCTTGCATTTGCATCGCATTGGATTTGTGGGTCTCCTTCTGAATAACCCTCACGAGACCTTACTCGTCCATTTTGGGAGACCTTGAGGTTTAAAGGGCTTGTCGTACGTGCTAAGCGCGACCGTGATTCCTACGAAAGTGAGTCTTAGGTTTATTGCTTTTGTAGTTTAGTTTTGTTTATGTAGCTTATTTTGTTTTTGTTGCCCCATGCTTTCATGTTATCCTACCTAGTCTCTTTGCTAGGGCCTATCAAAGGTTTAGCTTGGGGGAGTTGATGTGCTCGATTTAGAGCACATTTATCTCCTCATTCTAGCGTCAAGTCTCGCGTTTTCGATTAGCTTTTGCATATATTACGCATGATTTTACTTTGCTTTTGTCTCCATTGTGTTCAAATGTATTTCTAGGTGATTTAAGGAGGTTTTGAGGTATTTTCGTTGCGTATGAGACTTAGACACTTGAATCGAAGATGAGACTCGCATATCGAAGCATTCCCAAGTGCTCCAAGTCATCCCCAAAGACCTCGCGAAGCCCGGAAGTCATTCGATGCTCGTTCAAAGTTGAAAGTAAAGCAAAATGACCAAAGAACCCTGCATATTGCCGAAAGCATAGCCCTATTCGGGAAAATGGACCTTGAACTTCAATGAAACATGCTCCAAGTCACTGTTTTGGCCGAATGTGACTAAATTCGGGCGAATGACCATGTGTTCAGGCGAATGCAAGGCCCTATTCGGGCGAATGGGCTTGGAAACTCTCTGTTTGGTGCTCAAACTTTCTGGAAACCCCAAATGGAACTCATTCAGGCGAATGTGGTTCCATTCTGGCAAATATGCCTTGCATTCGGGCGAATGCGATTAATGTTTACCGCAGCGTTTTGTCTTCGCAAGTTTATTTCGTAGGTTTTTTCAAGGCTTTTATCCCCGTTCCTTTTGGGTTATAAATACCCCTTGTATCTGAATGTAGCCCTCATGACTTGCTTAGGAGAAACCCTCCAAACTTGTTCATCACTCTTTTTTGCTTTCCTTTCTTTATTTTTTGCCCAAGTGTAGATCTATTGCTTTCCTCTTCTTCATTTATGTAAGTTTCATTCATTTATTGCTTTCCTATCTTTATTGCTTTCATTTATGCTTTCATAGTATAGATTTTAATGCTTTCATGTTCTTTAATTCCTCTATGCTTTCGTTTATGTTTTCATGTCTTTCATTCTCTTCATGCTTTCTAGAGAAGTTTTAATGCTTTCTTTCTTTATTACTTTCACTTTCATCATGTTAGAGTAGTTTCGTTTAGGGTTTTGGGTTAGAGAAACCCTAGGTTGTGGTCTTGTGTTTGATGTTTAGGATTAGGGTTGAGGTTCATGTTGGTTGTTGATTGATATTCGATTTGAATCTTGTCCTTCCACTCCTAGTGAGACATAGGGCGATTATGGGTCGTTCGCATGACTATAGTGTCTCGATCAATCTTCATTTGATCTCCTTTGACCTAACCTATCTCTATTTCCAATGGAGCTAACCTAATCCCCGCTTTCTTTGATTTCTTTATTCTCGTTCTTGTTATAGTCCACCCATCAAAATACCTTCCATATAACCTTCCCACACCGAGTCTCTAGTCTAGCATCCCTTGTCCTCGCGGTTCGACCTCCGACTTACCATTACACTCTTTGTAATATTTAGGGTGATTATAAGTATTGCTTGCATAGAAACCGGTTATCAGAAAGCTAAACCATCCTCAAATATTTTTGCCTTAGAAACTTCATCAAGGACCATGTTAGGGTAAAACTTAGCATACCCATTAAACTTTTGGGCATATTCCTTCACAGTCGTAAACTTCCCTTGGTTCTATCGATTGAATTCGCTGCACTTTTTTCTCCTAATATGCTCGGGAAAGAATCGACCTCTAATAGCAACCTTAAAAGAGTTCCAGTCAAAATTTGGTTGGTTACTAATGGTTTGTCTGTCAACTTCCCACCATGTGTCAGCATCCTCCCGTAGATAAAATGTGGCTTGGTCAACCTTTTGGGTCTCAAGTGTCCCATTTGCAGTAAAATTTTTCACCATGTCACGTAGCCAATTCTCTAATAGAATAAGGTCTTCTTTCCCCACGAAGATAAGACGTTTTAAAGTGGCAATCTTCTTAGCCATTCCAGCTTGGGGTTCATCATGTCCATTGTTGATATTGTTAGCCTGGTTTTGTACTAGTAATCCCATGTTTTGTGACAACTGCTTAAGTACCTTCATTCTAGCTGCTAATTGATCAGGTGTTTCGACCATGTTATTTGAATGTAGACGCCTACGAGATCGAGTGTAAGCATTCGCGTATTGCATAAGATGCCTATATAAGAAAACTAAGAGTTTACAACTAACATTTTCATCACGTTCATACACACTTATTCTCAATATTCAAAATTGAAATAAAAGACAAGGAAACAAGTTGTACACGCAACACAAACTCATAAAAATATGCGTAGATAAAAACTCTCAAATATTAATCTACTGACATAAAACCAACGTTGTTCAAAGATAAAAGACAAACAGTAAATAATGAAAAACTAACAAATTTCATCCTATCCTATTTTTCTAGTAAACGAGTAATCATCAAAATCACTTTCGAATTGGTTCTTCATGAGAATCCTCCTTTGGATCCTCTTCTGGATCCTCCTCTGGGTCTTCCTCATAGTCCCCTTTAGGTTCATGGTTTTCTTCATCTCCAGATTGAACAAGAGTAGGTATGGTGTAGGTGTAGTTGTTATCATCTTCCCGTCACTTTCATCCTCGTAGCCATAAGAGCTCTGAGATACATTTTAAACCCACTTTGCATTAGCATCGATCATTCTCCTTTCTAAATACTCCAAAGTAAGGAACCATTTCTCGTTTTTAATTATATTGTTGTATTCTTTGTTTCTGTGCCAGAGACGAAAAGTAATGTCCTTAGCATTGGACACCTACTTAAAAGAGAATATATTGTTCACATTGAAAATATGAATCTTTTTTTATGGATAGAATTAGAAGAGACAATCCTCAATTGAAAATGACAAATAATTGCATGTTTCCCCTATATTTGAACACTGAGGCACAAAAGTGCTTATATGGTGCTGTTGAAAATAAGTCATGGAAATGGCATAAACGATTTGGGCATTTATATTTTAATGGACTAAAACTATTAAAATTAAAGAACATGGTGCATGGGTTGCCTATCATTAAAGATCCGAAGCAAGTTTGTGAAATACTCCCTCCAATTCAACATAAATGTCCACTTTCCTTATTTGGTAAAGTCACTCTAATTGTCCACTTTCCTTTTTTGGCAAAGATTTTTTACCTAAATACCCCCAACTACCCCAACTTATATTATTTAAAATACCCCACCTACCACCTTTTCAATTATTATAATCACTTAAATACCCCACCTACCACCTTTTCAATTATTATAATCACTTAAAATACCCCACTACCATTTTTCTTAAAATGCGGTCCAAACCCAAAGTGGACACTTATTATGTATTGGAGGGAGTATGCACATTTGGAAAACAAGCCAGACTTCCATTTCAAAAGGGATTGTAATGGTGAACGAAAGAACCATTAGCATTGGTTCACACATATATATGTGGACCATTAGAACCAATATCTTTGGGAGGTAATCTTTATTTTTATTACCTTTATTGATTACTATAGTAGAAAATTATGGATGTATATGTTGAAGGAGAAATCAGTTGCATTTGATACATTCAGGCGATTTAAGGCCAGAGTAGAGCTTGAAAGCGGAAGAAAGTTGAAAACATTGAGATCTGATCGAGGGGGAGAATTAACTTCAAATATTTTCATAAATTATTGCCTAGAGGTAGGAATAAGACAACAATTGACAACCACTTATACCCCACAAAAAAATGGAAAAAGAAAGAATTGAACAATTTGAAACATGACGCGGAGCATCTTGAAAGAAAGAGGGTTGCTAAAAACATTTTGGGTAACATTTGTTTCTTGGACAACTTCTACTGTAAATATGTTTCCTACAAAACGTGTGAAGAATATCACTCCACAGGAAGTATAGAGTGGTGAGAAACCAAATGTTAAACATTTTTGTATATTTGGGTGCATCGCATATGCTCAAATACCTGAAGGAAAAAGGAAAAGTTAGATGATCGTGGTAAAAAATGTATCTTTATTGGATACAGTTCCTGATCAAAAGCTTATAAGTTGTATAATTCAATCTCTACGAAGTTGATTGAAGTAGAGATGTAATTTTTAGTGAAGATGAATCATGCAAATGGGATAATTAAGAAAAAGGGAAAGAAAATGAGGAATTTGTGTCTGAAGAATATATGATGATACCACGATGACAACTTTGAAAAAACTCCACTAATGACTTTGAGGAATAATGGTGATTCACATCATCTTAACCGTCTTTAACTGAAAAATCATGATCTTCAAAACCACTAATTAAAATGAGAGATCTTAGAGATATCTATGATAAGACAACTGAAGTTGAAGAAGTTGATTTATTTTTTCTATATAGAAATCATGATCCCATATATTTTGAAGAAATTGTTAAAAAAGAAGAATAGAAATCTGCAATGAATGAGGAAATCCACTCGATAGAAAAAACAATGAAACATGGGAATTAACCACATTACTAAAGGGTCAAAAGGCTATTGTATATCTGAAGATTACAACTTTCACCATAGCTTATTACATACCCAACATTTTCATTAGATAACCTCTTTCGCACAACATCAGACAATTTCATGGGTTAATAAAAGCAAACCCATCAAACACCCCAAAGTAATAACCATTGCTTGTCTTGGTTACCTCAAACACTGATCATAACAATTATCTGATTATCTCTAGAAATGAAGAACTTAACAAACTCTTCAAAACCACCAATAGGCTTTCTAATGAAAACAATTGGCTGCTAACCTTTGCCTTAACCATTTTCGAGGACTTGTAACTTACAGTACTTTAACTTATCTTAAAATACTACACTTTCAAGATTTCCCAAAGACGACTCAAACATTGTTTTAAAGAATGTTATGATTTTTCTTTCCTCGCTAAATTTTTTAATTTTCTTACTATATGTTTTACATTCATGCAAGACGTACGTACAACAAAATAACATAACACGGAATAAGCCAAAGGAAAGATGAAGAATTATTGAATATAAAATAAAAAGAATTATGTTGTAAAGGTCAGTCAATTTAAGCAGTTTGATATCGACACATATATGTAATAAAAGCATATATTTATTTTCTGATCTATTTTAAAAACGGAGAAGAAAATGAACTATTTGATCTGATTCTTCAAACACTACAACAAATAGTCCTACAATATATATTGTAGTTCTCCTAACATTATAACGTAACCAAGAATGATTATCTGCAAGAAGATTTTTTGATGTATGTGTTAAGCGAATGCATCCTCACAATACCCCTACACCCTCATCTTCTGTTACTTAGTGCCATTTGAGAATAAATTTGTTAGGGTATTTTGTCTTTTTGTAAAAAAGTTGGTTAGTTAGACACGTAACACCTAGTTTGTTAGGCTTTAATTTTCTCTTTTTTTTTCTTGTTTCTTTCTCTTGTATATATAGTTATATTGTGTACGATTTCGAACCACTTTTTCTCAAGTACAAAATTCTTCTTCTTCCTTCTATGGTTGTTTGTATACGGCCCTCCATTCTTAAGTGACCTTCTTGCATATTTTCTCATGGTATCAGAGCAGGACATCCTGTCTCACTTAAATTAGCTTCTGTTTTTGCAATTTTTCTGTTCTTTTACCTATTTTTCATCAATTCTTCTCAATCTTTGTTTTGAATACAAACATGACGAATTCAGAAGTTGATCCAACTCAAAATCCAACAAGTATTTTCTATCTTCATCCTTCAGATCAAGCTGGCATTAAACTTGTTTCAACTCATTTTGATGGCTCAGGTTATGTAGATTGGAAGAGATCTATGATAATAGGTCTTATATCAAAAAAAAAAAAGTTGTGTTTCGTTGATGGATAAGTTCTTAAACCTTCCTCTACTTCAACTGATTCGAAATGTTATGAGAGGTGTAATAACATGGTCATCGGATGGATTATTGCTTCACCTGATAGTGTCATTGCTAATAGTGTTATGTATTATAATGATGCACATGAAATTTGGCGTGATCTAGAAGAAAGATTTGGTAAGTCATCTTCTACACCATTATACAGTTTACAAGAAGAGCTTACAACTCTCACACAAACTTCAAGCATGATAGTATTCGATTACTATACTCGTATGAAGTCTCTTTAGGACGAGATCAATCATTTAGATCCCTTACCTGCTTGCACTTATAATGGCTGCTTATGTAGTCTTACTAAGAAATTCTTGAAGAGTCAACAAGATCAAAGACTTATTCATTTTTTAATTAGGCTTGATGATCAATTTCATCTAGCAATAACCAACATTTTTATAATGAATGAACTTCCTACTATACAGGCTGCTTATAGGATTCTGGTTCAGGAAGAGAGGCACAAAGATATTTGTAAAGTGGCGGTTACAAGTAATGAGCATTTCTTGCAGATAAGAGGAAGCTTTATGATCAAAACAAAAGCAATAAAACTAATTACAATTACAAGAGGCGGAACGGAGGCACTAAGAGGAACAATAATTACTTTTGTGACCACTACAAAATTTGAGGTCATTGATCCAAAGATGTTACATGGCTATCCTATTTCTAAAGGCAAAAAGATTGTTGTTAATGTTCATGGAGAAGCTACAGATTCTGGTGTAAATATTGGAGGTACAAGATTAAATTCAGAACAGTTAAGAAACTTAATGGCTAGACTCAACAAGAATACAACAGCAGCCACAGAACACAAAGACATTAGTAATGAGGATGATTCTAACCTTGTTTCATCTAGTAATCTAGCAGGTACTTTATGTCTTATTTCAAAGGCCATTTCCCATGCTTGGATTATTGATAGTGGTGCTACAGACCACATGTGCAACACTATTAATATGTTAACTAATGTCTAAGAAGTTGATAGTAATTTGCATGAAGTGACTATTCCTAATGGTAGTATTAAGAAAGTGACTAAAATTGGTGACATCTGGCTCAATGACAAATTAATGCTCAAGGATGTGTTATTTGTACTAGAATCTGATTTAATCTGTTATCACACAAATTTATGTGCTGATAATAATATTTCTCTAACATTTTCACCATTAGAGTGTTTTTTCCAGGACCTTTCCAAGAAAGAGCACTTACCTCTTGGTAGATTGAAGTATCGACTCTATTGCACACAGGATACTAAACAATGTGGAGTTTTCAATAAAGTTGCTAAAGGACAAGTCACTATCACACCTAATAGTAGCCTTCTTAATCATACCAGTGACTCTATTGCACACAGTATCTTTATCTCAAGATTTCATGTACTTAAGAATCTTAAATTTGCACTATTTGTCCCATGGCACGTCAACATCGGTTGTCCTTTTCCCATTGTGAGATTAAGAAACACTCAGCCTTTGAATTGTTACAGGTTGATTTGTGGGGGCCTTATACCAATACTACACGTAATGGATGTAAAATGTTTCTTACTGTTGCTGACGATTTTACCATGACTACTTGGCTCTATAAGATTGAGACCAAATATCAATGTGCTCATATCTTGCATGGTCTCTTTTCCTATATAGAAACTCAGCTTAATGTCTATGTTAAATAAGTTCGTATTTATAATTCGAAAGAACTATGTGAGGGTCCCATGCTCCAAATATACCTCACTAAGGGTATACATCACCAACCAAAGTTCTTAGGATCAGGATTCCATTAAAGATCGTTGACGGGGTAGGATCAAAATCGGTAGAATCGGATTGTAAGATCGTGCGTTCCTACAAATATGCATTAAAGGGCTTAGGATTATTGATTATCAATTATATTTGTTATCTTTTTGAATTTTAAGGTGTACGTAAAACCTTATTTAACTTCAACAATTAAGTTTTTTTTTCAAAAAATTACTTTTAATAATCATTTTCAAACAGCAAATCAAGAAAAACTTGAATTTTATAATAGTATGGATATAATTATTTATTGTTTTTATTTACACGTAGTGAAATCTGTATTATATGAAAATATTTTACAGTTGCAATTACCCATGTAGAATCGGACCGTTGGATCGTGAGGTCGTAGAATCGTGTTATGATCTTATCACCTAAATTATTGAGCTATGTAGGATTGCACGATTCTACCACACTAAGATCCTACTTAAAATCCGGATCAATCGCCTATTTTTGGATCGTAAGATCGTAGAAATGTAGATCAGAATCAGGATTCTGATAACTATGTCACCAACGCAGTTTTACACAAAACGCCTTAACAAAATGGCATTGTTGAACACAAGCACAAATATCTCATTGAGACGGCTCGAGCTCTTTTTTTCAGTCTTATTTTCCCCTTCCTTTTTGGGGAAACGCGGTTTAATGTCCAACATACCTTATTAATCGGATGCTTTTTACTTCTTTGGCTAATATTTCTCCATAGGAAATACTGTATGGTGTAGCACCTACTAATGATCATCTTAAGGCCTATGGTTGTTTATGTTTTATCTCTACTTTATCACAAGGGCAAAAGAAATTTGAGGCTCGAGCAGACCCATGTGTTTTCTTCAGATATCCCTTTGGTCAAAAGGCTAAAAACCAAATCCATCATTATCTTTAGATATGTTCTTCTTCATGAACATATTTTCCTTATCACTTGCATCCTACTAGTACTATTGTTCCTTTACCATTCTATCTTCCTCTTGACCCCTTTTCTTCACGTGATGTCCTTGCTCCTACCCCTAAGTCTACTTTTTCTCCTCTTCCTACACCTATCCTTACGCCTAACCTTCCACGTTATCCCACTATTTCTCCTTTTCCTACACCTTTATTCTCTACACCTATACCTACTACCCCACTGACATCACATACTACTAATACTCCACTTTCTTATTTTTCACATCCTAATTTTTCTCATTCTTCTCCTACTGTCCCTAGACACACGACTCACCCACATAAACCACCTTCTTATCTTCAGCAATATATTTGCAATATTGCCATATCCACTTCTTCTATTCCTTCCTTTATTGAACCTCAATATTACAAAACAACCGTCCAAGATCCTATATGGACCAAGCCATGAACACAGAATTATCTACTCTACAAGCCAACAACACATGGGATCTTATCCCTTTGCCCCATGGTAAAAAACCCATTGGTTGCAAATGGGTTTATACTATTAAGCTAAAAGCCAATGTTTTTTTCGATTGTTATAAAGCACGTCTTGTCGCCATTGGTTATAGTGAAGAATATGTTGTTGATTATCACGAGACTTTTTCTCCCGTCATTCGCATGATCACTGTTCGTACCATCATTGCTCTTGCTTCTCATCATCGCTGGCCTTTATATCATTTGGATGTAAACAATGAGTTTCTTCACGGGGATATTTATGAGGAGGTTTACATGACAACGCCAAATGGTTTACTAGTTGCACCTCACTTTGTTGGTAAGTTGAAAAATAGCTTTATGGCCTTAAACAGGCTTCGTGCCGATGGTTCTCTCGCCTTCACATTGAGTTAACTCATTAGGGCTTCCTTCAATCCAAAAACAACTACTCACTCTTCATTAAGCACACTTCCAGTTCTATTAATATTGCTACAGTTTATGTTGACGATATAATATTAACCAGGAATGATAGTGCTTCCATACAGAAACTTAAAGCTCATCTTCAACGTGTTTTTAGCATCAAGAATCTTGGTATTGTTCACTATTTCCTTGGCCTTAAAGTCAATTATGTTCCAGAAGGTGTTATTTTGTTTCGACGCAAATCTACCTCTGATCTTGTTATAATTATTGGTATTGTTCCCACCAAAAAGGTTGGTACGACTCTTCTTGTTCATCTAATGTCACAAGTCCGTAATTCTCCTCTTTATCATGATCATTCACATTATCGTAGTTTGGTTTGCAAGTAGAATTGTCTTTCTCATACTCGCCCTAATATTTCGTATGTGGTGCAATCCCTTAGTTAATATATGAAGAATCCTTGTGAGGAACACTAATCTGCTCTCCTTCACACTATTACTTATGTAGCTTATACTCTCCATCAATGCATTCTCTTATAAGGGTGTGATACTTTACATCTTCATGCTTACTCAAACTCGGACTGAGGTGCCTGTATTGACACAAGACACTTTGTCACTGGCTATGGTTCACTAATTGGCAACTCTCCTATCAGTTGGCGCTCTAAAAAGCAGTCTACGATTTAAAAGTCTTCCTCTAAAGCCAAATATCGCGTCCTCGCAGCTACTGCCTCTAAAATAACATGGATGGTTTGCCTTTTTGATAATCCTTGTGTTTCTAATTTGCAGCTTGTTGCCTTATTTTCTGATAACAAATCAGCCTTGGAAATAGGTCACTATCCTGTTATGCGTGATCGTAATAAGCATATCGCAATAGACTATCATTTGACTGGCGAAAAGGTCCTTGAAGGTCTCCTTCATCTTGCTTACATCCTCACTGCACAATAGCTTGTTGATCTATTCACTAAGATTCTTCCTTCGTCTGATGCGATTCCGCTGTTGGACAAACATAGTTTGGTAAACACCCTCCCAAGTTTGAGGGGGAATGTTAAGCATATACATCCTCACAGTACCTCAATACCCTCATCTTCTGTTACTTAGAGCTATTTGTAAATAAATTTGTTAGGGTATTTTGTCTTTTTATACAAAAATTTGTTAGTGTGTCCTTTTGTTTGGTAGACACGTCACAACTAGTTTTTTAGACTTTTTTTTTACTCTTTCCTTTTTTCGTTTTCTTTCTCTTGTATATATAGCTATATTGTGTACAGTTTTTGAATCACTTTTTCTGAACTACGAAATTCTTCTTCTTACTTCTATGGCTGTTTATATAAAGTCTTCCATTGTTATGTGACCTTCTTGCATATTTTCAAAGTATAATTCTGAGGTGTGAAAGAGGTGGGTGGATGCATAGGATTAGGATATGAAATATTCGGGAATTGTTGCTTAAAAGATGGACATTTAGATATGAAATGCCCTCTAGTAAAACACTATTGACACATGCTATCAAAATGGGAAGGAGAACAATTTGTAGAATAGAATAAATTAACAATACTATTACTAGTTTGTATCATGGAAGGAGTATAGTGGACTTCATGTGTACTAGTATGACTATAGGAAGCCATGAAAATGCAGCAGAGCAAGAGCAAGACAAAAAAAGTAGGATCTTGAAAGTCTGATATCATACAAGGAAGATAATAAAATGGAATGTTTTCATTGCCTGTGACAATGGTTACAACACCGTATAAATAAGAGAAGCATGTCCTTGATCAAAAAATGAACAAATAAAAGAGATTGACTAACTCTTAAGTTTCCTTAATATAAATATACAGAGAATATGCTAGCTAACAATAATAATTATATTTGATTACAAAATAAATCAAAATATTATATTACTTAATATTGTCCCTTTTATTTGATTACAAAATAATTCAAAATATTATAGCATTTCAGATCTTATGAGCCCAGAAAAACAGCTAGAGACGAGAGGCTACGAAGTCATCCACCACCACTGCTCAAAGCTGATAAAGTTTCATACTCGGCACAATTATAGTAAGCCAACCAATACCAATACTCATTGCAAAGGTACCATGCTTTTGAGGAACACAGTGACCATGATAGTGGTTTCAAAAAAGTGGGTTCACTCAAAACAGAATGCTCCATTCACCCGCTATAGTACCATAGCATCATGAGGGACCAAAGGCTACCAGAGTTAGAGTGTGTCTGGACTCACAACCCCAGCAACATCTTATCATCATCACCATGCTAGTACTTGCGGAGATGCACTCAGCTATATTCCTTTTTGTAACGATGGTTTAAAGGGTTAAGGAGATCCCTATAAAACTTAGAGTCCAGGGGATAGGCACGCTAGAGCCCCTGGATGAACAGATCATTAGTCATTGGTGTGTGAGGGACTGCCCCTTAGTCTTGGATCATTGTTAGCCTCTACGGTGGTGATAATCATTTCCCCAAAGGCATTAGTTGAGTATATCTCAATTGTGTTGCCTTGGGTAGGAAGTGTTAGGGGGGACTTAGGATGGCCATGGGGTTGTATAAGCTCCACCTGCTCTTGTTGTTTCGGGGGCGTAGGGTCCTGTTGGACTTGAGTTTTAGGAGTTGTGTCCATTGCCCCACCATTTGTTCCTGACTCACCCTCTTTTGACGGTCTTGGTGCAGTTTTACTTACAACTTTGCATATGTTCTCCCGACCTACATATGCCCTCAATATGGCCCATTTCCTTGAATTTCCTACAGAAGATAAGTTTTCAATCATACATGACTTTTTGGCATACTAGTTCCTCATGTGCATTGATGAAGTAGATTTCATCAGGATACTCATCATACACATTCATTTCAATCATCACTCTCTCATGTTTAGATGTTGCGTTACCCACACACACTACGGAGCCTAACGTGCTTGCTATTTTCTTTAGAGTTGAGTCACTCCAATACTCAAGCTCCAATTCAGGGAACTTCGCCGAAATAGGCAGAGACTTAAGTATTATTATTATTGTTGTTGTTGTTGTTTTTGTTGTTATTTGGAGATATAAAATATTTAATTAATCCCAACAAAACAAGAAAAGCTCAAACACAAGGAGTACTCCTTACTCCATCATTTCATCAGTATGAAAGACACAACCACCTTTGAGGAAAGGTTGCACGAGCCTACTCTTTATGTGTAGAAGCAAAGGAGCAACCAAGGGGATCAAAGTTCGATAACACAACTCTAAAAAGCAAAACAAGAAACAAAAAAAATATTACAATACAGAAGCAACAATTAGACTATGCGAAAGGAGCCCATTCGCAGATGCACCTCATCAACAATGCTCCTCAAGATAACATCAGGGTGTTTGAGCCTATAGTGCCAAACAACCTCATTACGAGCCTGCCACAAGTGGTAAATCAAGCTGCATGTACTAGCCACCACATCTTGCCTCTTGATCTTGAAAGCACGTCACTTCATGGGATCAATATCATGAATGGAAGTAAGTCTCAATCTTTGTTGAAGCCAAAGTTCAAGCCCTTGCAGACAAAGCTTACTATACTGACATATGAAGAATAATTGATGAACTAAATTCTGTCGAATACCAACACAATAAAAGCTAAGGGCTCGAAGACACTATAACTTTGCATCGGTATGGAGGAAATACCCATCTTGAATAGTCCTACAATTATTGTTATTATTATTGTTGTTGTTGTCATCGTCGTCGTCGTCGCTAGCGGTGGTGACGTCATCATCATCATCATTAATGAATACAACAATGGTCATAGTCATTGGCTTAAAAGATCAAAACAAACCAATCATTATCGAATAAGTCGTAGCGAGTAAAGGACCGGAGAATCGGTCCCAGTCTAACCCGAATTCCTTCCCGGTCCGTTCCGGGTTTAGACCGGTTAAACCGAAAATAATTTTTGATACCAAAAATAAATTAAAAAATAGAAGATTTTAAAATAATTTAGTAAATTAATTATTATAAAATTAAAATAATTCAATTAAAAAATTATCTTGTGTTAGAACTAAAATATTTAAAGCCCTTTGAATAACTATATACATAAAAATCATAAATATTATTCCCCTTCAAAATTACTTTTATGTACATCCAGTCTAATCCGGTCTAACCCGAAATTTTTCGAGTTTAGACCGTATCAGACTGAAAACCCAGAAAGATGAATAAGTAAGACCTGGATGGACTAGATGCAACCGGTCCTGTCTGGTTCCAATTCCAGTCCAGACCGCCAATCCGGTCTCATTTTGCACACCCCTACCTATGCCCACTTTCAAGCCTAAATATTTACAATTTATAAAAGGTATCACAAACATGGACACTTTTTAAGTCTAACCATTTCAAACTATACTAAGTACTAATTAGGGCATTCAAAATTTTATGTCAAAATAAATTAATTTTAAATTAGTTCTTGAGAGTTAGTGGCTTAGTTAAACCGTAAAACGATTACTCAACATGTAATTTCATACCAATACCTACTTTTGAGTTCAAAATATCTCAAAACCATTTAAGATACTACTTGTTGTTCTATGCCAAGTGTCATGTCAAATAAATAAATTTTGAACTAGTTTTATCCAGTTAATGTCTTAAAAAGCCCTTTAAATGACCACTTAAAAACACATAAATTAAAAACATTAAAAGTTACTAATTTGACTTGCATACCAAGTTTCATATCAAGCAAATCAAGTTTGACCTTGATAGTTTGACCTTGATTTTGGCTAGTTTGGGTTTAAAAATTTTGAAAATTCTACTAAAATGTTAGTTTACATAAACATCTAAGTTTTCATATCTTACCAATTCAGAGTTATAATAGATTCTAATTAGTCTTTCATGCAAGGCTTAATGTCCAACAAATCAAAGTTTATCCTAGTTTTCTACAAGTTATTGGTATAAAAGGCTCTTATAGGCCACGTAACACATAATCTCACATATATGCCTATTTTGTAGGCCAAAAAAATTTTAAAAACTATAATAGGTGCTAAGAATGTTGCATGCCAAATATCATATCAAATAAATCAATATTGAACTATAGTTTTTGCAATTTAGTGGCTTAAAAACTACTTAAAACAACTACTTACAAGTAATTTCTCACATATACGTATTTTTTCAAGCATACCCATTTTAAACTTATATTAGATACTACTTAGTTTTACATGCCAAATTTCATGGCAAACAAATGATTAAGTTAGATACTACTTAGTTTATCCAATTAATGTCTTAAAAAGCCCTTTAATGTCAAGCAAATCAAGTTTGATCGAGATTTTACAAGTTAGTGGTCCAAAAGTCTTGAAAACGAGTAATCAACATGTTACTTTTTATATATGTCTATTTTTTCAAGTCTTACCAATTCAGAGTTATAATAGGTTCTAATTAGTCTTTAATGCTAAGTTACAAGTCCAAAAATTCAAGTTTGTCTTAGTTTTCTACAAGTTGGTGGCATAAAAAGCTATTATATTCTAGTGATGTTACACATAATCTCGAATTGAGTATTAGACTAATTTTTACAAATGAGTGACTTAAGAACCCCTTGACACAATTACTTACAAGTAATTTCTCACCTATAACTATTATTTAAAGCCTAGAAATTTTAAAACTATATTAGATTCTTATTATTGTTACATCTCAAGTTTTATGTCAAATAAATAAAGTTTGACCTTGTTCTTGGAAATTAATAGCTTCAAAAACCCTTAAAACTAATACTCAATTTGTAATTTCTCACCTACACCCTTTTATTCTAGTCAAAAGAAATCTAAAACTATAATAGTTACTAATTAGAATTATTTGTCAGGTTTCATGTTAAACAAATCAATTAGTTCCAATTTTTGCATATTAGTGACTTAAAAAAACCCTTTAAACAACTACTTAATCCATAATTACACAGATATGTCCATTTTATCAAGCTTTTACATTTTTACAACATATGATAAGACTAATTAGTGTTGCATGTAAAGTTTCAAGTCAAACAAGTAAAATTTGATCTAGTTTTAACTTAATTTTGGTTAGAAAACCATTAAAACAGATAATTAGCTTATAATTACACATATATGCCCAATTTTATAAACCTACCATTTGAAAACTCTAATGTTAACTAAGTATTGTTGCATGCCAAGTTTAATGTCAAATAAATTAAATTTGCTACATAGTGTCATAAAAAACCCAAATAAAAAAAGGTAATTAATATGTAATTTCACTTATATGTGTATTATTTCAAGCCTTACTAAGTAAAATGGACTACATAACACATATTTTAACATATATACTCATTTTTCAAACTGTTTCAAACTATAATAAGTACTTGTTACATTTCTATTTATTTATAAAAGGAAAATTCTACATGGTGAACATCAAGTATAGAGAAAGGCCAGTGATAGCCAATCTTTTTTTTTCTACAAAATAGCACCCAACTGTTTTAAAACTAACTACCATAACTATATAACCCAAAAAACGTTTAATGGTCATTAAATTTTGAAATTACAATATTGCCCTTGTCTTCATCATCATCTTCTTCCTTTGCATCCATACCCATCTCTTCTGAAATTTGATTAAAATTAAGTTGGGTCTTTTTTGTTCTTCGCATAACCCTAATACGATTGTTATTTTGGTGTTAAATCTTGATTATTGTTGTTCTTATTTTTGCTTGCTTCTTTTTGATCTCGTTTGTGTTTTTTCGTTTTGTATTTGGTTGATATGTGTTGGTTTTTATTTTTTTGAAAAATTGACATTAATAATCCAACCTTTTACTCATCCTATGGGAATAATCGAACCTTTTGATCATTTTTAATAATCCAATGTTTGCCCTTAGTTCGCTGTCAATAATCCAACCTTTATTTTAGTTTGCTAGCAGTATGCCCTATTATTATACCTATTATTAGTAATAGGGTATGTTGTGGGCAACCTTTTTACAAAAAATAATCTAAATGTGTGATTATTCATAGCGGATAAGTGAAAGGTTGGATTATTAAGGTCAATTTTTCCTTTTTTTTTCATTTTGTACTCCTATTTGCCTTTGTTTTGGATTTCTTTGTTCTTATTTTTCACTTCTGTTACTTTTTTTTTTTGGCAAGTAAAAGAGAATATATTAACTCCCAAAGAAAAAAACCTTTTACAACCTAGGCTATAAAAGGAACACCTCCCAAACACGATAGGGAAGTTACACTACGCCAAAGCAACAGTACCAAAAGAGAACAACAAAACAAAGAACTACATAATAAGCCAACTCTTACAATTATCATCTAGACTAGCAGCAACAAAGAAGACAATCTTACGAGCCACAAGAAGAGCTGAGATACCAGGATCCCCAAAAACACGAAAATTACGCTGCAGCCAAGTTTGATACAACATCTCAACCCACAACATAACATACATCGAGGCTTTACTCTTCTTCCTCTTACGCATCCTACTCATCACAATCACAGCATCATCAAAATAAGAAGGACAAAAGAAACCTGGGGCAAAGGATTTTAATGTGCTGAGACAAATCCTTGAAGTAGGGACAACAACCAAACAAGTGATCTCTAGACTCATCACCTTGCTTACATAACACACATATAGAATCACACTGAATACCCCAATGGGCAAGCTTGTCCTTAGTAGGTAACCTATTCTGTAATATTTGCCACATACAAATAGAACCTCTAGGAGAGGCTTTACCACTGCACCAAAGAGCCCTCCAAGGAGGCTTAGGACCAAAAGTAACTCTCAGTAAATACGCCTTCTGCACATTAAATTTCCCAATGCTCACAAAACTGCTCAACGCATTCCAGTCAGGAACCTGAGTCCTACTATCTATGATACGACATAACATCCAAGAAGCAGTAGAAGGCATCCTATATTGCATAATATCAGCTCCTTTCAAGTAATACTCATGCACCCACTTGATCCACAGTCTATCCTTTTTATAAGCCAAAGCCCAAAGACTTTTCAAAAGAACCACCTCATTCCAGATTTTGAGGTTACAAATATTAAGACCCCCATCAGCTTTAGGAACACACACCTTCTTCCAAGCAATTCTAGGCTTAGATCCCTTTTGCTTATTAGTGGACCAAATGAAGGCATTACAGATACTCTCCACCATACTTATCATATTTCTAGGAAGCAGAAAAATTTGAGCCCAGAAAGAGTGGATACTATTAACAACACTATTCACAAGAAGGACTCACCCAGCCATGGAGAGCATTTTAGAAGTCCAATGTTGAACACGAGCAGTAATCCTATCAACAATAGGAAGACAATCATGAATACCAAGTCGTTTAGCAGATAGAGGAAAGCCTAGGTATCTAAAGGGCAAATCCCCTTTAGGCACACCAATAACATCCAGAATAGGAGAAACATCCTCTTGCGGAACACCTGCTATATAAATGGCACTCTTGCTACTATTAATATGAAGGCCAGAAACCTTGGCAAACTCCGCAATCACACCCTTAAGTTTAGACAAGGACTGAGTATCAGGCTTGGTAAACACCAGTAAATCATCAGCAAACATCAATTCCATGATACCCGTCTTTCTGCATTTAGGATGAAAAAGAATCTCCTTACCTTTCACCTTAGTCAGCACTCTAGAGACATACTCCATACAAATAGCAAACAAATAAGGAGACATGGGGTCCCCTTGTCGGAGGCCTTTCCTAGCCTTGAATGGTTTAGTAGGAGCACCATTGATGAGAATAGAATACGAGACAAAGGAAATACAAGTCATGATCCAGGTAATAAACTGATAACGGGTTTTTAACGCGTCGTTTTACGCTAGAAACCTTGGCTATGCAAACACATTTATAAACACCCAAAATAATACTACAACGAGTGTAGCGGTAAGTCGGGGGTCGAACCACAGAGAACAAGGGATGTTAGAGGAAAGGCTTGGTGTGGGAAGGGTTGGATGGTTGGTAGGTAGAAGGATGGGTGAACTAAACTAATGATGAAAACAAACAATGAAAGAAAGCGGGCTTAGGCTAGGTCCACCCTAGGTAGGTCCATTGGAAATAAAGATAGGCTAGGTCGAGGGAGATCGAACGAAGGTCAATCGAGACACTCTAGATAGCATGGGGAAGTTGATGACCTATAGTCAATACGAACAACCCATAATCGCCCTATGTCTCACAAAGGAGTGGCAGGACAAGATATGCATCGAATATCAATCAATCAAACCAACATCAACCTCAACCATCTTCCCAAACATTAAACACAAGACCAAAACCCTAAGATTTCTCCAACCCAAAACCCTAAAAGACTACTCTAGCATATTAAAAGCAAAAGCAAGAAGAGAGAAAAGCAACAAAACTATTCTAGAAAGCATAAATGAAATGAAAGACATGAAAGCAAGAAAGAAAGCATAAAGGAATTGAAAGATAAAAAAGCATCAAATCTACACTACAAAAGCAATAAATGAAAGCATTAAAGAAAGCATTAAAGAAAGGAAAGCATTAAATAAAGAGAACTTACATAAATGAGAGTGTAGAAATGAAGAACAAAACATAAAGGAAAGCATAAAACTAATCTAGGGCAAAAATGAAGAAGAAAAGCATTAAATGTTGATGAACAAGAATGGGAGGGTTACTCCCAATCAAGTCATAGGGTTTTTGTCCCTAAGAGTGCCTTTATATAGGCTACAAGAAGTGGGGGAAATAACCCTAAAAAGATCCTACGGAAATAAGCTTTCGAAATAAAACGCAGCGCAGAGAACATCGAAATTCGCCCGAATGCCCTGTCAGATTCGGTCGAATCTGGCCCATTCGCCCGAATGGGGGTCGAATTCGGGTATTCCAGTGACCTTGAGAATTGGCTTTGGGTGCAGCTACGAAGTTTCGACCGAATGGCCGTACGGTTTGACCGAATTGGTCCATTCGAGCGAATGGATCTTCAATTCGCCAATTCCAGTGAGTTTGGCACTTAGTCTTGGGCTGCTGTAGGTTCATTCGACCGAACCTATGGAGGATTCGACCGAAGCTAGCATACTTGGTCACTATGGAGCTTCAAACCACCATCAAACGACTTCCGATCTTCGCGATATCTTCGAGGATGACCCGAAACACTTGTGAGAGCCTCGGAACGCATGCCTTTTCTTCGACCTTGACGTCTAAGCCTCGAACTCTAAACACCATGGAGACAAGAACAAGGTAAAATCAAGTGTATAACGCATGAAACCAATGTAAAACACCGAGACTCGACACCAAAGTAGGCCTATAAATGTGCTCTAAATCGAGCACATCACAACCCCCAAGCTTAACTTTTGCTAGTCTCTAGCAAAGAAACTAGGTAGGAAAACATGAAAGCACAAGGGCATCCCAAAATCAAACTAACTACGAAAGCAAAGCGAAACTAGACTATGAAAGCGATAAAACCTAATAGTCACTGTCGTAGGAATCACGATCGCACTTAGCACATACGACAAGCCCTTTAAACCTCAAGGTCTCCCAAAGAGGACGAGTTAGGTCTCGTGAGGGTTTTCAGAAGGAGACCCACAAATCCAAAGCAAACAATGATGGTGAGCGGAGAACAAAACAATACAAGCATGTGCGTGAGCAAAACTGTTCCCTAGCCATAGGTGTGCAAGTACAATGGTCTCCATAGAGCGCAATACCAAAGAGAACGACCAATTCCACAAGCTCGAGATCACTAGGGCAAGCGACAACACAAGCTATGCCAACCACTACCTAAAGAGGTCACAAGTCTACACTCCCCGGGTAATTTCTCAAGAGATGTGAGAAATATGCAATTACGCTCATGTGTTTGATTATGGTTTGTGTTTCGTTCATAATCTTCCGACTAAAGATGAGTCGGGAATCAAACACCTAATAGGGGAGAATCATGGGGATTGTGTCTTATCTTACTCCAGCATAGAACAGACTAAACGGACCAAGTCGAACAGGTTAGCGAAGGGTTGTAACGTTGGCTTAGGGTTAAGGTAGGATACATTTGGGAATGTGGAGCTAAGTAGAGGATAGCAAGTGACCCTAAACAAAACACCCACAAACATCTCATGACAAACCAATGAAAACTATATCCAACAACCATCAAAAACCCAATAAACTCATATAAGCACAATGATCTCTATCATGAAACACCAAAAACATGAAATCTCATAAGCACAAGTGTCTCCAAGCTCATTTCCCAATAAAACATCAACTTTCTCACTCACATGAATATGTATGTGTATAAATCTCAATAAAAAAACAAGAGAAAGGTCGCCTCAAACATAGAATATGTATGGATAAAATAATGAAAGCACTAGAGGAAATGGGAGAAGTAATAAGAGCTGGACATGAAATGGATAGAGTCATAAAAACCAACAACCATAAGATCATAACCAAAAACCTACTCATCGATGTAGCACACAACAACCCCACCATCACTAAGCTATCCTCTAGGTAAGAAGAGGGAACAATTTGGCTCATGTGGAGGTTAAATAATGTGGCTACAAAAGAAAAGGAAAAGGCAAAAACTTGGCTTAACCTAAAGTTAATTGCGTTCAAGGTAGGCTATTTGGCTATGTAGCTTAACTCTAGCGAACGTGTTATCATCCCTGGTCTCAAGAAAAGTCGACTATACTGGAGAAGAACCGACACAATACTTAGATCCCCTAACTAGCACACAAAATGACTGGAACTCACAAGGAGTCCAAGAAGGCTCAATACTCACAGGCTAGTCGAAATGTGCCTCTAAAGGTAGACAACCAAACCAAGCCACAAACCAAGCAAACCCCAATTCCCCCAAGCTATGTGGAGAATAGGTCAAACTCTAGGTCCCAAAACATGCACAGGGCTAAGGAAATATGAATTTGCATAAGGTAAGACCACAGAAGTACACACCAGAAGCAAGCATGCCAGTTTCACAACTCAACTATTTTATTGAAAACTAAACATGAACATGGAATATATACACTATGTATGAATGCAAGATGAATATGCGAAAAATATACAAAATGATGCATGCAATGGACTAAACTATAACTATATGATACTAAATGCACAAACAAATGGGTGGGGCGACAATGGAGTTGACCATCCCACCCCCAAGCTAAAGCTTTGCTAGCCTCTAGCAAAGAAGGAGAGAAGAAAGATGAAACATTAAAAACCATGGTCAACAAGATTGTCGCAACACCCAACACAAACACAAGCTAGCCAATAATAAAGAGAGAAGAAGGTCATACCTAGGCTAGGAGGGCATTCACTCCTAGCATTACCATCGCCACCATGAAGTGGTCTAATAACTCTCCGCTCCTCGAAAGAAGTGGAGGCATGAAGCGCGAAGCTTGAGCAATCGCCTCCCCCAAGCTAGGGTGAAGCTATAGTCTTCATGTTTGGCTCTTGGGCACTTTTGAGCCTTCTTTCTCATACTCACCCTTGCGGAACCGTTAGCATTGACCCTCTCAAAATCATCAATTAAAACACAAGCAAACTTGTGGAGGGTCAATCCTAAAGGTCGTCTGGATCTGCAAATTCTAACAAACAATACTACATACCAAACGTGAGCACTGACTAGCAAAAATGCAATGCAATGAATGAAAAACAAAAATGAAACAAAAAACAATATGTACAGTTGGGTTGCCTCCCAACAAGCGCTTCTTTTAGGTCTTTAGCTAGACCCGACTCACTACGTGGTAGCGAGTCAAACTCCGAAGGAGTTTATCAAACTCACTCCCCACAACAGCAGAGGTTGGGGAGTGAAAGAGGGAGAGAAGAAAGAAGAGGGGGAGAAACACAACAAAGACCGACTTTCCATAACATGATGAAAAGTCGGGAGAAGAATGAACAAAGGGAGAAGGGAGGGAAGCAAGAGGCATAGCAACACAAGCATCAAGGTGAGCATGAACATGAACAATCGGGCGCTTCTCATGATGACAAAGAGGTGTATGGTGAGACTCAACAGAAGGCACAACTAGGGTATGCACTTGAGACTCCTCAATAACGGGCAAGTCTACCTCTAGGTCATCGGGTTCACTAGCCGGATGATCATGCACATATGTGAGGGGCTCATCATGGTGAGGTGCACAAGGAACCTCATCACAAACCTCTCCGGTTGGTGGTGCATCTACACAAGAACATTGATCATCTGGAGAAGGAGGTGTGCTAATGATAGGGTGAGGGGAGTCTAGGTCATGGTCATGAGATTCTAGTCTCTCCTCAAAGGCCCTTTCGAATTGATTAACGCTCCACGTTTTCTCCAACTCAGTCCCTTCGGGAATACCATCGTAATCGGTGCTCAAGGGGTAGGCATGTGGAACCTCTAGGGGAGGGAGTGTAGAGTATTCCTTTGAAAACCCGGTCTTGGCCACCCATTTAAAGAAATGCAAACAAAGCACAGGGGATTGGTCAAGGAACACATAATTGTAAAAACCCTCTATATACTCCCTAGTCTCACTATTCAATCCCTTATAAAGATTAAGGCAAATTTGCCATTTTTCAAGATTATGCCCATAAGAGAGAAAATCCCCATATCTAACAAAGAAGCTCCAAAAAGACTCATGCTCGAACTGATACATATAGCAAGCCATAAAGAAAAATAAAAACAACAAAAACAAAAACTATTCACAAAACACACCAATCCTAAAATCTAAACTAACGCCTTGTTCCCCGGCATCGGCGCCATTTTGATAACGGGTTTTTAACGCGTCGTTTTACGCTAGAAACCTTGGCTATGCAAACACATTTATAAACACCCAAAATAATACTACAACGAGTGTAGCGGTAAGTCGGGGGTCGAACCACAGAGAACAAGGGATGTTAGAGGAAAGGCTTGGTGTGGGAAGGGTTGGATGGTTGGTAGGTAGAAGGATGGGTGAACTAAACTAATGATGAAAACAAACAATGAAAGAAAGCGGGCTTAGGCTAGGTCCACCCTAGGTAGGTCCATTGGAAATATAGATAGGCTAGGTCGAGGCAGATCGAACGAAGGTCAATCGAGACACTCTAGATAGCATGGGAAGTTGATGACCTATAGTCAATACGAACGACCCATAATCGCCCTATGTCTCACAAAGGAGTGGCAGGACAAGATATGCATCGAATATCAATCAATCAAACCAACATCAACCTCAACCATCTTCCCAAACATTAAACACAAGACCAAAACCCTAAGATTTCTCCAACCCAAAACCCTAAAAGACTACTCTAGCATATTAAAAGCAAAAGCAAGAAGAGAGAAAAGCAACAAAACTATTCTAGAAAGCATTGAAGAAATGAAAGACATGAAAGCAAGAAAGAAAGCATAAAGGAATTAAAAGACAAGAAAGCATTAAATCTACACTACAAAAGCAATAAATGAAAGCATTAAAGAAAGCATTAAAGAAAGGAAAGCATTAAAAAAAGAGAACTTACATAAATGAGAGTGTAGAAATGAAGAACAAAACATAAAGGAAAGCATAAAACTAATCTAGGGCAAAAATGAAGAAGAAAAGCATTAAATGTTGATGAACAAGAATGGGAGGGTTACTTCCTATCAAGTCATAGGGTTTTTGTCCCTAAGAGTGCCTTTATATAGGCTACAAGAAGTGGGGGAAATAACCCTAAAAAGATCCTACGGAAATAAGCTTTCGAAATAAAACGCAGCGCAGAGAACATCGAAATTCGCCCGAATGCCCTGTCAGATTCGGTCGAATCTGGCCCATTCGCCCGAATGGGGGTCGAATTCGGGTATTCCAGTGACCTTGAGAATTGGCTTTGGGTGCAGCTACGAAGTTTCGACCGAATGGCCGTACGGTTCGACCGAATTGGTCCATTCGAGCGAATGGATCTTCAATTCGCCAATTCCAGTGAGTTTGGCACTTAGTCTTGGGCTGTTGTAGGTTCATTCGACCGAACCTATGGAGGATTCGACCGAAGCTAGCATACTTGGTCACTTTGGAGCTTCAAACCACCATCAAACGACTTCCGATCTTCGCGATATCTTCGGGGATGACCCGAAACACTTGTGAGAGCCTCGGAACGCGTGCCTTTTCTTCGACCTTGACGTCTAAGCCTCAAACTCAACCCGAATCACCTCGAAATCTCCCGAAAACACCTAAAATGAACTCTAAACACCATGGAGACAAGAACAAGGTAAAATCAAGTGTATAACGCATGAAACCAATGTAAAACACCGAGACTCGACACCAAAGTAGGGCTATAAATGTGCTCTAAATCGAGCACATCATAAACTGACAAGGAAACCCCATTTCACTCAGGACATTCTTTAAAAAAGACCACTCGATAGAATCATAAGCCTTAGCCATATCAATTTTAAGCATACAGCGAGGACTTATGTGACTCCAAGTATACCCTTTGATAAGATTTGTAGCCAACAACACATTATCTGCAATCTGCCTTCCTGGAATAAACCCAGACTGAGCCATACTTACTAAATCACACACCACAGATTGAAGCCTAGTAGTAAGAATTTTGGCAACAAGCTTATAAACCACAGTACAACATAATATAGGTCTATAATCTTTAACCAAAGTAGCATTAAGTATCTTGAGGATCAACGTAATGGCAGTGATATTGATAGGAGCATGAAAGATATTATGCAAGAAGAAATCATTAACAGCTGCATAAATGTCATGTTTGATAATATGCCAAACTTTCTTAAAAAAGTAAGAGTTGAATCCATCTAACCCTGTGCTTTTTGAGTCATCAATACTCTTGAGAGCTGCATCAATTTCATCAGTAGAGATAGGTCTGATAAGAGCAAGAGCCTGAGCATGGGACACCTGAGCACCATCTCTCATAACCTGCGGATCAATACCCACCAAAGAGGTAGCACTCGTACCAAGAAGATTCTTATAAAACCGAGAAATAAGGTCACTGATCTTTCTCTTGTCCTCCACAATATTCCCTAAATCATCATGTAAACAATCATTCCTATTATGACAAGTCCTGTCCTTAACAACACTATGAAAAAACTTAGTGTTCAAGTCTCCTTCCTTCAACTATCTAACCCTAGCCTTTTGCTTTAAGGCTGTCTCCTACAACGATTGTCATTTCCTAAGCTTCACACAAATCTCTGCCTCTCGAACATGGAGATCCCCATTCAAAGGATCATCTTGAAGAAGAGTTTGGATTTCATCAAGCTCTGACTGGCAATTCAAGATAGTGTCACGAATATGTTGAAATTGAACGACATGCAAAGACTTTAAGGCCCCTTTAAGACACTTTAATTTCCTCCACACTTGCTCCATCGCAGACCCTCTCTGCTCCATCCGCCAAACCCCTTCAACAACGTTAAGGAAATCTGGATGATCAGCTAAGTAATTCAAAAAACGAAAAGGTCTGCCTTTACCCATATCCTGCTTACCAAACTGACAAATAATAGGAGAATGATCAGAAAGGTAGTGATTACAGTAATGAACCATCGTATTCACCTCTCTATCCAACCAAATATCATTGACAAAAGCATGATCAATTCTAGAAGCAATCCTACCAACACCATGAGCTTTATTGTGCCAAGAAAACCAATGACCAATAGAACGAGGACAAATAAGCCCCACTTCTATAATGCAATCACTGAAGTCCCTCATCTCATAGGAAGAAACCAGCCTACCATTAAAGCGATGAGAGATGTCATACACAGCGTTAAAATCTCCCATAATGCACCAAGGATCCAACATCCTATTACCATGCACTATCAATTCATTCCATAACTCTTTCCTATCAGTAACAGTATGCATGCCATAAACAATAGTAAACCAAACCACCTCCCTATTACTCCTCTTAGTCACTTTACAATGAATGAGCTGCTTATGGATATTGTTGGCCTATTTGAGTTTTGATGATGACTTAACAATTATAAACGAGCAAAGTATTTTAGAGATTGTTTTGTAGGTAATATATCCGATTGTCATAATCGTCGATAGGACCTAAAGACTGGGTCAATGGTTGATCGTACAAGTCAAAGTCAAAGTCAACAAAGTCAAAGTCAGTAGAGAAGATCAATGTTGAAGTCAAGAGTAGATTTCATGTCTACTGTTCCAGATATTGATGAACTGATGAACGTTGCAGATAGAGACAGTACGGTGTTCCAAAAGAAACCGGTCAGAGAAGAAGTCAAC
>CM033453.1:9340936-9350936 GCA_019425755.1 Amaranthus cruentus
CATTCCTATTATGACAAGTCCTGTCCTTAACAACACTATGAAAAAACTTAGTGTTCAAGTCTCCTTCCTTCAACTATCTAACCCTAGCCTTTTGCTTTAAGGCTGTCTCCTACAACGATTGTCATTTCCTAAGCTTCACACAAATCTCTGCCTCTCGAACATGGAGATCCCCATTCAAAGGATCATCTTGAAGAAGAGTTTGGATTTCATCAAGCTCTGACTGGCAATTCAAGATAGTGTCACGAATATGTTGAAATTGAACGACATGCAAAGACTTTAAGGCCCCTTTAAGACACTTTAATTTCCTCCACACTTGCTCCATCGCAGACCCTCTCTGCTCCATCCGCCAAACCCCTTCAACAACGTTAAGGAAATCTGGATGATCAGCTAAGTAATTCAAAAAACGAAAAGGTCTGCCTTTACCCATATCCTGCTTACCAAACTGACAAATAATAGGAGAATGATCAGAAAGGTAGTGATTACAGTAATGAACCATCGTATTCACCTCTCTATCCAACCAAATATCATTGACAAAAGCATGATCAATTCTAGAAGCAATCCTACCAACACCATGAGCTTTATTGTGCCAAGAAAACCAATGACCAATAGAACGAGGACAAATAAGCCCCACTTCTATAATGCAATCACTGAAGTCCCTCATCTCATAGGAAGAAACCAGCCTACCATTAAAGCGATGAGAGATGTCATACACAGCGTTAAAATCTCCCATAATGCACCAAGGATCCAACATCCTATTACCATGCACTATCAATTCATTCCATAACTCTTTCCTATCAGTAACAGTATGCATGCCATAAACAATAGTAAACCAAACCACCTCCCTATTACTCCTCTTAGTCACTTTACAATGAATGAGCTGCTTATGGATATTGTTGGCCTATTTGAGTTTTGATGATGACTTAACAATTATAAACGAGCAAAGTATTTTAGAGATTGTTTTGTAGGTAATATATCCGATTGTCATAATCGTCGATGGACCTAAAGACGGGTCAATGGTTGATCGTAAAGTCAAAGTCAAAGTCAACAAAGTCAAAGTCGTAGAAGATCAATGTTGAAGTCAAGAGTAGATTTCATGTCTACTGTTACAGATATTGATGAACTGATGAACGATGCATGATAGAGAGCAGTACGAGTGTTCCAAAAGAAACCGGTCAGAGAAGAAGTCAACGAAATTAATCAAGAATAATAATCTTAATTTTATTTTTCTTTTTTAGTCCGTTTATCGTTAAATAGCTATAGGATGCACAAGGAATAAGTCAAAGAATTAAAATAAATAACTCCTAATAAGTCTCCTAAAAATTAGGGATTTTAGCTATTTTTAGCTAAAGATAAAAATAGACTTGGAGTAACCACCAAGGTAGTTATTCTCCTCCTCACGTTTACTGCCTACATATCCCACATCTTTAGTTTATGGGATTATGGGTAAACTTGATCTAAAAAGGTATATAAACTCATTTTCTAACCGGCACAAATCGGAGTTCAACTTTGAGAGAAAAATATTTTCGAAAAAAATATTTGTGCCCAAATTTCGTGAGTTCAAAAATCAAGAAAAGGAGATCTTGAAAGTTCTTAAGAAAGAAACCGAGAGAAGAGAAGTAGAAGGAGAAAGATTTTTGTGTAATAAAGAATTCAATTACATAAAAATAGAGAAGAGAAATCCCTAGAGGGTCGTGGTTCGTGTTCCCACGTTAAAATCTTTGTGTTTCTTTAAATTTTCTTTATTTTGTTTTGAGTATTTTCATTATACAAAATTCCGCAAGAAAAGGGCGAAAATACTCCATAGACAACCGTAACAATTCCCACATCCCAACCAACAACAATACGCACATGAGAATGAAATTAACTATTAGTCTCCCATTTCCACGAAGTAGCAATTGCATCAGTCAATTTATTCACTTTCTGACTTTTTATTCTAGCTTCAAGAAGCCCCACCAAACAAATATCATGATCTCTCAACCATTTGCCAATACTCTTGGCCATAGAAAGAGCACTAAGCCCTCTCACATTCCATGTAGCCCACTTCATCCTCCCAAGATGGGATTCATGGGCATCCCAGCGCCATTATTAGTACCACAAGCATCACTACTGTCATCTAACTCAACCCCTATAGCTACCTTCCCCTGATTTTTCCTCCCAGTAACTTGAATCCATTCACCCTCCTCCACTTCACAAGGAGTGGAAGCAGCTTAAGGTGGGATGGTTTCAACAATCTCCTTTCCTTTTCCTTTACCCTGTTCCACTCTCGTAGCTACTGGTTTCTCATGCTCACGCTTATTCTCACCACACAAATGTCCAACAGCTTGACATTTCTGACAAAAAAAAGGAACCCACTCAGCATAGAAAGCCTGCTCATGCACCTTCCTTTCCTCATCCTCAATCAACACAGACTTAGGTAGAGGTTTAGAAATATCAATTTCGATCAAGAGACGAGCATAGCTGACTCTACTTTGCTTTGCAGTGCAAGCATTAGCAGCAATTGGAACCTCAAAAAGACTCCCTATACTACTCAGTGATTTAACCCCCCAGAATTTGGTAGGTAAGTTCTACAATCTCACCCAGACAGGCACAACTCTAAGAATGTCTCTCTTAAAATCAAAATTCTCATCCCATTTGCGAATCAAAATAGGCCTTTTACCAAGAATACAATTACCACCTTTAACAATTTCGGTAGCATCAGACTCCTTCTCACACTTCACAATATAGTACCCATCATCATGCAAAATAGGTTTAAGATTACCCATATTCGGCCAAGTAGATTTCAAGAACCTAGCAAAAACAGCCATACTAGGTTGGTAACCCACAACAAACATAGCACATGTGGCCTTCCATGTTAATTGCATAGAAGCAACCTCCTCTTTATCAACAACAGCACGAAATACACCATTACTCAAAGAAGGAGGAATAAAACTCAAATTCATACCTTCAGGAATCGGAAAATTCCGAGAATCTGCCACAGGGATTGAAGATTGAGCCACAACCCTTTGATTTTGGGTATCTTCACTAGATGTCAATTGCACTTCAAATCTACTCATAGAATTCTCCTGTTCCATCCTCCTATTTGCTGATTCCAACAAGGACTTAAGCCTATCAATCTCCTTTTGCATCTTAGAATTCAAATTAGCAATGGAAGATTGACCCTCAGAAATGGGTAGCAAACTTCCATCACTTTTACCACTCGAACCTCGTGAGGAAGTTTGAGTGTTATTCGCCTTGCCTTTGCCATTAGAAGCTTGAGGATTTTTGCGAGGTCTTCCCATGGAGGAAGAGCACGAACCCAAGAAGACCAAGGATCACGAAGAAATCGCAAATCGCTGGACCGCTCTCACACTTTCTCTCTCTAAAATCAAGAAACGTGTTTTTTTTTCACTTCTGTTACTTATAATAGAGTCTGTGTTGATTTCATTTTTCTCTGTGTTTTTTTTTTCTTCTTTTGAATTTTTATTGAAAAGAATGTTGGGATATGAAGTCAAGCTAATTTCGATAGAACATTGTTGTTTAGATGGATTTTGGAGTTAAGTAGAGATCTATTATGCTGTGAGGTTTGCTTTTCTATTCAACTTTTAAATATGTGAGTGATGTTATGAAAATTCTTATGATGGTTATGAAACTAATTTGTGATGTTGCGGTGAAAATGTTACACACTGTAGAAAATATGAAATTCATAAATTGTACTTTCAATTCTTATGAATATTAGAAGCTTCGTTTAATGTTATACTTATGCGCTGAAGCTTCACATTGTTTAGATATAATTTTCTTTTTGCTCCTGTTATCTAAATTTATTATTGAGTTGAATTAGAAATGGTGATGTTCGTTGGCAGAGATGGGTTTCATCATGGAATTTGTAAAGAATTTGGTTCTAAAATTGATGGAAGATCCTAAAGAAAGGGACAAAAAATTTAGGGATTTGAACAAGGGAAATATTGTTCTTTTCGTTGTTTTTTTCATTTTTGAAGAAGTGGAGATTCTACGGATACAAAGCAGAGGGATTTGAGCCTTGATTTAGGTGAAAAAAAGGAGAATAATGGGTAGTAAGTGGTAGAAACTTGAGGAAGAGATGCGTTTGGATGCAAACGAAGAAGATGATGATTAAGAAGACAAGGGCAAGATTGTAATTTTGGAAACGGCCATAAAACTTTTTTGGGTTATATAGTTACGTTAGTTAGTTTTGAAACTATTGGGTGCTATTTCGTAGAAAAATAAATAAATTTGGCTCCCACTAGCCTTTAGGGGCGGAGCAAACAATTTCGAAGCCTTGTTTATTATTTATAGATTTCTAAAATTGGAACCCTTTATAATTAAAAAAAAATAACAAAATAAAAGTTCAATACAATTTATATTTCTTAAACTTAAATTAAGTTGTTAAAAATTAAACTTTCTTCTCTAATGTTAAAATGAAAGAGAAAAAAATAGTAATAAATTGATATTTGATGAATATGTAAACATTAAATAAGGCAAGAAAAAATATTTGGAAGGTAATATTTGGAAGGTTAAAAGTTGTTTTGGAAAGAGATAAAAAAAGGAGAGAAAAAATGTAATCAATAGGTTTTGAACATATGTCCATTGTTACATTAAGTAAAACTCTTACCAACTACTCTACTACAATAGATAGCTGTTATTCTACAATAATTTTTTAATATGAGGCCCTTTAGGTTCAGGGGTCCTGTGCGCCTGGGCGCCTCGCACGGCCCCAGAACCGCCCCTGTTGGCCTTTCTCTATACTTGGTGCTTACCATGTAAAATTTCCTTAATAAAAAAACAAACTACATTGGGTGAGCTTCTTGAGAGGCATCTCTATAAGAGAACGTCACTCAGGAAAATGATAGTTTTTCAATATAAGGATGAGGTGACATCAAGCTCAAGACCTTATATGAGAAAACTGACCGTGACACTAATTGAAATAAAGCTTAATTCTTAACATATAATTTACATTTACTTATCCAAATCAGACACTAATTGAAATAGAGCTCAATTCATAATATATAATTTACATTTACTTGTCCAACATAGGTCATTTTCAATGAAAGTATTTTGGTAGGTTCTAAAACCATATAAATAAATGTTCATTATACTTCCATAATTAGCAGTAATATGTGCATCTTGATTCATTGACTTTAGATTCATTAAGTTCAAAATCTCAACTCTTAATGGATTTGTTTTCGTCACGCAAGCTTTAACAAAAACCGCAGTAGACACAGTAATCTTTAGTTAGTCTCATACATGCATCTATATAGTGTAAATCTCCACCTTATTGATTAGTGTAATCTTCAGTTAGTCTCATATATGCACGGTTTTATTAAACTTTTCGACATAAATTACATTAATTTATATAAAGTATTACAACTATTGATAACACATTTTAAAATTAAATTTAACACAAAAATATGTAAAATTATTGCATAATAGTATAAACGAAAAAATAGTTTTTTTCATGAAAAATATAATTGACTTACATAAAAATAGTCACAACCATTGTTATCATAATCCTAATTTTGATCTACGATTCTACGATCTTACGATCCAAAAATGGGCAACCGATTCGGATCGTAGGTAGGATCTTAATCTGGTAGAATCGTGCAATCCTACTTAGCTCAAAAATTTATGTGATAGGATTATAACACGATTCTACGATCCTACGATTTTACAATCCGATCCTATATGGGTAGTTTCAATTGTAAAGTATTTTCATATAATACAGAATTTACTTACGTATAAATATATAATTTAAATAATTATATTAATACCTTTATAAAATTCAAGTTTTTGTTTATTAGCAGTTTAAAAATGATGATTAAAAGTATTTTTTGTTCAAAACTAAATAGATGTAGGGCCGGCCCTAAGGGTGGGCAATAGGGGCCGTCGCCCAGGGCCCCATGTTAAAAAATCAAAATTAATGGTTGTAGAAGATCCATATATGTTATAAATTACAAAAGAAAAAGGCCCCCAATATGCTATTTTTCCCAGGGCCCCAAAACATTTAGGGTCGGCCCTGAATAGATGAATTCAAAAAAGTTTTTACTTACACCTTAAAACTTATAAAAATAACAAATATAAATGATAATCAGTGATTCAAAGCACATTGATGCATATTTGTAGGATCACACGATCCTACGATCTGATTCTACCGACTTCAATCCTACCCCCTCAACGATCCTAGGTAGAATCCTGATCCTAATAACCTTGGTCACAACATGAATCATATTATATATTAAAATTAATCATTGCATTTAAGCAGCCAATTGTATAAATAACAAAAAATCATAATAAAAATATATTCTATATTAACCATATCAAAATATCCAATACACTCAATAATACTCATTTTAATAAATAAAATAAAACAGATCTTATAAATAATTGAAAAATTATACTCCATATATATGATTTTCATAATACATTAAATGATATGATTAAAAAGTCAAATATAAAAAAAAGTAGTCATAAAAACAATGACATTATCATTGAGCATTGGAGGAAAATTTTTTATTGAGGATGTAACACGTAAGTAAATTTAAATAGTAATTATGTCAGCAGTGTTTTATTTTTAATAATAAATAGATTTTTAGGCCCACTAGTGATGAATAATCACGTATATATTTTAAACATTAATCACTGATATTTATTGTCATGTCATTTTTTATTTTTAAAAAAAAATAAAATTTGTGATTTACACTCACTAATTAAAATAGCAAATGACAAAATGTCCCGAGTTCAAATCTCATTTACTCAATAGACTAAATTGAAGTTGCATATTCAACATCAAGATTGAAAATAATTTGTGTCGCGTTCACACTTGTAATCTAAAGAGTTCTCGACTAAAAGACTTAATAGCTAAAACATAATATAACATATTATAAAATAGCTCCCAATAATTTTTTCCACTTTTTATTGTTAAATGACACATCGATTTAGAATTTAGTTTTAGTGGGTTAATTTTAAAACAGTGATAAAATTTTAGCAATAAAAGAGAAAATATAAAAGATAAACGAGACCAAAAGTAAATATTAAGCAAATTAATTTAACAGATCAAAATACAAAAATAATAAAAATAGCGATAAATTAAATGTGACTGAGGGAGTATATTTAAATTTGACAACTAGAAAGCACAAATAAGTGAACCGCCGTGGCACTTGAAAGGTTGCGGTGATGCACTAGCTCTCCAAAAACACATGTTACTTCTAATAATAAACCACTACTAAATCATAGAACCCAAAAAGGGAATTTAGTGAACAAAGTTTCAATAATTATTACTTCTATATTTTAAACAGCCGTCCCTTAACAGTATTATTCAATTCCTAAACCTGAGGAAAAGATTAGCTCTGTCCCCACTTCAACATGTGTGGTCAATTATTCTAAAGCAAAAAAGAGAAAGATTACATCAAATCCTCCATCTTTTACTCTCTCCCTATTTACTTTTTTTCTGACTTTACTCCGTATTTAATTTGTACTCTTACTTTATACTTTTCATTGTAAATGTTAAATCTTAATATCTCTAAATATATATAATAAAAAAATTTCAATAAAAAAGTATACATTAAGATAAATATAATGAAATCTTATATAAATATATTTTATCTTCTAAATATGTGTCAAAAACATTAATTAAATTTTGGAAACATTCTCGAAAATAGTCCCTACTTTTTACGTCTTCCTGTGAATAACCCTTACTTTTAATTATTTCTGAATAATCCGAACTTTGTAATGTTTTTGCTTACAACATCCCTTCCTAACACTAACCGACTACAACAGGTAAAGAGCCGTCTTTGACCTGTTTTCTTCCTTATAGTTGGTGTCATCTTCTTTTTCCTCCTTCTTACCCTCAACCCAAGATTTAGGAGAGAGAAAAGTCAAATCATTCCTTCACTCTTTTTTTTTGCAAAAATACATTCTCATTATTTTTCAGCATATAGCAGAAGTTCAAATTTGAATAAGAGTGTGAAATGTGAGCATGGATTTGTTGCAAAATTGACAATGGCGAAGAAGGGTTTTCGTGTTGAGGAAATGTTCTATTCATGTCCAAAATGGCTTGTAAGTATTTATTTGTACTTTATTGTATACATCTATTGAATTTCAGATTATAATTTGATGAACATTTGTAAATGTAGGATGTCGATTGCAAATTTTTTAAGTGGAAAAGTAATGTTAGTTTTCTCTCTCCTAAAGCTTGAGTTAACAAATGGAGAAATGGGGATGGGAAGGAGGAAGAAGAAGATGGTAGCAGTTACAAGGAAGAAAACAGGTTACAAAATGGCTCTTTACATGTTGTAGCCAGTTATTGTTAGAAAGGGGGTGCTGTGAGCAAAAATATTGCAAAGTTCGGATTATTCAGGAATAATCAAAAGTAGGGGTTAATCATCCGAAAACGTAAAAATTATGGATTATTCCCGATAATTTTTCCTTAAATTTTTCTCTCTTTAAGATGGAATATAAATGGGAAAAATATTAGAGAACGAAGGGAGTACGTTGTAGTTGTTCTGTTCCACTATACTTATTATATTTGACTTTTATGTAATCGAATGTGTTACTTTGATCATTTATAATTGAACTATACATATTAAAAAATTTAGAAAAGTTAAATTTATGAAAGTACCCAATTAGACGATTCGAACAAGTTCTCAATCGATAATATATCTTTTTCGTACTCATTAGCCACATACAATGTGTATAATAAACTTAAACGATGAATAGTATCAATAAACACAATGTAGTGAGTAATACAGAATGAGTATAAGTTGTTATATGATGGTTATTGACTTCATTCATCGTTCAAATTTGTTTTATATATTGCAACTAATGTGTAAGAAAAAATAGTCACATGGTATATTGTTTCAATTGTTTAATAGCAAACTATCATAAAATTAATTTTTATAATTTTTAGATGTGCATTTTTAAATACTTATATAAATGATCAAAATAATACATTAAATTACAATAAAAGTTAAATGTAGCAGATAAAATGAAATGGAGGAAGTATACTAATACATCTTTTTATTAATTGCTACGTGTTATTCTTTTATGTGAGTGCTTTTTACGTGAACTGTAGGTTTTAATAAAGGGAAATTCCACATGATAGCATTGAGTTTTTATGAAATGCTAGTGGTAGCACTCTTTTAAGAAAATTCCACATGGTAGCATCCGGTTTATGCACAAACTAATGGTCGTAGCTTTTTCCGTTAAGTTCTTGTTAAATTCCGTTAAATTCATCATTTTGTAAGTTTTTTTCCACATGGTAGCATCCAGTTTTTGTTTAATCCACCATTTAAACATTTAACTCACCATTTTAACATTTAATTCACCAATTTAACATTTAATTCATTAACACCCATAAATATTGAAATAATGTTACTTTCATTCAAAAATGTCACGATTTATTTAGTGACATTAATATTACTCATTTAATTTAAAAATGATACGATCTATTGTCATTTTAGGGACATAAATATTACTTTTTTAAAAATGATACAATTTGTTGTCATCATAAAGTTCAAAAGTAAGTAACCAATCACAAATAAAAATGACAATAGATTGTGTTATTTTTGAACGAGTAATATTAATGTCACTAAAATGACAATAGATCGTGTCATTTTTAAATGAGTAATATTAATGTCACTAAATAAATCGTGTCATTTTTTAATGAAAACAAAATTATTGCAATATTTATGTACGCTAATGAATTAAACGATGAATTAAACGTTAAATTGGTGAATTAAACAAAAATTAGATGCTAGCATGTGGAAAAAAACTTACAAAATGATGAACTTAATGGAATTTAACAACAACTTAACGGAAAATGCTACGCCCAATAATTTGTGCATAAACTGGATGCTATCATGTGGAATTTTCTTAAACAAGTGCTACCACTAATATTTCATGAAAACTCAATGCTAGCATGTGGAATTTCCTTTTAATAAAAAACGAACATATGATTATGAACGGTTGTTGGGACCCATTATCACTTTAGTGGTTTGACTAGACTTTAGTA